>OY970833.1:35288565-35942172 GCA_963853835.1 Calendula officinalis
TAATGATGACCATATCCAACTTTAAATTGTCCCCAAAACAGTTGTAAGTTCCGACTTAAAATCCATTTTACCCTACAAATTGTCTTCACATAGGATCTATTGCTTATAATCTAACGGTATCAAAGTAATTAGGTGTTTTTAAGAGAATTTTTTTGGAGGATTTTCCTTTAAAAGGTCTTGGGTTCAAGTCTTACTGAGGTTTTTCCTTGAGTGAATAAGTGATGAGGTTTATTCCCGTAGATGGAGGGTTAAAGGAAGGCATATTGCATCTTTTGGATGTTTTCGTTTATCTTGAACCACTAACTTACTAGCTGGCCGTTCAAAAAAAAAAGAGTAAATTACACGAATGGTCTTTGTGGTTTGCCAAAAGTTTTGGATTTGGTCCCTAAGTCTCGGAAATTACACCGATGATCACCGTGGTTTGAAAGTTGTCACACTTTTAGTCCCTAATACTAACTGATGTTAAAACTAACTGTTAAATTTTACTAAATGACTAAAATACCCCTAACCCTTTTAAAACCCCTTACCGTCTCCTTTATAATCAGCTTTCTAACTACAATTCTCCACCGGCAATTCCTCTCCGGCAATTCTTCCGCCGCCTTTCAACTACAATTCTATGCCTCCATGACAATCAGACTATTCAAGATATGTGTCTCGGTGCTAGGGTTTCATGGACAAATAGTGTAAAGAGGATTGAAGAAAAAAATATTTGTAAATAACTTTCTACTGAAATTGAAGAAGAAAAAAATAAGTGTAAAGTAGAAAGATATGTGGGTTTGTTTATCTTGATCACCACTCGTTTGATGAAACCAATGGGAGTGTATATCTGTGAAATTCTTTCTCTCTTCGGTGAGATTATTTCTGCTTAATATCCAAATGAAGTAGGATTCTTGATAATTACCCACAAAATCAAGATTTAGAAGTTGAATTGTGGTGGAATTCTTATAAACATTATAAATTATATTTGTTTTGAGGAATATCTGTGAGAGTTAGGTTACCGCCTGATTCAGAATCGGAGCGACCTCGTTTGAATGTTGGGAATGCATACTCGTGAGACCTCGTTTGAATTTGGTAACAATTCCAGTTACAGAAATGTGATATTTTAATTTGCTAATTCCTGATTTAATATAAAAGTAATATTACATCAAGGAAAGCAGTGTGTTCCATTCTTCTATCTTCTGTAACAAAACAAGGAATGAAATTTTATCATTAAAGCACCAAACGGGCCGTTGGTTGTTTTTAACAGCAACTTGCAGAACCAAGTTTGGTGGAAATAATTTAATTGGAAAAGAGGGTGATTTTTAGTGGTGGTGGATTTAATTTGATTATAAAATAATTGTTCAAAAGATTGAATCGGACAGTTTACGAATTGTCGTTGAAGCATTTATTTCAAAGCAATAGGCATACCATGGTTGAAAGCTGAAAATAAAGAGGAAGGGTTTCATAGATGGGAGTTTTTTAAAAGGTAGGGGCTATTTTAGTCATTTGGAAAATTTTAACAGCCAATTTTAACGTCCGTTAATATTAGGGATCAAAAGCGTGACAACTTTTAAACCACAGTGACCATCAGTGTAATTTCTGAGACTTAGGGACTAAATCCAAAATTTTTGATAAACTGCAAGGATCATTCGTGTAATTTACTCAAAAAAAAAATTGACCCTAATTCTCTTAAAAAAATTTCATGACCAAACCATCTTTTTTACATTTTGTAATTAATAAAGATAAGGAACAACATATGCAATAAATTGTAAACTAGGAGGACCGTCTGTGAAATTTATTCTATATAAAAGTTGTTTATCTTAAGTTTAAAACAAGGTAAAGACCACGAGATAAATTTTAGTCGGTCATTCAAAATAATATATATAAATAAAATATATCATACCTTAAAACAAGGTAAAGACCACGTGATTTATACATGGATGAGTTTTTTTTTTGTTTTTTGTCATTTCACACTCATATACATTTTAATCTAATATTTTTTTAATTATTTTTTTGTTATTAATTTTGTGTTATTTTTTATTCTGTTAAGAAACAATATTATGTGATAATTAGATGTGATTATATATTTATTTGTTATATTTGATCAAATGTGATGTTTTTATATAATCACATGTGAGCATGTATACAATCACATGTTATGTTTTGTATGTGATTCAGTATACAGTCACTTGATGTTTTTTTGAAGAAAAAAGATTAATACATTTAAAAAAAAAGATTAATATTTTTTTAAATATATATATTTGAAAAGATAAATTATGTGAGTATCAAATGACAAAAATACCTACGTGTATAAAAAAATGTAATTGACCTTGAGCAGTAATTATTATTGATCAATCGTTGAGATTTATCTCTTAATACTTCAAGAAAATTAAAGATTTCTTTGAATAATTATCATAATATTTAATCACAAATTAATAAAATGATTTATTAATATAACTCAAAATATTTGATAAACCAAAAGTAATCCTATATATGTATGAAATAAATATGCTCACAAGCTAACGAGTGGAGATAACTGCATTTCGTGTACTCTATCATTGCTAACCTCTTCACCCTTTCCATTTAATTTACAATTATTTATTAGTAATAATTAGACTTTCTACTTGTACCTTTATATCATTTGCATAATCTTCATTCACCATCTCTGCTACTCCCTGTAAATCTCTCTCTCTCTCTCTCTCTCTCTCTCTCTCTCTCTCACACACACACACACACACACACATACACGCGGATTCAGAGAAGAAATCTGCAGAACAACAAATATAGTGTAAAAATGGAGTTGGGTAGCATTGTTAATTTTTTAGAGAACAAAGTCATACTAGTCACAGGTGCCACTGGTTTTCTTGCCAAAAGTAAAGTTCATCTCTCTATAGCTTTCTCACTCTGTATCTATACATTTAAAATATATATACCCACACAAATACATATTATGATTTTGATATACTATATATGGATCGATATATGCATCAATTTCAGAAGTTCTATCCAGATTCACGGGTTTGTTAACTTTTTTGATAATCTATCACGAGTCTTCTAAAATTTCTTAGCCAACTCTAGCTGTTGATCGATCAGTAGAGTGTTAGTGAATTAAAATCGCAAAGAATTAATGAGCTTATAATTATACAACAAGTATACATAGTTTATATTTCAAGCAGCTGTACGTATATCACAAATGCATTAGATGATAAAATGATCATAAAATGTATAATGAAAAGGGAAGTACGGTAAATTATAAGTTCATGACTTGTAATATATAATTGCTTATAGCTTAATATACGAGTATGGCTTATAATTTATAATTGCTTATAGCCTACCAGTTATAAGCTTTATTAGCTATTTCTTAAGTGGTTCCTTTAGCTTGTATTTTATAAGATTAAATCACGGCGAGATATCAGTTGGATGACCGACGAAATCGCCACCTGTAAATCTGGTGGCGGCTGTCAGTTGTAGGTGGTCCAACGGCTTGCGTTTTTCCGGCAAGCAAACATAAGACCTGCGATTGCAGGGAAGAAACGAAGTGATTCATCGAAGGTTGATTCTTAATCAGCGAAAGAGTGGTCACGGGTGGACATGGGGTTTACTGAATTATTTACAAAAAGTTCATGAATATTAATTTTTCTAAATAAATAAGACTAATACGTGTAACTATTCACGAACGTTCACAAACACTTATTCTCCTTTACAAACGAACATGAAATAGCCTATGTTCAATTCGTGTTTGTGAAATTTGATATCAATATACCATGTATATGAACTTTTAAGGCACGCTATAATTTAGATTTGTATGTGAATTGGTTTATTAATTAATGACAAGAGTTAGGGATATCAATAAGATGTTATAACATGTATCGATAGTTGTACATTAATAAATAATCATATCTAATTAATTTGACGAATTCTCCTTCCATTAACAAATATTCAAGTTAATAACGTATGTCCAAACACTTTATTGACACTTCTTATGGAATATTTTTTAGCAAAACCATTAATTTATAATATGTGCGTGTGTGTATATGCAGTTTTTGTGGAGAAGATACTAAGAGTTCAACCGAATGTGAAAAAACTCTATCTTCTTATTAGAGCTCCTGATGCCACATCTGCCTTGCAACGCTTTAACGCCGAGGTATAATTTACAGATTTCTATTTGGACCACAAATAAGTTTCATTGAAATAACTAATTATCGAAATTAGCCAAACAATTATAGATCGAACCACAAAACACCAATATTGTACATAGGCAGTGGCAAAGGATTTGTTATATAATTAATGTTGATGATAATATATCCTAAGTTTTTTTTTTTTTTTTTTTTTTTTTTTTTTTTGCACGAATATTGTACATAGGCAGTGGCAAAGGATTTGTTTAAGCTCCTGAAAGAGAAGCATGGTAGAAACCTACAAAATTTTTTGTCGGAAACAGTTACTCCGGTAGCCGGAGACATCACATTTGAGGATTTGGGGGTGCAAGACGCTAGTTTGAAAGCAGAAATGTGGAGAGATGTTGATGTTGTTGTTAACGTCGCAGCCACCACCAACTTTGACGAAAGGTATAGTTAACATACATTGATACATATATATATATATACTTAATAAAATATCTGAACTTTTATTTTTTCTCACGATATTACATCTACAGAATTTACTATGTTACAAATGATTTTTTATGAATATAAACTTAAATATGTTCGAGTTTTACTACGACAAATATTTGAAATCTCTATGAATTAGTCGGATGCATAAAAATTATACTCCCTCTGTCCCACAAAATAGTTCTTATTTCTCTTATACACAAGTTTTTAGGATATAGTTAGTGGTGGAGGTCCTTGGTGATACTTTTGATTAAAATATAAGGTTAATCAAAATTATTACCAATAATCTCACTACTAACTATAAGCTTAAAACCTGTGCCCTAGTCAAATGAGAAGTTTTTTGTGGGACGGAGGGAGTATATGTTTCAACTATTTTATCTTTTTAGAGTGTTATATATTTATAACATCACATTACATCACACATTTTTTTTCACCGTACATTTTTTTAATATTTCTTTCGAAAAGTAGTCTCTCTACTTTCGGATAGGGATATGACTATCTACATTTCATCTCACTCATACAATGCTTTTTACTAGATTGAATAGTATTGTTATTGTTGTCATTGTCGTTAAAAGGGCACATTTTTCATATAGATAAATTTAAAAAATTTGTACATATAAAAGTGATTAAATTTAGAGTTGTAATATTGAAATCTATTATTTGTATCTACTCATTTGATCAAGATAAATGTTAAAATCAAATGATAATATGATGAAAGATAATTAATAGATTACACATGTAATCTTCAAATGAATAACATTAAACAAACGCAAATAATATACATCAATAATATTTCTCTTAAATTAATGTGTTATAGTGGTTCCATAAAATACTGATTATTTGTCTTTAAGAAACTAAATAAATCTTTTTATGGTTTGTTGTAGATACGACGTTGCCCTACCTATTAATACATTTGGAGCAAAATACGTTATGAACTTTGCTAAAAAATGTGTCAACATAAAGCTGCTTCTCCATGTATCCACTGGTTAGCTTATACAATACATATCAAATTATATAATTCCTCCGAGTGATATACTTTTCATTTTGAGCTGTTTCAAAATAAGTAATACAATTTGAAATCCTCTTATTTGGTAAAAAGTAGTGGGTCCACATCCACTAACTATCTCTTTTAATAAAGTGAAATGACTCATTTACTCTTACTTTTACTTTTAAATATCATTAAATCAACTTTAAATAGAATATGTGAGACCCATCACTCACTAATTATCCAATATAATCTAATATAATTTTCATTATAATTTTTTCTCAAAAAACAGAAAACTAAAATTATACTCCCTCCGTCCCACAAAAAAACTTCTCATTTCACTCTAAATTTTTGTCCCACAAAAAACTTCTCATTTCCCATATTTGATGGGCTCCACACAATAAAAAACTATTATTATTAAAGACTCCACCACTAATATCCATTAAATATCTTTCTCTCTCCAATCCAACCTTATATTTTAATCAAAAGTATTATCAATGACCCCACCACTAACCATCACCTAAAAACTTGTGCAAAAGCTTAATGGGAAGTTTTTTGTGTGACGGAGGGAGTATCAATTATTTTGAAATGAAGGTAGTATATATTACTCCCTCCGTCCCTTAATAAAGTTCTCATTTCTCCTAAAATATTTGTCTCTTAATAAAGTTCTCATTTCTCAAATTAGAGGGACTCACCCAATAAAATAATATTATTATCATATACCCATCACTAACTATCTCATAAAAACACTTTCTCTATCCAAAATAATCTTATATTTTAATCAAATTTATTAACAAGGACCTCACCACTAATTATTCCCTAAAAATATGTGCCCAAGAGAAATGAAAACTGTATTTAAGGACTGAGGGAGTAGTATATTACTGACACCTAATTATTTTTCAAACATGGAGAGCATCCGCAACCGTAGTGCGTGGTGGGAATAGGATGATAGTCTGATGATGACTCTGATAACATTGCAATTGCAAGATGAAAAAAAAAAAAAACAGATCGAGTGGGTCTTTTCATTCCTAAATTTCTAATTTTCATTGAAAAAAAAAAGGTTTGTAGTGGTATTGAAGGAAGGTTTAAGGTGTTGCCCATGACTTATAAGTCATGAGTTTAAGTCCCGTCGTGGACAAATATGTGGAAGGTTCGAAGAAAGGCATACTGCCACTTGTAGATGTCACTACCTAAGCTCGAACCACTAACTAGCTAGCCGTTAAAAAAAAATAGAAAAAAAAAAAAAAAAAACTAATCACTTGAATGTAAATACTTAATACCTTTGTTTATAGGCTTATAGCCGTTGGTACCTTTTGAGTTTTTAATAAACTAATAATTTCTTAATTTCAACGGGAAAAGTTATAGTAATTCTTATCGAACTTTGCATTGTAGTTTTATCGTATACAAATAACTTATTAATCTTAATAAAATATACATCTTTATTTTAAAACTGAATGCCTATTTTTTATTATGTAAGTCATGAATCAATTTGGGCAATTGTACCTTAATCAGAATTACTTATACTCTAAGACTATCCGTATCGGGTGACCCCGAACTCGGTCGCGACAGGCCAGCAAAGCACACCCGACGCGTCGCCCCCGATACACCCGAACCACCACGACGCGTCCAACCCCCCTATCGGTCGTGCAGTCGACCGTTCAAAGTCGACCGGTGAGGTAGAGATCGTGGGTTTTGCATGCTTTTCTCCACCATGTGTTTGATCGGTCACCCGTTACGGGGGTTTGGTCCGTGTCTGGTCATGTGTTTGATCAGGAGAGAGAAAGCTGATGTGGCGCAGAGGTGGCAGGAGTGACCAAACTGGGTTGGTCACCCATTATCTAGGATTTCATATATATCTTTATTAGAATAGATTATCTTTGTTTCCTTTTAGTGTTTATCCTCTCCATATTTAGAGGATCTCATCACGTGTGTTTTCCTATATATGTAGACTTTGTATTGAGTTTACAATTGAATCAATAATAAGAATCATTCTCCCCTGTCAAATTTATTATGGTATCAGAGCAGGTTTCACAAACCTAGCTTTCGATCTTGAAGAATGGCAGGAGGCAAAAACAACGAGGGAGAAGGTTCTGGCGGTGGAATTACACACGACTCACCCTATTACCTTCACCCATCTGATTACCCAAAACAACTACATGTGAATGACGTTCTTACCGACGACAACTTCGCAGATTGGAGCCAAGAGATGACAAACTTTCTCTTTGCCAAAAACAAAATCGAATTCGTTGATGGAACGATCGAGAAACCGGAGAAAGGCTCCAAAGACTACATGCCCTGGATGCGTGTAGATGCAATGCTGAAGGGTTGGTTGACAACCGCCATGGAAAAAGGCATACGCAACAGTGTCAGGTACGCCGGAACAGCATCATAAATATGGTCCGATCTGAATGAACGTTTCGGGAAGGAAAGCGACCCTAGGGCGTATGAATTAAAACAAAAGATTACTTCCACTCGACAAAGTGGTGCCACCGTATCCACATACTTCACCCAGTTAAGATCAATATGGGATGAATTTCAATCCATATATCCATTCCCTCGGTGTTCCTGTGACGGATGTGAATGTAATCTTGGCAAAAAGATTACTGAGCACCAAGAAAAGGAACGCCTCTATGAATTTTTAATGGGTCTGGATGCTGATTTTGCGGTCATCAGAACTCAGATCTTGGCAACCAAACCGATTCCTTCACTTGGAACCGCATACCACATGGTTGCTGAGGATGAAAGACAAAGAGCCGTCTCGAATGAAAACACAAAACCGATTGAAGCTGCTGCATTCAAAGCTTTCCAAAGAAAGTTTAGTTCTTCAAATTCGTACAAAGAAAGAACCGGAACCAAATCTATGAAAGAAGGAACCGAGCATTGCAGTGAATGTAACCGAGATGGCGACAATCGTGAAGGTTGCTTTAAGATAATTGGGTATCCAGAATGGTGGCCCGGAAAAAAGTCAAAGGGTAAAGCGGCATGCGTTGAGACGGAGACAAGCCCGATCCCAGGTTTGAGAAACGAAGACTATGAGCTTTTCTTAAAACATTTTTCCGGAACAGGTAATGGCGAGGGTATTAAACCCGTAGCTAACATGACACACAAACAAAACGAAGAAGGTGAGTGGATTCTCGATTCAGGTTGTACCGAATACATTACTTATTTAAATAATGTCCTTATAAACAATAAAAGGTCGACTTTTGAAGCTCCTGTTCTTATTCCCAATGGGGACTCCATCCCGGTAAAAGGAAAAGGGGACTATATCCTTCCCGGTGGAACTAAAGTAAAAGGAGTTCTTTACGTTCCGGACTTTAAATACAATCTTCTTTCCGTCAGTCGCCTTACTCGTGACCTACAATGTTCCATGACTTTCTTTCCTGATTTTTGTGTCATGCAGGGTTTGCAAAAGAGGAACTTGATTGGTGCGGGGAGATGCCAAGGGGGACTGTACCGAATGAAGATGGTTCAAAGAAAGGCCATGGCTACTACCATTGATACATGGCACAAGAGACTTGGACATGCTTCAAAGGGAAAGCTTGCTAGAGTTGATTTTCTCAAAAGTAGTATTAATAATTTACATAGTTTTTGTGATTCATGTGCGAAAGCAAAACATACAAGATTACCTTTTCCTACTAGTTTTATTAAAACAAATGCCCCGTTTGAACTAATTCATTGTGATATTTGGGGAGGGTATCGTGTTCCATCATATACAAAAGCTAATTACTTTCTTACAATAGTTGATGATTTTAGTAGGGCTGTTTGGGTATTCCTTATTAAACACAAGAATGAGGCAAGCCAATATCTCAAAAAATTTCATAAAATGATAGAGGTACAATTTGATAAAGAAATAAAAAGAATCAGGTGTGACAATGGTGGGGAATTTACATCCACCAACATGCTTGAATTTTATAATGACAAGGGAATACTCTTAGAGAACACGTGTCCCCATACTCCTCAACAAAATGGGGTGGTCGAAAGGAAGCATAGGCATCTACTCGATACAGCTCGTTCCTTAAGGATTGGCGCAAATCTCCCTAAAAGGTTTTGGGGTGAATGCATCTTAACAGCAGCTTATGTGATAAACCGTCTTCCATCAAAGGTCATTAAAAATAAGACTCCTTTCGAATTAATTTGGAACACACAACCAGATTACGGTTCTTTAAAGGTTTTTGGATGTCTTGTTTATTTTAAAAACACCAACACCAAAGGAGACAAGTTTGAAGAGAGGGGGAAGCCAGGAGTATTTCTTGGATATCCTCGTGGAACTAAAGGCTATAAGATATTTGATCTTGAAACTTGAAAGATAATAATCAGTAGGGATGCTAATTTTCACGAAGAAAATTTCCCTTTCAAAAACATTCAAGAAAACACTGAAAATGAAACCGAGGAACCATTTGTTTATCACGACTGTCACTGTCAAGATACTGAAGAACACCATGACCAAGCGACCGAGGCATCTGACTCACGTGAAGTTCATGATACTCACGAAATGGACCAAACAAATGATGAAGAGCAGCCCACTAGTAACGACTTCAATATAAATGAGTCCGATGAGGGAATAGAAGCCCAATCTCAACCGAGACCCACTCGAGCAAAAGTTCAGCCATCTAAATTCAAAGACTTCGTGGTACAGGTTCCCCCTTCGGTTCAACACCCGGCATCAACGTCCAATCAAGTTGCCTCTACGGTATGCCACCCAATCTCTAACTTTGTTTCTTATGATAAGTTTTCAACTAACCATAAAGCTTTTCTCACGGCCATCAATAATAACGATGAGCCAAAGTTTTTTAAACAAGCGGCCCAAGACACTCGTTGGTGTGAAGCCATGAAAAAGGAGATTAAAGCCCTAGAGAAAAACGGAACTTGGACCTTGGAGGAATTACCTAAAGGAAAACGAGCCATAGACTCAAAGTGGGTCTATAAAATCAAATTCAAACCAAATGGTGAAGTTGAAAGATACAAAGCTCGTTTGGTTGCCAAGGGTTTCACTCAAATGGAAGGGGTGGATTATCATGACACATTCGCACCTGTGGTCAAATTAGTCACCGTGCGGACCCTTCTAGCAGTAGCCGTTAAAAGAGATTGGTTCATCCACCAACTTGATGTAAACAACGCCTTTTTGCATGGGGATCTTGATGAGGAAGTTTACATGAAAATACCTCAAGGATTCTCTAAAGATGGTGACACTCGAGTATGTCGCTTGAGAAAATCTTTATACGGGTTGAAACAAGCTTCACGTAATTGGTACCACAAGCTCACAACTTTTCTGTTAAGCTTGAAGTTCAAACAATCCAAAGCCGATCACTCTCTATTCATTTATGAGACCGAAAAATTAACGGTGATTGCTCTCATTTATGTGGACGATGTAATCATCACAGGAAATTGTCTACATAAGATCCAAGAAATCAAGGAACAACTTGACAAAGAATTTAATGTCAAAGATCTTGGTCCCTTAAAATACTTTCTTGGAATAGAAGTTACCAAAACTAACGAGGGGTTAGTCCTTAGCCAAAGAAAGTATACATTAGACATTTTAAAAGACAGTGGGAAATTGGGTTGCAAACCAAGTTCATTCCCTATTGAACACGGTTTAAAACTAGACAAAGGAGAAAACGAAGCTCGTGTTGATGCGGGTCAGTACCGCCGGTTGATAGGCCGCCTGCTATATCTCCAAGCTACACGACCAGACATCACCTACTCCGTCAATGTACTCAGCCAGTTTGTGGCTGACCCTAGAAACAATCACTTGGAGGCAGCCAACCGCGTCCTTCGCTATTTAAAAGCAACACCGGGTCAAGGGATTCTTCTTCCCCGAGGAGGAGAACCGGTCTTAAGTGCTTATTGTGATGCAGACTGGTTAGGATGTCAATTTACAAGACGGTCACGCACTGGTTATTTTCTCTTACTGGGTGGAACTCCCATCTCTTGGAGAAGTAAGAAACACTATGTTGTTTCACGATCTTCAGCGGAGGCAGAGTATAGAGCTATGGCATCGACTGTAAGTGAAGTCCTTTGGGTTCGCTGGCTACTTAGTGAATTACGAGTTGATACTTCGTTGCCTACACCCTTATACTGCGACAATCAAGCTGCTCGTCACATAGCAAACAATCCCGTTTTCCATGAAAGAACTAAACACGTCGAAATGGATTGCTACTTTGTTCGTGAACGCGTTGAATCCAAGGAAATAAAACCCATGTACATCAGCAGCAAAATGCAGATAGCGGACCTGTTAACAAAAGGACTCACGGCACAACAACTTCAATTTCTTCTAGGCAAGATTAGCATTACCAATTTACATGCTACATCTTGAGGGGGAATCTAGGATTTCATATATATCTTTATTAGAATAGATTATCTTTGTTTCCTTTTAGTGTTTATCCTCTCCATATTTAGAGGATCTCATCACGTGTGTTTTCCTATATATGTAGACTTTGTATTGAGTTTACAATTGAATCAATAATAAGAATCATTCTCCCCTGTCAAATTTATTAACGGGTAGTCTAACGTACTATACTGTTAAGGTATAGTGTTTTTTTAAAGAACTTGTTCTTTACAAGGGTAATAATAATGTTGCTACGGATTTTTTATTTATATTTTCCGTAAGTTACATTAATAAATATCATACTAAATTTATCCTCTTTTACAAACTCTATCTAGCATATTATAAAATCATTTAGTTTTTTGTAATACTATGTCAGGGATGACCAAATCTGGACTTGCTAACTTGACCAACTAAATATGCAGTGGTCTTTGGGACGATGATATCAACTCGAACCAGTCAACCTAAACCCGACAAAAATTGCCATCAATACCCAATAAGATCTTCAATATATTTTCTGACTCGATATTAGAAAGAACAATCAACTTCGTTCGCATAATCTCATTAATAAAAAATAATATGTTTCTACCTATTTTTTTGCATTTTCTTCTACAGCTGGGCTAAATTTTCGTGGTAGTAGTTGACGGGCTTCTTTATATGTCTGGGCCTTTAGTAAGCGGGTTCTTTTTAATGTGATACATTATATTTCATAATATTTTAACCAACTAGGGTGTAAATGAGCCGAGCCGACCAAGCTCGATTAGGTTTGAGCTCGGCTCGTTTAAGTTTTAAGGAGCTCGAGCTCGAGCTCGGCTCGTTTCGAGCCTTATATGTAAAGCTCGTGCTCGACTCGTTTAGATTTTCGTAAGTTCGGGCTCGGCTCGATTAGGCTCATTTAAGTTCCCATATACACAAAATATATAAATAAATTTTATTTAATTATAATATTTAATATATTATCTAAACATTTCATATTTATATTATGTTATATACATATATATGTATAGTATACATACACACATAAGTATAAAATATATAATATATAATAATATTTTTGTAATAATTAATATATATTTGCTCGTTTAGGCTCGCGAGCCTAATCAATTTTAGTGGATCAAGCTCGGGCTCGTTTAATAAACGAGCTCTTAGTTAAGTTCAGACTCGGCTCATACTCGTTTAAGCTCGGCTCGTTTCGAGCTTTTAACGAGCCGATCCCGAGTAGCTCACGAACGGCTCGGCTCGTTTTCACCCCTAACCAACACCTTTCTTTTTTTGCGAATTATGTGAATCGTTGATAGTTATTCTTTACATGTAATAAAATTAAACTATTCATAAAATAGAAATAAACTAATTAATATATTTATATGGAGCGGGGCCCACCACATAATCAATCAGATACTTACCAGTCCTACCACACCCTGGCCTTATGTGGCTATGACCACACTGCCAAAATGAAAACCCGCCACGGTTTGTAGGGGCATTGTTCCACAAGCCTCCACGCCGTGGTTGCCATGCCACTTAAGACCACACCACGGTGAAGGGTAAACATACCCACACGCCCAATGGTTTTGAGTTGGGATGTGTTTATATAAACCACAAAAACTACTTTATACACCACAATCATTGATTTAACATGTTTGTATGATTTACTTTAAGTGTTGTGCAATATGGTGTAGAAGGTAATTTTTGTGGTATAAAAATCGTATCCCTTCACTCGTGAAAAACACATTAACATTTTCTTTTCTTTTTTGGGTTCGAAAGATAATCTAATTACTTATGTTTAATTAGCCTATGTCTCTGGTGAGAAGCCGGGACTTATTCTCGAAACTCCATACCACTTGGGAGAGTCACTCAATGGAACACCTGGGCTAGACATCGATGAAGAGATGAAGATTGTTGAAGATAAACTCAAAGAACTCAAATCTGGTGATCATAATACCAATGATAAATTCATTAAACTGGCCATGAAAGATTTGGGTATGAAAAGGTATTTAATTGTTTTTCTTTCATCTTGTGCACTTTTATTTAATCCATGAAAGATTTTTTTGGCTTTGATATATAATAAGTGTTTTTTATAGGGCAAATCACTATGGTTGGCCAAATACATATGTTTTTACAAAGGCATTAGGAGAGATGATTATCGGGCACTTGAAGGGAGATATGCCGGTGGTTATTCTTCGCCCGACCATCGTCACAAGTACCTACAAAGAACCCTTCCCCAGTTGGGTTGAAGGTATTAGGTACGAAATTCTTAATTTCTTTGGTTTAAATTCAGGACTGAATCATTCGGGCTTGGGCAAAATCTTAAAAATGGGTCCCTAAAGTAATTTTTTTTTTCAAATAACTAAAAATTTTCTGTCAAATTAAAAGTGCCGACTCAATCCCCAAGTTTAATGTCCAGATTGGACCTGGTATTCCGTCTATTTTCAATATTCAATTGGACTTACCTTGATTCAAATGAGTTTACACATATTTATACATAGGCTGATTTTTTTTGAAAATGAGCCCTAAATTTTGTGGTCTGGGCAGCCGCCCTTGTCACCCATGCCAAGGAATGGCCTGAGTGTAATCTATAACAACTTCATTCAAAAGACCTAATAGCAAGTTACCATAATTCAAAATTTTAAACCCAAATGAGCATTATCCCTTTTTTTGGAGTTTGCAGGACCATTGATAGCTTGGGTCTTGGTTACGGCAAAGGAAACTTAACATGTTTCCTTGGAGATCCGGAAGCTGTCTACGATGTGGTGAGTTCGGTAAACATATTGCTAACATAAATTTCCCACTTTTTGAAACAATTAATGATCGATACGGATAAAAAATTAATTGGTAGGTACCGGCAGACATGGTTGTGAATGCTATGATTGCAATGATTGTGGCTCATGCAAATCAAAAGTTTTCTGAAACAATTTACCATGTCGGATCTTCGGTTTCAAACCCCATTAAGTTCACCACAATTCAAAGATGTGTCTATAAGTATTTTACCGAGCATCCATGGATTGAAAAGGATGGCAAGCCCGTCATAGTTAAAGAAGTTACCGTGTTGAACTCGATGGATAGTTTCCACAGATATATTGCTCTTCGTTACTTGCTTCCACTGCAGGTTTGCCTCTTTAATTACCCTCTTCATCCTAATTTTATTGTCACCTTTCTATTTTGGTATGTCTCAAAATAACTGTCTACTTCTAAGTTTCAACCAATAAAAAAACATTTAAATGAGAAAGAGAAAATTTGATTGGTAACATAGTGTAATTAATGTAGTTTTTATTTAACTATCTGTTTTTGTCTACTGGACATTAATTTTGGGACGGAGGTTTCTGTCACTTCTTCTCATCTACTTAACAAATTAATCTTTATTTCTTCAGGTACTTAAATATGTGAATTTCGTGTTTTGCCAAGCTTTTGCGGGCACATACAAGAGTCTTAAAAGAAAGATCAACTTTGTGTTGCGGCTAGTCGACCTTTACAAACCCTACTTGTTCACAAAAAGCTTGTAAGTGTTAGCAACTTTTAGTTTGAAGAAAATTGAGCAACTTTTTCACCTTGGTTTGTCATGTATATATGTGACTGTAGCTATGATGATATAAATACTGAAAAGCTACGTAGGACGGTTAGAGAAAGTGGAGATGAGGAGAATGTCTTCTACTTCGATCCAAGGATAATCAATTGGGAAGACTATTTCCAGCATATACATATTCCTGGTATAAGACGTGAATTTAGATGATCAAAGAGATCACAAGTGCATCCATATGTTTTCAGTTATATAAAGAGGTGATATATACACCACAAAAAATATTTCATTCACCAAGTCTTAAAATAGACTGTACAAACATACAAAAACGTACATTTAATTTGTCATGTGTAAAATAGTTTGTGTGGTGTAAAATTCACCTCTTTTTATATATAGCTCAGTACTCTTCTGCAATAATATTGTAAGTGGGACGAAAGAAGAGTATCGTTCCTTGTACAAGCCCCTATTTGTTGAACAAACGTTGTTGATTGAACAATGATATTCGGTTTTACCATGACTTATATTGGTTACATATGTACTATCTTCGTGATTAATGAATTTTGCATCATATAGTAATTCCAACTAGTATTGCTTACAAATTGCAAACAACGCAACACAAACGTATGCAATGTTATACTAACTTTGAGTTTTATTAGGCATGCGCCCCCATGTTTTTCTAACCTTTAACTCTATATATATGGTAATGCAAATCTGCCTTCGTTCTTTAGGTAAAAAACGCTCTTTATCTATATTAATGATTATTAAAAAAAAAAATACATGGATTGAAAAAAAAAATAGCAACTACTGAAAATCATATTCAACAGACATCAAACCCAATTAATTCCACCCAAACTCAAACAAATATTCCATCTGATCCACCGGCCCAAAATACAAACAGCCCACCATATGCCCCACGTGCAAAAAGCCCACAACCACCATCTCGGCCAGCGTCGCCCAGTCCACCCGAAATAATTGGGTTTCCTAGCTACTATACATCGCAGATCGCACTAGAGGTGCACAAACCGGTTTTTTTGGAAAACCGGTTCGGTTTAAAAACCGGATCGGATTTGGTCAACAAAAGTCAAAACCGGTTTTGGGAAAACCGGTTCGGTTTTAAACCGGTTTTACCATCGGATGTCAAAAACCGGTCCAAACCGGATCGGATCGGATCGGATCGGTTTTTCGGATCGGATTGGATCGGTTTTTCGGATCGGATCGGATCGGTTTTCGGTTTAAAAACCGGATTTCGGTTTGAAAACCGGTTTTAAAACCGGTTTTTTGTCCGGTTTTGTAACCGGTTCGATCCCAACGGCTATATATTCGAACGTTAGCATGCAATGGCTCTTTTTCTAACGGTACAATTTTGCAAACGGTACAATTTTCGGGCAAAACCGGTTTAAAAACCGGTTACAAAACCGGTGAAAAAACCGGTCCGGACAAAACCGGTTGCAAAACCGGTGAAAAAACCGGTCCGGACAAAACCGGTTGCAAAACCGGTGAAAAAACCGGTTCTAAAAAACCGGTTAAAAAACCGATCCGATCGCTAAAATGCCAAACCGGTTGGGAACCGCCGGTTTATGTCTGATCCGGTATTTTCGACTACAAAACCGGGTTGAAACCGGTTTTAAACCGGTTTTTAAACCGGTTCGGTTAAAAATCCGGTTTTGTTGTGCACCTCTAGATCGCACCTCTTGTACTCCATGTTCCAATTTTCAAATTTATTTGGCCTCTTTAATTAACAAAAAAGGTTTTGAGGTCTCACTTTTACTTGTAGAATTGCAGAGGCTTCAGAAAATGGGTTTTGTTTTTAGTAAACCAAAATCATGAAGACCACTTTGGTGAAAATGATAAAGAACTACTCTTCCATCTAATTTAGGGTTGTTGAGAGATATTAAGCAACGGGAATAATATAAATAAATAATTAAAATTTTATTTTTTGGATTTTCAGATATCCGAAATATCCGAAAATTTACAAAATTGCTATTCGAATCCGAAACTTCAGATATCCAAATTACGGATATCCGAAATTTCAGGTGTCCGAATTTCCGGATAATTTATAATGTAACGTGTGTATGAGTGTTACTCATGTTAACCAAAAAAATTATAGTAAAATATGATTTGTTAATTTGGAAATTAGACTTTATTGAAACTAACTTTATATAGAAAATTTATAATAAAAATATAAATAAAGAGTATTAATAACATTTATCGTATGCAAAAGAAATTAGAATAATAACATCGTTTTTGTTCATAATAACATCATTTTTATTTATTTTGAAAGACAAGAAAGGTAATATAATTGAAATTTTGAAAAAATTTAGACAAAATATTTGTTATTGAAGAATATAAACATGTTTGTTAATCAAAAAATCCTAATTGATGGTGGTTATAGGCAATAGTTTCTACTAGCTATGTACCTTGCAAGTGCTATGAAATTTATGAGCTTCATTGATCAAAAAATCAATAGATGACACTTATTCAGTTTTTACAACTAAGCGCTATATAATCAGACACTTATTGAAGAGTAAAACTTTCAATTTAAAGGACAATCTAGATTGTAGAACTCGTTTTAAAAGCTCAAAAAAACCCTAATTGATGGTGGTTATAGGCAATAGTTTCTACCTAGCTAGGTACCTTGCAAGTGCTATGAAATTTATGAGCTTCATTAATCAAAAAATCAATAGATGACACTTATTCAGTTTTTACAACTAAGCGCCATATAATCAGACATTTCAATTTATACACATGCCAACAATATTCATTAATTTAATATTTTATACATAAAATATATACACAGAAAATAACAATACCCATGAAAATACCATACTACCTCGTCTCTTTATTCATTTCAAAACCAAAGCCTTCCAATCGTCTAAGCAACCAAAGGGTGCCAAAAGTGTCGGTAAACTAAATGAACCATTCGCACCCGTCTAAATAAACGAGATCTTTTTTTTTTTGTTTGAACGGCACCTAATCTACTCTTATTATCCACGACGGGACTTGAACTCATGACCAATAGGTCATGGACATCACCATAACCACTAGAATACAAGTCTTGTGTTTAAATGAGATTCAATTGGAAATAAAAAACATTCGCAATGAAATTGTTATTAAAGCTTATGAAAAACCAGTCAGACTGTGCATTTAGTTTAGAAACTCACTCTACACCTTGAGTATTAATGATTAGCTAGTGGCAACAGTTACTAGATGGCTCACGAAATGGCGGAAGGATTTATATGTCAAACAATTTACATATATATTTTAATTTAGTTTTGTTAACTACTTTCGATTTATCTCGTTTTCATCCTACAATCTTACAAACCTTCTATAGAACATTAGTTTATATTGCATGACGATAGTTAGTCATTCAAGCCTATCTTTGTTGTTGATAGGGATGTCTATCGAGTTGTCAGATCGGGTTACGGCTCTTATCTGCTAGGGCCCGTCGGATTCGAGGTAAAAATAATCTTAACCCGAAACACCACCCGATAAGAAACTAGGCTGGTCAGGTTCGGGTTGGTTGAGTTTCGTGTTTGTCGAATTGACCCGATAGGGTTTGTCAGGGTTGACTTTTTAGATAAAAACAAAAAAATTTGTCATTTATAGATTTAGTTTCTCTAGCCCAAATATCACATCCAGTATCCTAATAGCTCAATTTCCACATTATTCTTTCATTCTACAATATCTAGTTTATTGAAATTTATATGCTAATATATTGAACTTTTTGAGTTATGATTTAATAATTATAATTGTTAATTGATTTTTACTGTATGATTTATAGTTATTGACGTGCTAATTTATTGATTTAGTGGTAAAAATATTTTAAATTTAAAAGGAAAAAAAACCTTAAACTTCAACTTGGTCTAATCGAGTGAACCCGAAACGTGAAAAAGGTAAGCAATGATAACCTGATACCCGACCTGATAAGGAGTCGTGTTAGTCGGGTTAAAAAAACTCAATATCAACATAAGACTTGAATGCAACCGACCTGACTATTATAATCGGGTTCGGGTCGGATTGACACTTTGGGTACCCCTAGTTGTTGATGCCCTTGATATCGTTTGGATATATGAGGGACATTTCAGTTATTGTTTTGTTTTTGTATTGTCACATTAGTAGATGGACTGATTAATTATAAAACTCAAATTTATCATCTTAAATTTACTATCATTGATGTTTTATATTTTTGTATGGATGTGTGAAGAGACTAAACTGAATTTTTAAATCAGACCAACCGAATTATAATTTGATTTGAATCAGTTTGATTTTTGAGATAGTTTGGACAATTCAGTTTTAATTTTTAAGAAAAAATAATAATTAATTTCACTTATTTAGTTCAAATAAAACTAAACACACACCCTATACTTAAGTCTTAACCATGTTTTATATACTTACCCAGTTACCCCCTTCGCTGGTTTACCAGTTTTTTCAACTTTTCGCCCACTTTTTTTGGTGTAGGACTGTAGGTCAATCTGTCAGTTACCAGACAAAATAAATAACCTTATATATATTGACGCATCGAATAAATCGATGTTTTTTAGCAATTAAAATCCGTAATTTTGGTCCTTCAGTTTATATAGTTACATTTTACATTTTATCTTATTCGCAAATATAGTATACTACTCCTCTGTATTATTATTACTTCTCTGTATTATCGTTTATTATGTTTGTAAGTTTTTACGAGTGCTCTAGCTTGTGATTCAATATGGGGTGGACCTACTGTTTTAATGTCATCGGGTCTGGAACCGACCCAAATGGATCCTGATTCCTGAGACCTGATGGCTGATTTCATATGATCAGTAGACTCAATAACCGAATCATTTTACAGAATATGATTCCGGTTCGGTTCGGGGAAATCAAGTTAGACCAATTGGAACCAAAATAGTTTTTAGAGCCGAGTTGGAATCGTTTTAATTGGAACCAAATAATTTAAATTATTAAAGTGATTCACTTATTTTGATACACACCGAAAAGGAAAGTGATTCACTTTTTTGATACGGAGGAAGTAATTGTTAATTTATAGATATAATATTAGAATGTTTTATAAATAAAAATTGTGTAATAAACATGAACAACACACTACAATAATATTAAACCAAAAACAATTATAAATACATAGTTAATTAAATATACAACCGATTATACCCCTCGATTTATTTTTCCTATATCTGCCGCCGATCATTCAATGCCGTTTATTTTTTGTTGCGTATGCGACATTGTAGTCATGTATAACTTGGCTAACCGGTTGTATACTTGTATCTTTTGCTTTTGTATTTCATTGCGTTGGTGCTCTTTTTTCTTTGTTTGGTGGTTGTATTCACCGTGGATTTTTCATAACCATGTCTATATCAATTTTAGCAAAAAAAAAAAAAAAACACTCCTGCTCTATATTTAAGTAGGTCGTTTAGAAAATTGATACCTATTTATTATTTATTATCTTTATTATACATGATGCATTTCAAACTTTTCCAAATAATAGAATTTTCATTACATCAACTTACTATTTTGAGAAAGTCATTATTCTTCTTTGTCAAAAATCAAAAAGATACATGAGATATGTGAGGCTTGAACACTAGACCTTTCTGAAGAGAAACAAACGCACTAAACAATTAATTAACTCGATTAGATGGCTTTAAATATGTTAGACTACTCGTAACAGTAACACAAATTGTCACTTCAGCTTGAGCGTCACATAAGCTCACACTCCGACATTAAACTGACATACTCATGCCAAAAATAACATTTCTTTCAGTTTTTCGGGCCCCACCATTATAAAAGACACACACACAAAAATATCAAATACCTATTAAATTGCATTGGGCCCCACCTTTGTCTTCACCGAAGTCTTCCCCAAACCGACTTATTCCACTTTCTCTCTCCAACCGAAGAGGGGGTGCCAATGGGTGCATTCCGTTAGTTTTAGAGAAGTCCCAACCGACTTCTCCATTGGCAGTGGTCGATCTTATTACTTACTATATACCACGTGTCCACATTAATTCTTCCGCATTAATTAATATCGTAACAACACTCTCCGCAACGGGTTTCAGGTCGTCCTTTGGAAATATATGTGTTCACCATAATTTAAATTATCATTCATTTGTACAATAATTGTTAGAAAAAAATATGTAATTGGTCAACTTTTTTCGCCTCAAAATATAGTTACATAGGGTATATGCTGTCGCATTGCACGGATACCCTACTTGTATTTTATAATGCTCGGAATTAATTTGCTCAACATTTCTTTATTTTGAAGGCATTTACGAATGTGGCTATGCCTGGTTGTTTTTTTAACATAGTAATTAATGTGTTATGGCCTAGATGAGGTTAATGATAAATTTGCATGTTATTTGTTAAAGCATTCATATTAAAGCGTACTTTGCTCTTTCTGCCTTTCTGGTCATTATCTCCCGTTTGTCATCATAGACCCAAAAGGTATCGAGACGTTTATGGCATGTTGTATCAAATTGCACAATTACCATCTTTCAAGGGTTTTATAAGAAAGCGAGATAGAGGTTGAATTCATTGGAGCCGACCCTGTTCGCACAAGTCTAAATATTATTTTTCTACTACTTTCTCCGTTTCAAAATAAATGATACACTTTGGGTTTCACATTTTTGAAGCAAAACATTGTAATGAAGAATAATTAGATTAAAGTGGATAGTTAGTGGGGACGAGTCTCACACATTTTGATTAAAATGAAGTTAATGATGTTTAAAAGTACAAGTAAGAGTAAATGTGTCATTTCACTATATTAAATAAGATAGTTAGTGTGTGTGAGCTCCACTACTTTTTATCATATATGGTAAGTTTTCAAAGTGTATCACTTATGTTGAAACACCCCAAAATGGAAAGTGTATCATTTATTTTGAAATAAAGAAAGTATTTTTTTTTAGAGAAATGATATTTATTCATATTATTTGTTCATACTCATCTTCCTACCCACTTGATAAGAACATGTGTAATCCACTAATTCTCTCTCATAATATTATCCATTGATTTTGACACATGTCTTGATCTAATGAGTAGAAAGATAAATAATTAAGAATAAATGGTACTTCCTCCTATTCAAAATAAGTGTTACACTTTGGGTTTGACGGTTTTGATGCAAAAGATTATACTGATTGTTAAATTAGATTAATTGAATGGTTAGTGGATATTGGGTCCCACACCTTTTGAATAAAGTGAGGTTAATGATGTTTAAAAGTAAAAAATAAGGGTAAATGAGTCATTTCACTTTGTTAAAGTAGATAGTTAGTGGGTGTGTGTACTACTATTTTTTTCCAAATAAGATAATTTTTCAAAGTGTAGCACTTATTTTGAATCACCCATATAAAGAAAGTGTAGCACCTATTTTAAATCGGAGGAAGTATAAAACAATACCATTACTCTTTTCCTTATTATTGTTATCACTGTTGTTATTATAATCATCATTATCCTTTTCCATTATTGTATAATTATCATCATTATTACAGTATTATTTAATCTTTATTTATATTATTTTAGAATTCGAAATGTTATTTATTTATATATTTTTTTAAAAAATTTATAATAATCAGACAGATCTTTCTTTCCTCCGTGAACCATGCATACCAGGAAATCTCCATCATCTTTCCCGCCACATGATGCCTAACGCGGCGCCACACTAACCATCATTTACCACAGAGAATTTAATAGTGTGCCAGAGGTGAGATGTTATGACTTGGGTACTGTTTGGTAAACCTCTTAATGATACAGATAAGAGCACAGCCTCTTAATCAGATATATTCAGAGTATTTGGTAAGACCTCTTAATCAGTCTCTGAATCAGAAATTGAACATGTTCAGCCTCTTAATCGGACAGATGTAACGGTAAGTCTGAATCATTCAGACTTCTGCATCATTCAGATCTTAATCATTAAGATGCTACCAAACCGCACCTTAATGTTTACTAACTTAATCAACAATTAACTCAGATAACAACTATTAAACGGCCTGTCAGCCAACCTAAAGTATCAACCTAATTATAATTTTACTTAAGAAATTGAGACAATGACAAAATTATAAATGCAAATGTCGATTCTTAATAAATAAATTGATTAGGCAACAGATTAAGTTAATTTTTTAGGTTGCTATATCATTCCTCTAATAATATTAGGCTATTAGCTGCTTTTGGAGAGATATAGTCATATAACTCCAAAATTTTAAAATATAAAGATTTTAAATACTAAATATGGTAAATGTTCAAGGTATTTTTAATTTTTATGTAATTTCAAAAGAAAAATCTCAACCATTGATCAATAATATTTAATGAACAAGATTAATCACATATTTTATAAATGAAAGAGTATTTTGGTCATTGGATAAGATATACATGAATTTTTAAATATTAATATAAGCGAGATAGTAATGCTTCCTATTAAATTTGTAACTCATTTGATTAATACAAGTGTTCAATCAAATGATAAGATTAAGAAAGATAATAAGTGATTTTCATATGTCAATTATTTTATGATTAAGATGATTAAATATGAAAGATTTAATATGAAACAATCCGATATTTATTAAAATATAGATCAAACTCAATTTTCTAAACAAAATAGTTTGGTATCTGTTGTAGTTATGACACAAGCCATCTAAAAAAAAACGGAACAACCTCACCTATATAATGTGCATAGAATTGTGAAAGCAATTACTTAAACTTTCTTCGTTTGATCTATCTTGGAAATGGGTAGCATTATGGAGTATCTTGAAAACAAGACTATCTTAGTCACTGGTGCTACTGGATTTCTCGGCAAAAGTAAGTCTCTTTTCCCACTTAATATCTTTAACAATGGAGATTGATTTTAGTTTTGCTTCCATGTATGTATATATACTGCAGTTTTTGTTGAGAAGATACTAAGGATACAACCAAATATAAAAAAGATATTTCTTCTTATAAGAGCTTCCGATCAAAACACAGCCTTGCATCGGTTGAACTCTGAGGTACAAGTAATTGTGTGACACTTGCACTACAAGGAATTATTAATTACCCCTTCCCCGATGATATGTTTGGATCCTATAGCGACGACATGTCGTCGCTATAGCCTATGCCGACGAAAAGTCGTCGCCACAAACTCGTCGTTGTAGCTTAAAGCATCGATGCCACATATACCGAAGACATGTTGTCAGAACATTCTCCAAAACAAAACAAAAAAACTTCAAAACAAAAAATTTTCAAAAGTCTATCGGTACATGTTTTGAATAAAATAAATCTTGTTCAAACCTATGGCGACGACATTTTGTGTTTTAGTGTGTTTACTACTCTCCCCGTCTCAGATTTGACACATATATCACATCGTATGATTGTTGGAGCAAAACACAGATCAACTTATTACTGATGCTGCAGTTAGTACTGATCACTTAGTACTGATGGGGCAGAATTGATTAATACTGAGAAGTTGATACTGATGATACTATAACTAAGTTACTACTGATCATGCAAAGATTGAAGATACTACTGATCAGTGTAGTTACTACTGACGATGGTTTCTGGACTTACTACTGATCACCAGACTTACTACTGATGTTACATATTTACTACTGGTGATGAGTTTTACTACTGATGACGCGTTTTTGAAGAATATCAAGTCCGAGATCTTCGTATAGATAGTTATAGAATGTAAATCAATGTATATTATTATTATTCGATGTAAATCAAGTCCTAGAATAACTAGGGTAAATAGTTTAGCTTCAAGGACTATTATAAATAGTTCCTTACGAATTGTAAACGTACGTGTGTATTGTTAACTCAATAATATACATTGAAGCTTTTTGTGAAACTGTGTTCTTAATACTTTCGCATATTATTTACAGTTCATTGTTCTTAATTACATTGATATAGTGTTGATCCGCTGCAACTTCTATATTCAATTAGATCTAAAGTGTTTATTAACTAATCTATAGTTAATCGATCCTGACAAGTGGTATCAGAGCTTATTGGTTCTAGATCTACTATTTGTTAAGAACAACAAAAAGTTTTAATCTTTAAAACACACATTATTAATCATGACTGATAATAATGAAAGCACTCAGGCCAACAAAATTCCTATACTCACACCCAACAACTTTGGGATGTGGAAGAATCGTATTAAGCAATACATGCTTATTACAGATTACTCTATGTGGGAAGTTGTCCTTGAAGGAAACAAAACTGGTCCTGGTCAAGCAAGCAGCTCTGCAACTGAGGCAGACAAACTTAAATGTGAGAAAGAAAAGAAGGACAAGGGCATCGAACTCAAAACTCTAAGCACTCTACTACTGGCCATTCCTAACGATTATCAACATCTCTTTGTTGAGTATGATGATGCAAAGATACTGTGGGAAGCACTGGAGAAGAGATTCGTTGGGACAAAGAGCACCAAGAGAAATATGAAGTCTGTTCTCAAACAAGACTTTGAAAATTTCAAAGGAAAACCCAATGAAACACTCACTCATGTGTTTGACAGATTCAACAAGCTAATTGGTGAACTTAACCAGGTTGGGGTTAAGATGGATCAAGAAGATGTCAACATGAAGTTCCTAAGATCCCTTAGTGAAGAATGGGCCATGTATACAGTGGTATATAGACAAAGAGATGCTTTAGAAGAAAAGGAGTTGGATGAACTCTACAATGACCTCAGAGTGTTTGAAACCGAGGTAAACCAAAAGAACCCTTCTATTTCTTCTAATAATGCTGCATTTGTCTCTAGTACAGGTCATGGTCAGGAAACCTCTATAGGAAAGGCTGCAGATTCTGAAGATGCTGCAAGAGAATCTTTCTTCACTAGTCATGTGCATACTGCCTTGATTAGTGATGACTTGGAACAATTGAACCCAGATGATCTTGAAGAGATGGATCTTAAATGGCAGATGGCTATGCTGAGCTTAAGGACAAAAAGATTCTTAAAGAGAACTGGTAGGACAAGCCTCAACTTCAACAAAGGTGACAAAGCTGGATTTGACAAAACTAAAGTCAAATGTTACAACTGTAACAACCTTGGTCACTTTGCAAAAGAGTGTCCTCAGCCAGACAAAAGATCAAAATCAACTGCCCTTGTATCACAACAAGGACAAGGCTATGACTGGAGCTTCCAAGCAGAAGAGCATACTCAAAATCAAGCTCTCATGGCCTTTACTGACAACAAAACTGAGGTAAAACCTAAACCTTGTACTTCTGAAGGTGCTAAAATTATTAAAAACTTAGAAAAAGAAAACACTAAATTAAATGAAGATTTAGCAAAAGCAGTCAGAAGAAATCATGAGTTTGATAGTGTGATTGTTGATCAAGAACATCAAATAAAGGTGTACAAGATGATTGATCAACGGATCAAGGAAGAATTGCTTCAAGCTGTGGATGAGAAAGAGTTCTATGAAACAAAACATAAAGAACTAACAAGTAAATTAGAAGAATGTCAGCTTGAAATTGAACAAAATAAATTAACAATTAAAAAGTTTGAAAGAAGCACTAAAATTCTAGATGAATTAACTAATAATCAAACTACAGAAAAGGTTGTTCATGGGGTGGGATATCATGCTGTACCACCTCCACATAAATTCATTCCTCCACTTAAAAACAGTTCAGAAAGAATCATTAATGAATTAAAAACTGAAAATCAAACTGAATCACATAATGAAACATCTGAATCAAATGATTCTTCTGATGATGAGCAATCAATTGAATTTACAATATCTCAAAGTGAATCACCAAAATCAATTGATACAAGTTTTCACACAGCTCAAAGTCCAAATGAATCTCCCAAATATAATGCAGAAAATGTACCAAAAATTTTAACAAGGGGGAATGAAAGAAATAAAAAACAACTCTTAGACCAAAGAATACCTGAAGGTGCTAAAAATAAGAAATTAAGATGTGTTATATGCAATAAAATGAACCATTTAGCAAAGGATTGTCACTTCAATCCAATAAACTGCAAAGAGTTAAAAGAATTTAAAGTTTTTAAAGAACATGCAAAAACTCAAAAGTTAAAAGATACTACTGGTCCTTCAGTAGTAAATAAAATTAAAACTCCAATTGCTGAAACACCAAGATTTGGAAGAAATGCACCAAGATTTGTGCAAAACAGAAGAGTTGGAAGCCCAAAGAACAGCAATTACTTCAAGAACAATGGAAAATCAAATCAAAATAAACAATATTTTAAATTTTCCAACACCAGTAGAAACTTAAACAGTTTTACTACTGGTGTTAACCCTCATTATAATGCTGTATGGTACCAATACAAGAATACTACTGGTAAAAACCCTAATTTCAAAAACACTACTGCTCCCAAAACAACTTTCAAAAATACTACTGGTGTTAACCCTAAAAACACTACTTGTCATTCTAAACATGATAAGTACCCAAATACTACTGGTCCATCAGTAGTAAAGTATTCAAAAGCTAAAAATCATGGGTATAAACCAAGATCAGTAGGAACTTCTCACACCAGTAATAATTCCAAAAGGGCAGTAGTAAAACAAAACACCAGTACTAAACAAGTATGGGTACCAAAAGTCTTTAAAGTTAAATCCCCAAAAGCTTATTTCTCAAAGGATGAACCCAAGACATATAAAGCTTGGGTTCCCAAACTTAACTAATCCTTTACTCACTTGTGCAGAGCATTCAGATCCCAGAAGAAGGAAGAACATGGCATATTGATAGTGGATGCTCAAGGCACATGACTGGAAATCTGCAAATTCTTAAAGATTTCAAGTCATTTGATGGAGGATATGTGGCATTTGGTGAGAATCCCCAGGGAGGTAAGATTACAGGTAAAGGTACTGTTACTAATGGAAAAATTACCTTTGATGATGTATTTTATGTAGCTGAACTAAAATACAATCTTTTCAGTGTGTCTCAAGTTTGTGATAAAAAGAACAAGATTCTGTTCACAGACATTGAGTGCATCATTCTTTCTCCTGATTTTATTTTGGATGAAAAATATGTTGTTTTAAGAACTTCTAGGAGAAACAATGTGTATTTCCTAGATATAGGGGGAGAACTCATTTCTACAAATGAGGTCAACTGTTTTATATCCAAGGCAAACACCACTGAATCAGAACTATGGCATAGAAGGATGTGTCACACAAATTTCAAAAACATGAACAATTTAGTAAAAAGAAATCTGGTCATTGGACTACCTCAAAAACAATTCATGTGTGATCATCACTGTGTTGCATGCCTAAAAGGTAAACAACACAAGACTTCTCATAAGTCCAAAACTGTGAACTCTATTTCTGTTCCTTTACAGCTCTTACATATGGACCTTTTTGGACCTACAAATGTAATGAGTATTGGAAAGAAACAATATTGTCTTGTTATTACTGATGACTTTTCCAGATATACATGGGTTTTCTTTCTCAGGACAAAGGATGAAACAAGTGAACTCATAAAGAACTTAATTGTCAAACTGGAAAACACATCTGATCAAAAAGTGAAAGCCATAAGATGTGATAATGGCACAGAATTTAAAAATGTTAACTTAATTAACTTTTGTGATCTTAAAGGTATTGACAGACAATACAGCTCACCTAGAACTCCACAACAAAATGGTGTAGCTGAAAGAAGAAATAGAACCATCATTGAAGCAGCAAGATCAATGCTTGCAGACTCAAAATTACCAATTACTTTTTGGGCAGAAGCTGTTAATACTGCTTGTTATGTTCAGAACAGAGTATTAATAGTGAAGCCACATTTTAAAACACCATATGAACTTTTCAATAAAAGAAAACCTTCTATAAGTTTCTTAAAATCATTTGGTTGTCCTTGTGCTATCTTAATTACAAGAGAACAAATTGGTAAATTTGACTGCAAAGCTGATGATGGAATCTTTGTGGGATACTCTACTCAAAGCAAATCATACAGAGTATTCAACAAAAGACTAAGGATAATTGAAGAAAGCATCAATGTATCCTTTAATGAAAATGTACCTAATGAACAAGGAAATGGTCCAGATTGGCTATTTGACATAGACAATCTAACCAAATCCTTTAATTCTAATATGAATTTCAATGTAGGTAATTCAAATTGTCACAATCAAAAGGAAGGAACATCATCAGTTAATACTGGTCAAGAGGAAATGAGATACATTGTAGTTAATACTGCTCCAGTAGTTAATACTGATGTCAGTAATAACTCAAGTTCTGGAACCAGTAGTAACTCTGAGAATGAGGACAGTAGTAATTCAAATACTACTGATACCAGTAATAGTACTCAAAATACTACTGGTCCCAACATTAACCTAGATTCTCAAGATACTAATGATACCAGTAACAACAACAACTCTACTGATCTCAATAAAGACAATGGCAGTAGTGACTCTGACCAAGAAGATGATGAACCAAATATCAATGACAATGAAGGATCTCTAGAAGAACAACTACCTGAGACAAATGATTCCAATCTTGAAAATCAACTAGTGGTTGATAAAGCTACAACTACAAGGACTCAAAAGAACCATCCATTAGACCTTGTTCTAAGTGATGTCAACTCACCATTACAAACAAGAAGCAAATTAAACAAAAGCTTAACTGCAAATATGTGTAATATAAGTTTAATTGCTAATGAATGTATGTATGAATGCTTTCTGTCTCAGGATGAACCAAAGAAGATCCAACAAGCAATGAAGGACTCAAACTGGATTGAGGCAATGCAAGAAGAACTCCTTCAATTTAAATTACAAGCTGTTTGGACACTTGTACCTCTACCCAAAGGAAAAAGAGCCATTGGAACAAGATGGATCTTCAGAAACAAGAAAGATGAAAGTGGTATAGTGATCAAGAATAAAGCCAGACTTGTAGCCCAAGGATACACTCAAGAAGAAGGAATAGACTATGATGAAGTATATGCTCCTGTTGCTAGAATTGAAGCCATAAGAATATTTCTAGCATATGCTTCATTCAAGAAATTCAAAGTCTATCAAATGGATGTTAAGAGTGCTTTCCTATATGGGAAAATTGAAGAAGAGGTCTATGTTTGCCAACCTCCAGGTTTTGAAGATCCAAAACATGGTGATTATGTGTTCAAATTAGATAAAGCTCTATATGGCCTTCATCAGGCACCAAGAGCATGGTATGACACATTATCATCATACCTATTGAAGAACAACTTTAAAAGAGGAGCCATTGACAAAACTTTGTTCACAAAGAAAGTCAAAGATGATATACTACTGGTACAAATTTATGTAGATGATATCATCTTTGGCTCAACCAATGATTTATTATGCAAAGAATTTGAAGAACTGATGCAAATTAAATTCAAGATGAGCTCCATGGGTCCAATGAACTTCTTCCTTGGACTCCAAGTCAATCAAAGAACTGATGGTATTTTGATAAATCAATCAAAATATGTCAAAGACATCTTGGAAAAGTTTGACTTGAAAGACAGTAAAAGTGCTAGTACACCAATGGAAACACACAAACACCTACATCCTGATGTTGAGGGGGAGGATGTAGATGAACACTTATATAGATCAATGATAGGATCTTTGATGTACTTAACTGCATCAAGACCTGACATTATGTATAGTGTTTGTGTGTGTGCAAGATATCAAGCAAGACCCAAAGAACTACACTTGCAGGCTGTTAAAAGAATATTCAGATACTTGAAAGGCAAACCATCACTAGGTCTATGGTATCCACATGATTCACCATTTGAACTCATAGCCTATACAGATAGTGACTATGGAGGTGAATGTCAAGACAGAAAGTCCACTACTGGTGGATGTCAATTCTTTGGATCAAGACTGGTGTCATGGCAATGTAAGAAGCAAACAAATGTATCAACATCTACTGCTGAAGCAGAATATGTAGCTGCATCTGCTTGCTGTGCTCAAGTACTATGGATTCAAAATCAGCTTCTAGACTTTGGTATCTCTATCCTTAAAACTCCTATTTTTATTGATAATCAAAGTGCTATTAGTATTGTGAATAATCCAGTAAAACACTCAAAAACTAAACACATTGAAATAAGATTTCACTTTATAAGAGATTGTAAAGAAAAGAAATTAATCAAAGTAGTTAAAATCCATACTGATGATCAATTAGCAGATCTTTTTACAAAAGCATTTGATGTAGGAAGATTCAACTTTTTGGTTAGCAGTATTGGAATGATTTTAATAACTTAAAATCTCACTTAAAATCATGTGTAAAGTTAGTGTTGTAAAATATTATTTATTTACTTAAGTGTTTTACTACTGGTATATCTGCATTACTGGTATGAAAGTGTATGCACAAAATACTACTGGTAGTTCATTACTACTGGTGTATATTAGGTTTACACAAATACTACTGGTAAGTCAGTACTACTGGTCTTCACATATACTACTGGTCTTATGTGTTAATGGTTACTACTGATGTCTATAGTTACTACTGATGTCAAAATCCTTAGTCACTACTGATGTTAGTAGATACTACTGACGTTTTACTACTGATATCTTATTTACTACTGGTCTTTCAGAAACACAATTACCAAACTAACCCCCATGAAAATAACCGTTATGTTATGATTCGAAGGACATTTTAGTAGTTTTGCAGGTTAAATCGAAAGATATAAAAGGCGGTAGTCGATTAGTTTAGCATTATCTTCACTTCGATTTGATAAAACCTTTCGATAAACCCTAGCTATCGATCAAAAACTCATCTTAAAACTTAAAATTCTTAAAATTTTCTCTCAAAATCACTGCAAAATGGCAACTCTACAATCTCTCAATGTTCCAACCGATCTCAAATACTCAGAGTTCCACAACATGTGTGCCTTTCTACGCAATCCAGACGGAACAAAGGATTTCAGACCAATCGTAAACTTCTTGAAAAATTCTTACATACGGTTCGCATTAACGGTAAAACCAAAGGCATATCAACAGCACTTGGTGGATTTCTGGACCAATGCTGAAAGAACGGAGGGTGCAACTGTACCAATGATCAAATCAACTATGGATGGAAAAACGATCACCATCACAGAACAATCTATTCGACAACATCTTCAACTACACGATGATTCAGGTATGACTACTCTTCCTAAGGAATTCATTGCTGAAATTTTAAACAAAATGGGATATGAGGGAAGACTAAACATAGTAACTTTTCAAAAAGGTCTTCTCTCCCCTCAATGGAAATTTCTTGTCCATACTATTCAGCATTGTATTTCTCCGAAAAGAAGTACTTGGAATGAGTTTAACAGGTCAATAGCATCTGCTGTTGTCTGTTTATGCTCAGACCAAGTATTCAATTTTTCTAACATGATTTTTGATGGTATGTTGGGAAATCTTAACTCTTCAAAATTTTTAATGTATCCCAGATTTCTCCAACATATCATAAACATTGAATTACAAAACTTGTCAACTCCCAAAAATATTTTTATAATTCCTGAGTTGAACAAGAAAGTTTTCTCAAATATGAGAAAACAATTTAAATTTTCGGGCAAGGAAACCCCTCTGTTTCCTAATATGATCAAAGATCACACACCTATTGGAGAGGGTTCAATCAAAGATATAACCCATATTGAACCTCAACCCACTCCATCACCCCCAAATACAGTCCAAACACAACCCCATATAGCCACTCAATCACCCACTAACTTAGAAGTCCTGAATGTGTCCCAGGAACTTGATATAAATCTGCAGAGTGCTACTCTTCACTCTGTGGAAGACCTACCATATAAAACCAAAAATATTTCCACACTTTATAAAAGAAAGAAATCTTTAAAGGACACCAGGGGACAAATCGAGTCACACCCCAGGCTCAAAGAGTTGTCCTCCAAGGAGGAGAGAGGACATGAGGAGAGGGCTTTCACTACTGATGCCCCAAAGGTGGGTGCACAGGATAGTGAAAACATCACTAAGACCCAAACCTCGGCAACTTTAAGTGATGACTCTTTTGAGGAATTACTTAAAGGACCCCGGTGCCAAGAAACCAAAAGGGGGGACATCTCTGCTTCTTCTAGGAAGAAGAGAATGTCTAAAAGACCCAATGAATCACCAAGCAGTGATGAGGGCAGATCTGTGGAATTGATGGAAAGGAAGGAAAACCTTAAAACCAATGTACCTGTTAGTAAGCCCGATGATCTTGCTAGATGGAGTGAGGGCAGTATTAAAATCACTCAATTGATGGATAAAGTGGATTCTCTTGAATCCACTGTACAAGATTGTCTCAAATATTTAACAAACCACGGGAAAACAATGGCTGCAATGAAAAGGCATGTCAACACCATCAACAAAAGAATGAGATTCTATGAGCATAGGCTTCATCAACAAACCAAAATCATCAGAAAATTGAAGAAGAAACTAGATGATAGTGAGGCTCCACCAGTTGAGCTCACTAAGGGGGAGAAGTATAACATACAGACAATGATTGATGAATCTATTGCAGCAGCAGCATCCTCCCTCTTAAATTTAAAAGAAACAGAAGTTGATGAAGGCCCAGAGATGATGGTTACAGAAGAAGAGCCAATTACTACTGCTCCTACTAAAGAACAAGCTGAAAAAGAAACACCAGTAGTAACTCCTACTACTGACATTATAGCAGTAGTAAATGAAGAAGAGGAATTAAAAGCAGCAAATACTACTGATGCCCTATCAGTAGTAACTCCTGAAGTAACACCAGTAGTAACTACTTTGGTTACTACTGAAGAGGAAGAACTACATTTTCCAGAGCTAATTGAAAGAGAGAGACATGTCATCATTACCAAACCACCAACACCTGATCAACCACTTATCATACCTGACATTGATGATAATGTGAATTGGTTTGAGGTTGATGAGTGTTCACTTCCTCCACATCCAAAAATACTTCAACAAGATGAACTTAGGTTATTTTCTCCTTCTGTAATGATAAGTGGAGTGCCAGACATGAAATATATTCCACCTCCACCTTCAGCACATATTGGAAAGGGTAAAGAAATCTATGATGAAGATTACCCTAACAGAGCTCTTGGTCATTACATGGTAAACAAGATAAATCTTGTTAGAGCTGATAAACAGTCTAAATGGAAGGTGAAGCATAAGAGATATTGGGAGAAGGTAGCTAAGTATCAAGCTCTTGAACAAAAGAAAGACCAAAGTATCATTCATGTTCAAGCATCTGTTCAAACAGATGACATTCAGATAAAGGCTCAAAAGGAAGAATTCAAAAGGCTCAGAAAGATTGAAGAAGAACATATTCAATGCCTTGAATATTTGGTTTCTGAATGTAAAAAGACTAAAAGTGATTTGACTGATGATGTGTTTGAACAGAAGGCCAACATGATTGAATATTTAAAAACAAAAGGGATTAGTGCAAAGTCATTAGGAAGAATGAAGATGATGACTATCATTGAAAAATATTGCACTGCTAAGAAGAAAGACTTGGCTGAACAAGAAGCTGAAGAATCAAAGAAAGCCAAAACTTTAATCCCAATCAGCTTAAATTTGCTCAAGGCTGGTAGTGTTTCATCTATTGGTGATACTTCATCTCCTCAATCTAAGAAAAGAAAATATGTTGATCAAGAACAAAGCTCTAAAAAGAAGTCAAAACAAATTATACCTGTTCTTGAAATGCCAGTTGCTCCTCTACAGAACAATCCAATTCTTAACTGGAGAGTGATGCAGAACAATGTCATAGAGGTCATAAGGGAAGACAAAGTTGTACAGAGATTCACTGGATGGTTACCCTTAATCAGATCATGTTCTAGAAGTGATGTTATCAAACTTCTGATTATTGGGAAACCAAGAATGACAAAGAAATCATGGAAAGAATCTGGAGCTGGATATCTAACTAGAATGATAGATGCTGCATTTTATCCAGATAATTATCCAGAACAATTTACAAATCCAGGTAATGTATATGCTTGGAATGTCATTCCTACTGCAAATATGTACTTCTTTGAGAAATCAGGCAAAGTGTGTGAATTGTACTTATATGAGAAAGAATATCCACATTCTGAGAAGACTATGTATTAGATATTCATAAACACTTTGATGAAACCCTATGATGCTGTTATGTTCCAAAACAAACTGAATTATTTTACAAAGAGGAACAGCAGATATATTATTGAACAAAGGCTTCAACAGAATCAAAGAACTCTTGAGAAAAGAAGAAAAGAACAAGAGGAACAAAAGAAACTTAATTGATTAAAATATGATCAATAAGTTTATGGGGGAGATTGTTGGAGCAAAACACAGATCAACTTATTACTGATGCTGCAGTTAGTACTGATCACTTAGTACTGATGGGGCAGAATTGATTAATACTGAGAAGTTGATACTGATGATACTATAACTAAGTTACTACTGATCATGCAAAGATTGAAGATACTACTGATCAGTGTAGTTACTACTGACGATAGTTTCTGGACTTACTACTGATCACCAGACTTACTACTGATGTTACATATTTACTACTGGTGATGAGTTTTACTACTGATGACGCGTTTTTTAAGAATATCAAGTCCGAGATCTTCGTATAGATAGTTATAGAATGTAAATCAATGTATATTATTATTATTCGATGTAAATCAAGTCCTAGAATAACTAGGGTAAATAGTTTAGCTTCAAGGACTATTATAAATAGTTCCTTACGAATTGTAAACGTACGTGTGTATTGTTAACTCAATAATATACATTCAAGCTTTTTGTGAAACTGTGTTCTTAATACTTTCGCATATTATTTACAGTTCATTGTTCTTAATTACATTGATATAGTGTTGATCCGCTGCAACTTCTATATTCAATTAGATCTAAAGTGTTTATTAACTAATCTATAGTTAATCGATCCTGACAGCGAGGTTTACTTATGTCGCCTATATATATAGGTCATCGACAAGGATTTGTTTAGGATCATAAAAGAGAAACACGGTATGAATATGACTACATTCATATCTGAAAAGGTTACACCAGTGGCTGGTGATGTCGGCTTGGAGAATTTTGGAGAGACCAACTTTGATTTGTTAAATGAAATTCGGACACAAGTAGATGTTGTAGTCAGCTCTGCTGCTGCTACCAAGTTTGATGAAAGGTATCACCTCCATCCAAAAATCAACTTTAATGTATCTACTAACTTAATTTGTCATTTAAATATGATTCTTGTAGATACGACGTTGCATTGGCAGCCAACACACTTGCAATTAAGAATGTTACCGGCTTTGTCAATGAATGCACCAACATAAAACTACTTCTTCATGTATCTACAGGTTTGTATAGCATAGACTAACTCTTGGTTGTATAATGTATCTGTCTAGATCGATTTTTGATGGCTTTTAAATGGAAACTTTCTCTTATATCAGCTTACGTCTCGGGTGAAAAGTCTGGAATCATATTGGAAAAGCCGCTTAAAATGGGTGAGACGCTTAATGGAAAACACGATCTCGACATTAACGAGGAGAATAAGGTTATACAAGAAAAACATAGACAACTCGCCGTTGAGAAAGCTAATGAAGAAGCCAAATCAACTGCCATGAAAGATCTTGGCATTCAAAGGTTTCTCACTTTTAGTCCTTCAAAAACCCCTTAATTAATCAGTTTGTGCAGATTAAATAGTTTGTGTTTTGATTTACTATTTCAAGGGCAATGTTGCATGGATGGCCAAATACTTACGTGTTCACCAAGGCAATGGGGGAAATGATATTGCTCGATGAATTAAGACAAAATGTATCGCTAATCATATTACGTCCAACCATCGTCACTAGTACCTACAAAGAACCCTTTCCTGGATGGATCGAAGGCGTCAAGTACTTAAATTACACATTGCAAAATTAGGAAACATTTTATTTAAATATATAGTTTTGTAGCTAACATTTCACTTTATTATTCTTAATATATACATGAACCAAATTAATTTTTCAGAACAATTGATGCCTTCATTGCTGCACATGGTAGAGCCAGGACTACTTGTATTCTTGCTGATCCTACCAAAGTACTTGACTTGGTAATTCCTCGTTATATGCATTTTATTGAACTATTTATTTTTTTGAAATATTTATTGAACTATTATTAAAGCTTTTAAAAACATGTAGATTCCGGCAGACATGGTGGTTAATGCTATGATTGTAGCGATGGTCTATAGTTCCAAAAAACCTCACTCGAATAGGACCATCTACCATGTTGGATCATCCATGTCAAACCCGGTCAAAATTCATACCTTCACGAGTTGTGTACGTGATTACTTCATAAAGCATCCGTTAACAAATAAGCAAGGAAACCCAATCATAACATCTAATGAAATTAAGTTAATACCTTCTGTGTCAAACTTTAATAGATATATCGCCATTCGTTACATGATTTCCTTAAAGGTTAGTTTACACTATGTTATAATTAAGGGAGAATATTTATATATCATACTTCCTTCGTATCATAATAAGTGATATATTTTCTATTTATGGGTGTTTCACAATAAGTAATACAATTAAAAAGTTACCTTATTTGACAAAAATATGAGACTCAACCCCACTAACTATCCACTTTAATAAAGTGAAATTACCCTTATATCCTTACTTTTACTTTTAAAACTAATTAATATCACTTTATTCAAGGAAAGTGGGACCCATCATCCACTAACTATCTACTTTAATATATTTTAATCACACTTTAATATATTTTAACTAGGGGTGTAAATGAGCCGAGCCGAGCTTGAGCTCGACTAGGTTCGAGCTCGGCTCGTTTAAGTTTTAAGGAGCTCGAGCTCGGCTCGTTTCGAGCCTTATATGTAAAGTTCAGGCTCGGCTCGTTTAGGTTTTCGCAGGTTCGGGCTCGACTCAATTAAGCTCATTTAAGCTCTCATATACACAAAATATATAAACTTTTTTATTTAATTATAATATTTAATATATTATGTAAGTACTTCATTTTTATATTATGTTATATACATATATATGTATAGTATACACACACACATGAGTATAAAAATATATAATATATAATTTTTTTTTATAATAATTAATAGGGGTGTAAATGAGCCGAGCCGAGCTCGAGCTCGACTAGGTTCGAGCTCGGCTCGTTTAAGTTTTAAGGAGCTCGAGCTCGGCTTGAGCTCGAGCTCGGCTCGTTTCGAGCCTTATATGTAAAGTTCGGGCTCGGCTCGTTTAGGTTTTCGCAGGTTCGGGCTCGACTCGATTAAGCTCATTTAAGCTCTCATATACACAAAATATATAAACTTTTTTATTTAATTATAATATTTAATATATTATGTAAGTACTTCATTTTTATATTATGTTATATACATATATATATGTATAGTATACATACACACATGAGTATAAAAATATATAATATATAAATTTTTTTTATAATAATTAATATATATGTGCTCGTTTAGGCTCGCGAGCCTAATCAATCTTAGTGTATCAAGCTCGGGCTCAGGCTCGTTTAATAAACGAGCTCTTAGTTTAAACGAACTCTTAGTTAAGCTCGAACTCGGCTCATACTCATTTAAGCTCGGCTCGTTTCGAGCTTTTAACGAGCCGATCCCGAGTAGCTCACGAACGGCTCGGCTCGTTTTCACCCCTAATTTTAACCTTACTTTAATATTTTGCCTCAAAGTCCATGATATTTCAAATGTATCACTTATTGTGATACGGAGGAATTATAAGTTACTTCACTCACAACAATGTACAAAGATTAGAGCAAGCAGTACAAGCATACTAAAGCACAGGTTGTGGTGGAGGAAGTAATTTACATGATACATAAATTATCTCCGTATAATTAATGTCTTATTTGGGTTTTAAAACACTTTTGTTGTTGTTTTGAAGGGATTGAAATACGCAAACATGATACTTTGTCGGGCTTTTAATGCATGGTATCTCAATGCTGAACGGAAGATCAAAATCACACTCCGATTAGCATATCTTTACAAACCATACGTTCTCATCAATATAATGTAATCATCTTATCATCCATGCATTATTTGGTAGCAACTTTTTCTATTAATCTTCTTCTGTTTATTAACAAAAACTGTTAATCGATTCTAGTTATGATGATACAAATCTCAAAAAATTGCACGATATACATATAGTCAAAGAAAGAGTCAAAGATGAGATGGAGATGGAGACGGAGACGTTCTTCTTCAATGTTAAATCTATTGATTGGGAAGACTATTTCATGAATATACATATTCCTGGTTTGGTGAAATATGCACTAAAACCATAAATAAGTAACTATATCTACTAATATAAATAAGTTTCGGGTTCTAGAGAACGATGTAATCAAATCATGAATAACTTTGTGTTAGGCAAAATTTTAAGAGATCTCATAAAAGTTTATGCATTTTGTTATTTTTTTTACCCGATTGGAGATGCGGATCTTTCCTTTCTTTTACCCGTTATAGTGATGGTTTTTTTCAGAATTATGTGAAGACGAATACTGTTTCATTAATCAATTTTCCAATTTTCACGTCTTCATCACAAGTTTATGCATTTTGTAATGAGTTTTAAAATGTGTCAGCAGGTCAAACCAGTTTTGACCCGTTACCCAACCCACATAACCCGCTCATTTAATACTAATAATAGATATGAATTGATATGAAGTATATACATACCTGATGTCTTGCTTCCCACATGGGAAAGAAACTTGGGCCCAAAAGTTCAAAAACATGGTCTCGCATTTCATCATTTATCACAAACATGCACTTAAGTTTTGCAGATGCATGAAGCCAATACCTAATTAGAACCAAAAACTAAAATTAGCATCAAAGTTAACTAATAAATCATGAAATTACTTACCAGTCATCATTTTAACCAACTGATTAGTTGTATGTCAAATATAGGGGCGAAAGTTCAATTTTGACAAAACTAAGGACCCAAATTTGGTATCTTTGGTTACCTTGTATTGAACAGTTTCCCTTTAATACCCCTGTCATTTTGCCCCAGATTCTCCATTAAACCAATTTTCAATTATCTCTGCAGTTGATTCATTCACGCATCTCACATATATTCTTAACTTATGCAAATACTCATACACCTTCTCTGCATTTCCTACATCTGCACTCACTTTCAGCAATGCAGCAATCTCCAATTCTTCCAAACACAATCCCATACTCAAAATCTCATTTTCCACTAAATACGCCTTTTCTGCACCCAGATTCTTCACGTAACATAACAATGCAGAATCATATGTTCTTAATCTAGGCTTTTCGTTACACTTAATTAAACTTTTAACCAACTCAAATGACAATCAGCATCATTTTTTGCTGTAGCTAACCTAGAAACGGCAGTGATAGTGGCTTCGTTAGGGTTTACTTACTTTGAAATCATGTGATTGAAAATGTTGAATCCTTTCTCGATTGCAATGTCTCTTGAGATTTCGATTGAGTTAAACATATGTAGAGGAAGCTATTCAATTGGTGGAGATTGAGTTTGATGTTTTGAGAAATTGCGGAATCGATGAGGAAGATTGCGCTGGTGAGGTCTTTAATTTTGGAGTAAATGCTGAAATCTGACCGGAATTTTGATTCTGGCGTTTGAGATTTGTTGTTATTCCTCCTTTTAGTTTGATTCTCCATTTTTGGGGGGAAGGAAGAACCCTACTTTGCTGTAACACCAAACCAACCACACAAAATACAAAATCACAGTCTACCAGCCTATAACAACTAAAATCCTGATCCCTGATTTGAACTTTGCTTAACTGTACTTAAAAATAGAGCGAATTACATCTAAGGTCCCTGTGGTTTACCACTTATTGCAGCCACAGTCCCTAAACTTCATTAAGTACACTGAGAGTCCCTGGTGTTGCCACTTTGTTGCACCCGTAGTCCCTGAAACAAACGGACGTTAATTAATGCCGTTAAGTCCCCCATGTGCACACCACATGATGGGTAGTATGGTAATTGTCCACCCCTTCCTCATATTTAAACCTGAGTAAATTACATGGAAGGTCCCTGTGGTATACTACTTATTACAGTCTCAGTCCCTGATCTTCATTTATTACACCGGAAGTCCCTGGTGTATACACTTTGTTACACGCATGTAGGCCTGTAAACGAATCGAACGTTCAACGAATCGTTTGCGAACCGTTCGGCGGGAGTTCATTTATGTTCGTTCGTTTAGCTAAACAAACGAACACAAACAAGATTTTGTGTTCGTTTAGTTAAACAAACGAACACGAACAAATGCCCGTTCGTTCGTTCACGTTCGTGAACATCCGTTCGTGTTTGTTTGTTTACGTTCGTTTGTTAGTGTTCGTTTGAGTTTGTTTATGTTCGTTTGTGTTTGTTTGTGTTTGTTTCGTGTTCGTTTGTGTTTGTTTCGTGTACTTTTGTGTTTCTTTATGTTCGTTTGTGTTCGTTTATGTTAAGAAAATTCAGTGTTCACGAACGGTTCGTGAACTAGGGTAACAAACATAAACGAACGGGCATTTGTTCGTGTTCGTTTGTTTAACTAAACGAACACAAAATCTTGTTTGTGTTCGTTTGTTTAGCTAAACGAACGAACATAAATGAACTCTCGCCGAACGATTCGCAAACGATTCGTTGAAAGTTCGGTTCGTTTACAGGCCTACATGCGTGTAACAAAGTGTATACACCAGGGACTTTCGGTGTAATAAATGAAGATCAGGGACTAAGACTGTAATAAGTAGTATACCACAGGGACCTTCCATGTAATTTACTCAGGTTTAAATATGAGGAAGGGGTGGACAATTACTATACTACCCATCATGTGGTGTGCACATGGGGGACTTAACGGCATTAATTAACGTCCGTTTGCTTCAGGGACTACGGGTGCAACAAAGTGGCAACACCAGGGACTCCCAGTGTACTTAATGAAGTTTAGGGACTATGGCTGCAATAAGTGGTAAACCACAGGGACCTTAGATGTAATTCGCTCTTAAAAATATAACAAATCGAAGAACAGATTAATGACCAATAAATTTCCTAATATAGTGACTCGGTAGAAATATTTACGACTACTTGAGAAGATGAACGATGAGAGGGCACAGACTTAAACCCTATTGGGCTAATTCCTAAATTACTAGTTGGGCTGATAGGGGTGGGTTTACCGGTTTAGTAGTAGTAGTAATAATATTATTAAAATTAATAAACATAGAATATCAAAATTAATGATAAATATTTTTTTCTTGTGATTCAAAATAAATGATACATTTTTAAAAGTTATTTTATTTGGTAAAAATAGTGGGGTCCACACCAACGAACTATCTACTTTAATATATTAAAATTACTCATTTACCCTTACTTTTAAACATCATTAACATCAGTTTATTCAAATTGAGTTTGACTCATTCCCTATAACCATCCAATTAATCTAATTTAACCATCGTTATAATCTTTTGCCTCGAAAATCATGAAAGTAACAATGTATCACTTATTTTGAATTGGACGAAATATTTAAAATATAGGCTTTCAAAACAAAACATAAATACCAAATGTTCAAAGTCTAAAATTAATAAAAATAAACAAATAAAATCCATATTTACTCAACCGAGAAATCAACCGGCAACAGTTTCACTAGGGATGGAAAAAAACCCCGAACCCGGCGGGGAAACCCGAAATTGATTGTTTTCGGGTCGGGTTCGGTCAACATATTCCGGGTCGGGTTCGGGGATTATTTTCGGGTATTTTTCGGGTTCGGGCCAAGGTATCCATGCCCCGCCCCGATAGATATATAAATTATTTTTATTAATTATTTTATATATAAATATATATTATATATATAATTTATAAAGGATATAGTGATTCGGTTCGGGTTTCAGGGAAAAATTTCGGGTTCGGGATGGGTTCGGGTTTTATAAAATCCCTGATGGGGAAAACCCGAAATAAACATGTCGGGTATTGGGTCAGGTTCGGGTTCAGTTTTTGATTTTGGGTTCGGGTTCGGGTATGTCAAAATCTGCCCCGAACCCGCCACGTTGCCAATGCTAAGTTTCACATTAAAAAGGGACGATGGAAACAAATGTTTAATCCACTACGCATCGAAGAATGAATTATCTACTTTTTGCTAATGAAGGAATCTACAAAATTGAAAGAAGGATTTTCTGAACCAAATTGCACTTGCTAATTCGATCTAATTTGGTTTGATCTTTGATTTTGACATGTCTAGTGATAACTATTAAATATTCATTAATAAAAGTTTAAGAAAATTAAATATTCCCATGATAAGATTCTAAATTAAAATATTTATTTGTAAGTTTGCTTCAACCGAGTACTCTATTATTAGTATTTCCACTTACATATTCTTTATATGGCTAAGTGTGTGTTAATGTCTGAAGTCAACAATAATCATGAGAACATATTTTTATTTTCAAATGCTATTTGATATGAATAATAATAATAATGATAATAACAAGAACAAGAAGAAGATTTGTACCTTTGCTACATGATTCTTATCCTTTTGTTTAACACATACTAGAATATGAAATCTTTCGTGTCCATTGAATTCTTCAAGTGCGATTAGATTCAATTTGAACTAAAGTTCTAATTGTGATTTTTTTTATAGATGCAATCATTAAAGAAAAATTATACTGCTTATTACTTTATTAGTGTTTACTATTTGTATCTATTTATGTGTATATTTATTTGATCAAGACAAAGTGTAAAAACGGATGATATGAAGAAAACGCATAAGTGAATTACACATGTTATCTTATGATGAGTAACACATTAACTAAATACAAATTATAAACATCAATATCATTTTAACTCTAGTCGTTTATTTGTTTAATAACCACTCGTCTATCAATATTAAGTAAAACGCAGAGTATATTAATGATATAAATGGCCGACATTTATGATGTAATTTGAAGAAAATGTTTTAACCACTTTAGTGTTGGAGGTGACACATGAGAGTCAAGAGTCAAAGACAAGCACCACAATGGTGGTCGTTCAATTCCAAATTAAAATTAGAACTCTGTTATCCAGATAACTAAATTTTGGGAAAATATCTCAAACGTCCTTCTAAGAGCTTATAAATTATTTATCCAAAACTTTTAAATTATACTTATGAAAAATGATATTTCTTCTTATATTATTTTCCTATCTATATATATATATATTCAATTCTAAACTTGACATGTGTCATTCAGTAATCCTCTTTCTTCATATTATCCCTTGATTTTGATAATTATCATGATCAAAATTAGTAGGATTATAGTATGAAGAAATAGTAGAAAGAAATACAATTACTCTATATTTATATCCTTCTACATTTTTAATTAGATAATTAGACAATTATTCAAGATAGTCGTTGGTCTTTTTGTAATTTCAAAAAACAAATCTCAAACATGAATAAATAATAATTAATAGTCAAGATTAATCATACTTCCTTCGTTTTAAGATAATTGATACACTTTCCATATTAGGGTGTTTCAAAATAAATGAGACACTTTGAAAACTTACCATATTTGGTAAAAGGTAGTGGGGCCTACACCCACTAACTGTCTCCTTTAATATATTGAAAACATATACTTCCTCCGTATCAAAATAAGTGACACAAATTGGCTTACACGTTTTTTGAGGTAAAAGATTAAAGTAGAGGTTAAAATATATTAAAGTACATAATTAGTGGAGAATGGGTCCCACTTTTCTTGAATAAAGTGATATTAATGAGTTTTAAAGGTAAAAGTAAGGGTATAAGGGTAATTTCACTTTATTAAAGTGGATAGTTAGTGGGTATGAGTCCCACTATTTTTACCAAATAAGGAAAGTTTTCAAAGTGTGTCACTTATTTTGATACACCCAAAAATAGAAAGTGTGTCACTTATTTTGATACGGAGGAAGTATATACTCTTACTTTTACTTTTAAACATCATTAAATTCACTTTAATCAATATATGTGGGACCCATCCTCCACTAACTATCCAATTTAATTTAATTAACTTTCATTATCATATTTTGCCTCAAAAACCGTGGACTCCAAATTGTATCACTTATTTTGAAACGGAGGAAGTATATTTTATACATGGAGAGCATTCAACACCTACATAAATTATAATCCCAAATTTTGTACTCCATTTTATTTTGAAATTATTTTATTATTATTTATTTCGTTAAAAAAATATTATAGGATAATCAACATGTGGTATGTACTTAATCACATGTGACATTTTTATATAATTACATATAATTGTATACTTGATCACATGTGTTACTTTTATACAATCATATATAATCAAATATACAATCATATGTGATTATCACATGATTTTTTATTTTCTAATAAAATAAATAAATAAAAATAAAAGAAAAGTATTTTTTTTTTGAGTATCGAATGACTAAAATACCCCTTCATATATATAAAATATATGATTAATATTGACAACTAATTATTATTAATTAATAGTTAAAATTTAGAGTAAATTACACGAATGGTCCCTGTGGTTTACACAATGTTTTGGATTTAGTCCCTAAGTCTCAGTAATTACACCCGTGGTCACTGTGGTTTACATTTCGTATTGGTTTTGGTCCCTAATACTAACAGCCATTAAATTTTGCTGTTAAATTTTTTTAATTGACAATTGTACCCTCACCCTCACCATCTCTCCTTCATCTTTTCTTCATATCTCTGCGTACACTTAAAATTAACTGTCTCACGGTGAACCTCTCATTTCTCACTCTCTCTAAAAACGATTATGCCACCATTACTGTCTCACGGTCGACGGAGGGTCAATTTAACCTCACCACCCGATCTCTCTCTCGAAATCTGCAATCTCTCTCTATCTCTGCAACTACACCATCAAGAGGGTCAATTTATCTTCTCATTGGTGACACACATTTCCATATCTATAGGTGTGATTTGTGTTCCGGTTGGTGAAACCCATTCCCAGATCTGGTCTTGCCTCTTCAAATCGGAGCCCCAACTGAACCTATCAAGAAAAGAGATATATTTTTTTTAGAACTCTTCTCTCCTCTTTCTTTTTCCTCCTTCAAGTTGCTGCGAATTTAATTTCATCATAAACAACAAGAATCAAACATCAGATTTTGGAAGGAATCGAACGGAATCTAAATCGATTTCATCGTTTTGTAATTGCTGCTGCGAATATTTCAAAAGTAGCAACCATTTGTGAAATTCCTTCAAGTTGTGGGCAAATTGCTTGAGCTTTTAATGTGTAATGTTTAGCACCTGCGAAATCTTTAGCTGCAAATAGTTTTACTGTGTTTTCTTTTGCTAGAATTGCTTTTTGTATGTTGAAATCCATCTCGAATTTTGTGGAATTTTCTCTTAGCTCTTTATAGGGAATTTCCTCTGTTCAACAATCATGAATTTATAGCAAAATTGTCGAATTTCAACATCGCTTGATCCCGCAATCAAAAACCCTAATTCCTCTGTTCTCATAATGACAAAATGGAGCCGATTCCAATACCTCATAGAACAATCCAACAAGCCAAAAGTTAAGATCTCGATTTCATTACCATAGCTCACAGTCATCTTCCCCACTCTGATTATAACAAGCTAGATAAATTATTAACAAAATTCAATTCATTCAGAGTGAAACGCATTATATTAAAGCTTCAAAAAGATTACCTGTATGCAGAGATGAATGAAAGAGGAAGGAGATGGTGAGGGTGAGGGTAAAATTATCAATTAAAAAAATTTAACAGCAAATTTTAACGACTGTTAGTATTAGGGACCAAAACCAATACGAAGTGTAAATCACAGTGACCACGGGTGTAATTACTGAGACTTAGGGACCAAATCCAAAACAATGTGTAAACCACAGGGACCATTCGTGTAATTTACTCTAAAATTTATTCTTTGGAATAAAGATATTAAGTATTCCATCTGTACATAACTAAACTAATACTTCCTCCGATTCAAAATAAGTGATATATTTCTTTTTTGGGGTGATTCAAAATAAGTGATACACTTTGAAAAGTTTTCATATTTGGCAAAAAAATGGGACCCACACCCACTAACTATCTATTTTAACAAAGTGAAATGACTCATTTATCCTTACTTTTTTACTTTTAAAAATCATTAACCTTACTTTATTCAAAATGTGTGGGACTCATTCCCCACTAACCATCCAATTAATCTAATTTAATTGTCATTATAATATTTTGCCTCAAAAACCGTAAAACTCCAAGTGTATCAATTATTTTGAATCGGAGGAAGTACACAAAATTACTGCCGTCATGTGGATCCATGTATTACACGCTGAAAGTAGGTCGACAAAATTCTAGACAAGTTGGCCGAACGCCGACGCCGCAGGCATTTCCGCCGATCATCTTTTCCAATTGATTTTGTATTCTTATGTCGATCAACGTCGACAATAGACATCACTTTATTTTGTTTTTTAAATGCCTTTTTCACTAACTCTTCTATCTCCATTGTCATTGGCCCCACCTTCACACTATCCGATCTTCATTTTCGTCTTATATGTTTAAAAAAAAAATCCCAAAATAAAATCTTTTTATCAAAATAAGAAAATTGTATAAAAATCTTAAATTTAGTAATCCTACAATAATACATAAATCAGTTTGTTTTTAGCCTAGTGATATTTGAATAGCCAATCAATCAATTAGTTAGAGGGTTCATCTTAGCTATGCTAGTTAACATTTCCTATTACAATCACCATCGCATAAAAAATACTATGTTACTCTATACACTGTTTTTAATATTATATATAAAACACAAAATAAAACACACATCACAACCACCATGATATGTGGCTTGAACACCGGCTTCCCCCCACCTTGATCCCAACATGACACTTCATGGTGTGGCACGTGGCCCCACTACGGTAGACATCTCATCCATGCTTGACTTGCCCCGACTCACCACGGTGTTTGTACTACATCCTATGCTCTTAAATCTTAAAAGTTCAAATCTCAATTAAAACATTGATTGATACAACACGTGTTTATTTACATTAACAAATAAATAATACCAAAATAACAAAATGTTTGTTACACTTTTCTGATTTGACATATTATTTAATACTTTCCCCGTTTCAAAATAAGTTATACACTTTTTATTTTGGGTATTTCAAAATAAGTTATACACTTTGAAAACATATCATATTTGGTAAAAAGTAATATGACCCACACTCACTAACGGTCTCTTTTAATATAGTGAAAAAACACATTTACTCTTACTTTTACTTTTAAACATCATTAAATTCACTTTAATCAACATATTTGGGACACATCCTCCACTAACTATTCAATTTAATCTAATTAACTTTTATTATCATATTTTACCTAAAAAACCGTGAACTTCAAAGTGTATAACTTATTTTGAAATAAAGGAAGTATATATTTAAACAAAAAAACAATTTATACAATTTGAAGAGAAATAAAAACAAAGATAAATGCAACCCCAACTTGTGTTCTAACGATCGAAAATATGAATGATGATTGCAGTATATTTCGAACTTGTAAGTTGTAACTAGCACATGTAACATATGTTACTTTTTTTGCGTAATAATTAGGTCTCTTCTAATAGTTATTTTATCCACGACTTATATCAGTTTTGACACATTAATGTGATAATACTCTTATCCCTACTAACAAAAAAAACTGAAAAGTTCATATCATCAACATCTATTTTTTTTCTCTTTATAAGTTTACTACATTATCTACACATCACAATTTTTTTTATTTAAATACATATACTGATATATTAAAAATAAATTTTATAAAATGAAAATATAAAAATAATTTTTTAAAACTTGATTAATTTTTTTTTTAAATTATGATATTATATGGCCCACCGCCCACCCCCTCTCATTCCACGCTCTCTCATGCTCTCTTCCTTCAATTCCACTGGCGGACCTCGATCTTTGGAGTTTGAGAGGGCTTGTGCTACCCTTATTTTTCAACAAAAGTGTAAATATTTTCGTAAAAAAATAAAGTATATGTCGGTGCTACCTTTAAAAAAGTATTTGGCTACCCTTCACTTATAATTTTAGTAAAAAAATAGTCCAAATTTAAAAGCCCCAATGTTGTTTAGATTATTAGTGAGCTCAAATGTCGATTTCATTTAATAAATGAAGCTCACTTTTCACTTTATGACAATTTGAACAAAAAACAAATATCTTTTTGTCTCTCAGTTGGAATCATTAAAGATAAATATCAAACAACATAAACCAATTGATTTGTAATGTAAAAAATGAAACACTTACAAAGGTTACGAATTAAAATTTAACGACTCGTTTTCGGAAAACAGTGCAATGAAGATGACAACTTTAAAATGTAATATCTAGTTTTTATTCTAGTTTGTCATTTTGTAATGTTTAATGAATTTGTAATTTTTTAATTTTAATCTTATTATATATTACACGGACAAAAAATGGTACTACCCCTTAACATTCGTTCCGGGTCCGCTACTTTTCAACTCGTCAGTTATCCGACGAGTTCCTAACGACGAGAAGACATGTGAAGCCATACCAACAACGTTAATGTACCAACAAAATTTTGAAAGTTTAACTGACGGGGTCATTAAGATGGGTCTTGTAGACATTTCTTTGATACTTGGTAACAACTAATGCCTAATAAGCTTTAAAAAAAGTCACAAAATTTAAACATCATGTGAATATATGGTTAATTTGGATTTGTTGTGGATGAGGACATGGAGAAACACCATTGTCAGTCTCATGTCCTGGTCGTTATCCATAATATCTATTATGAGGGTGACAAAGGTGATGGGCAAAGCCATGACTCTTTTCATTATTTTTAAAATTATATTATTTTAATAATAAATTGTTTAAGTAACGCAGGTCATGATAACTGAGATTCATAAGTTTTGGAATGATACTAAAGTGTGCTATGACGATGTGATAGTCCTCGTACATACACTCAAGGCTTGTAGCATAATGATATTAGTGTAAGGTGTTGCTCATGACCTATAGATATGGATTCAAATTTCGTTGTTAACAAATAGAAGTAGATTATATGCCGTTAAAAAAAGTTCTTATACATACACTTTTAGTATAATTTATGATTGTAAATATATTAATCAACTAAAAAATATAGGAACAAAAAGCAATATATTAAGTAATTTTGGAAACGAATAATGGCGAGGTGCAAACCCATGACTTTTTTCATTATTTTTTTAATTTTTATATATTTTAATAATAAATCGTTTAAGTAATGTAAGTCATGATAACTGAGATCCTTTAGATTTGGAATGATACTAAAGTATGGTTTGGCGAATGGCGATGTGATAGTCCATATACATACACTTTTGTAATTTATGATTGTACATGCTTTAAACAACTAAAAATGTAGGAAGTAAAAGTAATATACTTCTTTCGATTCAAAATAAGTGCTACACTTTGTGTTTCACGGTTTTTGAGGCAAAAGATTATAATGATGGTTAAATTAGATTAATTGAATGGTTAGTGGATAATGGGCCCCACACTTTGTTAAAGTAGATAGTTAGTGGGTGTAGGTCCTATTATTTTTTTTGCCAAATAAGGTAATTTTTCAAAATGTAGTACTTATTTTGAATCATTCATATAAGAAAAGTTTAGCACTTATTTTGAATCGGAGGAAGTATTAATAATAAATTTTAAAACAAATAATGGTCATTGCATGGATAAATTGCATGTTAATCGTTTAAATCATGAAATTGTATTTTAAAAATGTTGAAAACTATTTGAAAGATAATTAATTAATTTTACGGTTTTGTTACTAATATTTTTAAAAAGTTAGTATGTGTGGGTCCAAATAGTTTTTAACACATAAAAAAAAAATTTAAAGTTTATATACATTCTCTGATTCAAAATAAATGATACACTTTTTTTTGTTGGTCGATTCAATATAAGTGACACACTTTAAAAAAACCTTAAAATTATGTGACTCACAATTACTAAGTATCTATTTTAATAAAGTGAAATGACCATTTACCTTTACTTTTTACTTTTTAACATTATTAACATAACTTTATTCAAAAGGTGTTTGACTCATTCTCTAGTAATCATCCAATTAATCTAATTTAATATTTATTATGTTATTTTATCTCAACAATCGTAAATCTTAAAGCGTATCATTTATTTTGAATCAAAAGAAGTATCATTTATTTTGGAACACTTAAATGGAAAAGCCACTTAAAAATAGAATAATATCTACTCTTTTTATGAATCACCTAAAGTTAAGCGGACAACAAAACAAGTCTCCCAAATCCCAATTTGACAACTTGGAAAACCAAAAACATAAAACACTAAAATCAAGCACGTGTGTACACGACTATAGTTTGCAATAAGCCATGACGTCCCGTCTTGCCACTTGTACACCTCCAATATAAACATGCTTTATTCATGTCCTATTTTCCACCCTCTCATCTTTCACCAAATATCCATTTCACCCCCTCAACTTAACGCCCCTTATAAATACACACACATTATACCCACCATCACCATCATCATCATCATCATAAACAATGGAACTCCAAGCTTCATTTTGCTTCATCTTTTTCACCTTCACCGCCATTTTCTCTCTCTTCTCTCTCTGTCTCTACATCCTACGGCTAAAACCATGCTGCGACTGCGACGTTTGCACCGCGTTTATCAACCGGAGCTGGACGTCGGAGTTTGTAAATCTTTCCGACTGGTACACCCACCTCCTCCGCAAATCACCAACCGGAACAATCCACGTTCATGTGCTCAACAACATCATTACAGCAAACCCAGATAACGTTGAGTACATGATCAAAACAAATTTCGACAATTACCCTAAAGGCAAAGCCTTTTCCGCCATCCTCGGAGACCTTCTCGGCCGGGGAATCTTCAACGTCGACGGAAAAAGTTGGCATTTTCAGAGGAAGATTGCGAGTTTGGAACTTGGGAGTTTGTCTATTAGATCACACGCTTTGAATATCGTTTTAGAAGAAATCGAATCTAGGTTAATTCCGTTCTTTTCAACGGTTTCTGACAAAAACGACGGCGTTTTGGACTTGCAAGATGTTTTTAGAAGGTTTTCCTTTGATAGTATATGTAAATTCTCATTCGGGTTGGACCCGGGGAGTTTGGTACCTTCTCGACCCGTTTCTGAGCTCGAGTCAGCTTTCGACTTGAGCTCCAAGCTTTGCGCCGAGAGAGTGATGGTGTCATGGCCATTGATATGGAAAATTAAAAGACTTTTTAATATTGGGAGTGAAAAGAAGCTTAAAGAATCCATCAAGATTGTGAAAAAACTTGCGGATCAAGTAATCAAGAAGCGTAGAGAAATGGGTTTTGCTTCAAAAAATGATTTGCTTTCAAGATTCATGGGTTCGATTAGTGATGATGATTACCTTAGAGATATTGTAATAAGCTTTCTTTTAGCCGGAAGAGATACTGTTGCGTCGGCGTTGACTAGTTTCTTTCTATTACTATCGCAAAACCCGAAAGTCTTGGAAAAGATCCGGGAGGAATCGGATCGGGTCATGGGTTCCGACCGGGAGACATTACCCGGATTTAAAGACTTACAAAACTTGCATTACTTAAAAGCGGCATTACATGAAAGCATGAGGCTTTACCCACCGGTACAATTTGATTCCAAGTTCACAAAGCATGATGACGTGTTTCCGGATGGGACTTTTGTGAGAGGTGGGAGTCGGGTCACTTACCACCCGTATGCAATGGGTCGGATGGACCGGATATGGGGCCCAGACTCGTTGGAGTTTAAGCCCGAAAGATGGATCCGAGATGGGGTGTTTAAGCAAGAGAGTGCTTATAAGTATCCGGTTTATCAAGGTGGTGTGAGGGTTTGTTTAGGGAAAGAGATGTCATTGGTGGAGATGACAAGTGTTGCACTTTCTTTAATTCGGAGATTTGAAGTGAGAGTGGTCAACCCGAGCCAGATAGTACGGTTTTCTCCGGGGCTTACTGCCACCGTGAATGGTGGACTCCCGGCAGTGGTCCGGCGAAGAGACGTGCATGAGTGAATCACATGACATTTGTAGTGGAGAAAGTGTGTTTTAACTGTAATTGCTTGCCACCCTAATTATGGTGTATAGTTTGTAGATAAAATTGTGTTTTCAATCGGTGGTATATATTTTGTCTACCGTAGTTATCTGGTTATTTAATTAAAAGGACGTATAGTACATCAAACTAGTCACAATTAAATAATAAATAAATACACACAAAAACACATTTAATAGGAAATACATTTAAAAAGAATACATACAAAAGTACGCCAATAATTGAATTAAATGAAATAGTCAAATACTTACATTCTGTCAATGACTTGATCAAGCGAATTATGAGCTCCAACATCTGCTTGGCACCCCCGAATAAGCTATGCCCATATAGGGCAGTGAATCGAAGAAGAAATAATACCTCTTTGACTTAAGTTCAATCTAGTTGGAATTCTATTCAAAAACAGTGTCCAAATAAAACTACAGTTTATACGAACTTTTACCAAAAACATTTAGAGTCATATGATATTTGATAAATGAGATAGGAATCATAGGGTTACATGAGCAAATAAGTCTTCTAAATTTCTTATTTTGAGTCTGGTTGGATCCGATGCAGTGAATTGAAGATCGATGGCCACGTCCAATTCCCACATTAAAATAATTAAAAAATGTTGTGAATTTTGATGACTTAGTTGTGAGTAAATGCCGACATTTCCAACATTAATAAAGATTAAAAAATGTGCGAATTTTGATGACTTACTTGTGTGTAAATGCACATGTTCAACACTAAAAAGGAGAATATTAATGCAGAAATTGATGCAGGTTGTTTATCCCCCCCCCCCCCCCCCCCCCCCCCCCCCCCGAACAAATTTTTTTAAAAGGAAATATCTGCTCGGATTTCTAGTTAATTTGCGGCGGCCCATTTAAAAGAAATTTATGCATCAAATTATCCTGTTCATCTTCATCCGAGAAATTATCCAGTGAGTTTCCAGCGACACTTCAAATTTCCGGCGGCACCTCAGATCTCCGCTTCTGTGAATTAAAATCAACGTTTCATGTTTTAGGGTTTTAAAACCTCCTTCCGATTTACGATATTCCATAAATAATTTGTAGGACTTTTACTAATATACATTTCCACCCTTAATGTAAAATTCTTACTAGGTTATAACCCCCTGGCCAATGATGGCCAGCCTAGCTGGTCTGAGGCACTGGGTTTATACCCATGTGGGCTGCAGGTCGTGAGTTCGAATCCCTTTGGGAGCGTTGCATTAGCTTAATTTGACTCATACCTCACACGGGCACATATGTGGAATTTTCCTTGGAAATCCATTTGGGGGCTGGGTTTGCCCGCTTATGCGGAGCTCGAACTCGGGGTGCTCGCTGAAAAATTGCGAGTAGGCTTCCGTTATTTCATTTGCCGTTTCCAAAAAAAAGTTATAACCCCTGAAAAATCACATAATCATAATAATTCATCTTTTAATCCAATGGTCAAAAAAATGATCCTCGCAATAGGTTCTCGTATAAATGTTCGCCTATGTTCCTATCTATGAAGATAATGATAGTATGATAGGTTCAAAATGCGGATAGCAACACATTAAATATAAAACCGTTAAAAAAGAACACATAAAATATAAAATCATTTCTTTAATGCCCTTGATGTCATTTTATTTTGATCGACTACGGTCTATAAGTTTGCCATGTGCATATACTTTACGTCTACTCAATCGCACCCTACACATACATTCAATTAAGCATATGTGTATGTATAAGGAGACAAAAAGATTCCTACTCTCGCATGTCAATACATATGCTCGTAAATAAATAAATATACCCACATTCATGCATGTGTGTGTAAAAAAATAAATGTTATCTTGATCACATATTCACATGCATATGAGAGCTAAAGAGTGTATAGGTACTAAAAATTTGGTACAAGCACTAAAGGAGAAATGTTAAATTTATTTTCTGACGGATAAAGTATAATGTATATGCACTTTTGATTCGATTGGTGACTACTTAATTAACTTTGTGAACTAGTTAATTGTTTATACCTCATTAAAGAAAAGTACATGCTAAACCTTTATTACAAGAAAAGCTAACGACAATATTATACTGTAATATTAAATTAGTTCAATAATAATGCAAAAGCTTAAAAAAGAGATGCATTGAACAGGGTTGGAAGCCATTCAAAACTAGTTTGAGTTGAAACCAAACTAGCTTTATTATTCAGTTGATGATTGGATATCTTTTCTTACTTTTAAAAAACCAACATTTATATAGTATTATTTGCAGGACGAATTTTATAAAAACACTATATGTACTTTCTATTTTTTCACGGATTGATAATGTATTTAGATTTATCTTATATTAGCCTAAAAGTTTGTTCTTGTACCATTTGTTCTTATATTTAACCGGTTACCGTTTTTAAGTTAGCTAGTAAAATTGTGGACGTATCAATAAAAACCAAAAATAATACGTCACTTCAGCAACCATCATTTGAAACACCACGAGTCCATGGCACACTTTTAAATTGTCGACGTGTCAATAAGTTATTCTTATATATAAATAATCTCCCACATATTTTATATATTTATAAACATACAAATTTTAAAATAATGGAAGATGTTTGGAGATGCATTGTACTTTCGTCGTCAAAGAGTAGCTGTTGCTTTTTGTCTCCTCCACATTCAAAGGGCTGCCCGCTGTTTTACTTAGCCCTTGTTATTCCACATAAATGTTTCGGTTTTAAACCATATTTTAATCTGACATTTTATTATTTTTATATCTAAACAGAACATAAATAACGAAGATCGGGCTCTGCATAACATGTTGAGGTCAGATTAAATATTATCTACTAAATTCTCAGTAGGAGTCTGTTAATTGTTTTATTTTATGGGTTTTGATAATGACAGTTTAAAGGGCTGTTATAAGACATGCTATATAAACGTGTACGTCAATCTATAACAAACTTCTGAAGTTTAGGAATTACTCCATTGTATAACTTTTTATGCACTTAGACAGCCCTAAGAGCTGTCATTATCAAAACCCTTATTTTATTATGAAGTGTTTCTCAAGTTGTTGATCGGGTATATTTTTCGAATTTCGGGTCGGTTAACTCGGGCATTTTCAAATATAAAAAATATCTAATACACAAATCAAATTAATTTCGGGTATTTGTGTATGGTAGTTCGGGTAATACGTCGGGTACGTGTATATCCAATAATACTTGAAAATTTGTGTTTAAAATTCTAATTAACATTCTTTAATATATAAAGTAAAAAAGTAAACTACTGGTTAACATCAACCATGTAATAATACATGAGAAGGATAATGATACGTGCTTGACCAAGTCAAAAGACTTAGAAAATCAACACCTTAATTTCCTTCACGTTTTCCTTCATGTTTATTAGGCAAGTAAAATTTAGTTTTAGTTTCATTTAGTGGGTAGTTTTAATTGCATGGATGCTTTTATTTCTCATGATTTAGATCATGGTTAGTGGGTAGGACAATTAGTTATTTTAGATGCATTATAAATTGTAATTGTGTTTTGATTAATGATTAGAGAAGAAAAAGTTTGTTAAATTGTCTTTAGTTTCTTAGTCTAACTTCTTGGGAGATTAGTCATCTCGAATCGACTTCTATCAGATAATCTAGGTTATATTTTATATTCTAAGTCACAGTGACAGAAATAGAACGTTGAAAGATTACTTACTTTGACAACATTTGAATGTTTTAAGAACTGATGGTGAGCAATGACAAGATTCACGCTCCAATTCAGAGATTAGGTCAGTCGATCACAAAGAATTAGAAGAGCAAGTAGCAAATCGGTGGAAGAATAGGTTATTAGGGTCATGAACGTCGTCGGCTATAGAAGAAGGAAGTGAAACATCTTTCTAAATTTCTAAATTTCAGAACTTGATCGAGTGATTCGAGAAAAAGAAACACTCGTCAACGTAAAGTAACTTAATAAAATAAACCGTTTTAAAAAAAATCCGGGTAATGATATATTTGCCCACTTAAATTATTACCTTATATCCGTTTTATATTTTACCCGATACCGAACTAGCGATTATGACGTACTTTTAACCTTATAAATTAATCTTCACATGCCGGACACGTACAACTCGATTACGATCGGATTTTTTTTACTTTAATTAAACGACGTCATATTCTGTAAGAAAAAAGGATAAAATAACTAACCCAAACTTTGACTATGGTTCATGATGGTTGGGCACCGAACTGGCTCAATACCCCATGCCGAATCAAGATGTTTGGATTGGGCATCTTATTGAACTACTGAGCCTGTTTATATTGGGCTGCTTATTGATTTTATTTTTTTGTTGATCTGAGTTTAGACAAAGGGACAATAATTTGAAAAATCTTTCGGGGTTGTTTGTTTTAGCTTATTAACTATGGCATATGCTTACGTTTTATAAGGAGCTTACGACTTATGTCTTATAAGCCCATAAGCTCTAGCTAAAATGTTTGTTTTTAGCTTATGATGTATAAGCTAATAAATCAAAGTATTTGGATCGGGAATTCATTTCTACACCACAACTTTTATATCATACATTCCACAATACAAGTTTTACATCTAACTGTACAACTAAACTAAGCATGATTATATAGTGTTCTTTATCAACAGAAAAATTGTGTATTGCACAAATTAAGCCTAAACCCTTGGAAATAAGCTAGGGAGAGGGGCTCATGAAAAAGGGCTTAAATAAGCCTAAGCCAAAGCCAATAAGCTTAGACAAATACTAAAAATTGAGCTTATTTTGGTTTGTTAAACTAATAAGTCATTAAATATCACACTACGAATTTTCATGAATACACACAAACTCTTTATTAACGGATATATTATCATGGTTAGGATCCGGTGAAGATTCTAAAACTGGTGAGGACTGTGAGTACAATTCTTAACCAATCATTTAAAAAGAAAATTGGATCATTGTCAGAAAATTTTGGATATTTATGAGAAAACATTTTTTAACAATGATCCAAAATTTTTGAAAATGATCCAAAATTTTAAAAATGATTGGTTGAGAATTATCCTTACAGTCCTCACCTGATGCCACTTCTTACCATGATTACTACCACCTATTAAGATTAAGAACACAAATTTTAAAGCAAGAGGAAATAAAGTTCTCAGAAATTGTCCCTGTGGTCTTGGGTTTTCTAGTTTTTGTCCCTAAACTTTTTTTTCCCGGATTTTTATCCCTGTACTCTTTAAAATTCTGTTTTTTTGCCCTTCCGTCCAAATTTGGCTGTGAACTAACGGAATATGCCAAAATAGTGAGGGTAGTTTCGTCCTTTTCCCTTTTAATTCAATTTTTTTAAAACTATTTTAATGTTTTTATTGTTTTTCCTTTTTTCTTTTTCTTTAAAATTGCATTCTAATAAACCCAGATGATGATGAACAATTGAACACCACCCTCGCTTCTTTTTCTTTTTCTTTCAAATCTTTGATTAACTTCTTCACAAAACCCTAATCCATCATCTATGTGTAACAAAGTTAGGGTTCCATTTCATGAAGACGAGATTGAGCCGCAAAAGACCCTTCTTCTTCACAAGCACACCAGCCGGCGATTTCAGATCGGGATTTCAAAATGGCGACTTCAAAAGAAACGCCGATTACAGATCGGGATTTCAAAATGGCGACTTCAAAAGAACAACGGCCAGAAACGGCAACTTCAAAACGGCGATTTCAGACCAGAGAAACTAAGGTTGCGATTTCCGGCAACTTCAAAACGGTGATTTCAGATCGGAGAAACTAAGGTTGCGATTTCCGGCAAGAAGCTACGGTCATTGTTGATTTCTCGATTTCAAAACGGCGACTTCAAAACGGAATTATAAACGGAGCATAAAACACCCTAATTCTTATTGGTGGATCGAGTGAATTTGTTGCAGGCGGATGCTGATAATTTGGGTGAAACAAGTTGAAGGTGAAAGAGGTACAAGATGAAGGTGAAAGATGTTGAAGAGACATGTGAGCCATGTTTCTTTATTACATTAATTTAGGGAAAAAAACAAATTAAAAAAATACAAATTTTGAAGCATAAGGTACAAGTAATATGGAAAAATACATAAATACCCTCACATGTTTGGCACGTGACTTGACTTAACGGAAAATTTGGATGGAAGGACGATAAAACCGATTTTTAAAGAGTACAGGGACAAAAATCCGGAAAAAAAAAGTTTAGGGACAAAAAACCAGAAAACCCAAGACCACAGGAACAATTTCTGACATTTACCCCTGTTAGATCGTAATTCACTAAGATTGAGCTAATTCATGATGATTCAAGGTGAGAAATAGAAGATTTGCTTAAGTGTGTGTGTTCTTGGTGTTTGAGTGTGTGTGAGTTAGTTGAGAGAGATGGAGGGAATGTTGTTAGCTTTCAAACTGTAATTCAATTAGTGAAAGGAAATCTTACAAATTAAGCCTAAACACAAGGTATTTATACCTCATTACTAAACATGCTTAATAATCATCTAATTAAGCATAAACCCAAAGACTAAGACTAATGACTAGCTTCAAACTATTACAACTTGTCATTTCTAGTCCCTAAACTATTTGATACAATACAAATGGTCCTAACAATCTCCCCCTTTGTATCAATAGTTTGAATTAGCCTGTTCTTGAAATCTTCTTCTCTTAGCAAAGTCTGAAACTGAATTAATCGTTTAAGTAGTTTTGATGTAGTATTAGTTTCAGCTTCTGATAATCAGATAAGAATAACACTTTTAATCGGCTTTTCAACCAATATAAAGTATCTCAGAAGATTTCATGGAGTCTTGACTTAATTTGTCTTGATCATTATCCAATCTTGCTCTTTTCGAACTTTTAGTATCTCATCCCTGTCTTCCTTTGTAGAAACTAAATTTTTATCGTTAAGGTTGTTGATCTACAAAATGCCAAAAACTGATATTTGTCAAGATTTGAAGATTTGAGAAATGAAACATCAGTTAGGAAAGGAGTTGACTTGGATTTAGATATGTTGGAGATTTAATTTTGGATAGAGATTTGTGAGGATAGGATAATGATGGTTTGTAGTGTGAAAAGAATGATTTGAAAGTTAAAAGTTTTGAATGTGTGTGTGTGTGTGTGTATGTTTGTATATAGGAAAGAATGATATATACATTTAAGATTTGAATGAATGTGGATGATATGTATTTTGTATGATACAAAAGATTTGTACAGTTTTGATTTTGTATGGATATGAATGTGAATTTGTGGTTTGAATAGAATGATTTGACGGTTTAAGATTTGTAATGGAAATGTTGAGAATTTGTGAGAAATTTCTGAAGATGAGACGGTTTCTTTTTCTTCACAAATTATTTCATGTAAATCGATTAAAATGTAGACCCATGGATAGAGTTGTTTTGTAGCGGAAGTCTTTTGTTGAAGTTGTGGCTTTGTCGATTTGTGATTATTGATAATTGTTATTAGGGATAAAATGTTGTTGAAGTTTATGCTCCCCCGCGAACAAACAATTATGTCTTAATGAATCTTCGGTTTCTTGTTTACTCCCCCTTAATTGGTGCATATGACTTTTTGATGTGGAGTAAACTGGGCTAATCTATCTTCTTAAGTCTTGTAAGCATTTTTCTTCATAAACTGAACTTCTTATTAAATTTTCTCCCCCTCATGATGATTAAGATATATCGGAAGCATCATGAAAAATGTGAAGTTCGTCGAGAGGAAATGAAGAAAATCTTCGAAGCCCATGAATACAAATATGATGAATAATGATATATTCATATTTTGAATGAATCAATATACATTATATTGTATTATCGAAAACCGAACCGATGTTGATAATATAGATATCCGATCAAATCATTCGGCATTTAATCGCAATGATCGGAATTAAAATTGGGCAAACCGGGATCACATAGATTACCCGTTAACACAACAGTTACACAAACTGTGTGACCTACGTTCAGTGTTGGAATAGATGTTAGCACTGGTAGGATTTCCATTCAATCATCGTGGAATACCAAGAACGTTGGTATCACTATGAATGTTCCGGCTTTATCACAAAGATAAGCTTGGTATTATGCCTTGTGTCCTAAAAGTGTATTTCGGTTCTAGACTCAATTAGTGGACAAACGAAGGCGAGGACTGGAGAGGCTTGTCCTCTATTTCAATATCAACAATCTCCAAGTGAGATGTCGATAGCATATGAGATAGTCTCCGTGGAAATGAAACAAGTACTTTTTAAGAAATACTTGAGTAGCTGGGGGGGTTGTGCATTGCATCACTGAGTTCCATGATGTCTTGTTCAATATCAGAGAGCAACACATGCAATCTGATAGAGACGTGGCTACCCGGCTTTTTATCAGTTTGGTAAGGGTTTTTCGTTTTCTTTAACCCTGTCACACCCTCCTCACTCAAGCTTACTTTTTCATTTTTCGACTACTCCCTCATTTCATTTTACCATGTATTGCTGAATTGCACCCCATATTACATTCCCCCTCTCAAATTTTATCTCAGCGCACCCCAATCAAGATCCTGTGATACTTGATTCTGCTCACCTAGACCTATGTACCCTTACATATTGTCCTATAGTGTAGGTGGCTCCTTGGGAAGATCATACCGGTTATAGCAGATCATAGGAGTAATTTGAGAGTGAACTATAACGCTCATGTGCAAATTATCAGCATTTATGATGTTACTTTGTAAGAATAACATGGATTTTTTATCGGAAAATGTGTTTCCGGCATAAGTTGTTGCCTTTATGATTTAAAAGTTTAGGCACAGCAACTTGAACAATTGAGGAAATACCGGACTCACATAGAGTATCCGTTAACACACGGTATGAATCGATAGTCGTTTGCACAACAGTGGATTCAAATGTGTGACCTGCAGTTAGAGTTGGCGCGATTTTAGCTCTATCAGGATTTCCACTCAATCCTCGTGAAACACCAGATTGTGATGCCACTATGAGTGTTCCGATGAATACACGGAGATTCATTTATAAAAGTGTATGTGTCCTATATTGGAAATATTTGTCGGTGAGATCTAGACACATTGTGCATTCAATTGAAGACGTAACCCGGGGCAGAAGGTTAATTATTTCAATACCAACATACTCCAAATGAGTAGTCGATAGATTATGTGCTACGTCCCCTGATGAATTGAAACAAATTCCTGTTGAGAGGAATCTGAGTGGTTGGTGGTGGAGTGCAAATGCTTGACTGGGCCAGTTAAGTCTGGTGATACATTCAACACATGAATGAACACAATTTTGTGAGGTTGCCCGGTTTATTTTCGGTTTGGAAGCACTCAAAGGTGTGTTTTCTTGATATTATCATGTTTTCACATCACCTTGCACTCACCTAAATCTATACCCTAAGACATATACCCTCACATTTACCAATTTTGGCTAAAAAGTAATTCCCTTGGAAGGTTAGGCCGGTTCTGGCAAACCATAGGAAGGTATTGTCGTTTGATAAAAAAATGTTCGATTAAAAAAAAATTCAAACGGGTATAAAAGTATTGATATAAGAAAGTTTCTCCCCCTGGAAATAATAATTCTCCCCGTAGAATTAAAATTTCTCCCCCTCGACAAAATATAAGTAATGAAAATTGTACAGTTTTAAGAAGGGTGGGAAAGAATTTTTACATTTATGTGAAAAACTGGTTTTGAGCGGGTTTCAAGCTTAAGTACTTGAAAGCCATTGCTTTGAAGTTTGAGTTATATACTGATGTGTATATAAGTCATTAAGTTGAAGTGCGAGTTATACACCGTTTTGTGTATAAGTCATTAACCTGCAAATCAAATCAAACAACTTTTGGTACCCATTTTTGTTTGGGTCCGACAATGTTAGCGTGGGAATAAAACCACCGATAAGTTGTATCGATTTGATTTAAAGATTGAGAGTTCCAAGAAAAGCTGAAACTTGATGTTTCACTTTCAAATAATTTCCGGGGAATTATTTGAGATTTTGGAGTTTTAGGAACCCATTTTGCTTTTAAGATCGAGGATGTTTTGTAAACATAAACAGGAGATGTTTTTGGCACTTGTGTAAAAGTCGTTTTAGGTGCCAAGGAAAGTAAATCTTTTCTTGAATATCTTAAAGATTTAGTTTTGAAAAAGATTTTCTTTGAAGGAATAGAATGTTTCAACACGGTTGATGGTTTAGTCTTATACATGTGAGAATGCTGAAGTCTAGAAGAGGAACCTAATTTATTTGGAGTTTTAGGTGTGGAATTTCCTCTATTAGCTTGTTTGAGAGCATTCATTTTCTTATCAGAGTGTGGTGGAACCGTGGATCTCCTAGGCTTAGATTTGGTAGAGAAACTTACTTGTGATTGCAGTTTAGGTTTAGAATTTCCTCTATTAACATCAGTTTGTTTGATCGTATATAAATCACAATATGCCATGACAGGAGAAAACATTCTTGATGTTTTACATTTATTCGATGCTGTTAAAGGAGAGTCTTTTGATTTAGATTTTAAATTTTGAATTTGTATTTGCAACTTCAGTTTATCTTCACTAAAAGATTTTTGTGACTCGTCAATTTTATTTTCTAATTCAAAAATTTTGGTTTGTAAAACTGATTTGTCGTTGTCAAAGATTTTAGATTTTTCTTCTAGGTGAATCAACAAACTTTCGTTTTTATTTTGAGACAAAGAAAGATCTGTTTCAAGAGATGTAATTTTAGCTATCAATTTTGTTTTCTCAATATTAAAAATATTGATTTGTTTTTGTAAATCAGATCCAAAATTACATTCAAGTAGTTTGATTTTATCAGTCAAAATACAATTTTCAGCACAAACAGAAGAATGTTTTTCGATGTTCAAAATATTAACAGTATTTGTGTCATGAAGTTTCTTTGTTAATTCAACAATCTGAAGTTGCTTTGATTCAGAATCTTTTGTTAGATTTTCAATCTTCAAAAGTAATGCGTTATTTTCATAAACTTCTTGGTTGGCTTTGGCACTCATTTCCTCAAGATGTTTGATATGAGAAGAAAGTTGAATTTTATCATGTTGAAGTTGATGAATTACATTTTGTTTGTTATTTAATTCTCGTGATGTTTGAATGTCGTTTTCATGTAAAGTTTCAGATAATTCTTTAATTTGTTGTTGGAATATGCTTCACGCGTATAACATATAGTTATATGGCTAGTTGTTTGTGAGCCTAAAGGGTCACACACTTAAACACTTAGCACCATAAGATATATAGTGTAATTAGGGTAATTACAATATATATTAATATAAGCTATATGCTTGTATATATTATAGTTTATTATTAATTGTTAATATTGAAACTTAATAGTAAGCAAAATAGAAGGAACAAAAGACAAGGGACTAGAGTGCAAATTAATCAATGGTTTATGGAAGGCATTAAAGATTGATTAAGGCACCATAAACACTCCCTTGTTTTTAACGTCACCTTCTAATTTCTCTCCTTGAAATATACGTTTTGGAGATTTGTGAGCAGGATTTTTAAGCGTGGTTGGTAGAATAAGTTTTTCTCCAAAACATCTCACGTCAAAGACCAAAAATGGTTTTTGGCATTTTTCTTTTGATTTGCTTGCTCAAGGGACTAGCATCCCAATTGGTGTTCTAGACAAGTGTTGTGTGGACTTTCTTTTAGAGGTATTCTAATTGAATATTTAGTTTCAATCCATCATCAAATCAATCCGAATGCACAACAAGATCAAAGGCTTCAAGGGTATGAAATGTTCTTCCTAACTCTTTGATTTCTTGATTAGTTTAATTGTATGATTTAATATCAAGATCCGTTTATGGTGATAAATACTTTCTGCTGCGTTTTGGTTCTTGTTTTAACCTAAAATCACCATTAGTGGTATCACGAGTCATTATATTAATCATATAATTAGCTAGATTTTGTGAAAAGTGGCAAAAACTAAAGTTTTTTTGGTGTTTTAAATTCCGATTTTTAATTTTTTTTTTCGGTTTTTTTATAAATTAATGGGTTAAAATATGGTATTTTTGGAACCCTATTGTCACTTGTTACAAAATCAAATCAAAAAATTAATCTTGTTATTGTATTTTTTGATTATTTGGCTTGGAATTTAATTTTTAATTCCATTTTGTTGATATGGCAAAACATGTATTTTTGTCATATCCCAAGCCAAAGCCTTGTCAATTGTTGCTTGTTTGTGCAAACCGATGAAAGCCTAGACCGTTTGTGAATGAATGTGGTTGATGTTTGGTTGTTTGGTTGTTTTGGGAAAAGCCTTGTTTTTTGGCTTAATTGTTGTAATTTGTTTCATTTTTTTTTTCTTTTATTTTTGGTGCCATTTTGGGGCAATTTGTAATGTAAAAGTAATAGAATAGATTGTATTTATTTTATCTTTTTATTGTAAATTGTTGACAAAAAATATTGAAGACTAATGAAGAAAACAACAAATTTCCGTCACAAAAGCGAGGGCTGTACGAAAACAGGTTTTCCAGAGGCATACGGACTCCGTTTTGGGCGATTCAAAAGCTTAAAATGCTTGCAAAGTCGTGGGCTACAACTTTCCAGAAGGCCGGGAAGACTAACGAAGATTCCTTTAGTGACTTTTCGGGCTTCGAAGTCTGCTGGAATTTTCTGGCAGATTACACTTTTTCACAATTTTGGGTTCTACTTGCTCAAGAATGTCTTGGAGCAAGTGGGAGCCCATTGGGTTTATGTAGGCCCGTTTGGGTTCATGTTGGCCCGTTCCCTAGTTTGACCCTTCGGTCCGTCGTGATGACTCACGTGACCGAACCTAGGATTTCATCGGTCGAGGTTTGCACAAAATTTGTTGCATGTTTTATTTATGTTTGTGGTTGTTTTCTTTTCCTATTAGATACAAGTAAATAAAACTATTAAAAACGGTTTTTTGACACAAACATTAAAACATCCAAACATTTAATCATCGATAATTACTAGTTAATCATTGATGATTAAACATTTAATCTAAAATTGTTTTGAGATTAAACTAAGTTTAAATATGATTTGAAACTTAAAATAATCGTTAATCATTGATGATTAAGCCTTTAATCTAAAATTGTTTTGAGATTAAACTAAGTTTAAATACGATTTGAAACTTAAACCTTAATAATCGTTAAATGTTTTTACCGTTTATTAAACGACTTATGAAGTGATATGAATGAAGTACATGATTCATTCATATCTTAATAAAATTTTATTAATTAAAATTTAACATACCTAAAATTTAAGTCACGCCGTTCAATCGGTTGTAAATCACTTGCTTCTATTTTTGAATTCACGTGAGACGTGGTTTGAATCTAGATCCGAGGTCATTATTCTCTACGCGTGAGACCTAGAGCTATTTTGACATGATTTCACATTGGATGACTTAATCGAGTTAACGGTGAGACCTTGACTCGAGGCGACGATGCGACAAACATGCCACTTGACCCTAGATGCTTGTTCACTAGGTGCCATGAAGTCCCATACCTCTAAGAGTTGCACTTGTAATGCAATTGTTGATCGTCACCTACCTATTGGATCTATCACCTCTAGCAGATCAACTGATGCGGTGATAGAAGCTCAATGGGATCTTAGCTTTTAATTAAAATTAATTGGGTAGTTAATTGATTAAAAGAAATTATTATTGAAAATACTATTTTTTGAACTTTGGTTGTTATACAGATAACAACAACATCAAAACCTAAGTATCTCCACTCAAAAATCAGTTCTTGAAAACTGAAACTGACTAATATCAATTTTATCTTCTGATATCAAATTCTAAGGATTGTCCTTAGAGATGAGAAAGTTGATACACCTATAAGAGGCCTTACCTGAGGCACCTCCTGTCAGTGATTCTGCTGCTGTTCGTCAAGCCTTTACCGAAACGTTTAACGAACACCAAGAAGTTGCTACTCATATGCTTGTGAGCATGAACCCCGAGATTCGAAAGTACTTCGAGGAACTCACAGCATATGACATGATAAGCGAGTTGAAAATGATATTTCAACAAAAGGCAGAACTTGAACTGTTCAAAACAGTTAAAGCATTCCATGCTTGCAATCAGGAGGACGGCCAATCAGTTAGCACTTACATCTTGAATATGCAATGCTATCTTGATCCAATGGAACGTCTTGGTTACCCCTTACCACAAGTTCTTGGAATGAGCTTGATTCTTACCTCACTATCCAAGGACTATGACCAGTTTGAAAAGTGTTTTAAAAGTACATAGCATGGGGAAGACAATCGTTGAACATGTTATGGTAAAACTGGTTGATCAAGGGTTACCCAATACTTTTCTTGCAATCAGGGAAGGTAAACCGCAAGCACAAGGCAAGAGTCTAGGTAAGGGTAAGCTAGTTTACTTTTCCAAACCTACGATTCCCCCACCTGCTAAAAAGGAGCACCCTGCAAAGGATATTACTTGCCATCATTGCGATGAAACTGGCCATTGAAGGAGGAATTGTCCTGCCTACTTGGCAGAGTTGATGAAGGACAAATGTGTTCTAGTTAGCACATTAGGTATCTTCAGTATAGAACTCCATACTTTTCGTGATAATCTTGAGTGTATGACACTAGTTGTGGAACTCACATTTACACAAATGTGCAAGATTGAATGTGAAGTAGAAAGCTAAATGAATGGAAGCTGTGATCTTATCCTTCCTAATGCGTTAATTATTGTTTTGAACAAATGTCAATTATGCATTGTTTAGCTTTATCGTTTGTTGAATAATGGATTATGATATTTTGTTTTATGAAAAATAACATTTTTTTATTACTATTCCTTGTAATAGTGTGTTTGAAATTAATATGCATGATCCTAATTCAAACGATAGTTCTATATACAAATGTAGCACTCAAGAATCCAAATTGGTTTGGATTCTACTTACCTAGAGCATCGTCATCTTTTCCACATAAACAACTCGACGGGCTTCTTTACAAATGATTATGAATCATTTAAAATGCCTCTCTTGTATATTATGGAAAGATAACAAGAAAGCTTTTCTCCCATGTTGGCGAAAGAGCTAAAAATCTACTTGGACTCATACATACTGATGTATGTGGCCCTTTTAGAACTAAGACTAGGGAAGGTGCCACCTACTTTCACTGATGATATCATTCGATGTAGTTATGTTTACTTGATTAAACATCAACATGGAAGCTTTAATGATATCAGTCGCTATGGTTATGTTTACTTGATTAGACATAAACATGAAATCTTTGAAACGTTCAAAGCTTTCTAAAGTAAAAGTAGAAAATCAACTCGACAAGACAACAAAGGCTTTCAGTCCTGATTGAGGATGAAAGTACATGAGTCAAGAGTTTCTGGATCATCCCACACATCGTGAGATTGTCTCACAATTCAGTCTTTCATACACACCACAAGATAATGGTGCGTCTGGAAGGAGATATCGGACCCTGTATGACATGGTGCGATCTATGATGAGTCCTACTACTCTTACACTATCCTTTTGAGGGGCATGCACTGAAGTCTGCTGCTCGAATACTTGATATGGTTCCGACCAAAAGGTTAAAAAGACACCATATGAGATATGGCGTGGGAAAGTCCCTAATTTGTCTTACTTGAGGATCTGGGGTTGTGAGGATCTCGTGGAACGAGACATGCCGAACAAACTTGAGCCCATATCTATCAAGTATATCTTCGATTACTATTTTACTTCCCAACTGAGAACAAATGGTTGTTACTCGGTATGCTGAGTTTCTTGAGAACAGTCTCATTTCACAAAGCAAGTGGGAGCACTATAGACTTTGACAAGATTCAAAGTGAAGATACACAACCTTCTGGTAACACTAGCAAATATCATTCTGAGGCTGGACATATAGATGTTGGACCACAGGATGATGTTGTTCCCATTCATAGATCCGCAAGGACACTTCATGCACCTGAACGATATAGATTTATGTCGATGCTGAGGAGCAAGTTTCGAGGATCATTATGAACCCCCTAACTATCAAGTTGCATTATCGAATTTTGAATTCGAAAAATGACTTGAAGCTATGAATGCGAAAATAAAATCCATGAGAGACAATCAAGTTTTGAACTTAGTTGATCTTTCTCAAAACAGTAAGACTGTTGACATGGATGAAAATATACACAACTATAAATCTCTCATAGTAGCAAAAGGTTACACTCAATCCTACTGGATTGACAATGATGAAACCTTCTCGCCTGTCACTAAAGACATTAGGATTCTTATAGCCAAGGTAGTGTACTATGACTATGAAATTTGGTTGATGATGAAATCAAAACGTTTGTTTCACCTAAAACCCAAACTGAGTATGTGTATATATGAAAGCTAGTGGGAGCGTTGTCGTTTCTCAAGTCATACATGTTGATGACATGTCACTCATGTGAAACAATATACCATGCTACAAGATGAAAATCCTGGCTTGGAAAATGTTTCGACATGATGGTTTGTAGGGACACGACATACATACTTGAAGTAAAGATCTATAATGATAGATCAAAGAGGTTAATTGGTTTAAGTCAAAGTGCTTACATTGACAAAATTCTAAATGGTTTAGAGTGGTACTCCCAAACGAGGAAGTCCTCGTATGCCACACAATGTAAACTTGAGTGAGACTCAAGGACCTTCCACACCTGATGTGGTGAAGCGGATGAATGTAATCCCCTATGAATCGGCTATTACATTCATCATGTACGCTGTAAGAAGTACTAGGCCAAATGTAACGTCCTTAGGGGACCTTACTAGAAAATACCAACAGAATTCATGAGAGAGTCACTGGATTGCTGTTAAGAACACATTGAAGTATTTTAAAGTACTGGATATATGTTTCTTGGTCATGGTGGAGATACTGAACTGAAACTAAGTATACTTGCTATACTTATGTTGGTTTTGAAATAGGGCGTGATGACGCTAGATCCTATTTACGAAGGTTCACTACATTCGAATGATTTTTCGAGATATGTGAAATTCGTACACTTAAAGTTCAAACAGATAACTAACTAGCTGACGCTTTATCGAACTCAATGTCTTGTACCAAACATCTTGAATATGAATGGAACATTGGACTTCGACAAGCTAGTAGTTTCATGTAAATCTGTTTTAGTATTTGGATAATGGAACTGTGAGCAGTTTATATTGGAATAAATTGATATATTTGATATGATCATTTTTATATGAATATCTACTGTGTTCTATATTTGCATGTTTATATCCATGAATATTTACTGTGTTTTATATTCTAAATTGTCCATTGTCATATTAATAATATGGGAATATTATTAAGACAAATCTGAGGGCATTGACGACATTATCTTAGTATGACTAAGGATGATGAAATCAAACTCACATGTCGTTCATAACGATGCACGATTGGACTGACCCAACCTATGAGAAATCACTTCCTGGATTTATGTCACAAGTGAATCTCACAAAGGCTTTGTCACTTATCCTCTGACTTGAGATGCAAGTTGGTTTGTGTATGTAGAGGGGCAAACTTTGATGTGGTTAAACGCTGACCTGAATAAGGCTTCTATAACAACCATTATCGGGTTTGTCATTAAGCATATGACAGACACGTGCAGTCAATAAAGAATTTGTTCCTCCACAAATGTGGATTAGATACTACTGGGCCCCTCGATGATTTTGAATAGATGTATGTGTGGCCACACCCAAAAGGCAATCAAGATGAATCTTGATTGGTTTTGGTAATCTATTTCATTATATAGATCGAGAAACAGAATCGTTGAAGTTTTAGATTGACATTGATCCTTGTCTAAAATTCAACATAGTATCAGCAACAAAAGGATAACTGCTTGAAAAACTTTGAACAAAGATTTTATGAAACTCCTCATGTACTTCTAGGGGCATTGGCGGGTTGCTAGACTCTAACCTTTGCTTGTATAACTACTTGATGTTATCACGTGCGCAAGTGGGAGCTGTTGGAATATGCTTCACGCGTATAACATATAGTTATATGGCTAGTTGTTTGTGAGCCTAAAGGGTCACACACTTAAACACTTAGCACCATAAGATATATAGTGTAATTAGGGTAATTACAATATATATTAATATAAGCTATATGCTTGTATATATTATAGTTTAATATTAATTGTTAATATTGAAACTTAATAGTAAGCAAAATAGAAGGAACAAAAGACAAGGGACTAGAGTGCAAATTAATCAATGGTTTATGGAAGGCATTAAAGATTGATTAAGGCACCATAAACACTCCCTTGTTTTTAACGTCACCTTCTAATTTCTCTCCTTGAAATATACGTTTTGGAGATTTGTGAGCAGGATTTTTAAGCGTGGTTGGTAGAATAAGTTTTTCTCCAAAATATCTCACGTCAAAGACCAAAAATGGTTTTTGGCATTTTTCTTTTGATTTGCTTGCTCAAGGGACTAGCATCCCAATTGGTGTTCTAGACAAGTGTTGTGTGGACTTTCTTTTAGAGGTATTCTAATTGAATATTTAGTTTCAATCCATCATCAAATCCATCCGAATCCACAACAAGATCAAAGGCTTCAAGGGTATGAAATGTTCTTCCTAACTCTTTGATTTCTTGATTAGTTTAATTGTATGATTTAATATCAAGATCCGTTTATGGTGATAAATACTTTCCGCTGCGTTTTGGTTCTTGTTTTAACCTAAAATCACCATTATTTGTGAGGTTAAGGATTTAAACTGATTTTCATTATCATCAAATTCTTTTTGTTTGCGTTCCAACCAGTTTTTAGTTATTTGATATTCATGCCATGCTTCAATGTACAATTTGTAATATTTATCATTTTCTGCATTAGATGTGGTACATTGTGTGCTTTTAAGATTGGTTATTTCAATTTCTTTTTCAGAAATAGTATGAGACAAATGTTGAATATCAGTCTCATATTTAACAATCAATTCTGAAATTCGATTTTGTAACGTCAGATTCTTTTTCTCAAAATTTTTATTTTGTTTAATAAAATGAACGAGTTGTGTATTATGATCAACAAATTGTTCATTTTCGTTTTCTAGATCAGCTAATTTTTCTTGAAGTAAAGTATTTAATTCTTTTTCATTCAAAAGGTTTTGTTTTAAAGATTCAATTTCAGAATTCTGGTTTGTTACAAAACAATTTTCAGAATCAATTAAATGTGAAGAATGAGATAAGAAAGAATTAATTACCTCTATTTCTTTGTTGGCATCATCAGATAAACGTTCAGAAATTTCAGCATTTTCACGTGCCATAAAGCATAGATTAGCTGAATGTTCTTCTGCTAATAATACCTTGCCTGACTCAATCTGCTTGGCCATCAACATCTTTCGTTTAAAATAATCAGAATTATGAACTTTAGGTTTCTTGCAATCACGTGAGAAATGACCAGGAAGTCCACAGTTATAACATTTCTTTGTAGGATCCATAGGTGTGATTGTTGGTTTGTCAGATGTGATTGAAGCAGATGATGCAGACTTGAAGGTGGATGAAGATCTCTGATTGTTGTTTGTTGGAGTTGAGTAATACTTTTTCTCATATCTTGAGATAAACGACATAGCCTTTAGTACTGCTTGAAGATCTTTATCCATATCATCATTGATAGGTGGTGTAGGTTTTTCCATTTTAGCGATGATTAGGATATTGGGTAATAGTTCTTGGGAAAAAAAAATGTGAAAATCTACTTTGAAAACCCTTTTAAAAAAATGTAAAAATTTAAGAGTGTTGTGTTTAATTGGATTTAATAGAATTTGGGCCAAAACATATAAAGCGATTAAAGTTTGTTGATATTGGGTTAAAAAAAATTTAAAAATTTTGTGTTTCGGTTTGTAAAGTTTGTTGTATTTATACGTTTTCGGTCCCACACTAAAAAATATTTCTTTTAAATTTGTTTTAAAAATTTTGTGATTTTAAATTTGTTTTAATTTTGTTTGAGATCAAGTTTGGTGGACTAAAAGCGATTGTTGGTTGAAAATAATGGTGGACTAAATATAAGCCAAGAACAAAGTTTGGACTTGCTTGGGTCGAGATCTAAAATTGAGCCAATATCTAGTTTGGGCTTTGAAAAAGACTTATAACTAGTTGGGCCTTTTGTTGAGATGAAAAATACTCTTTGAGCCGAACACAAACAGAAAAATCAATCTGCCGAACTAATGAACCAGGTCGAACACAATAAAGAACGAAAAATCAAGAACGAAACCAGAAATCCATGGAGTCAGATGCTGTTGAAAATCAAACTCGAGATTATTATCGAATTCTTTGAGTCGGAATCTAGAATCAAGAGCCAAGATGAATTTCTGAATCGAACTCTTTAAGTCGAAATTCGATTGAACTGTTTTGAACACAGGATTGAATCAATCGACTGTATCAAAATCCAGTTTGAAATCGATGGTCGATTATTGAGATTGGTTTGCTCGTAGATTGTTTAATTGATCGAACAGATTGTTTAATTGATGTTTAATCAAGCCGAACACATAGAATGTTTGAAGAAACAGCCGTGAATTGTGAAATTGAAATTGATTTTTTTTTTGTCGAACTGATTTTCAGACGTTTGAAGATCGATTGATTGTAGATTGATTGTTGATTGTAGATGAAAATCGATTTTGATTTGTTGAGTGCCGAACATTGAATCGAACAATTGGAAGTGCCGAAGTAGGTGTCGAACTAGGTGTTTTGTTCTCTTGGCCGAACTCCTGTTAGAATTGGGCTTGAATTCGATATGGGCTGAATACTTGTTAGGTCACAACACCCTGGTTTAGTTGGTTAATTGATTGGTTAATTATAGCACTAAGACAAATATTGTATAAGAACAAGATATGAGTCAAATGTATAATTCCACTAAGTGTGGTATGGTGCGGAAAAGCAATACCACTGATCAATTACAAATAAGTGAAAGTGTAAAGTAAATTGGTGAGTACTCCTTTGCAAGATGATCTCTATTTATAATGTTATAGAGATCTTACATAATGAGCAAAGGAGTAACCGAAGGACTAAGTAAGGAAAATGACTAAGATCAAGGGATTTGATCTTAGTCCGTTACTATACTGAGTATCACTCAGTCCTTCTACTCAGTCCTTGTGCTCAGTATCACTATCTGATACTGAGTACTGATACTGAGTTCCAATACTGATCACTCAGTATCAGACCTAAACTTAGCTATATTATTCTACATATAAATCAAAGCTAGTCTAGGTTGTTTTGTTATCTTAAGATCTAAAGGGGCAAGGCTTTTTGCCTTAACAATCTCCCGCTATCTAATGATAACAAAACAATTACAAAGAGATAAACAAAAATTACAACAGCATAGGTAATAATATCTTCTTCTTCATTTGCTGTTGATGGCTTCATTCTCATAGAAGACTTCTTGTTTGATGTGGACAAACTCTTCTCTGCTTTTGAGTTCATCCCTTCTGCTATTCAGTACTGCAACAATCTTCTTTCTGAACCAAGAGTCTTCTTTCTTGGTGATCATCCATTTCAGTCCAACAAGGTGACTGATTTGAGCTCTTGGAAGATCTTCTTCATAAATGAAGCATTCTATATCCTCTGAGTCAGTATACATATATCCAGAAGTTGGATATATGACACTCTTTTGATCCTGAAAGACAAGGTTAGGAGGAAGAGGATACTTTCTAAGATACTTGTATGTATGAAGGCATTCTGGTCTGTTGTTTGAGTAAGCCTCAGTCATAACACTGAGGGTTCTGTACTCTATTTCATGAAGTAAATCCTTCTCATAACATACTGCAGCTACTGCACAGATCTCATCCAAGACTATTTGATCATAAGTTGATTTCTTTGGAAGCTCTTTGATCAGTCTTGTGATCTTCACCCAGTCTTGAAGACCAATTCTTTGAATATCATGAATAAATATCTTCATGGGGGGGACTGGTTAAGCCAGTACAAGTGATAGTAATTCTTCCTTCTTTGAGCTTCACTTTTACTTTATTGACATCCAGATTTAACCAATGTATCCCCCTTACATTTTGAAATGTTTTGGTCCTCAAAAACTCCTTTCTTTGTTCCTTATACTGAGTCCTAGCAGCAACCATATTCCAATAATGTTGAATATGGTCTGGACCCTTTCTTGAGATTCTATGTGAAGGACCAGGAGTATCAGTATCTGGGTCAGATTCTGGTTCAGTTTTGACTCCCAACTCTTGCTCATATAGAAATCTTTCTTGTTCTGCCCAGAGTTGTTGAGGAGTCAGTCTTGGAGCCTGCTCGGTATCACTGTCCCTTGTAAGAACAGGTCTTCTTTGTCTTGTTACCAGAGGAGCAGATTCCTCACTTGATTCAGAAGAAGTGAGAACAGCATTGATAGGTCTTCTTGATAAGGAACTCCTTCTTCTAATTACCAGATTTTCTGGTTCTTCATCATCCGAGGATGATGATGAAGAACTTTCTTTTTCTACCAGATTTAGTGCATAGTTTACTAAATCTGGTTCTTCATCTTCATCATCAGCAATAGGCCAGATGAAAGGCCTATAGACCACAATTTGTAAATTATTCTCTTCAAGAGCAGGTGGCTCAGAATAAGTTTGCTGTGGTTGGTCAGTATGAGTCTCCCCCTGAGCAGATGACTCAAGTGGGTCTTGAACTTGTAATGCTGACCTTGTTCTTTGTCTTCTTCTCTCATACTGAATGCGAAATGGCTCAGTATGAGGGCTTTGCTGATGTTGTTGTTGTGGAGGTTGATCTTCATTCAATCTTCTTCTTTTCTCCCCCTGAGCAGAAGGCTCAGTTTGATCAACCTCAGTGTCTCTTTGTCTCTTCTCCCCCCTTTTGTTATCATTTGATGAGGAGGGAAGAGGATCAGTATCACCACCCATGTCCCCTTCAGGTTGTTCAAGAGTAGGGGAGGGCATGGGCTCAATTGCAGCATCAGTATCACCAGCACCTCTGTAACGACCCGAAATTTGTAAATAAATAAATTGAATAAAAATATGATAAATAAGGATAAATCGTTTAATGAACGTAGGAATTGGTTTCGTGTCGTTTGGACACCGTATGAGAAAGTTATGGGCGAAACCGGGTCGAGACAAAGAACGAAAAATGCAGCCTTGCTGCATAGGCAAGTTCGCGACGCGAACTATGGTTCCCGATCGGGAACATCAAACAGGGATTTTGGGCATTTTGGTTAATCGAGTTCGCGACTGAGTAGCGATCGGGAAAAGTTCACGATGGGGAAAGTTAGCGACGCGAACTCAGTTCGCGCCGTGAACTTTGGTCGAGCAGCTTTAAATCGGGGTTTCAGCCATTTGTGCTATCTTAAAACCCTAGATACCTCTTTGGCGATTTTTGGAGCTCTAGTGCAGTTCTTGAGTGATTCCTCCACGAATCTTGATTGATTTCACTCCTAGTTGAAGATTAAAGGTATATCTTCACTCTTTGATCTTCGTAGCTTAAGATTTATGTATTTTGATGTATGGGTTTGAAACCCTAGTTCTTGGGGTTATGGATTATGGTGATATAAATGGTGTATACACTTGATAGATGATGTATTAACAAGGAAAACAAGTGTATGATAATGATTTGTAAGAATCTTGCGGGTTGGTTAAACCTAGGGTTTGGTAAATCACCATAATTGGGGGAAATGAGTTAGTAAGTGTTATCTAGAGATAGATGGACGCATTGGTAGTGGAATGTGATGTTAATAATCTTGTGATTATTTTATTAGGCTTTTGGTGAAGTCTTGAAAAGCTGATTGATTGTTGGAGCAAAGAAATTGGCGGAAAGAATACGGTTGGAGCATCTTATTGCTAAGGTGAGTACATGAGATTTTTAAAACTGAGTACATAGTAAATGGTTTTGAAATACATATAATATTTCGTGGGTCTTTATTAATAAATGTTTTGATAAAGATAGTGACTGAAAAGATGAGAAAATAGGTATATTGTGATACTAGAATATGTCTAGTATGATTGATGATATTGGAAGTAGTATGCTAAACTAAGTAATAACTGAATCTTTATTAATGTGCTATAATAATAAAGATAATGAGTAAAAGAGTACATATTGAGTCTTTATTAATAAATATGTATTAGTAAAGCAATTGGAAATGATTTTGTAGTAATGAGTATCTATTGGTAAGATTTACTAATGGAAGTAAAGAACGAATATATATATGAAAATGCTTATGATGTGACTAGTAATAATTATGTATTATTGTCAATGGAAAGATAAAAGTATTATAATATTGATATATAAGAAATGTATCTTATGTGATAAGTAAGTATGGACCTCCTAGGGTCATAGAGGTAGAAGTAAATGTGGGTATGATCGGGTCCATGGGACCATACAGGTACGTTCACACTATGTTGAACTAGTTATATATAGTTATTATTAGATAACTAACTTGTTTGATGGTTACGTGATAGCCGAAGGCTTTGATTGGAATAACTGATGAGTTATGATAAGAATGAGATGATGTGATGACGCGGGGGATCCCCGGTCATGAGGTGTGGAGTGAGGGGCAGTTGGGTGGATTCCCATCGACTCATCCACGTTAGTAGTCTTGCTAACTGGACGTATTCCGGCGAGTAAGGCAGGTATCGGTAGATTGGGCGATTCCCTCTTGCCGTTATCTTGAGCAATGCGGGGGATCCCCGGTATGTTTCTAGTACGTATATGTTTATGTATTAGATATGGTTGAAGCTTATTAATGCGGGGGATCCCCGGTTAATAAGTTAATGTGGTTCTAGTTAGTTCGGGGGCAACCCGATAACTAGATATGATTGCTAGGAAAGCAAGGATGATAGAGTCACATTAGGGTGACTAGATGGTAGTGAGATAGTTTTTTATATATATGTCTATATATATATTTATGAAATGAGTATTATTATTGGGGTCTAAAACCCATGTATCTCACGAGACTATTTTGTCTCACGTACTATGTTTGTTTTGTGGCTATGTACTCAGGTACAGGTTTGAAGTGATAGAAGGTTGCACTAGAAGTGGCCTAGAGATGCTTAGCTCGGGAGCTATTAGGTAGATCCCGTTGCCTATGGTTTTGATATACTTGGTGACACCGTATTTTTGTAAACTCTGATATAAGTTTTAAAGTTTTTGTTAAACTGTATTTTGAACAATATGTCAGATATTGGGAAAATGTATTTTAAATGATTTAAATGATGTTTTAAAAATACGGGTGTTACAACTTGGTATCAGAGCTATAGTTTAAGTGAATTAGGTTGGATGTCCATCCTAGTCTTAGACTGTAGCAATAGGAATGTAAGATTCCTTGAGATCGATAGGTTGACCTTGAGACTTTATGTTAAGTTTAGGGTTGAACCTAGGGGACCTATAGAAGTTGTTATGAAATGTGCAATGTGAAGTCTTTTGAGGCCGTAAGGCATTAGTATGATAGGGCCGACCCCTATGAGAAATGCCATGATTTGATCTAACTGTGTTGTTTTCAACTGTTGAGTTGACCGTTTGTATCTTGTTGGTTGGTTATGTTGGTATGGCGAAAGAATGAATGTGAAAAGTGGACGAGCTCCACTAGATTGGAAAGAGTTATGAATGAGGGTGGGCGGAATGATTCCAATACCCGTAGGAAGGAAGAGTCATCGAATGGCAAAGTCCGTAGTGATAAGTAGCTACGTAAAGAGGTAGCAAGACCTAGTCGGAAGAAATGGAAGGATGTTGTATAAGGTTTTCATAGCATGTAAAGCCTTTAAGTAATTCGGAAGTTCTGAACCGAAGGTCACGAATGGTGGATTCGGAGGATTGAGCAAGTGCTAGAGAGTAGCAAGCGAAGAAAGAAAGATATGATGAGTTTGACATCCATATAATTAAAGGGGTGAGGCATTGACACGGTGGAACGTGTAGTATGAAACTTTGGGAAAGAGAGTGCGGTACAATATGTTGTGAAAGGAAGTCACGAGTGAGTTGAAAAAGGGAAGTCTTCCCGGGAGGGAATCTAGAGGGGGGTTCATGATGCAACCTCGGAGATCTTAGGTGAAGATTGATGTTATGTGAGTATGGCTTAATTGTTTGGTTGTTGCACGAATTGGTGCTTTTAGAAATTGGAGACGAGTCGTACGACATGGGGGTTTATTTTTGGGAATAGTCTTCCCGGTTAGTGATGTGTGTGGAAGTATGTATTGGAAAGGATTATAGACAAGTGTGTCGCATGTAGTAAGGATATAAGGGTTGATACTAATATGTAGTATAAAAGGATGAGACACGAGATATGGTGAGTATTTCTAACAGAAGTGTAGTAGTACAATGAAGTACTAAGTCTTGATAAGAATTGTTAGTATGGATGAAAAATTTTGGAATAGGATCCTTGGAAATGGAATTTGGATATTCGGCGGGAATCCGGATAAGTAATGTAATATTATACATGAATGGTAAAGGAAAGAATGACTGAGGTGTAGTGATACCTTAGAATTTATAAATGGAAAATATGTGGAAAAGAATAAGCGTCGGGGACGACGAAATTTAATCGTTGAAAACAATTGAGTAAAAGTTGACGCGTAGCCATAGCAAGTTATGTGACAGGATTGATGGATTCGATAATCTGAGGTGAGAAGAAGATTGTCGGTAAAAGTGTCATAGCAATAGCGTGATAATGTATGACGTAGTGTAGTGTAAGATTACGATTGGGAAAGGCATAGTCCTAAGTCCCACGATGTATGAAAGTAGAAAACCGAGTGTTGGGCCATTGGGTGCTAAGTCATGGGTTACAAGTGTAGACCGGAGTCGATTGGTTGACTCAAAGATGACCGGGATGACCGGCGAGTTATGATTAATGGAATGGAATGATAGCTACTCCCGTAGTGACAAAAGATTTGGAAATGTGGTAAAAATGAAATGAACTGATCAATGGTGGTTAATGTGTAAGTGAAACGAGATTTTACTAGTTTTCCGCGTGATGCAATGCATGTGCATTATATGATGGCCTTCAAAGGCATATGACAATGAAAAGGTAGTGTCATGTGGATCGTGTAGAGTAATATGTCAAGTGAGAAATATGTTAGATATGAAAGAAAACGATAATGTGATATTATTTGAATGGTGCTAGAATGCATGACGAATAATTGGGTGATTGAACGAGTGAGAAAGTAGCAAAGCTACGTGATGTGAAAGGATGGATACCAGATGGTATTGGTGTGGCATATACATATGTTTGTATATGTGCACAATAGAGATGTATAGATGGTATTGGTGTGGCATATACATATGTTTGTATATGTGCACAATAGAGATGTATAGATGGTATTGGTTTCGCATATACATATGTTTGTATATGTGCACAATAGAGATGTGTAGATGGTATTAGTGTGACATATACATATGTTTGTATATGTGCACAATAGAGGTGTTTATATTGAATTGGCGTGATATATATATATATATATGTATATATATATGTATGTATATGTTTATGTGTTAATATGATGAATGTAGAACCATGTGGTTAATGAGTATTGCCATTATGTTATGGTAAATGAGAATTGGGCTTGAAATGCGGGTTGCATTTAGGTCATGAAAATGTAGGGGATGCCTACGATTTATAGAATAGAAGGAAAGAGAAACTCCCAGTGAGCAAATTACCATGTGGTAACCAAGACATAGTACACCGTATAAGGGTGCGGGACGTATTACGGTAGGGGGCCTACTACCGATGATGCAAGTTGATCAATGTGATACAAAGATGGTTGAAAGAATACTAAGTGATAGTATGAGCGACCAAGTGAAGGTCAAGAAACGGCAAATGATATTGTGACCTTATGTTAAGGTGTGACCCTTGGATTAACGGGGACGATTGTTGAGAAAGTAGTAATGGGTAGAACTGAGAGTGATGGGTTGGTAATGATACGCCGTGTGTACGGAAATTGCTAGTTTGGAAAAGGTATGGTTGACTTTATGTAAAAGTCAACGTTAGTCAACCCGTGATTGGTTGAATTGGTCTAAGATGGACTTTCACTCTCGTTTTGATTTACTAATGAATATTGATAGCATAATGTGTCGATTATGTGTTTGTGAAAAAGTTGATGAGATGGTTGATTGAATCGTAGTCGGTTTATACGACTTGACCCGTTTGGGTGATTTCAATGTTGAAATTGGGAATCGAGTGTAAGACTGTAATTGAATCATAAATTAAAGGCAAATTGTAAAGGAAAGGAGGATTTATGAAACCCTTAACGAGAAGGGAAAATGTTAAGGTATAGTTGACTTTGTGCTTAAGTCAAAGGGTAGACAATGTGGGGACATACCAATGTCGGGATACATCGGCTTGGTCAAGGCTAGAGTTTGACATTCGTTTTAATCAATTAGTTAATGGTATGATTGTGTCATACCATTGTTGTGAGAATGAAAGGATTGGTCGAGAAAATGACGGTGTTATGGTCAAATTGTGAAATTTTGACCCGTTTGAGTATTATGAGTTTTTAAAGTTGGGTCTTGACCGTTCGGACTTAACGAAGTTAAGTGAATGTTTGAATATGTAATGTTGAAGGAATAGGAATGAGGAAAGTTTGGTGGTAATGACCACAAGGAAATGAGGGCGTAATGCTCGGGTGATTATAGGTTGGAGATTTTAGTGATTCCGAGGACGGAATCCTTTTAAGGGGTGGATAGTTGTAACGACCCGAAATTTGTAAATAAATAAATTGAATAAAAATATGATAAATAAGGATAAATCGTTTAATGAACGTAGGAATTGGTTTCGTGTCGTTTGGACACCGTATGAGAAAGTTATGGGCGAAACCGGGTCGAGACAAAGAACGAAAAATGCAGCCTTGCTGCATAGGCAAGTTCGCGACGCGAACTATGGTTCCCGATCGGGAACATCAAACAGGGATTTTGGGCATTTTGGTTAATCGAGTTCGCGACTGAGTAGCGATCGGGAAAAGTTCACGATGGGGAAAGTTAGCGACGCGAACTCAGTTCGCGCCGTGAACTTTGGTCGAGCAGCTTTAAATCGGGTTTTCAGCCATTTGTGCTATCTTAAAACCCTAGATACCTCTTTGGCGATTTTTGGAGCTCTAGTGCAGTTCTTGAGTGATTCCTCCACGAATCTTGATTGATTTCACTCCTAGTTGAAGATTAAAGGTATATCTTCACTCTTTGATCTTCGTAGCTTAAGATTTATGTATTTTGATGTATGGGTTTGAAACCCTAGTTCTTGGGGTTATGGATTATGGTGATATAAATGGTGTATACACTTGATAGATGATGTATTAACAAGGAAAACAAGTGTATGATAATGATTTGTAAGAATCTTGCGGGTTGGTTAAACCTAGGGTTTGGTAAATCACCATAATTGGGGGAAATGAGTTAGTAAGTGTTATCTAGAGATAGATGGACGCATTGGTAGTGGAATGTGATGTTAATAATCTTGTGATTATTGTATTAGGCTTTTGGTGAAGTCTTGAAAAGCTGATTGATTGTTGGAGCAAAGAAATTGGCGGAAAGAATACGGTTGGAGCATCTTATTGCTAAGGTGAGTACATGAGATTTTTAAAACTGAGTACATAGTAAATGGTTTTGAAATACATATAATATTTCGTGGGTCTTTATTAATAAATGTTTTGATAAAGATAGTGACTGAAAAGATGAGAAAATAGGTATATTGTGATACTAGAATATGTCTAGTATGATTGATGATATTGGAAGTAGTATGCTAAACTAAGTAATAACTGAATCTTTATTAATGTGCTATAATAATAAAGATAATGAGTAAAAGAGTACATATTGAGTCTTTATTAATAAATATGTATTAGTAAAGCAATTGGAAATGATTTTGTAGTAATGAGTATCTATTGGTAAGATTTACTAATGGAAGTAAAGAACGAATATATATATGAAAATGCTTATGATGTGACTAGTAATAATTATGTATTATTGTCAATGGAAAGATAAAAGTATTATAATATTGATATATAAGAAATGTATCTTATGTGATAAGTAAGTATGGACCTCCTAGGGTCATAGAGGTAGAAGTAAATGTGGGTATGATCGGGTCCATGGGACCATACAGGTACGTTCACACTATGTTGAACTAGTTATATATAGTTATTATTAGATAACTAACTTGTTTGATGGTTACGTGATAGCCGAAGGCTTTGATTGGAATAACTGATGAGTTATGATAAGAATGAGATGATGTGATGACGCGGGGGATCCCCGGTCATGAGGTGTGGAGTGAGGGGCAGTTGGGTGGATTCCCATCGACTCATCCACGTTAGTAGTCTTGCTAACTGGACGTATTCCGGCGAGTAAGGCAGGTATCGGTAGATTGTGCGATTCCCTCTTGCCGTTATCTTGAGCAATGCGGGGGATCCCCGGTATGTTTCTGGTACGTATATGTTTATGTATTAGATATGGTTGAAGCTTATTAATGCGGGGGATCCCCGGTTAATAAGTTAATGTGGTTCTAGTTAGTTCGGGGGCAACCCGATAACTAGATATGATTGCTAGGAAAGCAAGGATGATAGAGTCACATTAGGGTGACTAGATGGTAGTGAGATAGTTTTTTTTATATATGTCTATATATATTTATGAAATGAGTATTATTATTGGGGTCTAAAACCCATGTATCTCACGAGACTATTTTGTCTCACGTACTATGTTTGTTTTGTGGCTATGTACTCAGGTACAGGTTTGAAGTGATAGAAGGTTGCACTAGAAGTGGCCTAGAGATGCTTAGCTCGGGAGCTATTAGGTAGATCCCGTTGCCTATGGTTTTGATATACTTGGTGACACCGTATTTTTGTAAACTCTGATATAAGTTTTAAAGTTTTTGTTAAACTGTATTTTGAACAATATGTCAGATATTGGGAAAATGTATTTTAAATGATTTAAATGATGTTTTAAAAATACGGGTGTTACAACCTCCTTCTCCTTCTCCTTCTTCATTGTGGTCACCATGTGAGAATGGTGGAGTTTGTGGAGGCTGCTGTGGTTGTTGAAGTAGTGAGACTGACTGTTTGATAGAGTCAATATCACCACTCATCTTGTCCATTCTGGCTAGTATTGTATTTTGAGTTTGTTGGATGGCCAGAATGTGCTGCATGATTGCTTGCAGAGTCACTTGGTCTGCTGCAGCCTGAGATGCCTGAATGCCCTGCACAGATGGTGCTAAAGAAACAAAAATATAAAACTGGTTAGAAAGAAAGGTTTATCAAATAGAATTGTGGTGTTGTTTAATTCTACAATCATATAAACATAGTTTGTGAAGTCTGTATTTCATCTGGTATAGGATGAAATATTGTGGACTTGTGCAAAGCATGTGTAAGAAGATTTTAGTAAAGGTGAGTGTGAAAATTTAAGTAGCTCAGTATAGGATAAGTCACATTTACTAAAAGGTTTGGGTTTGGGAATTCGAAGCCTGGGATGTGCTTCTTGTTATTTTCAATGTTTATCACTCGGTATTAGAGTGATAACAGAAATGTGGCTAAACCCCATGGAAAATTTTTGGATTTTGTGGCTTAAGGGTTTGGGATCATTTCTTGAATGATGCTACCCAACTCAAAAATAAGTTGGACATTATTCAAGCAGCACCAGTGGGTGTCAGTATGACATCAACCACCATTGTCTCTTTAAATGTTGAGACAACTGTAGACTGACAATGATCAATTTTGTGTGCTCAGTATATGAATTTTGCATAGCAGCAGTGGGCTAGCTATGTTGGCCATAAAAGGATATATATTTGAAAGATCGTTTGAGACTTTGGTCAGTATTGAGTTGGTACTGGCCAATACTTAGTCTCTATTTGGGAATGAAATATATATATATAAGTTTAAGGGCTTTTTCGAAATTCATACCTGAGACTCTGTCAGATTCCCTTCTAGCATCTGCAGAGGTCGGTGCAGGATCATGTGTTTGTTGATGTGCAGCACCAACATCTTCAATACCGACCTCTATGTCATGCTGAGCACCTTCCATTGTAGTTTGTGCATATTGAATCTCCACATCAAGAGGAACATGAGGTTCCTCAATTGGTTGAGCAGAGGGAGCTAGTTCTGGACCTGGAAGGTCAGCGGTGGCTGCAACTCGGCTTTGGGCTTGAAGAGATGCAGTTAATGATGGAACATTTGCAGGCTGCACCTCCTCAGATGATAAGTTTCCCATAAGGATAGGAGAGAGATTCCTTCTGCATCTATGAAGAACCAATGGTGTGTCTTCTGAGGACTCAGTTTCAAAAACGGTTTCAATATGAGGAGCAGCAGGATCTTGTGCAGGTGGAGAGATAGTTGGTTCTTGAACTTGTGGAACATCCTGCATCTCAATATCTTGACCAGCCTGGGCTCCATTGCCACTATTATCATCATTATCATTATCACCATCATTGTCTGACTCAGTATCAGACATATCTTCTTCATCATTTATATGTTCTTGAACAATGGCCCACATAGGAGGACTTAGAAGAGGCTCTCCTTCTCTTGGCCTATAAAAGAAAATCTTCTCACTAAGCGGAGGAAGATCAACTCTTGGACTATGAAAATCATCATAAATGTGTGGGGGCATTGAGTGTTGAAAGATGAGTGATAGAAATCTGCAGAAAGGGACATTGCATTCCCTTGTGTTTGCTCGGACCAGAGTAGCTAATTCATTGAAAATTAGGCGAGCAAAATCAATATTTCTTCCATAGTACAGAGCATGTACTATTTGCATCCCAAATTCGTTTATTTGGTCCAAAGCTCCCGTCTTGTGGGTCATACATCGAATTATTGTTGTGATGAGAATACCCCATATAGGACCAAATTCATTTCTTTTGATTGTGCCCGTTGTTCCTCTTCGACCCAAAAATGGCAGTACAGAGCGTGCCTCTGATCTATCAACAAATGGGTCATACTGAGCTTGGGCGGGAAGTCTCAGTGCTTCACGAATGATTGCAGTAGAAATAAAAGCTCTTCTTTGATCCCTAATTACCCATCCAGCAATCATATCTGGAGAATCGAGTGTGGCAGAGTACCAAAACTCGCATAACATTTCTGGGTAAATTGCTCGAGGAGATAATGTCAGTGCATGAGCAATTGGGCAATGCTTCATAAAAGTCACGATGTTCGTGAATTCTTGGCATACCCAGGCTTGAGGAATATTGAAATTTGCTGTGATGTTGTTCCTCGCAAACCTGGGTACTTCATTATTTCGGAATAGGATTTCCGATTCAACGTTTGGAGCAACAAAAGTGTAATTCGCCATCTGTGATTGTGATTTGAAAAAGAATTTGCTTGCTAAGAGAAAGTTAAATCGTTAATCGCAGAGAGAATTGAAAATGAAAGAAAGAAATAACAGTTAAAAAATTTGAAGTAAAAATAAACGGTTATTTATAGGAGATTTGAAAGATAATTAAGGTATTGGGAAGTAAAAACGGCTGATTTGACTGCCTTATCCTCGGCCAACGGTAACTTTCTTATCAAGAAAGGTTACCGTTTGAGCAGTATGAGGATTAAGCTCGGTGTAAGAGCCGTCATATCCCAATACCGAGTTAAAAAAAAATTAATTTTTAAAAATTTTTAAAAAATATAAAAACAATTAATTTACTCTTGAAAATTAATAAAAAAAATAAAAATTTTAAATTTTGATGATAACAGACTAGTGATACTGAGTGGTCAGTATCAACAGGAGTGATACTGAGCGCTCAGTTTTAAAGAAATTTAAGAAAGATTAAGGATTCAACATACCTAATTGCCCTAGTAAATACATAAACCTTTCCTCAGGAAGAGGTTTAGTAAACACATCAGCCAATTGTTCATTTGTTGGTACATAATCTACTTCAACCTTACCTTTTTCCACATTATCTCGAATAAAGTGGTGTCTGATATCAATGTGCTTGGTTTTGGAGTGATAGACTGGGTTCTCTGTGATAGCAATAGCACTCTTGTTATCACAATGAATAGGAGTCTTATGAAAGTTGAACCCATAGTCTAAGAGTTGATACTGCATCCATAATAATTGAGCACAACAACTTCCTGCAGCAACATATTCTGCTTCTGCTGTGGAAGTTGCTACCGAATTTTGTTTCTTGGATGACCAGCCAACTAGTCTTCCACCTAGGAATTGACATCCTCCACTTGTGCTCTTTCTGTCCAATCTACAACCTGCAAAATCTGCATCTGTGTACCCTTCAAGGTCAAAGTTTGAGTCTTTGGGATACCAAAGACCCAGGTTAGGAGTACCTGTAAGATATCTAAAGATGCGCTTAACTGCTTTCATGTGTGATTCTTTAGGATCAGCCTGATACCGAGCACACAAACATGTGGCAAACATGATATCAGGCCTACTAGCAGTTAAGTAAAGTAAGGAACCAATCATACCTCGGTATGTGGATTGACATACTGGTTTACCAGTTTCATCCTTACTTATCTTATCCTGAGTACCCATAGGAGTGTGCATGGAAGATAAATTTTCAAATTTGTATTTCTTTAACATGTCATGCACATACTTACTTTGATTTATAAAAGTGCCATCAGGCTTTTGTTCAACTTGTAAACCAAGAAAGTAAGTAAGTTCTCCCATCATACTCATCTGATACTGAGTTGACATTATCTTAGCAAACCAGTCACACATTGACTTGTCAGTGGAACCAAAGATAATATCATCTACATATATCTGAATGAGTAAGATGTCAGAACCTTTCCTTTTTGAAAATAATATTTTATCAATTTTACCTCTTGTAAATTTATTTTCAATAAGATACTCAGAAAGGGTGTCATACCAGGCTCTTGGAGCTTGTTTGAGCCCATATAGAGCTTTATCAAGCTTGAAAACATAATTAGGAAATTTGGGATCAACAAAACCTGGAGGTTGTTTAACATAAACTTCTTCTTGTAGTTTTCCATTTAGAAAAACACTTTTGACATCCATCTGATAAACTTTGAAATTCTTAAACGCTGCATATGCAAGATACAACCTAATAGCTTCAATTCTTGCAACTGGTGCAAAAGTTTCATCATAGTCAATGCCTTCTTCTTGCCTGTAACCTTGAGCAACTAACCTTGCTTTGTTTCTGATGACAACACCATCCTTGTCCATCTTGTTTCTAAACACCCACTTAGTACCAATAATAGTTTTGCCAGAAGGAGGTGGTACTAAGTTCCAAACTTTGTTTCTTTCAAACTCTGTGAGCTCTTCTTGCATAGCCTCTACCCAATCTTCATCTAATAAAGCTTCATCAGCTTTCTTTGGTTCAATGGTAGATAGAAAACTTGAGAAGAAACAAAAGTTTGCAGTTGCTTGGGTTGGAAATTCTAATTTTCTTCTTGTTTGGACACCTTCTTCAATGGGACCAATAATGTTTGAGTGTGGATGGTCTCTGTGTTCCCTTAAATTGTTTCCTAAGGGAGCATTTGAAATAGGATCAACAATATCTTGTTGATTTGGTGTGTTGTCTGTCTGATACTGAGTGGAATTCTGATCAGTATTAGACAGTGCAGGTTGCTGTTCATCTTCATTTTGCAGAGTTGATATGGATTCTTGTGAAGTGTTGGATGTTTCACCTTCTTCATAAATAGAATGGTTCAGATCATTAGTTGGAAACTCAGTATGGAGGTCCTCTGTTATGGGAACCTCAGTATTAGTCTCATTTGAGTGATACTGAGTTTGAACTTGATCAGTTTCATTAAACTTATTAGGAATAAAGTGTGGATGAAACTTAGGCTGTTCAGCAATGGAGTGTTCTGGATTGCATAGAATATCTATGCCACTTATGTCTTCACTTGCTGAGGTAGAATGCTCATTCTGATCTTCATCGAATGTGACATGAATGGATTCTACAATCATCTTGGTTGAGATGATATACACTCTGAAAGCTTTAGAGTGTGGAGAGTAGCCCATGAACACACCTTCATTTGCTTTGGGAGCAAATTTATTGAGATTTTGTTTTGTACTGAGTACAAAGCATTTACTCCCAAAGATATGGAAATATTCCACATTAGGAATCTTGCCATTGTATAACTCATATGGAGTCTTCAGATGTCTTTGGACTATAGTGGCTCTATTCTGAGTGAAGTTTGCACAGTTTACAGCTTCAGCCCAGAAACTCAGTGCCAGTCCAGCATGGCATAATAAAGTTCTTGCAGCTTCAATCAGTGTTCTGTTCTTTCTTTCTACAACACCATTTTGTTGTGGTGTGTAGGCTGCAGAGAAGTTTTGAATGATTCCTTTTTCCTCACAGAAATCTGCTAATACTGAGTTCTTAAACTCAGTACCATGGTCACTTCTAAGTTGCTTGACCTTGTTGCCTTTTTGAAGTTCCTCTCTTTTTATAAAGGCAATGATTTCTGTTGTTGCATCTGACTTAGTCTTGAGGAAGATGACCCAAGTGTATCTTGAGAATTCATCAACTAAGACTAGAGTATAGATCTTTTTGGCCAAAGATGGTGTGCTGATAGGGCCAAAAAGATCCATATGTATCATAGTAAGAGGTTCATTGATGGAATGATTGACTTTAGATTTGAATGAACTCTTCTTCTGCTTGCCCATTTCACATGCTGAGCATAACTTATCTTTTGAATAAGTAATTGTGGGCAATCCTCTCACCAGTTTCTTCATACTGAGCTCGTTGATATTTCTAAAGTTGATGTGAGAGAGTTTCTTGTGCCATAGCCAATGCAATTCTGGCTTAACTTTAGAAAGCAGGCATACTCGAATAGTTGGGTCTATTTCAGATAGGTTAACCACATATACATCCTTTTCTCTTCTAGCAATGAGTACAGGCTGCCCTTTATCATTGTAGATGATGCCTGCAACCTTCCTGAATCGAGCTTCATTGTCATCATCACACATCTGACTGATACTGAGCAGATTGTGTTTAAGACCCTCTACATAGGCAACTCTTTTAAAAGTTATGTTGCCTGCCTTGATCATACCATAACCTCTTGTCTTTCCCACCGAGTCATCTCCAAACTTGACAGAAGGACCCTTCTCTGGAGTATAATTGAGAAGGTACTCCATACTGCCTGTCATGTGTCTTGAGCAGCCACTATCTAAATACCACTTTCTGTCACCCTTCACAAGACACAAAATAAGAGTTAGTTCTTTTTAGGAACCCATTTTTGAATGGGACCTTTGGTGGGATAAACATAATTTGACTTGATCTCTTTATGTGGAGAGGTCAGTATCACTTTTGGGGTAACTTTAGAAGTTTTCTTTGGTGATACTGACTTAGTTTCTCTCCTTTTCTTTGGTACTGAGTACCTAGGACTTGAGAGATCAGTCCAGCATTCATCTCCCTTGTGACCAGTATGATGACACCTATAACATTTTCTAGGTCTATTTCTAAACATATTTTCATAAGGTATTTTAGAAAAAATGTTGCACTTTTGGTAAGTCAGTATGAACAAGTTTTGCAAATTGTTTACTTAAAGATTTGACCTGATCACCAAGTGTTTTTAAAATGTTAATTTTGTCATTTTTGATAGGTATCTTAACATTGTTTTTAACTGGTTTAGGAGATGGAGGATCTGGTTGCTTCTTTTTATTTGGCAGAGAAGTCTTTCTAATATTATTTGTGATAGACTTCTTGTCTCTGCCGGCTAAGGATCTAGTTACAGTTGGTTTTTGTTTATCATGTTTTGTAGAAACAACTTTAACAGGTTCTTTAGATTTCTCAGTATATGATGTTTCTGTTCCTGCAACTTTTGTATTTGATGAAACATGTGAGATAGAAGTTGTCTTATTATCATTATATAATTCAAAAGTTGTTGTATTAAATAATAATTCAAAAGGTGGAACAGCAGAAGTGTCATACTGAACTATTGGTAGCTCGGTATCAGAAATTTCTGTTATTTGAAATTCAATACTGAGTTCTTGTAGCTCAGTATAGCACTTTGAACAGATGGAAGGACCAATAGGTTTTTCTAAAATTTGATTTTCCTCATCATCTGACTCAGTTTGACATCCAACTTCACATAAAGTTTTAGCTTTTACAAAATTAATAGGATTCATAGTAGAAAATTCTTCAAATAAATCAGCAAAATTGTTCCTGTTTTTAAATTGAGGATCAACACCAAGTGCAGCCCTCACATTTTCTGGAAATTGTTCATTTAAACATTTATTTAATTTTATTGAAGCATTTCCCCAAGATTTACACTGTTTTTCAAATTTCTCTTTTTCAAGTTTGTGTAAATGAGCTTTATCAGCTAATCTTTGGTTAATGTCTTTTAAATCTAAAAAATTTAATTCTAAATCTTCATATTTTGCTAATTTATCCAAGTTTTCATTATTTACCCTTTCAAGTTCTTTAATTGTTAATTTTAAAGCTTTTTCTTTTTGTACAGAAGTTTTAAGATCAACAAGCATATACTCAAAAATCTTGGTTTTTTCATTCACTGAATAAGTTTGAAAGGAACTTACCTTGTACAACTGAGTGGAATCCCAATCAGTATGAACACTCATCCTCTCAGCCTCTTTGATGTCCTTTTCAAAGGAGCTCTTCAAATCATCTTCAGTGAAAGCCATAAAGGCTTTATTCTCAATTTCTTCTTCATCATCACTTAATTCTTCATCCATCCAGGCTTCTGAGTAAAGTGCTTGATGAGGTGCTCCATTTCCTTCTGCCCTCTTTCCCTTGCTCCAATTCTTCAGCTTGACATATTTGTCTCTATATCTTTTTGCTCGGTATGCAATCTTGTCATTTTGGTCAGTCTCAGAAGACTTGGTATGACAATTTGCAGCAATATGTCCAGGCTTTCCACACCTATAGCACAGACCTGATCTTGGGTCAGTATTAGAAGAGCTAACACCAAGCCTCTTCTTCTTCAACTGATCCAGCTTCATAGACATGAGAGCCATTTGAGTTTCAAGCTCTTCTGCCTCAGCATCAGCAATATCAACTTCTGGTTCATCTGGCTCAGTCACAGTATAAGCCTGTTGCACAACTAGAGCCATGCCAGTGGAAGACTTGTCAGTTTTCTTCCAGTTGATCAGTCTTGCAGCATTATTCTCCTCATGATTCAGCATTAGACCATACAAAGTTTGAAGAGTGTATGACTCAATGTTGTTAGCAGCATTGACAGAGTTTGTCATGTCAAGAAATTGTTGAGGAAGACTATCCAGGAACTTTTGAACAAGCTCTCCTTCCTCTTTCACAATGCCTACACTGATTATATCATGGATAACAGTATTGAACCTGTTATAGAGAGTGGTGATGTCTTCATTTGGAGTTGAAAAGAAATTTTCATATTTCCTTCTCATGTTGCTTTTCCTTTGCAACTTCACATTTGCTGTACCTTCATAGGTGACTGATAGGCTATCCCACATAGCCTTTGCTGTTGGCAATTTCATAATTGCATTAAGTATCTCTTTGGTAACAGCATTACCAATCACCCCTTTAGCTCTGGAGTCTAAAGCATACAACTGACGGTCAGTATCAGTCCAGTTGTGCTTTAGTTTAGGTACAGATCTTATGCCCTCAGGAGCATCATCAGTAGCAGCAACAGGTTCCACAGTTTGTGGAATGATGGGACCATCATTTAGCACAGTGAGCATCTCATGGTGAATAGATTCAAGATACCACTGAGCTTTGAGCTTCCATTGATGGAAGTCTTTTCCATCAAAGATGGGTACTCCCTTTCCAGACATAATTGGTGCAACAATCGTAGACATTTTGGATTTTTGAGTGTTGGAGGGATAGATGTAGGAAATGGCTGCCAGGGTTATAGATCGACTAAATAAGAGTTTATTTAGCCTGCTCTGATACCAGTTGTTAGGTCACAACACCCTGGTTTAGTTGGTTAATTGATTGGTTAATTATAGCACTAAGACAAATATTGTATAAGAACAAGATATGAGTCAAATGTATAATTCCACTAAGTGTGGTATGCTGCGGAAAAGCAATACCACTGATCAATTACAAATAAGTGAAAGTGTAAAGTAAATTGGTGAGTACTCCTTTGCAAGATGATCTCTATTTATAATGTTATAGAGATCTTACATAATGAGCAAAGGAGTAACCGAAGGACTAAGTAAGGAAAATGACTAAGATCAAGGGATTTGATCTTAGTCCGTTACTATACTGAGTATCACTCAGTCCTTCTACTCAGTCCTTGTGCTCAGTATCACTATCTGATACTGAGTACTGATACTGAGTTCCAATACTGATCACTCAGTATCAGACCTAAACTTAGCTATATTATTCTACATATAAATCAAAGCTAGTCTAGGTTGTTTTGTTATCTTACGATCTAAAGGGGCAAGGCTTTTTGCCTTAACAATACTTCGGGTCGAACTTCTGGGCCGAAGTTGTAAGATAGTTCGGGCCGAACATACAACTTGGGCCGAACTTCAAAAGATTAAACTTCGGGCCGAACTACAATGATACTCGGGCCGAACTTGTTCATCTTGTTGAAGCCGAACTTGTTACGTATGAACACAACTCGATCAAAAATCTCCAATTCAATCTGATTTTGCTCAATTCTTCACCGAATTCAGTGATTCTTTTTGCTAGATGTTCGAAATCCAAATGCTAACACTTTGATCCGATCAATTTCTTCAATCCATAACATATAAGCTTCGATTCTTCGATTTACAGTAACTTTTTCACTTTTTCACTTTTTCTCTTAAATCATCAAATTGAAGATCAAATGTTTATGGAATTGGACGAAACTTGATCCTATTGTTATTAGAATCGATGGAGAAGTATGAATTTTCAATAAAATCTTCAATTCCAACGAAAAATTTACAACATTAAATTTCTCATTGACGAACAATTTTTTTTTTTTTCTATTTTCTCAGATCTTGATCGAATTAAGCTGAATTTGGATCCACTCACAGAGAGTTTTTGCTCTGATACCACTTGTTAGATTGTAATTCACTAAGATTGAGCTAATTCATGATGATTCAAGGTGAGAAATAGAAGATTTGCTTAAGTGTGTGTGTTCTTGGTGTTTGAGTGTGTGTGAGTTAGTTGAGAGAGATGGAGGGAATGTTGTTAGCTTTCAAACTGTAATTCAATTAGTGAAAGGAAAGCTTACAAATTAAGCCTAAACACAAGGTATTTATACCTCATTACTAAACATGCTTAATAATCATCTAATTAAGCATAAACCCAAAGACTAAGACTAATGACTAGCTTCAAACTATTACAACTTGTCATTTCTAGTCCCTAAACTATTTGATACAATACAAATGGTCCTAACAACCCCTGAATAAATTTAGGAGCAACCATAACTAAGAGAAGAATGAAGGCATAGAAGAGTGTAATGCAGGACTATTTTGAATCGATAAAGTTCTCATTATAGTTGGCCAACTACTAGAATAATATGCTTCTATCCCCTTCATCTCACGTGACAAATAGCTAGTCCCCGAGTTATAAACTTGTATGTTCTTCCCTAAACTATTCAAGAATGAAACGACACTCGCATCATCTCTAGCGTGCCGAATGATAATCCCATCACCACAAAGTAATGCTACATCTTTCGGTCCATTAATGAGACAATTCATGAAGTAAATGTAGTCAGTAAAGTATGTGAATGCATCTTTACTGCATTGCTCCCAAGCAAGACAATTTGTGATGAGATTCATATTGAAGTCATTTATGTTTATGGTGGGAATTTCAAGCACTCCATTTTTGAACAATATATCCAATAATCCGACAGATTTCCTTGGCTTGAATTTGATCCCCGATGGCCTTAATTTGGTCACACATTGTATGGTTTCGTGTGATGTGTGCGGTTTCTTCTTATCGTGAACATTACATGTAGTGTAGGCCTTTGGAATTAGGATTTTGTACACCAACTCGAGTAAATGTAGGGGTTTGTATTCAACTAGTTTAGGAAGTGGAAACACTAACTCGATAGCTTGATGAGATCCGCAATCAAAAGCGGGATTGTAGATGTTGTCATGAAAACGGGATCATCATCATTATCATCTATGTCGATCATTTCTTCACTCTTCCCTAATAATCTTAATTGTTCAATAACAAAACAACCATCAAGCAACATCATTTCAACAAAATCATAACTACAAAGGGGACCTTCATCCCCATATGACAAGTAGCACCCTCGTGTGCGTGCTTCGAGTCCCCGCATTTCCTTAAGAAAAAACCCTAAATCTTCACTCGATTTAACATTCGTTCTCGATAAGAGTTTCTTTAAAAAGTACCATTTGTGTTCATCAAAATCGACCAAGTTATAACTACCTCGGTGGTAAGGGCCTACCGAGACAACATGAGGATGTTGGTAATCTCCCCCACATAAGCTTCCAAGATTTCCAATAAATTTGAAGATACAAGGGGGAGAGATTTTACCGTTTTGTGGTTGTTGTGTTTTGAACTCGAGACGATGCTCCATGAGGTTCAAGTAAGCTTTGTTTTGTTGATCTTGGTCTTTATGTTGTTGGTTTATTGTAAAATCAGCATCAATGTCTTTGGTATATTTGAAACTTGCATTTCTCATTGTTGCCATTTACAACTATCTAGTGCTCTATTATCAACCTTTTTTAATAAAAACAATTTCTGGCTCCAAATGTGAGCGGGAACAATTGATTGTTCATAAATATTTCAAGTAGTGATCAAATGGGAATAAAGAAATAGATCACATTCAGATCACGTGAATGGAAACTACTTTATGCAAACACATTTCAAGTGGTCAATTTTTGTCTTTCTTAAGCGTATTTGTTTAACCATTTTTTTATTTTTCAATACTTACTCTGTAACTGTCAACTAAAATAATTTTGTTAATGCGAGTGTATGTAATTATATATATCAAAAGAAAAAAAACAGTTTTCTTTCTAAATTTATATTTGACCATCGTATTTTGTGTTTCGTTACATCAATCTTTGCTGATGGAGTACTTTTCTGCTAAAAAGATCACTATTTGGACAAACTGGCCTAAATTGGGAAGAATATGATAACCTCACTTTTAAGTTCTAGTTGTCAAAATCCTCAAAGTTACTTTCTTTTTTTGTTAAGAATGTTAGCAGAAAACTACAACAATATCCATGAATCCTGTTCATCGATTTAATAAAAAATTTGCTGCAGATATGCATTAGCAGTAATAAATTATTAGACATATTGTCATCTTTAGCAGGACAAATTCTATACAATAACTTTTAGTTTATACATTACACATGATGCATGTTGAAAAGCACAATATCACTGATTCAATCCATACTTTGGTGTTAATGATGATTTTAGGAAGAAAAGAGATGATGGAGATTAGGGTTTTAGAGAGAGAAAGTTAGAGAGATGGTAGAGAGAACAATTGCTGAAAATGAGAATTTGATTAATGGCAAAAGTTGAAGAATTAAGCCTTACACCTTGGTATTTATACCATGGCTTAATTCTTGGTTAGTTAGGACCATTTCCTAAACTATTCTTAACATATATACAATGTTACACTTTACCCCCTAGACTATCTATTACAATCTTTCTAGTACCTAACAATCTCCCCCTTTGTAATAGTAGACTAGGTTGCATATCTTTGAAGACTTCTGTATTTGTAAGGCTGGAGCTGAGAATTGAACCGTTGAGCAGTTATGTTGATAAAACAGCATCAGCCTTTAATCATCAGTGACAGACATACTTTTAATCGGCTTTTCAACCAATATAAAGTATTCCAGAAGACTTCATGCAAATCGACTGAATGTAGACCCATAGATAGAGAGGTTAGCAGCGGAAGTCCTTTCTTGAAGTTGTGGCGTTTGTCGATTTGCTGCAGATCCTTGGTTCCTGATGTTTGTTGAAGTTGAAGCAGTGCGGAATGTTGATATGTTGTGGATTTTCTGACCGTTGTTGATAATGTTGGAGTACGGTCATAGAATCCCTTATCTGATTTATTGACTGTTGTTGATAAGATTGAAGTACAGTCATCAGATTTTCTATCAGACATAGTGACCGTTGTTGATAAGAATGGAGTACGGTCGTCTGATCTTCGCACAAGAATGTATCAGGGTAACCCAGGATCACATAGATTGCCTGTTAGCACAACAGTTACAGAAACTGTGTGACCTACGTTCAGTGTTGGCATTGATGTTGGCACTGGTAGGATTTCCATTCAATCATCGTGGAATACCAATAATTTTGGTATCACTATGAATGTTCCGGCAATATCTCAAAGATATGCTTGGTAGAGTGCCTGTGTCCTAGAGAAATTTAATTCGGTTCTAGACTCTATATGTGGACAAACGAAGGCGAGGACTGGAGGTGGGTCCTCTTTTTCAATATCAACAATCTCCAAATGAGATGTCAATAGTGGATGTGGTTATCTCCGTGATTTTGAAACAAGTACTTTTTATATTTGAGTGGTCAGTGGGGGTTGTGCATTGCATCACTGGGTCCATGATGTCTTAATCAAAAAGCAACATATGCAATCTGATATAGATGAGGTTACCCGGTCATTTGTTCGGTTTAGGGAGGGTTTTCCGTTTTCTTTTAACCCTTTCACACACGCTCCTCACTCAACTCACTTTTTCATTTTTCAACCACACCCTCGTTTTTTTTTTGTTTTTTTTACCGTGTGATAAGCTGATTTGCACCCCATACTTCATACCCCCTCTCAATTTTTACCTCAGCGCACCCCAATCAAGATCCCATGATACTTGATTCTGCTCACCTAGACCTAGGGACCCTCACTTTTTAGTTCCTATATTGTCGGTGGCTCCGGGGAAGATCATGCTGGGTTTAGCAGATCATAGGAGTAATTTAAGAGTGGTCTAATACGCTCATGTGCACTTTGATCAGCTCTTTAAAAGATGTTGCATTTTGGTTGGTTCACATGGATTTTTTGGTAACACCGGACTCACATAGAGTATCCATTAGCACACGGTATGAATCTGTAGTCGTTTGCACAACCGTTGATTCAAATGTGTGACCTGCGTTTAGAGTTGGCGTGATTTTAGCTCTAGCAGGATTTCCACTCGATCTTCGTGAAACATCAGATTGTGATGCCACTACAAGTGTTCCGATGGATTCACGGAGATCCATGTTTGTAGTGCAGGTGTCCTATATTGGAAATATTCTTGGGGGTGAGAACTAGACACACTGGGCATACAAAGAGACTTAACCCGGGGCAGGAGGTTATTATTATTCAATACCGACATACTCCGAATGAGTAGTCAGTAGCTTTTGTGCTACGTACCCTGATGAAATGAAACAAATCCCTGTTGAGAGGAATTTGAGTAGTTGGTGGTGGCGTGCATTTGCTTTACTGGGCCAGTAGAGTCTAGTGAAACATTCAACGAATGAATGATCACCTATTTAATTGGTTGCCCGGTTTGTTTTCGGTTTGGATGCACTCATAAGGTGTGTTTTCTTTGATTTATCATGTTTTCACATCACCTTGCACTCACCTATTACTATACCCTAGACCTAAACCCTCACATTTACCAGTTGGCTGAAGTATTTCCCTGGGAAGGTGTGGCCGGATCTGGAAAACCATGAGAAGGTATGTCTTTTGAAGTAGTAAGTAACGAGAATTAAAAGAATTTGTAATAAACAGATGCAATCTTTACTAGAGAACTAGTAAAGAGATCGTTTACGGATATTACAAAAACTTATGATTAACGTTACAAACATAAAACTTTTTATTTGGGTATTTTGTTTTTGTTTTTCTGAATTTTCTCCCCCTAGAAATAATAATTCTCCCCCTAGAATTAATATTTCTCCCCCTCGACAAAACAAAAGTATTGACAAGTTTTGAGATCGAAGGACGTACCTTATACATCGTCGGAGGGTTGAAGGAGAGTATTTGCGGTGAAGCTTGATTGAGCTTTGTGCTTTCTTTTGAGTGCGGGTTCTGAATCCGTTTTGATCAGAAGCCATTTTCCGTTGGGGACCGGGTTTCAAGCTGAAGTACTTGAAAGCCATTTCTTTGAGGCTCGGGTCATACACTGAAGTGTGTATAAACCATTAAACGTTGAAATGCGAGTTATACACTGAATTGTGTATAAGTCATTCTTAACTCCAAACACCTTGCTGGTTATTCTACATAAAACAATTAAAACATGTTTGGTACCCAATTATCTATGGGTCCTATACGATTAGTGACAGATGTTTTATGTAGAATTGTTTTATGATCAATTTAGAGCTTTCGATAACTGCAGGGAGGCAGTTCAGAGGTTGTGGATTTGACGACCCATTTTAAAGATTTCTCAGAGGATTGGATAATCCAATGAGATTTTTCATTTTTGATCCAAGTGTATTTTACAAATGTTGAGGATTTGGTCGCTGTGTTGTTGTCGCTATTTGAGGAACCTGAAGACTTTGGCTTAGGTGCGGAAGATCCTCGAGAAACTTTGCGACGAGAAGACGAGTGTTTATCAGAGATTGGTGGGGTTATGGAAGAACTCTTCGCCTTTTTGGAAGCATGTGAAGATGAACCTTTCTTATTTGGTTTGTGTGGATGAGAGACATATTTCTTGCATGGTTGTGGAAAACATGTTTTGCATGATTTTATAATTTTACCAGATTTATGGAAAACATTGATTTTTAAACCACATGGAGCATTTAGCTTAACAAAAAATCGATCATCATTCTGAGAAATTTGTTTATTTGTAGATTTATCTCTCAATATCTTTTTACCAAGTTTTTCAGATTTGACACACACATTACCAAAATCAGGTGAGTAATTTACAGGACGATAAGCAGAAGCATCATACACAGTTCCAAAAGCAAATGCAGGAGATTTAAAATTTTTGGAGTTGTTACTGTTAATGTTAACAGTGGACGAAGAAACTGAAGACGTATATGGTCTAGACTGCTTAAGCTCGCGAGGCTTCTTAAGCGTACTAGACTTAGACGAACTCGGCTTCTTAGATGGCATATCTCCTTTGACTCTATTGGGCTTGGGCTCCTTGCTCTGAGGCTCTAATTTTCTAAATGAGACGTTTAAAGGTGGTGAATTAGAGGTTCTTCTCAAAGTAATTGGTACTGGATTAACAGGTGCTGGTCCTATTAATGAAGATTTAGAATTTTGAAAAACATTTTTGTCAGTTTTATGTTTTAATTCTGAAATCGTGTCCTCTAATTGATGTATCTTTATTTGAAGATTTTCTTTTTCTTTATCAAAGGCTTTATGAGTTTCATCAATTTCAGATTCAAGTTGGACGATTTTCTTTTCTAAAATCAATGGTGGAACATAAAGCTTTGGTTCAATTGTTTGTTTTAAAACTTCATTATCAGAAATGGAAAATTCTTCTGGAGTGACAATCGGGAAGTACTCATTGTTTTCAAATTTTGCTTTATTCTTTTCATATGTATAGTTCAATTCAGAATAGTTAAAGCTGATTTGAGCGTGTTCCTTCTTTTCTCTGTTGAACTTCTCGATTTCTGCTTCCTCGTCCGGCATATGAAGAAAGCTTTGCCATATTCCCAAGTTCATGTAATCGTAATTGTATAGTGTGGGAACAACATCAGCAGCTTTTTCCAGAGGACGGGAGTTCTCAGCGCCGAGACCCACTTTTGATTTGAAAGATCTGAACTCTTTTGGTTGATTTAATTTTATTGTTTGTTCAGTGTGACCAGCTTTCACAATCGTCTGCTCCAGTTTGGAGATGTGTTCTTCAGCATTTTCTTTCTTTACAGTAAGACTGTGTATGGTTGCTGATTGTTCATCGATTTCCTTGTTGAAATTGTTTGTGATGTTTGTGATTTGTTCATTTAGTTTTTGAATTTCGTTATCAGCTGCCTTCAACTTATCTTGGTAATCCTTCATCTTGATGTCAGCAGACTTCATCCATGTTTGCTCTCGACTGAGTTGGATAGCTAAGTCATTTATCAGCTGCTTGGAGTCGTCTTTGTCATTTGATACCGTCTTCATCGTTTTTAGGTTTGATATTTCAAGATTTTTTGTATTAATTATGTGATTTAGACGATTTACTTCACTGGTGTGAGCAGCATGAAATGTTGACAACTGTTGTTGTAACTCTTGTGTTTTTTGATTTGAAAGTTTATTTTGATTGACTTGAGGAACAAGAGTTTCAAGTTGACGACGAAAGGTTAAATTTTCTGCCTTTAATTTTAAGATTTGTGTATTGGATTCATTGGTTGTATTTACTTGTTTTTGTAGATTATTTTGTAATTCAGAAATTTGAAATTTATGAGCTGATTTTGATGTAGACAACTGATTTTGTAATTCCTTGTTAACTTGAGTTATTTGAAGAGAAACTTGACTTAATTCACTCAAATCATTTAAGAGTTGACCTTTTTCAGATTCCAAATCAGTTATTTGTTTTGTCAAATGTGATTTCTCATCAATTTTAGTAAAAAGTTTTTCATTAAACAAGGAATTCTCTGATTCATCAGTGTCTGAATCAGATAATAAAGAGTCAAAGGAGAAAGAGAGTACCTCATTTTCATCATCTTTTGGAATGCCTAACACAGCTGTAGCCTCAGTTGGTATTGCCATGAATGCCAGGTTGGCAATGCACTGTTTATCCTCCTGGGCATTCGACCCGGCAGACAATGTTTCTTTGGTAGTCATGTTAAGAACAATTCACGGGAATTTTTGATTGAAACGGGGTAAAGAAAATTTTAAGAATGAGAAGGTTCTGGAATAGAATATGTGATGTAGACCGTGGATTGGTCTTCAAAAATTCAAAATTAGCGAAATCTTAAACTGGTTATTCCAGATGATAAAGTACACTTTAAATGTGCCTAAGTTTTTCGAATTAGGGAAAAACGACGATCGGGTTAGAAACTGGGGCTAAACGAAGTTTGGAAATTGACCGAGAAATCACAAAAACGCAAATTAAGCGATCGAAACAAGCATTTTTGGGCCGGCAAGTTGGGTAAACGAAGTTTATCACGTCGTAGCCTTCGTCTTTAGCTTCGATTTGGTTACTCGTGGGCTCGAAACGGACACCCGAGCTGAAAGTTATGACCGTTACAGTACAGCCCCTTTTGTCACGCGAGTGTAGAAAGAGTTCGGGCCGAAGTTGTGTAGGAGTTCGGGCCGAAGTTGTGTAGAAGTTCGGGCCGAAGTTGTGTAGAAGTTCGGGCCGAAGTTGTGTAGAAGTTCGGGCCGAAGTTCGGGGTGAAGTTCGGGCCGAAGTTCGGGGTGAAGTTCGGGCCGAAGTTCGGGGTGAAGTTCGGGCCGAACTTTGGGTTGAATTTCGGGCCGAACTTTGGGTTGAAGTTCGGGCCGAACTTGTTACTGTTCTCGGGCCGAAGTTGTTACTGTTCTAGTACCTAACACATGTTTTATAGCTAACTGTACAACCATACTAACCATAAGTCTGGTGAATAAAATTAAAGTTGTGGTGTAAAAATCACCTTCAATTCTTTCTTTATAGAGATTTGTTACGCTTTCAATGATAAGACCAGTTCAAGAAAAACAAGTCCATTTTCAATTAGTAATATATTGTTACCGAAAAGGATGGTTCATCGAGCCAAAATCAATTTAACTTAAGTGGCTATTTTTCAATAAAAATCAATTAATTTTGTTAATAGTTAACAACTCATTACAAAAATTATGAAACTCGGCATTTTTTTATTTGGGATTCTGTGTAGATCCTGTTGTCTCACAGTAATGCACGCCAATTGTTGGTTAATACTCCCTCCGTCCCACAAAAAAGTTCTCATTTCACTTGGGCACAAGATTTTAGGAGATAATTAGTTGTGGGGTATTGGTAATACTTTTGATTAAAATATAAGGTTAGATTGGAGAGAGAAAGTGTTTTAGTGGTGGAATCTTTGGTAATAATAATATTTTATTGAGTGGGTCCCTCATATTTGAGAAATGGGAACTTTTTTGTGGGACAAAATTATAAGGAGAAATGAGAACTTTTTTGTGGGACGGACGGAGTATTTAATTTGAAAACAGAAATTCCCTTCCAAATATGTATAACATGAAAGCAACTTGCTTGGATGTATTCCTTTATAATATTATTTATAAACATATAGTTGTAGTTATACGATATAAGATAATATAAAACGAAACAGAGGAAAACAGAGACCAAAGACAAAAGATGCTTAGAGCGGACCAAGTGGCGGTGTTTCCCCCCAAGCCTTTCGTTCCCACAAGTAAATCTCGTCCTCGATACGGCAATGTATCATTAAATATAAAAAAATGTTTTTTTTCTTCTTGTTTTTGACAGTTAAAAACGCATTAATTTTTTTTAAAAACACCCTATATAAGCACAACTCAATATCTTCCACAATATATTTCGTTTATCTTCTACATGTCACACTTTTTCATTAAAAATTTGAGCCATATGATTTATTTGTTTCTGTCTTCCAATGACGAGTTAATTCGTCAAACTGTTCAAAGTAGTGAAACATTTGTAAATTGTAATGGCGCAACAAGAAGAAGCTGAAAGTAAAGGATGTGCGAAACATAGTCGATCTAAAGTATTTGTGAAAGTGCTAGCAATCGCCTACTAAACAACTACTTTGTTGAAAACCCCCTTTACACAAATGCAATGTTCAACAAGGTTCCAAATGTGCAAAGAAATATTTGTACGTATTGTTGAAGGTATTTCTAATTACAACTCTGAACAATTTTAATCAAAACTCGATGCTATGTGGGTAGACTAGTTTTTTCTCCATTACAAAAATGTACGAGTGATATTCGTCAATTGGCAATTTGAAATCATAAAAAATTACGTATAATTACATGTAGTTTTTATTGCGGACGATGAAAATAGACAAGTACACATATATCATGTGATATCTTTTATTAGAGAGAGGGGTGTGGTGGTGGTGAGAGGGCGCGCCACTTACATGGCATGGCCATCTGGTGGCCCCACGTAATGGGGAGGCTGCATACCGAATGTAGTCGGTGAACGGCTAAAATGTTGATTTTTTTAAATACCAACCCTTTATAAATACCTTGTAACTCATTCATATTTTTCACACTATATTTCTAAGAACTTATCTGCTAACTAATTCTCTTATCCATAAAAATAATTGTCACGTAAAATCCACTAATTCTTTTTTGAAATCTGATCATCTGATTTGGACACTTATATTGATAAAATGAATAAGAAAATAAATAAAAATATTTAGCAGGATCAATATTATTGCCCGTCTTACTCAATCGTTATTTTTGAAGTAACGAAAATAACAACTTACGTCAACGTCATGATATGGAAAACGTTTTTCATAATTCTAGCTACTGGTTAATAGCTTATCAGTCCCTGATATATTAAATAGTTTTTGTTCTCTTTCCTATAAATATGATACTTTATATGTATGCCGTTAAAAAAAATAAATTAATTAGTATGTTTATTGAACAAAAATAAAATTCATATAAATAATCTTCATTTAACCATTACATAATTAAAACTATCGCAAACTGGTGAGTTCGATTAGCAAACTTAAATTCATACAAGTAAAAAATATAAATTGATTACTATTGTTTCCAAACTGGTCAACTTTTTTTTTCTTCCTTAGAATAATAATTTAGTTTCGTATTTTAGCAAAAAGATATAAATCAGACGAGTCCCACTTCTGCAGGTGCACAGGACGATTTGGATAAAATATTATCCCTATGATGGCAACAGAACCAGCAAAACGTCTGATGGGAGCCCACTCAGCCCAGATGATTGATGAAACGTTGCCTTTGAGGTGCCCACATCCAACTTAATTCAAGTCCTACTTTTGGAAAGAAGCTTTATTGGTCATTCATATTACTTTTAAGAGCAGAATTTTTTTCATTTTCGTATTAAAAAAATTAGAATATTAAATACTTGAATATGGCTACTTGCTAGACTTGTGCCAACCATTGCTTCGATTTGGCGTCGGTTTGGAGGAACCAATGACACGGGACATCGGGTTGAGAATGCGGGAAATCGACATATCGAGCATGCTAGTCAGGAGAAGGTGGAGCCGGTTTTAATAAAAGTGAGTATTTTATGTTTGTTCTAGTATTTTGCACGGTTCTAAAAGGCGCGCCAAGGCGCGAGTCGCGGCTCCCACGTTACGAAATAGACCATGGCGGATGTGTAAGGTGTGACGTAAGATAAGACGTGATAATGTTCGCCTTATGGCGAGTTTTTTTTGAAGCTGGCTATGAAAATTAATAAAAAAAATGATGATATATACAATTATAAATTTAGATGTAATACTTTTTTTGAACTAATTTATACATGAATTATCATATAAATCAATAAATTTATTCTTTTTTCTGAACCGGATATATAATTATACATACATATATAAATTATATAAAAAATTAATGTCTTAAGTCACGCCTTGAAAAATGTCATGACTCGCCGTGGCGCGCCATGGCTTGAGTCTTGACGGTATCACCAGGACGCGACTTACGTTTTTTAAACCTTGGTATTTTGTGTGTTTTTATAAGGTGTGAGGCCAGAAAATATTAAATGAAATTAATTGGCTAGTTCGTTAAACACTTCAGTATATATATATGCTAGTCCTTTTGTATGTTGAAATACAATTACTAGCTCTATGTTTCTCAAGACAAGTCCCACACTCTCCATAGTTTACTTACTCCATCTTTAACTTTCCTCAATCTCAAATCATCCCTTTCTTTGTGTGAGAAGAACATAATTATGGGTGAAACTTCGATAGAGAAGTATTCAAAGCTTATAGACCAACTGTATATTATGAGCGAGATTCCAAGAGATTTGGTCAACGGTTTCATGGATTACGGCGTGACAATATACCGTTCTGATCAGCAAAACAGGTTCAGCAAACCAATGCCATGGATCGGCATGTATATCACATTAGCTTCTTTGGTTTGCATCTTCGCGATGGTGGCTGATTTATTACATGGTTTCAAAAACAAAAAATTATGGTTCCCATGTAAATATTTCACTCTAAATGCTGCTTATCTCTCTGTTATAGCGGTTGCAATGAAGCTTCCTGTGGATCTAAGTACTCTAATGCCTGGTTATGTTGACCAAGCCGCAAAGCTAGGAAGCATTTCGTTTATGTGCACAATAATGGCTAATTTCTTGCCTTCTTTAGCAACAATGGACAACAACGAACTTCTCTCAAACGTCATAGGTTTGGTTATTCTGGTAATCACGTTAGTTGTGAATGTTTTTATTCAAATATTAACAGGTGTTGTTTCGTATCCCGATAACAAGAGCATAAGCGGGGAAATTTCTAAGTTTGGAATTCTATTTATGAATCGTTATAGAATAATGGCAATAATTTATGTGCCTATGTTACTCATGTTGCTCATGATTCATGTGTGTTCGGCTTTAACGATTGTAAAGTCCAAACAACTACTACGATTAAAATATCAAACACTTCATGAAAGCGCTCGGAAGAAACTAGAGTTGCAAGAACCTGGGAAATTGACCGTTGAGAAGCTAAAGCAACATATGAGTAACTACTGGATCATGGCAGGAACAGGTAGTCCTCAATTCACGACAACTTGCTTTGCTACAACAACTGCTTCTGGAGTAATATGTGGTTTAGCAACCTTCATGCACATTCTACTTTCGATTTTGACTATTATAGCTATAAAAGACTGGGATTCAGATTATAAATGGTCAATGGTAGTAATTTACATAATCCAACTCATCGGCATCATATTGGGTACAATCGCCCCAGTTTTTAGATGTTTTGCAGGCTTAAACTTTAAGTTGTCCAAAGAATGGATTAGGAACCATATGAAGGTCTTTAAAGTAGAGAGCCACTGGACTCAGAAGTTATCTGAATGGAAAAATAGTAGTATACCATTCCAATTCCGTAGCCACAAACGCAAGGTTTTCATGGAGAAATCAAAAAGGATAATTCTCAACTTTTGTATCGGATTACAGAAAACGGTTGTGGTTGCATGCAAGATTATAGCATTAATCCCAGTTTTCTCTATGGTATGCTTCTATTTTTGTCTAAAACGGGAGCCACAGCAACAAAATGAAGATCTTAGCTGCTATGTTTTAAAACTTCAAGACGTTATGGATCCTGCTGAGAGAACATTGGAAAGCATTTCAAAGTCAATGGATCGTTTGATCCAAAAGGCTAAAAATCAACGACCAACAAATCTCATGAAGCTTCTAGCGCAATCTAGAGGATTTGAAGGAGTTGAAAAGTTTGACAACCATCATGTTCCGAGTTTGTGTACAAAAGAATTTCTTGATTGTTGGAGCCTAGCAGTGGTAACCCTGACAACTATCGCGGTTTCTTTTCCTAACATCGAAACCGACATGGTTGATAGCTTGATGAGAAGTGTGAGTGAAGGTCTATTATATGTCACACTAGTTGAGGAAAACCTCAATGATACCGATGAACATGTATGTATTCAAAAGGCGGCTAAAGTGTTGTGGGTAGAGGTCGAAGTGTACCAAAAGTGGTTAGGAAACAAGCTAAAAAATCTTGATCCTCAAGTTAATACGACAAGAAGGATTCTAGAATGGTACAGGGATACATCCAAAAACATGGTCAGTAAAGTGGTAGAAAGTAAGGACATTGAAAACTTAAAAGAGGATTCAATTTGCAAGTTGATTTGTGGCAATTCAATGTATCGGATTGCCCAAACGTTGATGCTTTCCTACCAAGACGACATAGACAAGGTTAGCCAAGAGGATCTATTTAAGTATTTATCATCAATGATTTCTGAGATATTGGCTGCTTGTCTTACCAATCTACCACAAGTCATAGTAATGAAATGCCACATAAGCGTGATAGAGAAATGGGAGGCGAATGTCCATGCTGCAGCCCAACTTCTTGGTGAGACTTCGGAGATAATCGACAATCTTCAAGAGCAGGAACTTCCAAGGTTGACTTTAGATGAGCTTCCATTCATTGACAAATGGCGTGCTTGTTTAAAGTATCCGGTCCCTTAAAACCATTTATGTTCTTCAAGTAATGAGGTGAGTTCATTAAGATTGGTCGTAGCTTTCTTTTCTTTCTTTTGGCAGAAAATAATGTCATTTGTTATTTGTTTCCTTGTGTGATATCATTTGGTACTTGTTTTAACGCTATAAAGTGAATTGCAGAATCAAGCTAATCTGGTATTCATATGGAACACCCTCCCATACCAGTCCAGGATACGAGACTATGATTCTTCAAGAAGTATTCGCTAGTAACATCTATAAATTAGTATGTTATGTAAACTCAATATGTTCTTGTGACAAAGTGTGGTTCGTATCATATCATTTGTAGTACTATTGTCTAATATGCTTGTAAAATATTTTTATTGTTTTGTGGTCGAATGTTTTTATGATATATATTGTTTTTTCGTCTAAGTTTTTATGATTCTTCAAGAAGTATTCGCTAGTACCCGGCCCTATGATAATCTCTCTGTATTGCATGTCTCGACATTTAGACTAACAAAACCCACCAAGTATTTGATGTTGATATTTGTCGAAGCCACTAGAGATCTGTGTTAAACAATGAAATCCCGTAAATGATGATGTATTATTAACAAGATGTATACATATAATCAATATTTTTTTCTTTTCTATGGATTAATAGTAAGGAAAAAAAATACAAGTTTAAATTTGGGTAGAGTAGGTAGTAACCCTTATTCCATGTAATTATTTGTTTATTGTTTATGTGTTTCCTTCCTGTTCGTATACACAGAACTCAAACGTCCCCTGTTTTTTTTTTTTTTGCCGGAATCATCACCGGAAAATCGTATCACCAACAATCCGATCAAAATGACGAATGAAATGAATAAAAATATAACACAGAAAATGGACACAGGATTTGACATCTTGTGGTTTAATTAGTGGAGAAAGGGAGCCCGTTAAAAATAGATTGATTTAACAAAATATAAAAGTTGGGAGTTTGTGTTTCACGTGAATGGAAATAAAGAAAGAAATACATGACTTTTTGTGACAAGTGGAAAGCTCTTTCTTTTCTTTCCAAAAGAAATATTTATGGTGGGCCATGTTAAACATAGAAATATAGCTTTAAGGAAATGATTGTGTCCTCTCCACATTCAGATCATCCCAACGGTTGTATCCATGATTCACGTGATCCTCATTACCACATTCCTTTTATATTTGTTAATCTTTGTGTATAAATTGAACCAATCCCTGAAATGTGAAATATACAAGAAATACAATACATTCAATTTATATAATTATCATGGTATCAGAGCAGGTTAGCTCATCATCTACCAATTTTTTCAACTAGCTTCTTGTAGACAAATTCTCCGAGATCCGAGCTGCCATGTCTACTTCCGCAGATGGTAACTCGGATCAGAATCTGTCATTACAATTGGCTAACCTACTTAGAAATAGCATCAACCCACAAAGTTCTCAAATTCCCAAACTGTCCGATAACCTGCAAATCAACCTCAAACTGAATAATCAGAATTATGCTCTATGGACTCGTATGATTCAGGTCGCCATAGGCGGAAAATCAAAATCTTTACTATCTCATCTTACTGCTAACCCACCCGATCAAGAGCACGAATCTTTTGATCAATGGGAACACGAATATCTTATCGTTTTTTCATGGCTAATTCAAAACATTGAACCAAGTCTCGCAGGTAATCTTACCGAATACCCAACAGCAAAAAGCTTATGGGATGCATTGGTAGTCACCTACAGTAGTGGGAAAGACAAATTACAAAATTTTAACCTACATGTCAAGGCAAATGACATCAAACAAAACAGCAACTCTCTTGAAGAACTGTGGATTACTCTGCAAGGGATTTGGGGAGAAATTGACAGGATTGACCCAAACCCGATGAAGTGTCCGGATGACATTAAGGTATACTCGAAAATCAGATCCGAACAAAAACTTTTTCAATTTCTAAATTCACTTGACAAAAAATACGAGCACATCAAGAGAGAAATTCTTCGGCTAGATTCTCTCCCCTCTACGGAAGCAGCATATGCTATGGTCCGGAAAGAAGCTGCTCACCAAACTATTTTGGGAACAGCTAATTCTGAAACACAGGGACTAGCGTCTGGGCTCACCTTCACCGTCACTGAAACCGAAGGGGCAGGGCTTGCAACTCGAGGCCAACACCGGCTGCCGGAAGGGAGAAGAACTAATGTGTTTAAAGAAGATAAATCTCACCTTGAATGTGATATTTGTGGCATGAAAAGGCACACTGTTGAGCAATGTTTTCAATCAGTCGGTTATCCTGACTGGTGAACGAACGGCCACAAGAAAAACACCAATCGGAACAATACCGATCGAAAATCAACGAATGAAGGGAACAATACCGATCGGAAGAACGTGAAAGGAACAGGGTTCGGAGGAGTTGCATCTGCAGACCCTAATTTTGGAGAAGAAGGGACGCTGCCATCGTCATCAATGGGTCACGAAGGTACCGGGGGTGAGAGTGGGATTAACTCGAACCCCCTATCTTTCCACTATTTTTAAATCCTGCCCTGATTTTCCAGAATGTTACAAACTCACCCCTTGTGATAAAACAAAAACGTTTTTTGACTTTAATTACCTTTCCGATGAAATAGATATTACTTCTAATAATGTTCCGGATTTAAAATAATATTACGATTTCTGAAATTAAATACGAGTGTCATTATTTTACCGATAAAACAAATAATGTCTCTGATTTTAATAATTTTACCACCTTTAATTCTTTTTTTACTCAAAGTTTTAAGAATTGTAAAAATACTACAAATACTGAAACGGAAAATAATATGGGTGGGTTTGTCAATATGGCCCAACACTCTAAAGAACGTGAACAATCATGGATCTTTGATTGCGGGGCCACAGACACCATGACATACGACCTGTCCGATTTTACAACAACAAATAAACCAACAAAAAAATTTATAAAAATTGCAAATGGGGAGAACATACATGTAAAATCAGGAGGAAGTATTGAGATCTCTCCTACTCTCAAGCTCTCAAAATGCTTATATATTCCCGATTTATCACATAAACTTTTATCGGTTAGCCATGTCACAAAAGAATTGAATTGCTCTGTTCTCATGCATCCAACATTTTGTATCTTACAGAATCAAGACGTGAGCGATAAGTGGGCGTGGCACTGAGAAGAACGGGCTATATTATGTGGATGAGGTAACCCAACATGGGAGTGCAATGTTATCTCACGGCACAACAGAACGAGAGGCTTGGTTGTGGCACAGAAGACTAGGTCATCCATCTATCAGTTATTTACATACTCTATTTCTTAAACTTTTTCCTTTAAATTGTAAGTCACATTGTGAGACATGTGTGTTTGCTAAAAACCATCGACAAACGTTTAAACCAAATTTTACAAGAGTTGACCGACCGTTTTCTTTAATTCATTTTGATATGTGGGGCCCCACTCCGGTTTTTGGGGGCCAAAACTTTCGTTTCTTTGTTATGTTTGTAGATGATTGCACTCGAATGACTTGGGTTTATTTATTAAAAAACAAAAATGAAGTTTTTGAAAAATTTAAAATCTTTTATACAATGGTCCAAACTCAATTTAAAGAAAATATCCAAGTCCTTAGGTCTGATAACGGTGGCGAATTTGTTAACTCTAATATTAAATTTTTTTGCGAAGAAAAGGTATAAATCATCAAACCTCGTGTCCTTATACACCAGAACAAAACGGTGTCGCTGAGCGAAAAAATCGTATTGTGCTAGAAATTACTCGAGCTCTATTAATAGAATCTCAAACCCCAAAATACTTCTGGCCTGAAGCTCTTGCTACAGCAGCCTATCTCATCAACCGTCTTCCCACACACATTTTAAAATTCAAAACTCCGTTACAAGTTCTCACCGAATACACTAAACCTCCTCCCATTCTCACTCTAGAGCCACGTATCTTTGGATGTACCGTATTTGTCCACATACCCAAAACTACTAGATCTAAACTTGATCCATGTGCGGAAAAATATGTGTTTGTTGGATACGGGGTAAACCAAAAAGGCTACCGATGCTACAACCCTATAACTCGACGTATGTTTACTACAATGAACTGTGATTTCTTAGAAACCGAATACTACTACCCCAACTTCAGTGGTCAGGGGGAAAAAACGAATAATATGAACGACACACTGAGTTGGCTTGAAACAGTAGACACAACGACCAACCAAAACAATCCTTCCACACCTTCCACAGATACTCCACATGCTGAAGATACTTCAACAGAAACTCAACCTCTACATACTGAAGATACTTCAACAGAAACTCAACCTCTACATACTGAAGACAGTGCCCCCCAAGAATCGACTCCTACCCTGGTACCCGAGGTAAGTGACCCATCCCTTACTAACAATTTAGGTGAGCAAGAAATTATGCAGGAAACAGATCGAGAAGATGAAGAATTCACCACAATCCAAGAAGATGAACCGGAACAATATACTTTACCTCCAAGATCAAACCGAGGCATTCCTCCCAATAGATACTCACCAGAAAGGGAGACCAAGAGGGGTCGGTATCCAATGGCCAACATAGTCAACGGAAACTTATCTAAAAATGCCAAAGCCTTCACTGTAGCTCTATGTTCAGAAGAAATCCCTGCAAACATCGATCAAGCTCTTAAATCCAAACAATGGATGAATGCAATGGAAGAAGAAATGAAAGCCCTAGAAAAGAACAATACCAGGATCAAATGTACCCTACCTCCAGGAAAGAAAACTCTTGGGTGTCGATGGGTATTCACAATCAAATACAAACCAGATGGAACAATTGAAAGACACAAAGCAAGACTAGTAGCAAAAGGGTATACACAGACATATGGCATCGACTACTCAGAAACCTTCTCACCTGTAGTAAAAATCAACACTATCAGAATTCTTTGCTCTATAGCTGCAAACCAAGAATGGCCTTTGCACCAGTTCGACGTAAAAAATGTTTTCCTACACGGAGAACTCCATGAAGAAGTGTACATGGAAGCACCACATGGCTTCAGAGATAATTTCAAAACAAGGGAAGTGTGTCGCCTTAAAAAATCTCTTTATGGTTTAAAACAATCACCTAGAGCGTGGTTTGGGAGATTCACCATAGCTATGAAAAGCTATGGGTTTAAACAAAGCAACTCAGACCACACTCTATTCCTCAAAAGAAGAGGAAAATTAATAACATGTCTAATTATTTATGTTGATGATATGATTATTACAGGGAATGACAAGGAAGAAATCGCAAGGTTAAAAGGAAGTCTATTCTCAGAATTCGAAATGAAAGATTTAGGAAACCTCAAATACTTCCTCGGAATCGAAGTCCTAAGGTCAAAGCAAGGAATCTTCATGCACCAGAAAAAATACATTCTCGACTTATTGGCAGAGACTGGTATGATTGATTGCAAACCCGCAGAAACACCAATGATCATGAATCAGAAACTCCTCATCAACGAAAAACATGATCTAGCTGACAAATTAAGATACCAACGCATGGTGGGAAAATTGATATACCTATCACACACTCGACCAGACATAGCATACGCCGTAGGGGTAGTGAGTCAGTATATGCACAGACCACAAAAACCCCACATGGACGCTGTCTTAAGGATAGTAAGGTATCTCAAAGGGACAGTAGGACATGGGATCATGTTTAGACCAAATGGTCATCTTGAAACTCAGCTATATACAGATGCAGATTGGGCAGGAGACAAAAACGACAGAAGATCAACCACAGGGTATTTTACCCTTGTCGGTGGAAATCTTGTAACATGGCGTAGCAAAAAGCAAAAGGTGGTTGCCTTATCTAGTGCGGAGGCAGAATTCAGAGGAATTGCAAGAGGAATAACTGAAGTATTATGGGTGAGACAGCTCCTTACTGAGTTAGGGTATTCTCCAAAGAAACCTAGTGAAGTCTTTAGCGACAACGAAGCTGCAATACAAATATCTAAAAATCCAGTCCAACATAATCGAACAAAGCATGTAGAAGTGGATCGACACTTCATCAAAGAAAAATTAGAAGCAAAAATCATCACTCTTCCGTTTGTGTGGTCTGAAGATCAACTTGCTGATATCCTAACCAAAGCCGTTAGCGGAAACTCGTTACAAGAAGTACTAGGCAAGTTGAATTTTGGTGATCCCACTATCCAACTTGAGGGGGAGTGTTAAACATAGAAATATACCTTTAAGGAAATGATTGCGTCCTCTCCACATACAGCTCATCCCAACGGTTGTCTCCATGATTCACGTGATCCTCATTACCACATTCCTTTTATATTTGTTAATCTTTGTGTATAAATTGAACCAATCCCTGAAATGTGAAATATACAAGAAATACAATACATTCAATTTATATAATTATCAGACCAGAGCTTCATCCAAACACTGTATCTGAACAGTAATACGTATGCAGGACGACAACTGGGATTTAACATGTGGGAAAAGAAAATAAGAAAGCTGAAAATTCAATTTTATATCTTTCTGAGTTGAGTTCCATTTTATCCGGAAATGCCTTCTTTAATATCTTTCCATTTTCCGCGTGAAGATATGCGATTGCATTATAAGGTCGCAATTGAACAGATCGAGCAAGTTCGAATTGACGTAACATGAAACCTATTAGTCCGAAAGCACCGTGGAGAGCAACAAAAGTCCACAGACCGCCTAATTGGCACCAACGAGTAAAATCTCCTTGTGCTTCAGGACCCCATAGTAATAACAAAGAATGTGCTAAACTATTAGCAGGAGTAGAAACTGCGGCAGTTAAGAAATTGCAGCCTTCCAAATAGGAACTGGCCAATCCATGGGTATACCATGAAGTTACAAAGGTTGTACCCGTGAACCAACCCCCTACAGCGAAATAGGCACAAGGAAAGAGCAATAGGCCGGACCAGCCTACAAAAACGAAACGGTCCCTACGTAACCAGTCATCCATAATATCAAACAAATCATTTTCGTCTTTGGTAAATTTACCAAGGGCTATAGTCATCACACGGTGGCTGCATATGAAAAAAACTATGCTAACTAAGTTAAATTTTTTTAACATTATTTAGGACAACACGTGCTACACACTAGGTCGGTCCTTTATGGTCCTATACTTTAAAAATTGATAAGATACAACTTTTTGTATTTTATTTAAAAAAATTGTATTAACTATTGCAATAAAAATTTCACGTGTATGTGGCCCAGGTGATGGGTAGTGCATTTTCGTTGTTGCAGATTTTGGTGGAAAGCAAGTAGGTGTTGTAATCTTCATTTGGTCACTGATGCATGTTTATTGCACTCTTCCATAACTCTGAGCAAAAACCTATCCAAATCTAGGTTACTGCCATGTTTTGGGTCCTCGGCCAGAGAGATCTAACTTTCCACTAAAAGAAGTTCTTCGTCTTGGGACCACTTTTTACGTGTGATTGTCAGTGTTTCCACCATCACCCCAGACTTTTCCTTTTTTTTTTTTTTTTTATCATTTATTCCTCATATCCAAGGTAGCTTATCACAAGCACCCCACCCCATACGACTTGGGGGGGGGGGGGGGGGGGGGGGCGTTCGCCTTTTGAATCAAACAAAGTAAGTAGTAAGGGCTTCATAGCAACTTTCATTCTAAAGGAAAGCGAAGAACCCACTTTTAGTCAATAGGAGCCGGCCCCTTCAGCTTGACTTTTCTCTTCCTCTTGACAACCGCATTTGGATATGTTTCCAGAATAAATTCGTTAGATGACATAATTGTTGTTCGGGGTGCTTTGAGAGAAATATCTATTTCAAAAATACGATACAGGACAAAAAAAAAATAGAAAAAAAAAAATGGAAAGAGAATAGATTTGTGAATGGGCTCAAACAATGCATCAGCCCATTACCAACACATTAAAACAAAGCCCATGCGACAAAGTAGTGACGTTATTAAAAGGGTTAGGTTTCCAGTAACCCTAACGCCCGCCCACACTAACGTAGCAAACGATCCGTAAACGATACAGAGCAGCTGTAAGAATTTCAGGTACTTTTCTTCGTATTTTGATCCGTGTTTCATCCAATTGCAGTCTAATGAATGTCTGTTATTGTTCGATTGCAAATGGAGATTGTAAAGTGTGTTTTTTCGATAGTGAAATGTGATTTCTGTACTGCATCTTTTTGTTTAATTTGTCAGGATGAAGGTTGTTGCTGCGTATTTGTTGGCTCTTTTGGGAGGTAACACCAGCCCAAGCGCTGAAGACTTGAAGAACATCCTCGGTTCAGGTAAGCATTTTATTTTAGTTTGTATATACGTTTAGATTTATAAATTTTGTTATTTTGTTTAAACGTATAAAATTTATATATTGGATGCACGCTTTCATGCTAATTATAGACTCCAATTGATTTAGTTGCTTTTGTGACTGTGTGTTGATTCTTTTAAACTGCGATTGATGTTACAATTGCTTATGCTGATGTATGGTGTTTGTGATTGCATATTTTCAGCTTGACCTTAATAAATTGTGCCTTTTTTTTATCAAAGAACAGTTTATACAGATCCATTAATAATCATTTAAATTTGACACATGCATTTAAATGTTTTATTATTAAGTTTGAGTAAACATACTCAATTTACTAGATAAACACTTTAAATGTGCAGTCCCAAACACCCTGTAAATTTGCTGCTTTGAATTATTAATCCTCTAAAAATTGTAAATTTTAGATTTGTGAAGAAATTGTAACGAGTTAGAAAGTGATTTTGTGCAGTTGGAGCTGATGCTGATGATGAGAGAATTGAATTGCTGTTGTGTGAGGTCAAAGGCAAAGACATTACTGAATTGATTGCAGCTGGAAGGGAAAAATTAGCTTCAGTTCCTTCTGGTGGTGGTGGTGGTGTTGCAGTTGCTGCCGCCACTGGTGGTGCTGCACCTGCTGCAGCTGCCGCCACTGAGTCAAAGAAAGAGGAGAAAGTTGAAGAGAAAGAGGAGTCTGATGATGTAAGATATTATTTATTTATTATTTTTAAGCTCATTATATTGTAATTAGTTGTGTTTTTTTACATATGTTTATGTATTGGTTTTTGCAGGATATGGGATTCAGTTTATTTGACTAGAAGAAATCATCTTGTGTTATCTTTTGTTATGGATTTTTGGTTATTTTAGTTTTTTGATGAATTTTTGTAAGACCATGTAAAAGTCTTTTAGTTGAAGATGAGATTTTTAATCAAAGTGGTTTTGATTTGATACACCTGCTTATTGTTTCTGTTGTGCAGTTTGATTTTTAATCTTGTTTTGTTTAACTTACTTTTGTTGATGTTTGACAGATGGATCTAAATTAATAATATTTTAAGCAAATTTACATTTCAAAATTTTCATACAAAATTATAAAATATTTTTCTGTCAAATTTAAGGAACACTAGAATGCATTAAACTAACTAATAATTTCCAAAAAATGAATTATCTATGCTGTACATTTGTGGTTCTTTAATGTGCGCCGTGAACAGTGGAAATCAGGTTTGCTATCCTGCGCAGATTATATATAATATATGGATATTCGATTGAAATATGGTAACAAAGTTATTTTAGTTGAATTGGCAGAAGCACATCCCCAAATGTAAATAGTCATGTTCGATCCACTGCATCAATGAAACTTTTTATTTTCATTTGTACCATCCATTATTTACACTTCCATCCTTAACCTTTAAATGATTTCTTATTATAAATTATAAACTTCAATTACTTATACTATTAATAATAGGGTTTTGATAATGACAGCTCTTATGACTGTCATTAAGTAATAATAGGGTTTTGATAATGACAGCCCTTAGGACTGTCATTAAGTATATAAAAAGTTATATATTAGTTTATCGGGAAGCATTTCATTAAATCCAGGAGTCTGTTACGGATAAATGTGTAAGTTTTTTTTGCATGTGTTATGACAGCCCTTAGAGCTGTCATTATCAAAACTCTTTAAAATATTCTAAATATTTTTCTTTCTAAAAAATAAAAAATAATAATAATCTAAATATATTGTAACTTTTATTCGCTTTTATAAGTAAAAACAACCTTTATTTCAATATTCATATCTTACCCCTAAATATTTATAGTATATATTTTAAATTTCTTCTAATTACATAGAGTTGCACATTTAGTAATGTTCAAGATTTGAGAGTTGAATATATAATATTGAAATCATGTAAAATAAAACATTTTATTGGTTATATTTTTATAAAAATAAATAGAAGGTTTAAATGACCTACATTATTTGTAATGTTCATATTTTAATGTATTTAAAACAAGTAGAAGTATGTTAAAGTGAAATATTTTGTTTGTTAAATTTCTATAATATATGTTAATATATAATTATAGAAGAGATTTACTAACAATTTTTCTTAATAAAAATATACAAGAGTAGCTGAAATAATAAATGTAAAATAAGAGAAACATAATAATTCTAAAGTAGTTGTAATTTTTAGAGGTAGTTTTTTATTAGTTAATTTATATTTATTTCAAGGTAATAAATTCTAATGAATGTATATCAATTGCTTCATTAAAAAAGTTTTAATAACATAATTGAAGTCAATACAGATAAAATCAAAGTTAAATAATAATTTCTTCCATTTGACTCTTTTCTAAACATACACCAAATATAGATAAAATAATACGCAGTAAAAAATTCCGCAGCAACGCGCGGAGCATCACTGTACTTGTTAATAAACATTAATGAAATATATTTTTTACCTTTTCTAGAGACTCATTAAATGATTTTTTCAATTTAATTTTAAGTTAATTAAATGCTTCTAATTGTACGTCAATTTCTCACTAAGAAAAATCACAGTACCTGAAAACAGTGAATATGAGATGTGTAGTTGTTATTACATGATCAAAATTACACCTTAAATTAGAAAAGCAATAACCAATTTCACCAAATGGCAAATAACTGAAACCATAACTGGAATTGAAATACTTAACATGACTAATTAAAGTCTAAGAAAAAAAAATGTACTTTTTCTTCTTTTACTTCCAACACCAGATGTTTGGTAAGAGTCTGTTACAAAATTATTTTTGGACCTCAATCCTTGGAAACCTGTAATAACGACACATATGTGCCTGATCTGGAACATAGGATTTGGTCAAACACCACCACCAGCAGACAATAAAGATTACTCATGATTTTGGAACCGTAAAGTTTAGGATTTTTACATCTTGGTAAGGTTTATCTCCCTTATCAGTCTTCACTTTCTCAATCCCCTAAAATGTCAAAAACACAAACCAGGATTTGAATTCATTGCTCTAATAAAAATTAAAAATTAATATTAAATTATTAATAATATATAATATACCTGAACAACATCCATGCCCTTTATAACTCTACCAAAAACAGTATGCTTATTGTCCAGCCAGGGTGTAGCAACAGTTGTGATAAAGAACTGAGACCCGTTTGTATTCGGGCCCGCATTTGCCATTGACATTGTGAAGGGCCTGTCATGCCTTAAACTTTTGTGAAATTCATCTTCAAATTCCCTGCCCCAAATAGACTGTCCACCTGTCCCATCTCCCAACGGGTCGCCCGTTTGTATCATAAACCCTTTGATCACTCGATGAAATATTAAATTATCATAATAACCGTTTTTACAATGTGTTGTGAAATTCTCCACTGTTTTTGGACACTCTTCTGGGTATAATTTCATGTGAATATCACCAAGTGTTGTGTGCATTATCTGGTATATATCATCAAAATATCATATTAACTACTTTTAAACAAAATTAAAAAAATATTAATACTTACCACATTTTCTGGAAGGGATGTTGTAACAGATTTTCCTATATCTGAAACAGCCATTAGTTCATCAGCAGCTGGTTTTTCATTAAACACATCTCTACCCTTGGTTGCATCTTCAGGTTCTTCTGGTTCTCTACGACTATAATCAGATTTAAATATTAATTTGTATTTATATTTATATAAATAATAGATATTTATAAATAAATAAAAAAGGTATACCTGAAGATGTAGAGTCTGTGTTTGTTGAAAGCACAACATAATAAAGTAGGATCTGTAAGTGGTTCTTTGCTTTCATTAACATTTGCAGCAGCAGCAGGAATTTTCCTCACTTTTTTACTAGTTTGGTCACCTTTATATAATGCAATTCTTATAAATCTATCATTATTTTCCACTTTTCCTAAAATTCTTGCTACTTTATTAGTGTGCAAATTCACAATCTATAAAAATAAAAAAATAAATAAAAAGTCAAAGAAATTCCTAGGAAAATCAGAAAAAAATAATTAATAATATTTAATATCTTACTTTAATACCAAGAAGGGTTGGGTAAATAATAAAGTTGGAGCTTTCATCAAATAATGCGTTTGGTTGTGGTACGTTTTCTGTTTTTTCAATTTCTCGTTCAACTGCCATTCTTCTACCAAAATCAATAGCTTCCAAACGGTATAAAGGGGCATCACTTCTTTGAAGATCTTGAGCATTCTACAAAAAATAATTATTTGACCCGTTTGAGATTGAAATAACCCAAACGGGCTGAATTTCCACCTGTACATGAAATTGACTGCAAAGAGTAAAATTACCTCAAGTGATTCATCATAAACACGTCTTAGTTTGCCCGTTCTGTACCAGAATATGCGTATTCTACGATCAGGTGATGTGATTGCAAATTGCTTACCGTCTGTGCTTACCTAAAAACAGTTACAAAATAGTTATAATTATTTTGAATTTACCACTAATAATTAATAGCAATTAAAATGCCAGAAACATGATTACAAATAAATTAATTACCTCAATAGATGAAACAGCAGTTTTACATTTAACAAATGTAAATAAATCAGTGTCACTTTTAAATTTGAAATTAACCCTGTCAAATCAAGAAAAAAAGGAAAAAAACCCGTCAGTATGGGTCGATTTCTAACGGGTCAGATGTGCGAACCCAAAAATTAGATTAATAAGGAAATGGGTCAAATGGGTAGAAAGCAGCCCAACTTGTATTTTTAATGCACAGAACATCCTAAATCATTTTATCCAAAAAGTAAATAAATAACTAAATACATAATTATTGTCTTACTGAAATAATATAATTTTTTTGCTTATTTATAAAATCAAAGAACTAATATTTTTCACAACATACCCGGTTTCAGGGAACTGAAGTGTAATAGGGTCCCAATATTCAATAATTCCCATAGTATCTGCAGATACCACAGTATCAAAAGCAGGGTTGTACCTCATTACCTTTACAGGGTTCAAATGTATCTGAAACAAAATAAAATAAATAAATAACTAAGTCTAAAATAGTTACAAATTAGTAGTTAACTGTAAACTTACCTGTTTAGAAATGATAGGTTCAGTGGATCCGGATCGTGCATCATAAATATGCAGAAATGATGAATTTTTATCACTAACAGCAATTTTGGGTTTAATTTCACCTTGTTTATAAACCCATTCAACAGCACCAGGTATGTATGGTAAACGTAACATAGCCATCATATCATAACTGTGTACATCATATATTTTAATATGTTCATCATTTGAAATTGTACAGCAAAGTAAACCGTCTACACTAACCTGCAGTAATCAAGTTCAAAAGATACTAAAATGTTGTAATTATAAAATAAAAAATAAAAAGATGACAATTGTGTAGAAACATAACATACTGCCAGCCCTTCAATAGGCCCGGGATGGGCTCTGTAATGTTTGGCGAATTCAATGCCAAGAGCTTTTTTCTTCCAAAATTTCAAGTGTCCTGAAGAAAATTGGGGATTGAAAATTAAAACAAATATTTTGTAATGTAAATATTTCAGATAATATTTACCATCTTGACTGCCTGTAATGAAAAAATCAGCTGCGGAAACAGCAACATGAGTAATCACATCACGATGCATGTAGCTTTTCTCATACCTACATACATTTATTTAATCATAAGTTAGATTAAACTTAACCGCAAGGTTTAATTAAATCTAGAATTTACTAATAAATACTTATTCATAGTGGAAAACAAATAATCATTCATAAAGAATACAACTTTTTAAAGTGCAATAACATACAATAAGCATTCATTCGAAGGGGGTATACTACCACCACTATAATGACCAGCCCAACTACCAAATTTTTGCAATTGATCAAATAAAATACCTAAAACAAAAACGCAAGCACAATAGAAGTATTCAACATAATATTCCAAGTATAAAAAACCTTAAACCTAACCGTACATGTTAGCTGATGGAAGAGAATCGAGATAGGCCTGTTCAAACTGGAGTGGACGTTTTGGGCGACGGACCGGGGCGGGTCCGGGCCCCACCATTGGCTCCTCCTCCTCCACCGCCGCAGCGGTCTCCGGTACCGAGCTTCCATTGCTATTGTTGTCTTTCTGAGGTTCCTCCATAGTTTTACTGTTAGCGTATAGTGAGCTCGAAAACAGCTTCGAGTGGTGTTAGTGTGTGTGATTGGTGCGTGAAATTGGATTCAGTTTCGAACAATGATCATCGTCAACTATAAGAACATTATAGCCAGGCCCATAGTTATAGCCCAAAAGTTTAGCAAGTCTTGAGAATAGAAAACCTATGACTTATCGGCACGTCTAAAACCCTGTTAAATTTGAAAAAGAGTTAAATGCAAGAATGGTCATTATGGTTTGGCCAAATTACATGTTTAGTCCCTGTGTTTTATTAAGTACATGCACAATACTCATGGTTTGCATTTTTGTGCACTCATGGTCCCTCCGCCCTAACACTGTTAAATCCCCTCCGTTAGTTGGGGGCATGTTTGTCATTTCACATGTTTAGTTCCCATCCATGTCTTCTTCTTCTCTATCTTCTTCCCCAAATCCATACAGACAAGCAGAATATGTAGAAGAACCCAAATTCTAAACCTAAATTAAATCTCAATCCTAAATCAAATACTGCACACACATTACTCATTCAAATCAAAATCATAATCATAAATCTAAATCCTAAATCTATCAAATACTACGCATACAACCAGGGACGAGGTTCAACACAGAGGTTGTAATGGCTGCCGGAGACGATGATGGTCGTGGTGGTGGGGGTTCTGGTCGGAATCAAGTAAGGAAAAGGGACGAGTTTGCAGATATGCCGGAGAAGACGCAGACAGAAGCAGGTGGCGGCACTGGTGGTTAAGGGTTTTGTTACGGAGAAAGAGCTCAGAAGGTGGCTCGACGAAAGTGATGGATTCGATATGATGAATTCGATTGGTTTTTGTTCTGGTTTCTTGTTTTATCGTTACATCTGCTCCATCATTTCAGATTTGCTGCATCGTTTCATCTGCTCCATCAATTCATCTGCTCCATCGTTTCAGATCTGATGAATTCGATTGGCTTTGGTTCTGGTTTTGATTTTGAGGAGGCGTTTGGCTTCAGCTTCACGATTTTCTTCTTGACGAAGCTTCTGCACTCGTTTTCGTTCGATCTTGATACGGATTCGTATCAAGTGGTATCAGAGCACTAGGTTATCAGGATGTCAGGCCGTGAGGAAGATCGTCGTCAACACCGTAGATTCGCCGCCAGAGGCAACGGCCATGAACAACGTGACCCACGAGACGTCGCTGAGATCGAATGGCTACAACAACGAGTTCGCGAGCTCGAACTAAATCAGTTTGATCAAGACGATTCGGCCAATAGGTTCATCGAGATGTTTGGCCATGAGGAAGATCGCCGTCAAAATCGTAGATACGCCGCCGGAGGCAACGGGTTTGAACAACGTGACCCGGTGACATCAAATCGAACGATTGCGGAAAAGGGTCCATGATCTTGAGCTTAACCGACCCGTTTGCAAAGTCTCCGCCACCTCTAATGTTGTTGATCTGTCCCCGTACAAGCCCGATGAAGATGGTGACTCGAGGACGAGTCATTTTTTTAGAGGGGGGGGGGGGGGGATGATACGGTTCTATCCAACTATCCAACCAAGTTTTTAGGGTTTATCTTTTAAAGTTTGTTTTAGCTCTTATCTTTTAGTTTGTTTCTTTTCGTATTGGTTTAGGATTTGTTTTAGTTTTCTAGTATTTAAACTATCGTATTGTAAGGTTGGATGGCAAGTTATTTTTTTTAGTTGATTAATAAACGTTTCTTGTGAAACCCCAAAGAACTCGTGTTCTTGTTTTTCGTGATTTCGTTAGGCCGAACACGCCCTCAAGCTAGGGTTTAGCTTCCATACGATACATTCGTATCAGATCTCTGATGTGAGATGGAAATTTAGGGTTTTGTAGAGAGATTTGGTTTGTGAATCTGCTGAGGAAGAAAATCGGGCATTCAGGTGTTTGGGAAGAAGACAAATAGATAGGACCTTATGCATCATTAGTTGTACAATTGTTTTATTAATTAAATATTCAATTATAAAATGTTAAATGACTAAAATGTCCTCAACTAACGGAGGGGATTTAACAGCGTTAAGGCGGAGGGACAACGAGTGCACAAAAATGCAAACCATGGGTAACGCGCCTGCACTTAATGAAACACTGGGACCAAACGTGCAATTTGGCCAAACCACAAGGACCATTCTTGCAATTAACTATTTGAAAAAATATAGAGCAATCATGTGCATTGTTGATCAAGTCAAAAGTTTCCGACTAAACATAATTTACTAATAAAAATCAAGAGAAATGGTATTGATGTCTACTCACCCTATTATTTCTTCATATCATCTATTCATTTTAACACGTATCTTGAATAAAAGTGAGTAGACACATAAATATACATAAATAGTAGACATCAAAATCATTTCTAAAATTAAACCTATCAACTATAAATTCAATGAGACACATCGCTACACAAAGAGGTTTATTCGTATGGTGTGGTCAATTAATTAATCCAACATATACCAGATCAAACCCCAACCTTACAAAGGAGGTTAGTCTTGTGTCAACAGTGACGCAACTAACGCTATCAATCTTTGCCAAAACAATGACACATCAACTCATATTCTAATTGATATTCAACTGACATATTCATGTTATTTATACCCTTTCTCTTCAGATTTTTGGGTCTCACAATTATAAAACATATACACACACAAAAAATACCAAATATCCTATTAAATTACCTTGTGCTCCACCAAATACCCATCTCCCATATTCCTTTAACCACAAAGTTGAACCGACGGATTGCAACTAATGTGTGGTGTACTAGTGCCAATGGGAAGAAGTCGTTGGCTGCTTGGGACGGAGAAACCGACTTCTCCGTTGGTAGGAGTAGAGGTGTTAACGAGTCGAGCTTTTAACTAGCTACTCGAGTTCGAGTCTATACTAATTCGATCTCGAGTCTATACTAATTCGATCTCGAGTCGAGCTCGAACATAAAACAATACTCGATTAATCTCACGAGCCGAGCTTAATAATTTAAACGAGTCGAGCTTAATAATTTAAACGAGCCGAACCCAAAATTCCTGATATTCAACTTGACTCGGATCGTTAACACCCTAGGCGGGAGTCTTATATAATCCGGAGCAGGGGCGGAATTAGAAAATTCCACCAGTGGTAGCACCCTTGTGGTGATATAAAGAATTTTTTTTAAATATATAGGGTTAAAAAGAAAAAAGTTGAAATATATGGGCTGAGAAAGAAAAAAAAAACACTTGTAATATAGAGGCTAAGAAAGGAAAAAAAGTTGATTTATAAAAGTAAGAAAGACAAGATTTGAACTCTAGACCTCATCAATACATGCACAAGGTGTTAGCCAGCTGTGCTAGCCAACATACATGTATTATTTTGACTTTTCGGATATATATTAATGTATTCAAAATACAATAACAAAAAAAAGTTCCGAAAATTTACCATACCGGAATTTTTCGAGTAGTAGCACGTGCCACCGTGTGCTACATACTACATCCGCCCCTGATCCGGAGAACTTGAGCCACCTCATGTGGATTTCCGTTTATCCTTTCTTGGCAATTTATGAACTATTGTAAATAATCTTCAAACATCAGATCAATCAAACGCCATATATTGGATATTTATGAAGCTAAATGGGCAATCTTGTGAGTGATATGCAAGAACGGCGAATTAATGCAGGCATCGATTCAAAAAACACGACAACAATATATGTGGCAAATTGGCATGTCAGTTTTATGATTAAATTACATTTTTTTTGCATGATTTTTCTGCTACATGTACCCCATATGATTTTTTTTGTCGATGAACAAATAAAACATGAAACCAACCATTTGAGTATTATAATAAACATAAATATTTTATAAACATTTAATATTATTTTTATAACTTAATCCTTGCCTTCCAAGTTATAAAAGTAAAAGTTATATACATTGTACAATATGCAACATGGCTCAAAGAACAAACTTTGATCCATTACCATGGTTACTAAATCGAATCAAAATACGAAAACAAATTATACAATTCTTACTAATAGTAATCAACCGGAGTACCAGGACAACCATCATTTACCGCCTCATCTGCCACCTCATCCACCACCACCACCACTTCCTGGTGGCTAAACGGCGGTGGGACAAATGGTGGTGTCGTACATCTCAAGAGTGCCCAATTAACCCCATGAAAAAACGGGTGGTGCTTGATGGCCGATGCACTGGACCCCATTCGCCGATTAGGGTCCTTAACCAACAATTGAGATATTAGGTCTTTAGCCATAGTTGGGATAACGGGCTCTTTAGGGAACTCAAGAGCCCGAGCTACTATATTAACTAGGGTTAGCTCGTTATCTATCCCCTTAAAAGGTGTAACATCATAAAATAATTCAAATATAAATATTCCTAGGGTCCACCAATCAACAGCACTACCATGTCCCTCACCGGACATGATTTCCGGTGCTAAATACTCATGGGTCCCAACAAACGACATTGACCGGATATCAACGGGCTCGGATACGATTTCGGGCCCATTGTGGTTTGCGGGCTTCTTCTTGTGTTTACGTTTAGGTTTGAAGCAAGAAACCGAGGGAACAATACAGTTAGGAATAATACAAGATGACGTGTTGAATTTTGGTAGATTTAGGGGGCGGTGGTTGGTGGATAGTGGCGGGGTTAGGTGGTTGTGATTAGGGAAAACCTGAGCCGGGGTTGACTTTGAGAGATCACATTTTAAGGATAAGTCAAAATCGGTGAGCATAATGTGACCGTCTGATTTGACCAAAACGTTTTCCGGTTTGAGATCACGGTAAACAATTCCCATCATGTGTAGGTATTCCATAGCTACAATGACCTCCGATGCATAAAATCTGCAATCAATTTTTAAAATATAGTATGATTTTAGTCAATAATTGTATAACAAGACATATGCTAAACAATATATGTGGTTTTGGTAGGGGACAAATTTGATAGAAGTTAGTAGTATATAGTAATGTTCTTTTGTCTTTACGCATAAAGTATCAATTATTTCATACACCATTTGGGCAATTCTTCCCCACTTGCTTTATACTATGAGTAGCAGTGTCACATTACTTTCCCTCTTTTGACCAAACATATGACAAAATCATACCAAATCTCCGTAGTGGTAAAAAACCTTAAAATTAATACATGTACCACTTATTATACATGATGTACAAGTCACATAGCAAACACCCGCGGGACTTGCATTGGTCGCTGCGACGACCAAACACATCAAATGGACATGTTGCAACAGAGTTAATTTAAATCTTATAACAAAAATAAAATAAATACTATACGGCAAAATCAACCAAAATTCTAAGAAAAAAGGAGCATTTGTACAAGTTGCATCTTGTGGTAGTTCCAACCCCAAGGACCCACGTGGCATTAATGTGAGTTCACGATGGTTTGACTTTTAATTAAGCTCACGTGGACTCGACCATGTAGTGGTACATCAGCATACGAAGACAAAACATGCACCCTCGGGGGCCCAATAATACTCGACCAATGTTTCTTGAACCCAAATTATTAGTTATTTCATACCTAATAATCACTATTCTCTAAACCAATAGTGACAAAGGGATCAAATTTTACCCAACGGTTATTGTGCAATTGCATTTAAAATTTGTACTAACTTGACTGGTCAGACATTACAATCTGACATATCTAACTGTGAGGTGAAAAAAAAACAAAAAATATAGAAAGAACTAAGTATTACTTCATAATAAAAAAATTTATTTTATCTTTTTATTCATAAAATAATTAATATCAGAAATTTAGTAATTTTTTTATAATCTAATCATCTAATTTATATATATGTATCGATCAAATAAGTAAGAATGACAACTAGAAGTTTTAGTAGGAAACAATACGATTTGGTAACTAATTAAGTTTGTTAAAAGCCCTAATAATTATGAATTTATTTGACATTTTAGTTTGATTTAGACTGAGTTTAACAAGTAGTAACATGCGATTAAATGACATAAGTTAGAAAATCTACATCAAGTGGGCCCTACTAAGCACATGCTAGATTACTGTAGCAAATGAAAGAGCTGGAGCAAATATGACGTGATGGGATGCGAAGCAGGTGATCATTACGAATCTACATATGAAAAGACATACATATTGCGTACTTTAGTTTTGAAAACTTAAAGTAGCTAACGTGCGCACCTGACGGTGGATGCCGGGAAGCGTTTGCATGGTTGACGTTGCCGGAGGACGTGAAGGTCTCCGCCGGGACAGAATTCCGTCAATAAACACGACCATTTCGGTGACTCTAAAGCTTCGGAAGAAATGGATGATCTAAAGCTTCTAGAATCTCCCTTTCTGTTCTCGCTCGTCCTTCCTTGTTCCGGCTTGCGAGCTCCCTCCGATCCATCACTTTCGCGGCGAACACGGCGGCGGAGGGTGAGGATGACGGAGTAGTAGAGCATCTGAGTTTGGCGAGGTATACAAAGCCGATATCTCCGGCGCCTAAACGGTGAAGGAAATGGATGTTAGTGAGAGCTAGGTTACCGCCCGATTCAGAGGCGGACCGACGAACGGCGTTCCAGAGAGGGTCGCCGGAGAGAACATGTGGTTTAGTGGCGGTGGAGGAGGGGAATTGGAGGTTGTGGCAGGCGGAGGAGGTTGTGGTGGTGGTCCAAGTGGTTTCGGATCCGGAGCTGGTACTCCGGTGGTCGGTGGTGGTGTTAGTTGTCGTTGAGTTGAAGCTGATGCTTAATAGGTCGTCGGTGAGATCTTCTAGCCATGGTGGTTCCATTTTTGAACTGAAGGTGAGCACAGAAAACGTGTGTGACAGGGGAGATTTTAAAGTTGCCTTTTTGAAGGGGATGAGATGAAGGCCCATTAATATGTCACACCCCGCCAAAATGGTCTTTAGGAAAATGATTTGCGGAAGAACGGGCGTGCGACTATCATGAGTAACTACAAGCATATGATTATTGTAAACAATAATTGTTTGAAAATCTGAATAACATTTGAAATAAAGTATGTACGTTTAAATTTTAACAAAATACTTGAAAGGTAAAAGGAAAATGTTTTTAATAAATCGTGGCATCTTGACTCATGCATGCTCGTGATCCAATGCTACTAGGACTCATGCTTCAACTAATTACCTGAAAAACATATGAAAAATGATCAACAAAATTGTTGAGTGAATCCACAGGTTTGATATGAATTTTGAAAACCAAAGTTTTTGTGTGCTAACAAGGCATAAATTGTATGATGATATAACGTTTGAAAATGATGTGCCACCACGGGCAATAGTATGATAAAATGTGATATGTAGAAATATATAAGTATGTAGAAAACCCATGACTGATATCCATTGAAATGTCGACCCTAAGTCCATAACCAAAACTCCAACTCTAATAATGATGTTACTGGATCAAAGATATGCACTCCCTGATTTGATCACACTGTGGGAGGAAGAGTCTTAGCCAATGGTACCATCTGCATATCCAGGGCCTAGTCGCAACTAGCTAATGATTATGTATGTACACTACATCTAAACTTAGTCCGAGCATAAGGATTGATTGTCATGGTTTAAGATAGTTTCATCACAAGTAAAATAAATAGTCACAGTAGGCTTTACTGAAACATAACGATAGAAAATGTAAACATTTATAAAAGCAGTTGATATGTTTTTCACCCCAAAATAGTATAAAACGTAGTAAAAAGAGGGGCTGTGGACTCACCTGATGCAATGCAATCCAAAACGTAGACGATAATGTGGTTTCCAACCAAAATGATCCTAGCGTCCTAAACGCATAAGAAATTATGTATGAGTGACGGTCTCTGTGACTCGTCTAAGCTAAATGATGCACAATGATTCCCTAAGGGAAATTAGACTTGGGCGATACGTTGGTGACTCGTTTAAGTTGGATCTAGTATTGAAATTTAGGTTGATAAATTTAGACCGGTTTGAAAAGTAGTTATACATTAGTTTCATGTTTAAGTAAATGATTTGTGATATAAAGGATGGTTATAGAAAATAAGTTATGGTCAAATAATCAATCGCCAATAGATATACTGTTACATAGGTATATTTAAATTCGTTACGTAGTTTAACAGCAACCAAAAAGTGTTGTAACTTATTATTATGTAAATAAATAATTAAATGTGTAATTTAGAAATTTAAGTAAATAAATAATATGTGAATATTTGTCATTAGATAAACATTTAAGTAAATATGTAAATAATAAACAAAATTTATTGCGTTCATCATCTGTTCGAAATTTGATAACTAAGAAGTTTTGTAACCTATTATTACTTAAATACATAATTAATGAGTAATTTAGAAGTTAATAGTTACAAAGTTTAGTACGTAGGAAAACAAATAAATAAAACTTCAAAGTTGAACCTCTGTTTTTCATATTAATTACTAAAATAATTAATTAAAATACATTTAATTTATTAAGTAATTTATTTGAAAGAAATGTACTCTGAGTTAAATTTCGGTTTAGGATCTTGGATTTTATCTGGCCTGCTAGGGAGGGAGTTGGGCTCACAGATCAAATCTTGGCCACAATTTAATATTAAATGTTTAAAACCGAAAGTGGGCTAATGAAATTGTGTTAAAATAATATTTGGCTAGTAAATTAATAAAAGGACTAGACTAGCATTTAAAGACCCAAATGGGTTTCTTTTTGTGACGATCGAACAGAAAACAATACCGGCAGCCATCATGCTGCCAAAGACTGCTATTTTAGCCGGAAAACATATAACTTTATTATACTCACACCAAAACGCGTTAAATAATACCCAGTTTCAAAAAGAATAATATTAATAATTATAGTCTTATAGTTATAAATAAAAACGACGATGGGTATTGTCCACAAGCACCGACGAGAATACACACGTTAGTGTGTGTATTTCGCCGGAGTCAGAAAACCCAGAAAGACGGAAACAACGATTTAACAGGTACGATTTACGTGATCAAAACTACATGAAAACAAGTTAGAGATTATACCGAGCGTGAGAGATGAAAAGGGATCGAGTGCCGGAGAGAATGGAGATCGTCGGAACTTCGAGCTGTTGTTGCCGGAGAAAGCGGAATTCGCCGGAGATGTTGCTTGTCACTACCGAGGGGTGGCGAGAAACTTCGTCGGGATGTTTGAGTGTCGCCGGAAATCTTGTTGAATTCTAGCTGAGTTATCTGCTTCGAGTGAAAAGAAAACGATGATATTCTTGTTGTAGCTTTGACGTTCGACGTTCGCCAAGTGAGAGAGCAAAGAATGGTTTGTGTGTTACGTGGAGGAGATGTGGGGAACTAGGTAGTTAATTTGGGTTAAATAGTAAAATAGTGATAACGGTATAATGGGTATCTGATTGTTTCTAGAATCATGAAAGTCTTAGATTATGGAGAGAAAATCGGACACTTAGTTATGAGTGAAGTTTACGTGCAGGAGTTGGATGGAATGGAAGATAAGATGGTCTTTTTAAAATTAATCATTTATTTGATATAATGTATGCATGTGTGGAATAGAAAGGAAGATAAGGAATAACGGCTGTGTTTGTTTTATGTATGGATTTTGTACATAAGCCAAGGAGACATCCTTATAAATTATAAATTATAAACTTTTTATAATTTTAGGTTTGATTTGATTTTACGTTGAGTCACCAACTCGCTAGTTTACAGTTAAACTGTACCGAAATGTAGACAACTAACCCGTGTCTAATTAATGATGTGTACTACGACACAAATTGAAATGATTCATGCTAGACTTAGATGCAAAAATGAACGTTATGATTGTTCTAAAACAAAAATGAGTTTCAATAAGTGCCAGGTAAAGTACCTGATTGCGAGGGTTGTCACATTCTCCCCTCGTCAGTGAAATTTCGTCCCGAAATTTAAGACATTGCACTAATAGTATGAGTGTGAGAAAAATAATGTGGACAGATATTTATAGTGCTCGCAATTGGAGTTGTGTGATTCGTTGTCGGCCACTACGTTTGGCCTTCCTGAGATTTATTTCATTTCATTGTCATAATTATTTAACCACACACAATGTTGTTGATTCATATTAAATTATTTCTAGTCAATTATATGTTGTTTGAGATTTTTGTGGTTGCAATTTGTACTGTATATGTAGTTTCTCCAGGCTAAAATAACAACACCTAGTTCAATATTATGATTGATATAGTTCTTTTTTTTTCTTTTTTCTTTTTTTTTTTTTTTTTGAACTTTTTATGTATTTATATATTGTCGAGACACGAATGCGATTACTTTTACGTTTTAGATCATCATGCAATTTTTCGGGAGTTGTACATGAAGAGTGGGTATATTAAAGATAACTTTACATGAAGTGATTTGTTACTAACTTTACAAAAAGACATTCAGCGGTTTCGTTATGAAAATATGGTTTTACACAACTATGAAGTTTTCGTTTCCTTTGAGAAAAGATATAGGACCATTGCGGTACAAGTTTGGTTTCAAGGTTTGGAACATGGGTTCTTGTTTCTCATACTAGTCAAATTTCTTGTATATTTTTTTTTTCGTTTGTTTCAGTAATCCATGACTCTAATAATTCCACATTGTACTATGTAATTATAACAACGTTGGCCACCCGTTTTTATAATATCATAGTACAATGTTTCCCCATCATTATCACTTCATATTCTTCATTCATGAATACGAGTTTTTCCTCCGTACTTCCATTGTACTTAATTTCATAATGTAACAAACACAACCGGGCTTGAATCACTGATGGGCTATCACCAAACTTGGGCTTAATTTAGACAAGCTGGGCTCAATAAACCACCCAATAAAAACTGAAATACAATCTCCGACCACAAGCCGGCGTTCGCTTGATCTTCTCGCTCTCTCTCGCTAGGTATAAAACCATCAACCTTTACACCTTTAAATCATACATGAGTGATACGGTGTGTGTAATTCGTTGTGTGTGTCGGTATATTTCCGTTTGCCGTCTACCGAGTCTGTGGGCGATAGCTGCCCGTCTTTATCCCGTCGCATATATTCGTGGTTCCGGTCACACACTGGCTTCGGCCGGTGATTGTATTTCAGTTTTTATTGGGTGGTTTATTGAGCCCAGCTTGTCTAAATTAAGCCCAAGTTTGGTGATAGCCCATCAGTGATTCAAGCCCGGTTGTGTTTGTTAGCCCAGTGCGTTTAAAATCAAATAATCGAAACCCAAAACGTTTTGTTAAGAAATCAGATTGTAAAATTTTATTTATCAAATTAGTAAATGTATATTAAATATTAATCTCAAAAAGTTAATTATTTGTTTAATAACTTGAATTATTTTATTTAAATACTTATTCGCTGAATCACGTTTGACTACTTTCAAATCATAGTGCATGTATTTTCAATCATAGTGCATGTATTTTCAAAACTTCGATCAGTCGAACAAAAGTATTTATAATTCGAGACCAACTCAATCGAGTCACCAACGTATCACTCGAGTCTAAGTTCGTGTCAAGAGAATCATTTGTGCATCACATAGATTAGACGTTTTCGCTTAGACCGTCACTTATTATTTATTACTATGCATTTAGGACGCTATGATCATTTGGTTGGAAACCACGTTTTAATCTACATTTTTGGATAGCATTGCCTCAGGTGAGTTCACAGCCCCACCTTTTACCGTATTTTATTTACTGTTTTACAACTTTGGGGTGAAAAACATAACAACAACAACTATGTTTATAAATCTGTTTGTGACTGTGAGTTCACAACATCTCTTTTATTACGTATTAACTATTTCACTTTTGGGGTGAAAAACATATCAACTATTTTATAAATATTTCCAATATCTTAATTTGTAAAAAGATAGCATCTGAAAATGATTTGAAGTCCAAAGTGTTCATGTGCCAACCATGGCATAAATTGTGATGAAATAATGTTTGAAAATGATTTGCCACCACGGGCTGTAATATGATAATAATTGGATTGCTGAAATATTGAAACACATAAGTTTGTTGAAAAAGCATGACTGATATCCATTAAAATGTCGACCCTAAGTCCATAACCAAAACTCCAACTCTAATAATGATGTTACTGAATCAAAGATATGCACTCCCTGATTTGATCACACTGTGGGAGGAAGAGTCTTAGCCAATGGTACCATCTGCATATTCAGGGTCTAGTCGCAACTAGCTAATGATTATGTATGTAAACTACATCTAAACTTAGTCCGAGCATAAGGATTGATTGTCATGGTTTAAGATATGTTTCATCACAAGTAAAATAAATAGTCACAGTAGGCTTTACTGAAACATAACGATAGAAAATGTAAACATTTATAAAAGCAGTTGATATGTTTTTCACCCCAAAATAGTATAAAACGTAGTAAAAAGAGGGGCTGTGGACTCACCTGATGCAATGCAATCCAAAACGTAGACGATAATGTGGTTTCCAACCAAAATGATCCTAGCGTCCTAAACGCATAAGAAATTATGTATGAGTGACGGTCTCTGTGACTCGTCTAAGCTAAATGATGCACAATGATTCCCTAAGGGAAATTAGACTTGGGCGATACGTTGGTGACTCGTTTAAGTTGGATCTAGTATTGAAATTTAGGTTGATAAATTTAGACCGGTTTGAAAAGTAGTTATACATTAGTTTCATGTTTAAGTAAATGATTTGTGATATAAAGGATGGTTATAGAAAATAAGTTATGGTCAAATAATCAATCGCCAATAGATATACTGTTACATAGGTATATTTAAATTCGTTACGTAGTTTAACAGCAACCAAAAAGTGTTGTAACTTATTATTATGTAAATAAATAATTAAATGTGTAATTTAGAAATTTAAGTAAATAAATAATATGTGAATATTTGTCATTAGATAAACATTTAAGTAAATATGTAAATAATAAACAAAATTTATTGCGTTCATCATCTGTTCGAAATTTGATAACTAAGAAGTTTTGTAACCTATTATTACTTAAATACATAATTAATGAGTAATTTAGAAGTTAATAGTTACAAAGTTTAGTACGTAGGAAAACAAATAAATAAAACTTCAAAGTTGAACCTCTGTTTTTCATATTAATTACTAAAATAATTAATTAAAATACATTTAATTTATTAAGTAATTTATTTGAAAGAAATGTACTCTGAGTTAAATTTCGGTTTAGGATCTTGGATTTTATCTGGCCTGCTAGGGAGGGAGTTGGGCTCACAGATCAAATCTTGGCCACAATTTAATATTAAATGTTTAAAACCGAAAGTGGGCTAATGAAATTGTGTTAAAATAATATTTGGCTAGTAAATTAATAAAAGGACTAGACTAGCATTTAAAGACCCAAATGGGTTTCTTTTTGTGACGATCGAACAGAAAACAATACCGGCAGCCATCATGCTGCCAAAGACTGCTATTTTAGCCGGAAAACATATAACTTTATTATACTCACACCAAAACGCGTTAAATAATACCCAGTTTCAAAAAGAATAATATTAATAATTATAGTCTTATAGTTATAAATAAAAACGACGATGGGTATTGTCCACAAGCACCGACGAGAATACACACGTTAGTGTGTGTATTTCGCCGGAGTCAGAAAACCCAGAAAGACGGAAACAACGATTTAACAGGTACGATTTACGTGATCAAAACTACATGAAAACAAGTTAGAGATTATACCGAGCGTGAGAGATGAAAAGGGATCGAGTGCCGGAGAGAATGGAGATCGTCGGAACTTCGAGCTGTTGTTGCCGGAGAAAGCGGAATTCGCCGGAGATGTTGCTTGTCACTACCGAGGGGTGGCGAGAAACTTCGTCGGGATGTTTGAGTGTCGCCGGAAATCTTGTTGAATTCTAGCTGAGTTATCTGCTTCGAGTGAAAAGAAAACGATGATATTCTTGTTGTAGCTTTGACGTTCGACGTTCGCCAAGTGAGAGAGCAAAGAATGGTTTGTGTGTTACGTGGAGGAGATGTGGGGAACTAGGTAGTTAATTTGGGTTAAATAGTAAAATAGTGATAACGGTATAATGGGTATCTGATTGTTTCTAGAATCATGAAAGTCTTAGATTATGGAGAGAAAATCGGACACTTAGTTATGAGTGAAGTTTACGTGCAGGAGTTGGATGGAATGGAAGATAAGATGGTCTTTTTAAAATTAATCATTTATTTGATATAATGTATGCATGTGTGGAATAGAAAGGAAGATAAGGAATAACGGCTGTGTTTGTTTTATGTATGGATTTTGTACATAAGCCAAGGAGACATCCTTATAAATTATAAATTATAAACTTTTTATAATTTTAGGTTTGATTTGATTTTACGTTGAGTCACCAACTCGCTAGTTTACAGTTAAACTGTACCGAAATGTAGACAACTAACCCGTGTCTAATTAATGATGTGTACTACGACACAAATTGAAATGATTCATGCTAGACTTAGATGCAAAAATGAACGTTATGATTGTTCTAAAACAAAAATGAGTTTCAATAAGTGCCAGGTAAAGTACCTGATTGCGAGGGTTGTCACATAATAAGCCCATTAGTGGGGCCTATATTTAGCCATTTAGTAGTGTCCTCATGGGCTTCTAGTTACATTTTCTTACTAAATACAGGTTGATATTTTAGGGAGAAAATAACAAAGGGATAATAACTCCTAAAACGGTATTATATAAGGTTAGGTTATATTCACATCACTGGACGTTAAAGTTTTAAAACTTCAACTGCAACACCAATGCTAGCTACTTAATCTATCAAAGGTACCGGGATAGATATACAACTTTTCAAAAAACCTCCGACAAAAGTATATGGTTCAAAAGAAGAAATAACAATAACAAATTGTCTGAGAAGGTTCAAAAACAGCAATGAGAACTGTTAGGTCACATACATCACAAGTAAAATTCAATCATCTGAAGGAGCCCGTTATAAATAGAATTTAATTTTAATGAATATTTTCTAATGAACTAATAAATTTTCTTCAAACAAAAATCTAACACCATTATTACAAAAACAAATACTATAATATTTGTGGGCCAAAGAGGGGCAGAAGGTACTTGTACCTTATATTGTGCACGATGGATTATGACCAATCACTTACACCTCCAACTACATTTATTTCTTTAGCCAAATTGGAGATAAAAGTCATAAAATCATGCAGTTCCACTTGTAAATTTTATTCTTTTTCAGCTTTGCATTAAATATATTATATTCTATTCATTTCAAAAGTACAGTTGGGCGTTGCGTTACGTTACTGAGACATTTAAATTCACAAGATGCAAAGATTTACATTAGTAACTCCATATCTTATCATAACTGTTTACAATACTCGACTTTAAAATACCAAATACCCAACATTCATTACATAAAGAAGTACTATATTAAAGGAAAGAAAATATTTAAATTATAAAGCTCTGATTAATACCTTTACGCGGTCGTTTTCTCCTTGGATTAGCACTAATCATGCACGAAAAGGCATTAACGAGCTCTGTATCCTCAACATTAACTAGAATCTTAGCAGCATCAGGATTAGCAAGCAGTTGTTTTGCAACAACATACCCTGCTATTGACCATGTTTGGAAAAGGCGGGCTTGTTTCCCAATGAATCTTGCTGTTTTAGTATCATAATATTCGGGCCATTTGTCTCTTGTTATACGCTTTTCAGCTACTTTTACAGCCTTTTCAGCAATTTCGGGCCTATTCATTTTAATGCTTGCCACAGTCAGCTGAATTAATTAAAAAAAACAAACCAAAAGTTATTATTGATGCATTTATACAAATATTTGAACCATTTAGTTGAATGATGCGACAAATATTCTGGTTAGTAATTGTTTTTTTCGATATGAAATAATTTGTTTTTTCCATATGAAATAATTATAGCAGAAGTGAAAACAAGTTAGATATGAAACTAACCTGCCATAATAAAGTTGGCCATGAACCTCCATTGTGGTAAGACCAAGGCCTACATAATAAAAACATAATAATAAAAATTAGTTTTTTTTCTTTAAATATCATTTTTTCAAAAAAAAAAAAAAAAGGAATAAATTTTACCATTGAAAAGTAGAGGCAATAATTTGGCCTATTTACTTATGCATGTCGTGGTTAGGGTTATGTTTTATTTCTAACAGGCCAAATTACAAAAAAGAAAAAAAAAAACATTCCTTAACGAATAAACGATCAAAAATGATTTTATTTGACACGCTAAAATAATAGAATTTTTTGGACAAAAAGTGTTCTGGGTCACTCCAACCCGACTCGATCCGACAATTTTTGTCCTGGATTAAAATTCCTTATTTTGACCCGTTACCCAACCGCTCGTTTTCTTGGCTCTATTTTTTTTTACAAAAAAAAAAAAAAATCAACATATTACGTGTTTTTAGGATCACTGCCTGTAATAATGCGCCATTCTTGACCTTCAAGAGCAGGATAACAAATTTTCAAAGGCATATCACCAACAAGGTCACCCCATTTAGCTTCAAAAAGATCCAAAATAGCGTGTGACTGGTCAACTGTTGCAAGACTACTAACAATTGACCATAAATTACCAAGAGAAAAAAACCGAAAATCCATATGAGCTGGCTGCAAATTTCCAATCATATAACCGCCTTCATTAGGCATCCATTCAACCAACCATGGTGGAATTTGATCCGGATATATGTTGAATTTGTTAACAGCATCATAAGAATATTCTTCCGTTTTGTAACGGTAAATTTCATTCAATTTCCTCATATCAATCCAGTAATATTCTCTAACATGAAATGATAATGCAACAAGACGGTTATTTAGGGCGGTTATTAGGTCAGTTGATGCATCTTCACGGGTCAACATTTCCTTTGCAGAGAGTAATGCAGAATAAAACAACGCCTGCATGAAAAAATTGACGGTTTTTAATTTTTATGTTTTGAGTTTGGGTCATGTGACGGGTCGAAACGGGTGGGTCAGGTTGACCCGGGAAGATGTACCTGGATTTCCAAGGGATGGCCATGAATACCCATACGTCTATCGATCATGCATGAACCATCAGTAACTAGTAATGTTGGAAACATGTCAAAACCATCAGCAAGACATAATTTTAAAATCATTTTAATTCCAGTTTGTACATCAACTCTTTCTTGAACCGAAAGGTCTCCAGTGCATTTACCATATGCTCGTAACAATATGATCCACCATAATCCTGAAATAAGAATTCAAATCTGATTGTCTATTACCGAATTCTTTATAAATTTGAAATTTAAAAAGTCAAACTTACTAACCAGAGTCAACGGGTGCCACACGACCAATAGCAGCCTCACCAAAATCAGGATCCAAAATATCTTCAGTTGCAGAATCATCACCATCAAGGGGAACAGTACGCACCTTGAAGCTTGCAGGCATTAATCCTTGACCAGGGCTATGACAATCCATGGTTTTCTCCCAACTCTATTTTTAATTTAATTATTCAGTATCAGATAATCACTTCCAAAACACACATCAAAACATCTCCTAAGAAAGTAAAAGAGGTAAGAAATCAAATCACCTGCAATTGAAGGGTGTGCAAGATGAAATTCCTTACAATATCATACTCTCCTTTCAAAAGAAAAGCAATTCCAGAAGGTATGAAATCACGAATAAACACTTGATCATAATTAAGAATGCTAGAATCACTTGGATCATTAGCAGCAATAGTTCCAACTGGATTACCACAATAATACACCATTGATGCTCGTAATAACTCCCATGCTTCCTCCTCTATAGCACTTATACCACTTGTTCGCATAGTACTGCTAAATGCTCCATTTCCATTTGCAGACAGATCGCCATTAATAAAATGATCTCTTTTTTCATTAATCGCATCAGTTACACTATCGATTTGTCTGCATTTACAACTTAATGACCTAAATCGATCACTATGAAGTGCAGAGATTGTACTGAAATTCTTAGGCCGTGAACTGATAATTGACTTGTTAGGGTTTAAGCTTATATGACTACATACAGCTTGAAGAACAGCTTCTGGAGTAGCAGCCATTGAATTAAAACAGATTGAATCAGGAGATACTGTCAATTCAATTTATTTCCTGCATCAACCACAAAATTCAGGCTATTAATGTACAAATCGATACAAATTACATATTTTTAGCTGAAAAAATTATATCATTACGAGAAGAACATGATTCTCATATATATAAGCGAAAAAAAACGAAAAAAAGGAAGAACAGATATACTGAAAAGGAACAAACAAATCACGGAGTTCAAACTCGTAAGAAGAACACGTAATTTAGGTCAAAGATTAACAGTAGAATACAAATACGAGTTGAAGAAACTTACAAAATCATCGACTAACTTTGGAAAGAATGTTGAAACGAACTGCAAATTTCTCGGGATACTCACGATTCGGATTCCGGATTACGATGATCAAATTGATACTTTTGATATGTAATAATATCGTTAATATTATAATCGATTTTCCGCAGAAACAGTAGCAAGGGTACAGTTGTCATTTTAAAAGATTGAGGGTAAACATGTCATTTATCAGGGGTTGAGCTGGTTGGGTGAAACCGGCCTTGGGGAGTTGGAGAATGCGTTGGGCAATTTTCTGCCTCGTACAGTCGGAGTTTATTATTACAGTTTTACATGAATTACCCTTGGACTAACTGATATATGGTAATTTGGTCCCTCGAAAATGGAAATGATGTTTCTGGTCCCTCGACTAACATGACAGTATGACTGCCTTTAATTTAGTAACTATTAACAAAATCATGCAAATCATATCACACTATGTAACAAGCATGTTACCAATTAGTAATTATTCAAAATTCAATCACATAAAACCTAATCACATTATTAATCATTCTTTTCCGATCTCATGAGTTACTTTCTTTTCGATCTCATGAGACACATCATATAATTCTAGTGTCTAGCGCTCCGAAAGAAAAACAAATTTAACATAATAGACTATATTTCAAAAACACTTTCTTTAGTTATATACACTAATAAATTTTCAAGTACCAATTTCATAAATCTATAAGACAACTATTAGTTTTTTTAAAGGCATTTCTATTATAAGGACTCTCTAAAATAGTCGAGTTTTACTCGCTATATAAGTCATCTAACTATTGATGCGATCATTTCTAAATAAAAATTCTTTAAATATGGAAATTTTAATATTCTACAATATCATAATTATTGTAATGGTATGCATGTGAGGATGGAAGGCTAAAATAGTAATTATAAGTAATAAAGGCATTTAATAAACTGCAATTTCTATCCTACTTTGTCTTTAGTCTTTACCCTTAAGGCTCTCATTGCATTTGTTTAATTTATTTGTGTAGGTGAGCCCTTCTTATACACTCTAGCCAAACTTTCATCCAAAGCACCCTATTTTAAGTAAAAAGAAAAATCATCCACTCTCTTTTTCTTATGACATGTTAACCATATCATCTTCGTATATACATATGCACACATATACATATATATGTATATATGTATATGTATATGGTATATGTATGGATGGATGGAGTTCAAACTCCAAAGATTAACAAGCAAATAGGAGCTACGCTTTTCTCTAATTATGACATTGAAAAGCCTAAATAAGATTCTTCATGAAGTCTTGCATAAAATACATTTATGGGATTGCTTCTTATTCCACCATACCAACTACCTCACTCCAAAGTTAAAGATTCATATTCATTGGAAGGAAGTTGGGATGGTGTTTTAAGAAGTGGTTGTTCACTATTTTCTCATTGTAACAATGTCCGGAGCATTTTAGACTTTCCACTCACTTCAAGATTCATTCACAATAAAGCTACTAGATATAATGCCCATTTTAAAACCAACTACCTAGATTGAGCATCTTCAACAGAAGCAAAAGATGACCATAATTTCAACACAAAAGCATATAAGACAACTTTCATTATAGAGATAACAAGAGTTTAGTTCTTTTGGGAAAATGTCATTTGATCGGCAACAACAAGTGCAAATGACAATGCAAATGAAGAACTCGGGGTTAATGAGTTATACCACGAGTCCCGTGATTGGTGATGATGATGATGAAATGTCGAAATCGGCCTTGTTGGCTTTTAGGGTTAAGGAAGAAGAGATCAAGAAGAAGAAGATGGAGGTGAGGGAGAAAGTGCATGCTCATTTAGGCCGCGTTGAAGAAGAAACCAAGAAATTGGCTGAGATTCGAGAAGTAAGTACATTAATTTTCGTTCTCATTTGTTTTTTAAATACCATTGTTGCATTTGATATAATTTATATCTGTATCCACATACCATCATATTTCCAATTCACCTTTTTAACATATACCACACACAATATTGATAATTGTGTAATACTCCGTCCCTAAGACTGTGCGGTATGGGCCTGTGTGGCGTGGGGGGAGCTGAGGTGGAAGGAGGGAAACGGTGTGGAGGAGAGGGGCACACCGCCCCCCTACACGGTGTGGGGGTGTGTGGTGCTCGACGGTGGCCACGGGAACGAGTGGTAACGAGCGGGGGGTGAGCACTGAGAGACAAAAGTGGGACCCATCAACACACCACACCACCACTTGTGAGGGGGGTGGTGTTCCCTTTCTTTTAACGGGGTGGTGGTTGCCACATGGACACCACACCACCACATGACCCATACCCCATAGTCTAAGACTGTGCGGTATGGGCCAAGAGGGGGCGTGGGGGAGCTGAGGTGGAGCGACGGGCACGGCGTGGAGGAGAGGGGCACACCGCCCCCTACACGGCGTGGGGGTGTGTGGTGCTCGATGGTGGCCACGGCCACGGCTTGTAACGATCGGGGTGTTCGGGATTTTCGACCGTTGAACGGTCATTTGACCGTTGGAATTTAAAAAAAAAAATTTATTTTATATATTTATATATATATATATATATATATATATATATATATATATATATATATATATATATATATATATATATATATATATATATATATATATATATATACCCCAATCACAACACAATACAATTAACCCAATCACAACACAATCTATATCATTTCCTTACCATCTTTTTTAACCTATAATCACTACATTTATTCATGGATACCCCACCACCGTCTTCGTCAACATCATCGTCATCATCGTCATCATCCGACTCATACGAAATGGCTCTGATTGCGTATTGCGCATCGCGTTTGAATGCACAGGTGGCGGAAAGTAGCACCGCCCGCTTCGACAGTAGGACGGCGAAGCTCAACCGTAATCGTGCCGCTGGACACCAACGTCTTTATCGAGATTATTTTGCAGATGATAGCGTTTATAACGATAGAGATTTCAATCGACGGTTTCATTTGAGCAAAAATTTGTTCATGCGCATATGTAGTGCATTAGAAAACAGGTATCCTTTCTTTCAACAAAAATATGATGCTAGAGGTAGGCTGGGATTTTCTCCGCTCCAGAAATGTACTGCCGCAATCCGATCCATGGCTTACGGGTCGTCCCATGATTCTCTTGACGAGTACCTACGCATGTCTGAAAGGACCGTTAGGGAAAGTATGTATAACTTTGCGGAAGGGGTTGTTGAAATATTCGGCCCTATTTATTTGAGGAAACCAACGGTCACTGATGTTCAGAATTTATATGCGCATCATGAAGAGAAACATGGTTTTCCTGGAATGCTTGGTAGCATTGATTGTACCCAGTGGGACTGGAGGAATTGCCCTCAAGCGTGGAGAGGAGAGTACACGGGAGGTCATCATGGAACGCCATCGTTGGTACTAGAAGCAGTTGCTTCACAAGATCTATGGTTTTGGCATGCGTTTTTTGGGGTTGCAGGTTCGAACAATGATGTCAACGTGTTTGATCAGTCATCGATATATAACGAGATCTTAACAGGAAGGGCACCGGATGCTCCATTCGTTGTGAATGAAAATCACTATAGATTCGGTTATTACCTTACCGATGGAATATATCCTCGTCATGCTACGTTTGTGAAGGCTTATCGGCATCCATAAAACCCAAAACAAACCTTGTTTACCCAAAAACAAGAATCGGCACGTAAAGACGTAGAACGTGCTTTTGGGGTTTTAAAGGCAAAGTGGCACGTTGTTAAAAATGCGGCGCGTACCTATCAACTTCATAATTTAAGATCCATTATGTATGCGTGTATCATCATGCATAATATGGTTGTCGAAGACAAAGGTCGCAATATTTCACATTACGTGCCAGACGGTCCTCGAGAAACACTGTATGTACCGGGAACCGCTGAATATTTGCATAGGGTTGTTGACATTCGAGACAATGCAACACACGATAGACTTCAAATCGACTTGGCGGAACATTTCTACAATAACCGAAATCAAAACCCAAATGAAGACGATAATGAAGACGAAGATTAAAATAAATGTTATTTGTATTTTTATTAAATTGTTATTTGTATTTGTATTTAAATGTAATTTGTGTTTTTATTAAAATAAATGGAAAAGAAATGATGAGTTGGAAAAAAAATGGTGTGGGGGTGGAGTGGTGGGTATTTCCTGGATAAAGTGGAGTGGTGTGGTGTGGTGTGGTTGCTGAGGTGGCGGATGATGTGGCAGAAAAAATGGGGTGGTGGTGGTGCCCATACCCCATAGTCTAAATAAAGTTCTCATTTCCCTTGGGCACAACTTTTTAGGAGATAGTTAGTAGTAGAGTATTTGGTATTACTTTTGATTAAAATATAAGGTTTGATTGGAGAGAGAAAGTGTTTTAGGAGATAGTTAGTGGTGAAAATATTGATAATAATATTATTATATTAAGTGGGCCCCTTAAGTTTGAGAAATGAGAACTTTATTTAACGACCAAAACTTGAAGGAGAAATAAGAACTTTATTTAGGGGCGGAGGGAGTATATTTTATATGTTTTACTTGTTCCACGTGTCATATATGCATAAATGTCTCACATGTTTTATAAATATATTACATATTATTCATACTTAAAATTAATTACATATTTTATACTTCATATTTTACTTGATCTTTTAGAACAACAACTTTACACAATTTTTTTTCTCACCACACACTTTTACAATTCCGCAAGATTAATGTTTGGGACTTTTTACACATGCGTAAAATTCAAAGTTATTAATTAATTTGAGAATGATAGGAGCTTGAAGCACTTGAAGATCCAAGAAGGAAGGAGGTAACAATTGTTCGTAAGAGGATTGATTTGGTCAACAAAGAGCTAAAGCCATTGGGGCAAAGCTGCCATAAGAAGGTGAAACATGCTTCATCATTACTTTTATATTTTTTAATTAATTACACTTTTCTTTAATAAGTATGTCAGTTTTAACTATTAATCATTTTCGTTACACCATATACTTGATAAATATTTTTGTTTATAATTATTATTTATTATTCAAATAATAATTTGAATCACCAGGAGAAAGAGTACAGAGAAGTTTTAGAAGCTTATAATGAAAAAAACATGGAGAAAGCTCAGCTTGTAGCAAGATTAATGGAGGTGATGCATGCTTATAAGTTATAAGTTCCCATTTATCAATTTTGATTTTCTAATAATTGCATTGATTTTCTCAACAAAAAAATTTTCCATAAATTTCCGATTTCACAATGCCTCTGTTAATTATATTTATAGCATGTTGAGCAGAGGCGAATCTACATGCAATTAAGGAGGTACATAGTCACAACTTGATGGATCATCCATGTGATAAAAAACCTAGTAAAAAACCTTTTGTGGAAATTTTTATATGATATGCACTTAAATTTGTGTGAAATCACCGGTTGACTTTAATTCGAGATTCGCCACTGATGTTGAGTACAATATGGATACCAAATTTATTTTTATTTTACATTACCTAACTAACATTACCTGGGGAAATGTATAGTACATTAATAATATTTAAAAAATATATATAATGTGTATCTGTTTTTTTTCAAAAAAATGACATCACCCCACCCAAGAAACCAGAGAAATATATTAAAACCACAAATTACATGAGTCAATACAAATACAACATATACAAACACAACATACACAAACAAAACAAACGACCAGAAACAAAAATACGGACATATGTTTTCGTTTTCAACATTCACCTTCTTTACACATACGCAATCAACCCGCGCTTTTTAGCCTTATAACACACAAGCTTACATGTTGTTAGTTGTACACATGAGTAGACCTTTTATATGGTCTGCCGTGATTCGTGTCACTACTTAACTTTTTTCCATAGAGTAAAGTTTTTTTAAATTTTTTGGTGTTACAATGTTATTACCCATAGGTAATAGTTGCTACTGCATGGAAACTTTTATTCCACCCCTGGCTGTACACATTATTATCCCTTAATCGAATATTGATGTTTTTTGTTTGATTATGCAGTTGGTGGCTGAAAGTGAAAGAGTGAGGATGAAGAAACTTGAAGAATTGAGCAAAAGTATTGAATACTTAGGACAACATGTTCCAAGATAATAATGAAACTTGCCCCAATCAAGTGTTTGATTTAATGAGCTTTACTTATATAACTACTAATTGTGTGCTAGCGTACTTTTGTGATGGTTTTTAATTGTGTTTTATCAAAGTTGTTTCTTGACGAGTGTATCATTTTAAACCTGATAAGAGTTGTTAAATGAAGCTTTCATGCATTTGAAGTTTCCATGTCATCTTTGGTTATGTACGTGTGTGAATTTGTATATTTAGTACATGTGTTGAGATATGGTGGAAGTTAATTTTTCATCAGGGTAGCTTGGCATTTGATTTTTGTATGGGTCAAATCTATATGAAGTATAACTGTCAGGATCGATTAACTATAGACAAGTTAATAAACACCTTAGATCTAATTGATGATATAAGTTACAGCGGATCAACACTATATCAATAATTAAGAACAATGAACTGTAAGAACAATATGAGAAATATTAAGAACACAGTTTCACAAAAAGCTTCAATGTATATTATTGAGTTAACAATACACACGTACGTTTACAATTCGTAAGGAACATACTTATAGTAGTCCTTGAAGCTAAACTATTTACCCTAGTTATTCTAGGATTTGATTTACATCGAATTATAAAAGATATACATTTAATTACATTCTATAACTATCTATACGAAGATCTCGGACTTGATATCTTCCAAAAACGCGTATCAGTAGTAACTGCAATCACCAGTAGTAAATAAGTAACATCAGTAGTAAACTTGGTGATCAGTAGTAAGTTCAGAAACCAACGTCAGTAGTAACTACTAAGATCAGTAGTATCTTCAATAAGCTTGATCAGTAGTAACTTTAGTTATAGCTTACACCAGTATCAACTTCATCAGTAATAAATGTTTCTGCCCCATCAGTACTAAGTATGTCAGTACTAACTGCAGCATCAGTAATAAGTTGATCTGTGTTTTGCTCCAACAATCTCCCCCTAAACTTATTGATCATCTTTTAATCAATCAAGTTTCTTTTGTTCCTCTTGTTCTTTTCTTCTTTTCTCAAGAGTTCTTTGATTCTGTTGAAGCCTTTGTTCAATAATGTATCTGCTGTTCCTCTTTGTAAAATAATTCAGTTTATTTTGGAACATAACAGCATCATAGGGTTTCATCAAAGTGTTTATGAATATCTGATACATTGTCTTCTCAGAATGTGGATATTCTTTCTCATATAGGTACAATTCACACACTTTGCCTGATTTCTCAAAGAAGTACATATTTGCAGTAGGAATGACATTCCAAGCATACACATTACCTGGATTTGTAAATTGTTCTGGATAATTATCTGGATAAAATGCAGCATCTATCATTCTAGTCAAGTATCCAGCTCCAGATTCTTTCCATGATTTCTTTGTCATTCTTGGTTTCCCAATAATCAAAAGTTTGATTACATCACTTCTTGAACATGATCTGATTAAGGGTAACCATCCAGTGAATCTTTGTACTACTTTGTCTTCTCTTATAACCTCTATGACATTATTCTGCATCACTCTCCAGTTAATAATTTGATTATTCTGTAATGGAGCAACTGGCATTTCAAGAACAGGTATAATTTGTTGTTTTGATTTCTTCTTAGAGCTTTGTTCTTGATCAACAGATTTTCTTTTCAGTGTTTGGGGAGTTGAAGTATTACCAACAGTTGTAACACTACCAGCTTTGAGCAAATTTAAGCTGATTGGGATTAAAGTTTTGGCTTTGGCTTTCTTTGATTCTTCAGCTTCTTGTTCAGCCAAGTCTCTTTTCTTTGCAGTGCAGTATTTTTCAATGATAGTCATCATCTTCATTCTTCCTAATGACTTTGCACTCATCCCTTTTGTTTTTAAATATTCAATCATGTTGGCCTTCTGTTCAAACACATCATCAGTCAAATCGCTTTTAGTCTTTTTACATTCAGATACTAAATATTCAAGGCATTGAATATGTTCTTCTTCAATCTTTCTGAGCCTTTTGAATTCATCCCTTTGAGCCTTTATCTGAATGTCATCTGTTTGTACAGAGGCTTGAACAGGAATTATACTTTGTTCTTTCTTTTTCTTTTCTACTAAAGCTTGATACATTTCCACTTTCTCCAAAAATTTTCTGTGTTTAATTTTCCATCTGGATTGCTTTTCTGCTCTTACATGATTAATCTTGTTTACCATGTGATGTCCTAAAGCTCTGTTTGGATAATCATCATCATATATTTCTTTTCCTTTTCCAATATGAGCTGATGGTGGAGGTGGAATGTATTTCATATCTGGTATACCCATCATCAGAAGTTTTGGATAAAACACATGTAGTTGACCTTCTGGTAAGATTTTTGGGTGTGGAGGAAGTGTACATTCATCTACCTCAAACCAATTCACATTATCATCAATGTCAGGTATGATAAGTGGTTGATCAGGTGTTGGTGGTTTGGTAATGATGACATGTCTCTCTCTTTCAATAAGCTCTGGAAAATGTAGTTCTTCCTCTTCAGTAGTAACTAGAGTAGTTACTACTGGTGTTACTTCAGGAGTTACTACTGATAGGGCATCAGTAGTATTTGCTGTTATTAATTCCTTTTCCTCATTTACTACTGCTATAATATCAGTAGTAGAGGTTACTACTGGTATTTCCTTTTCAACTTGTTCTTCCATTGTAGCAGTAGTAATAGGCTCTTCTTCTGTCACCATCATCTCTGGGCCTTTATCAACATTTGTTTCTTTTAAATTTAAAAGGGAGGATGCTGCTGCTGCTATAGACTCATCAATCATTGTCTGTATATTATCCTTCTCCCCCTTAGTGAGCTCAACTGGTGGAGCCTCACTATCATCAATCTTTTTCTTCAATTGTCTGATGATTTTGGCTTGTTGATAAAGCCTGTGCTCATATAATCTCATTCTTCTGTTGATGGTGTTGACATGCCTTTTCATTGCAGCCATGGTTTTCCCTTGGTTAGTTAAATATATATGGCAATTTTGTACAGTGGATTCAAGAGAATCCACTTTAGCCGTCAATTGAGTGATTTTAATACTGCCCTCACTCCATCTAGCAAGATCATCAGGCTCACTAACAGGTACATTGGTTTTAAGGTTTTCCTTCCTTTCCATCAATTCCACAGATCTGCCCTCATCACTGCTTGGTGATTCATTGGGTCTTTTAGACATTCTCTTCTTCCTAGAAGAAGCAGAGATGCCCCCCTTGTGGTTTCTTGGCACCGGGGTCCTTTGAGTAACTCCTCAAACGAGTCATCACTCAAAGTTGCCGAGGTTTGGGTCCTAATGATGTTTTCACTGTCCTGTGCACCCACCTTTGGGGCATCAGTAGTGAAAGCCCTCCCCTCATGTCCTCTCTCCTCCTTGGAGGACAACTCTTTGAGCCTGGGGTGTGACTCGATTTGTCCCCTGGTGTCCTTTGAAGAAAGTTTCTTTCTTTTATAAATTGAGGAAATGTTTTTGGTTTTGTCTGGTAGGTCTTCCACAGAGTGAAGAGTAGCACTCTGCAGATTTATATCAAGTTCCTGGGACACATTCAGGACTTCTGTTTGAGTTGGTGATTGAGTGGCTATTTGGATTGGTGTTTAGGCTGTATTTGGGGGTGATGGAGTGGGTTGAGGTTCAACTTGGGTTGTAGCAATGGTTGAACCCTCTCCAATATTGGGTTGATCTTTGATCATGTTATGAAACAGAGGGGTTTCCTTGCCCGAAAATTTAAATTGTTTTCTCATATTTGAGAAAACTTTCTTGTTCAACTCAGGTAATAGAAAAATATTTTTAGGAGTTGACAAGTTTTGTAATTCACAGTTTATGATATGTTGTAGAAATCTGGGATACATTAAAAATTTAGAAGAACTAAGATTTCCCAACATACCATCAAATATCATGTTTGAAAAATTAAATACTTGGTCTGTGCATAAACAGACAACAGCAGAGGCTATTGCCTTATTAAACTCATTCCAAGTACTTCTTTTAGGAGAAATACAATGCTGAATGGTATGTATTAAAAATTTCCATTGTGGGGAGAGAAGACCTTTTTGAAAAGTAACTATATTCAGTCTTCCCTCATATCCCATTTTATTCAAAATTTCAGCAATGTATTCCTTAGGAAGAGTGGACATACCTGAATCATCGTGTAATTGTAGATGGTGTCTGATTGATTGTTCTGTTACTGTGATGTGCTTTCCATCTACTTTAGATTTTATCATTGATGATGTTGTTCCTTCTGTTCGCTCAGCATTGGTCCAGAAATCCACCAAGTGCTGTTGATATGATTTTGGTTTTACAGTTAAGGCAAACTGTATATATGAATTTCTCAAAAATTTTACGATCGGACGGAAATCTTTTGTTCCGTCAGGATTCTTTAAAAATGCAACCATATTGTGAAATTCTGAGTATTTGAGATCGGTTTGCACATCGAGAGTTTGTAAAGTTGCCATTGTTTTTGAGATTTTGCAAGAATTTTGTTACAGATGAAGAGTTTTTGATCGTAAACTAGGGTTTATCGAGAGGTTTTAGCAAATCGAAGTGAAGATAATGCTAAATTAATCGTATGCCGCCTTTTATATCTTTCGATTTAACCTGCAATACTACGAAAATAGCCTTCGAATCATAACATAACGGTTATGTTCATGGGGGTTACTTTGATAATTGTGTTTATGAAAGACCAGTAGTAAATAAGATATCAGTAGTAAAACGTCAGTAGTATCTACTAACATCTGTAATGACTAAGGATTTTGACATCAGTAGTAACTATAGACATCAGTAGTAACCATTAACATACACGACCAGTAGTATATGTGAATACCAGTAGTACTGACTTACCAGTAGTATTTATGTAAACCTAAAATACACCAGTAGTAATGAACTACCAGTAGTATTTTGTGCATAAACTTTCACACCAGTAGTACAGCAATACCAGTAGTAAAACACTTAAGAAAATAATATTTTACAACACTAACTTTACACATGATTTTAAGTGAGATTTTAAGTTATTAAAATCATTCCAATACTGCTAACCAAGAAGTTGAATCTTCCTACATCAAATGCTTTTGTAAAAAGATCTGCTAATTGATCATCAGTATGGATTTTAACTACTTTGATTAATTTCTTTTCATTACAATCTCTTATAAAGTGAAATCTTATTTCAATGTGTTTAGTTTTTGAATGTTTTACTGGATTATTCACAATACTAATAGCACTTTGATTATCAATAAAAATAGGAGTTTTAAGGATAGAGATACCAAAGTCTAGAAGTTGATTTTGAATCCATAGTACTTGAGCACAGCAAGCAGATGCAGCTACATATTCTGCTTCAGCAGTAGATGTTGATACATTTGTTTGCTTCTTACATTGCCATGACACCAGTCTTGATCCAAAGAATTGACATCCACCAGTAGTGGATTTTCTATCTTGACATTCACCTCCATAGTCACTATCTGTATAGGCTATTAGTTCAAAGGGTGAGTCATGTGGATACCATAGACCTAGTGATGGTTTGCCTTTCAAGTATCTGAATATTCTTTTAACAGCCTGCAAGTGTAGTTCTTTGGGTCTTGCTTGATATCTTGCACACACACAAACACTATACATAATGTCAGGTCTTGATGCAGTTAAGTACATCAAAGAGCCTATCATTGATCTATATAAGTGTTCATCTACATCCTCCCCCTCAACATCAGGATGTAGGTGTTTGTGTGTTTCCATTGGTGTACTAGCACTTTTACTGTCTTTCAAATCAAACTTTTCCAAGATGTCTTTGACATATTTTGATTGATTTATCAAAATACCATCAGTTCTTTGACTGACTTGGAGTCCAAGGAAGAAGTTCATTGGACCCATGGAGCTCATCTTGAATTTAATTTGCATCAGTTCTTCAAATTCTTTGCATAATAAATCATTGGTTGAGCCAAAGATGATATCATCTACATAAATTTGTACCAGTAGTATATCATCTTTGACTTTCTTTGTGAACAATGTTTTGTCAATGGCTCCTCTTTTAAAGTTATTCTTCAAAAGGTATGATGATAATGTGTCATACCATGCTCTTGGTGCCTGATGTAGGCCATATAGAGCTTTATCTAATTTGAACACATAATCACCATGTTTTGGATCTTCAAAACCTGGAGGTTGGCAAACATATACCTCTTCTTCAATTTTCCCATATAGGAAAGCACTCTTAACATCCATTTGATAGACTTTGAATTTCTTGAATGAAGCATATGCTAGAAATATTCTTATTGCTTCAATTCTAGCAACAGGAGCATATACTTCATCATAGTCTATTCCTTCTTCTTGAGTGTATCCTTGGGCTACAAGTCTGGCTTTATTCTTGATCACTATACCTCTTTCATCTTTCTTGTTTCTGAATATCCATCTTGTTCCAATGGCTCTTTTTCCTTTGGGAAGAGGTACAAGTGTCCAAACAGCTTGTAATTTAAATTGAAGGAGTTCTTCTTGCATTGCTTCAATCCAGTTTGAGTCCTTCATTGCTTGTTGGATCTTCTTTGGTTCATCCTGAGACAGAAAGCATTCATACATACATTCATTAGCAATTAAACTTATATTACACATATTTGCAGTTAAGCTTTTGTTTAATTTGCTTCTTGTTTGTAGTGGTGAGTTAACATCACTTAGAACAAGGTCTAAAGGATGGTTCTTCTGAGTCCTTGTAGTTGTAGTTTTATCAACTACTAGTTGATTTTCAAGATTGGACTCATTTGTCTCAGGCAGTTGTTCATCTTGTGATTCTTCATTGTCATGGATGTTTGGTTCATCATCTTCTTGGTCAGAGTTACTACTGGAATTATCTTCATTAGGATCAGTAGTATTGTTGTTGTTACTGGTGTCAGTAGTATCATGAGAATCTAGGTTATTGTTGGGACCAGTAGTATTTTCAGTACTGTTACTGGTACCAGTAGTATTGGAATTACTACTGACCTCATTCTCAGAGTTACTACTGCTTTCAATATTTGAGTTATTACTGATATCAGTATTAACTATGGGAGCAGTATCAACAATTATGTATCTCATCTTTTCTTGACCAGTATTAACAGATGATGTTCCTTCTTTTTGATTAAGACAATTTGAATTACCTGCATTGAAATTCATATTAGAATTAAAGGATTTGGTTAGATTGTCTATGTCAAATAGCCAATCTGGACCATTTCCTTGTTCATTAGGTACATTTTCATTAAAGGATACATTGATGCTTTCTTCAATTATCTTTAGTCTTTTGTTGAATACTCTGTATGATTTACTTTGAGTAGAGTATCCCACAAAGATTCCATCATCAGCTTTGCAGTCAAACTTACCAATTTGTTCTCTTGTAATCAGAATAGTACAAGGACAACCAAATGATTTTAAGAAACTTATAGAAGGTTTTCTTTTATTAAAAAGTTCATATGGTGTTTTAAAATGTGGCTTAACTATTAATACTCTGTTTTGAACATAACAGGCAGTATTAACAGCTTCAGCCCAAAAAGTGATTGGTAATTTTGAATCTGCTAGCATTGATCTTGCTGCTTCAATGATGGTTCTATTTCTTCTTTCAGCTACACCATTTTGTTGTGGAGTTCTAGGTGAGCTGTATTGCCTGTCAATACCTTTAAGATCACAAAAGTTAATTAAGTTAGCATTTTTAAATTCTGTGCCATTATCACATCTTATGGCTTTCACTTTTTGATCAGATGTGTTTTCCAGTTTGATAATTAAGTTCTTTATGAGTTCACTTGTTTCATCCTTTGTCCTGAGAAAGAAAACCCATGTATATCTGGAAAAGTCATCAGTAATAACTAGACAATATTGTTTCTTTCCAATACTCATTACATTTGTAGGTCCAAACAGGTCCATATGTAAGAGCTGTAAAGGAACAGAAATAGAGTTCACAGTTTTGGACTTATGAGAAGTCTTGTGTTGTTTACCTTTTAGGCATGTAACACAGTGATGATCACACATGAATTGTTTTTGAGGTAGTCCAATGACCAGATTTCTTTTTACTAAATTATTCATGTTTTTAAAATTTGTGTGACACATCCTTCTATGCCAAAGTTCTGATTCAGTGGTGTTTGCCTTGGATATAAAACAGTTGACCTCATTTGTAGAAATGAGTTCTCCCCCTATATCCAGGCAATACACATTGTTTCTCCTTGGAGTTCTTAAAACAACATATTTTTCATCTAAAATAAAATCAGGAGAAAGAATGATGCACTCAATGTCTGTGAACAGAATCTTGTTCTTTTTATCACAAACTTGAGACACACTGACAAGATTGTATTTTAGTTCAGCTACATAAAATACATCATCAAAGGTAATTTTTCCATTAGTAACAGTACCTTTACCTGTAATCTTACCTCCCTGGGGATTCTCACCAAATGCCACATATCCTCCATCAAATGACTTGAAATCTTTAAGAATTTGCAGATTTCCAGTCATGTGCCTTGAGCATCCACTATCAATATGCCATGTTCTTCCTTTTTCTGGGATCTGAATGCTCTGCACAAGTGAGTAAAGGATTAGTTAAGTTTGGGAACCCAAGCTTTATATGTCTTGGGTTCATCCTTTGAGAAATGAGCTTTTGGGGATTTAACTTTAAAGACTTTTGGTACCCATACTTGTTTATTACTGGTATTTTGTTTTACTACTGTCCTTTTGTAGTTATTACTGGTGTGAGAATTTCCTACTGATCTTGGTTTATACCCATTGTTTTTAGCTTTTGAATACTTTACTACTGATGGACCAGTAGTATTTGGGTACTTACCATGTTTAGAATGACCAGTAGTGTTTTTAGAGTTAACACCAGTAGTGTTTTTGAAATTTGTTTTGGGAGCAGTAGTATTTTTGAAATTAGGGTTATTACCAGTAGTATTCTTGTACTGGTACCATACAGCATTATAATTAGGGTTAACACCAGTAGTAAATTTGTTAGAGTTTCTACTGGTGTTGGAAAATTTAAAATATTGTTTATTTTGATTAGATTTTCCATTGTTCTTGAAGTAATTGCTGTTCTTTGGGCTGCCAACTCTTCTGTTTTGCACAAATCTTGGTGCACTTCTTCCAAATCTTGGAGTTTCAGCAATTGGAGTTTTTATTGTATTTACTACTGAAGGACCAGTAGTATCTTTTAACCTTTGAGTTTTTGCATTTTCTTTAAAAGCTTTAAATTCCTTTAACTCCTTGCAATTTATTGGATTGAAGTGACAATCATTTGCTAAATGATTTACTTTGTTGCAAATAACACATTTTAATTTATTTTCTTGAGCCTTTATTGTTTTTCTTTGTTCTAAGAGTTGGTTTCTATTTCTTTGGTTTCCTCTTTTTAGAATTTTGGGTATATTTTCTGCATTATATTTAGGAGAATCATTTGGACTTTGAGCTGTGTGAAAACTTGTATCAATTGATTTTGGTGATTCAGTTTGAGATATTGTAAATTCAATTGATTGCTCATCATCTGAAGAATCATTTGATTCAGATGTTTCATTATTAGATTCAGTTTGATTTTCAGTTTTTAATTCATTAATGATTCTTTCTGAACTGTTTTTAAGTGGAGGAATGAATTTGTGTGGAGGTGGTACAGCATGATATCCCACCCCATGAACAACCTTTTCTGTAGTTTGATTATTAGTTAATTCATCTAGAATTTTAGTGCTTCTTTCAAACTTTTTAATTGTTAATTTATTTTGTTCAATTTCAAGCTGACATTCTTCTAATTTACTTGTTATTTCTTTATTTTTTGTTTCATAGAACTCTTTCTCATCCACAGCTTGAAGCAATTCTTCCTTGATTCGTTGATCAATCATCTTGTACACCTTTATTTGATGTTCTTGATCAGCAATCACACTATCAAACTCATGATTTCTTTTGATTGCTTTTGCTAGATCTTCATTTAATTTAGTGTTTTCTTTTTCTAGATTTTTAATAATTTTAGCACATTCAGGAGTACAAGGTTTAGATTTTACCTCAGTTTTGTTGTCAGTAAAGGCCATGAGAGCTTGATTTTGAGTATGCTCTTCTGCTTGGAAGCTCCAGTCATAGCCTTGTCCTTGTTGTGACACAAGAGCAGTTGATTTTGATCTTTTGTCTGGTTGAGGACATTCTTTTGCAAAGTGACCAAGGTTGTTACAGTTGTAACACTTGACTTTAGTCTTGTCAAATCCTGCTTTGTCACCTTTGTTGAAATTGAGGCTTGTCCTACCAGTTCTTTTTAAGAATCTTTTGGTCCTTAGGCTCAGCATAGCCATCTGCCATTTAAGATCCATCTCCTCAAGATCATCTGGATTCAATTGTTCCAAGTCATCACTAATCAATGCAGTATGCACATGACTAGTGAAGAAGGATTCTCTTGCAGTATCCTCAGAATCTGTAGCCTTTCCTGTGGAGATTTCTTGTCCTTGACCTGTACTAGACACAAATGCAGCATTGTTAGAAGAAATAGAAGGGTTTTTGTGATTTACCTCAGTTTCAAACACTCTGAGATCATTATAGAGTTCATCTAACTCCTTTTCTTCTAAAGCATCTCTTTGTCTATACACCACTGTGTACATGGCCCATTCTTCACTAAGAGACCTTAGGAACTTCATGTTGACATCTTCTTGATCCATCTTTACACCAACTTGGTTGAGTTCACCAATTAGTTTGTTGAATCTGTCAAACACTTGAGTGAGTGTTTCATTGGGCTTTCCTTTGAAATTTTCAAAGTCTTGTTTGAGAACAGACTTCATGTTTCTTTTTGTACTCTTTGTCCCAACGAATCTCTTCTCCAGTGCTTCCCAAAGCAACTTAGCATCATCATATTCAACAAAGAGATGTTGATAATCATTAGGAATGGCCAGTAATAGAGTACTTAGAGTTTTGAGTTCGATGCCCTTGTCCTTCTTTTCCTTCTCACATTTAAGTTTGTCTGCCTCAGTTACAGAGCTGCTTGCTTGAAGTTGACCAGTTTTGTTTCCTTCACAAATGACTTCCCACATGGAATAATCTGTAATAAGCATGTATTGCTTAATACGATTCTTCCACATCCCAAAGTTATTGGGAGTGAGCATAGGGATTTTGTTGGCCTGAGTGCTTTCATTATTATCAGTCATGATTAATAATGTGTGTGTTTTAAAGATTAAAACTTTTTGTTGTTCTTAACAAATAGTAGATCTAGAACCAATAAGCTCTGATACCACTTGTCAGGATCGATTAACTATAGACAAGTTAATAAACACCTTAGATCTAATTGATGATAGAAGTTACAGCGGATCAACACTATATCAATAATTAAGAACAATGAACTGTAAGAACAATATGAGAAATATTAAGAACACAGTTTCACAAAAAGCTTCAATGTATATTATTGAGTTAACAATACACACGTACGTTTACAATTCGTAAGGAACATACTTATAGTAGTCCTTGAAGCTAAACTATTTACCCTAGTTATTCTAGGATTTGATTTACATCGAATTATAAAAGATATACATTTAATTACATTCTATAACTATCTATACGAAGATCTCGGACTTGATATCTTCCAAAAACGCGTATCAGTAGTAACTGCAATCACCAGTAGTAAATAAGTAACATCAGTAGTAAACTTGGTGATCAGAAGTAAGTTCAGAAACCAACGTCAGTAGTAACTACTAAGATCAGTAGTATCTTCAATAAGCTTGATCAGTAGTAACTTTAGTTATAGCTTACACCAGTATCAACTTCATCAGTAATAAATGTTTCTGCCCCATCAGTACTAAGTATGTCAGTACTAACTGCAGCATCAGTAATAAGTTGATCTGTGTTTTGCTCCAACAATAACATATTATTAAAGTTAACTAATTTGGCACATGATCTTGTGTAGCCATCAGCCATGTAGTAACATAAGTAATGTTGGGTATCTCACGTATGCTATCTAAGCTCATCTATCTACGCTCAGACTAGTGCAGATCTTGTGAAGCCCATCAACTTTTTTATTATTTTTAATAGTTGCAAATATAAGTATAATAGTTGTCTCACCTGTTTATTTTTCTTTTCTTGATTTCGAACGAGTTTATGAGCTTAATAAGAAAGATGTTCGTTAAAATGGAAATGGGTCGAAAGCTAATCAAATGGGTCGAAAGCTAATCAATTTTTTTTTTCATCAATTAAATTTATTTTTAATTCATACAAGTGAAATATTTAATTATAAAAATTTAGATTATTATTTGATCATTTTAGCAATCGGCGACATGAAATACCTATGTGTAGTCGGACCCACGCGCAAAGTCCTCTTCTTTAATTATTGGTTTCTTCTTCCAGTTGTTCATAAACAACAGAGATAAGGAATCTACACTGAAAACACAATGAAACTTCAAAGACTTTGACTTTTTCAATCCAAATTCTTCATATCCTCACACCCAAATTGACGAAAATCATTCACTTCCAAACACCAAATCAAAATTCCCAAAAAAATGGATCAAAATCAAAATCATGTTATCACAATAGATCAAGAAATTGAGTTTATGACCACCCAAATGAAGGAACCACCTAAATTACTACACAAATTAGCCGGCAAAGATTCTTGTTGCATATTTAGAGTCCCCCAAAGTCTTGTCGAGATCAACAAAGAAGCATATCGACCTCGAATTGTTTCAATTGGTCCGTATCATTATGGAAACAAGGATCTTGAAATGATCCAAGAACATAAGTGGAGATTCCTCAACGATTTGATCACAAGAACAAGTAAGCCACTTAAGTTTTATATGGATATTATAGTGTCAATGGAGGTTCAAATTCGAGAAAGCTATTCGGAGTCTATTGACCGTTTTAGTACTAGTGAACTTGCTAAAATGATGGTTCTTGATGGGTGTTTTTTGATTGAGTTGTTCCGAAAAGTTGGGAAATTGGTTTCGGCTCAACAAGATGATCCACTCTTTAAAATGGTTTGGATATCACCTTTTTTAATGAGAGATCTTTTGAAAATAGAGAATCAAATCCCGTTTTTCGTTCTCCAAAAGTTGTTTAACGAGTCTAAAAACCGCGATGCTTCTACACTTCCGTCTTTAATCCTTGATTTTTTCAATTACACGGTTGATAGGAAAAAAACAGTCTTGCAAGAATTTAAGGATCTTGATGGAAAACATTTACTCGATTTTTTTCGAAAAAGTTTCATTAATATTAAGCATAGAAACGCTATTAAAAAGTCTAATACAACTTCCAAACTCATCCAACCCGCAACCAAGCTTATAATCGCGGGGGTTAAGTTCAAGGCGAATCATGAAGCCGATAGCTTTTTGGACATAGAGTTCCAAGATGGGATACTTTTGATTCCTCAAATTAACATGGATGATTTTTACAGTTCATTTTTCCTGAACTGTGTGGCTTTCGAGCAATGTTATTCTCATTGCTCGAAAGATATCACAACTTATCTGGTGTTCATGGGATGTCTCATGAACACCTCGACTGACGTGGATTTGCTTTCAGGAAGTAAAATAATCGAGAATTATTTTGGTACGGGTAAAGAGATTGTAAAGTTTTTCAATAATGTTGGGAAAGATGTGGCCTTTGATATCAAGAATAACTACTTACAAGGCTTGTTTAGGGAAGTAAATGACTATTATGAGAATGGGTGGCACGTGGGTTGGGCCGGGTTCAAGCATACTTATTTTGAGAGCCCATGGGCTTCAATTTCGGCTTTTGCGGCTTTTATGTTACTTTCTCTTGCGTTTCTTCAAACGTTTTACACCGTTTATCCATACTACCATAGTAATAAGTGAGACAAGTGGTATATATTTTGATTAAGTTGGATTCATTATAATCAAATCATCGTGTAATTTAAGTACATTGTATAGCTTCAGTAATCTTTGCTTTCTTGCAAGTGCCAATAATATATTTATTGTTTTGATTTTCTTTGTTTTCAAAATTGTTGAAACAAAAGAGAAGTTGTTGCGACTGTTTTCATTCTCTCTATTTCCAATTCATAATTTGATTATTACTTATTGTGATTTTGTTTTTGAAAGAATATTTATAAGCAGCATTAACAATTTCATCTGCAGATAAAAACAAGAGTTCCTTGCCCATCAACCAAAAAAAAAGGGGAACTTACATACATCCCAAATCAATGCATAATGACATGTTTTACAACACGCAAGCTTTCAATACACAAGTACAATACTTTCAAAACTACTTTATTTTAAGTAAAATGTGTGTATCATGTATTCAGTGTATGATGTGCTCATGTCAAACGTATCTGAAATTCACGTAACCGATATTGAAATTTCGAGTACTTGAATTTCGAATGCTAGACACAAATGTTGATTTTCAAAATCTCCGGATATCCAAAATATCCAAATAAAATATTATTGTCTTCTACTTTATTGTAGTTTCGAAGAATATCAAAAAAATATCCGAAAATATCTGGATAACTTAATTTTTCGGATACCGAATTAGGATGCTAAATCTTCTATCTGAAATTTCGAATATCTAAAATTCAGATATCAAGATTTTCAAATATCAATTTTGAACACCCCAATTCCTATCATTATCCCAAAAAAAAACCTTGTACCCATATGTATTTTTTCCTAATCAACATAATTAGAGAATTACGTACCCCGACTAGTCAAAACATTATAAGAAAAATCCAAAACTATCATGTTCAGAATTTTCTAGGCCACGAGAAATCGTCCTACTAAAAAACACAACACAATCGTTCATGTGCATATTATCATTGAAAACGACAAATAAGACAACCAATTATTCAAGTTATACCAAATATTCTTACTTAATTAACAGTCAAATATATAACTTTGTTTCTAGATGTATCAACAAATCATATACCTTTTTGACCTTGATTTTAATTTTTAATTATTATTATTTTTTCACTTTGAATGTTTTGACAGAAGAATGGAGAATTTCTTTTTTTTGGAAACGGCAAATAGATATAAAAAAGAACAACCCAGCTTAGCAAGTCGCTAAGAGGGGAGAAGAGTACAAGATTACATCAAAAACAAAAGGGCGAAACACCCCAATCACATCAATTACATGAAAATTTACTTCTATTTTTTAACCACATGAAGCTACTAGAAATGATGTCACCCGCTATCACTGAAAAAGCCTTGAAAGTATTATTGAACACCGCATCATTCCTTGCCTTCCATAAGCACCAAATAGTACATTGAATAATCATAGTTAACACTTCCTTTTTTTTGGGACAATTTCCCCAATTCGATCCGAATTCAATAAACTCGACAACCGAGTTGAATTGAGGTAACGAGATTCCACACCACTTAAAAATCCATGATATTACATCAATCGCAAAAGGGCAGCGAGTAAAAACATGATCAACGTCTTCAATGTTTTGATTGCATAATTTACAAGTTGTTGAACCAACGTTTATGCCTCTTTTCTCCAAACATTTGGCAACCGGAATACGACCCAAACCAACTCTCCAAACAAAGCATTTAACCTTTAAAGGTACCATTTTTGACCAATGCATATTTAAGTAACCAGTGGTAGTGAACCTTGAATCAATCCATTTTCTAATATGACGTACCGAGAACTTAATTTCAAAATAGAAATATGTCAAGGGGAAAACAGCGAAAGTACGTCAAAGAAAGATGACAACATCAAAAGTGTAAATGCTATTTTTTTTTACTGAAATACGGAGTAATGTGAAATTCACGTGCAAAAACATAAATGTGTGGGGCTTTAAATAACTAATTACATGACAAGACCTGACACCTTTTCTTTAATGAACATTTTCACCAATGAATACGCACACTAAATTAATATTATTTCATACTTAGGCATCATACATGCTAGTGAACTTTAATTTCACAAACTGATTAAAAAGTAAGCTAATCAAATACTAACTCCATCTAAAAATTATTGTTCACATTTTAATATTACACAGTTTAAAAAAAGTGCATTTATTATATTATGCAACTAATAGAATTTTCTCTTTACCACCTAAATATTTTTTGATTGGTTGAATTTTCAAGTGTACAGTCATTTTAAGATATTTAAAAAAAGAAATATGAACAATAAAAATAGAATGGAGGGAGTAAAATAAAGATATAAGTTCTTCATTTTTGAATGTTTCATAACAACTATATTTGTTTTCATGTAACAAATTGATACTAATATACTAGTATTTGTTATAAGTTCTTTTTTGAGTCCATTTCAATTAAGATTTATTGATATGTGAGATCTAAAATACCTACTTCCTCGGTTTTTCAAAATAAGTGATACATAAATACATTGTTAGTGTCATTGGTTATGAGTCAAAAAATTATAATGAGTATTAAATTGGATAGTTAGTGAAAGAGTATTGATCACTGCCTTTTCAAATGTGGTGTGTCCTCAGCAGTGTTTTAAAACTCGGGTCCGACCAGCCGGTCCGACCGGGAAATAGAATTATGTCGGGCCGATTCGACCGGTTTAAAGTCCATTTATGAACCGCTTCGAACTGGTCGGGTTAACTGTGAACCCCGGTTGTACCGGACCGGTCGAACCGTATTTTGTTATTTCAATCTCATTTTTTAAAAATTAAAATGAATATTTTGTATTATTTTTTATACGTTTGAATCTTATATGTTTTGCAGTTTGAAAAAACAAGTTTTTAGTTGAATGTTAAGTGTTATGTCTCTTTTTTATTATAGATTATGAACTCAAAGTGTTGACTTTTGTTGAAAAAATAGTTTATGTGATTTTTTAGATTTTTATATTATTTGTTTTGTAATTTTTTTAGGATTTTTTTTTTCATTTATATACCTTTTACATAACTAATTTAATATAAATATTCAATTCTATTGTAATCCGGTTGAACTCGCCGGTTGAACCAATCCGACCGGTTCGACCATTTTTAGAGCAGCGTCCGGTCCGATTCGAAATCCGAGTTTTAAAACATTGGTCCTCAGCCCTTTGAAGAAAGGTTGGGGCTGGTGGAGAACGTTGGCATTGAGTAACATAAATCTCAGTGGATCGTGTCAGATTTGTCATTCTGCTACTTCTAATACCCCATCGTGTATGTAAGTCATCTATAAGGGTGGTGATTTGCACAAGGATTTTTTTTTTTTTTTTTTTTTTTTTTTGCACAAGGAAATTTATAGTTAAAGTACAATTATACCCCTAACATATATACCCCACAAATCCTATAAAAAAGGGCCAACATCTCCTATATTTCGGTTCCAGGAATGCTGAAATTAAAATGCAGTATCATACTAAATATCGTAAATATTAATAAGGGACTTTATTATGTTTAACATTTATAATAAAATTACTAGTATGTTTATTTTTTAACATGCGATTTTTGTTTATTACACATATTAATATTATTATGCTAATTAAATTACAATGTAGAAGTCTTAAGAATACATTATTAAAACACAAAATATAATATTAAATTGTTATGAGAATATTAACTTTATACATGAATCCAAATTATTATGAGAAAATTGAATTGTAATTGAACAAATTAAATATCTTGGATTACCTCCGAGTATACTAAAAATTAATTATATATGAGAACATTGAAGTGCAACCTAGCATTTAGTGATCATTTAAAATGCAATTGTGATGGTATTAAAAGAATCAATTAAAGCTTGTAGATGAAACAAAAGAATTTACTTTCATATGAGAGTCGACAGAGCATAGTAGATGAAACGCAATTGTGTTTGCCCTATTCTTTTAGGGTTTGTAGGGTATAAAGAGAAAAATTAGGCTCTATTATGTTAAGGGTATAAATGTACTTTGACTTTAAATTTCCTTGTACATAAAAAACAAATCCTTGTGCAAATCACCACCTCATCTTTAAAGAATTCTATCTGCCGCTTGTTGTACTAGTTGTCTTAACATTAATTTCAACTCCATAATTAACAAGATTACAAATGGAGTTACTTGAAATGTTTATAAAGATTTGTTTCCGAGTCTGCAAGAGACTTGCTCTAATTTGGTTGGATAATATAAGTAAATCAAAAACCTTAAATTGGAAGACGTGGATCAAAGACCCTACAACTGCTGCGGGTTGATACTCACTGAAGTAGCATTTTTCTATAAAGTTGTGTTATTAGGCCTCTTTCATATTTGTATTTTGTTTAGGTTGGACTAGGTTCACTGTTCTCGGGCTCCTGGGCTGACCCTAATAGCCAGAGAATTCATTTCTGCATCACAAGTTTTAATGTTTACATCGCACAGTACAAGTTAGACAGTTAAATATACAATCAAACTAAACAATAGTTATGATACATATAATAAAAGTTGTAGTGTAAGAATCACCTCTTAATACATTTCTAGCTTTTCTTAAAAAAATAAAAAAAAATTACCAAGTTGAAGCAAAGAGAAATGTTAAATGATTCTACCATTTGGATCTACAATTGGACATACATTGTGATGTGATGACACTTGGCAAAATCAGTAGAAAAAATAAAAATTAACATATTTATCATGTACATTTGTAAGTACAAATGGTAGAATCATTTAACATTTCTTATTCTGGAAATATATATACCATACTTACAACATAATCAACAAATTCTACAAAGTCAGATATTTTAATATGGCTTGTTCTAAGCCTACCAAGCAAATCACTAAGCCTACCAAGATATGACAAGAGATATAAGTTTGAAGTTGACCGCATGTCCACACTTTTCTTCAAAAATATGAAAGGAGATTTTAATTTTAAAAATAAATAAAAAGAGATTTTTTACCATCACATGGTTTAAATGGAAAAATACTTTAACCTTTTATCCTTATTTTATTTCTAGTAACATTTTGTAAAAAGATTTCGTATGTGAAAGCTTATAACTTCATTAAAATATGGGTGAAAGCTTATAATTTAAAATTGTGCATCGTACATATTTCCATTGGCCTAAGGTGAAAGCTTATAACTTCAAATTAAATATTCATTAATAAATAAAACAAGATTACATTAAATAGGAAGGTTCATAATTAACTCGATAAGTCATCATATTCAGGATTACGATAATGATATTCGCGAAACTCTTCTTGACGACTAACATACGAGTCTTCCCATCCAGATGCAATGTCACCTTTTCTATATGCTAACCAAAGTGGATGAGTAAACGGTAAAGGACAACCTTCACGTAATTCCGCTTTAATATAATGGTTTCCATTCACATGAGCAATGACAATTCTCTCATGTGGCTCTGATTGTGGTGCACTGGACCAAAGTGGAAAAATTGTAGTACAACCTCCGACATTTCCTCCATTAGTTAGATATATAACAACTCTATTGTATGTAGAAGCAATAACCAATCCCGTGTTTGGCATTTCCATCCATTTTCCAGCTAATCGTACGGTTTTATAGATTTCATTATAACCTTTTGTTCCAAACATACATTTGTAGTTTTGCTTGTTAGCATCTAACTCTTGCACCAAGTCTGAACGAATTCGAGGCCATTGATCCTCTGATAGACCAAGAGCGACAGCAATTGATCGAAATCCGCAATTTCCGTCACCCATTACATCTTGTAACCCCATAAGGTAAGGACGGAAAATTTGTGGAAGTTGATTCAAAAATCTTTCTGAAGCGCTTGTTGATATAGATGAACCATGTCTGGAAAATGACCGACTCACATACGAACTGTGTCTTGCAGGTTCTACATTTAAATCCGGGAACAAGTTGTGTGCACATGTTTCATAATTCGAGTATGAACTATGTCTTGCCGGTTCCATATTCAAGTCTATCCCAAAAAGTCTGGTTGAACAACTACCTTTACCATGATCTTGGCTTTTCGGATCAACACACTTCTTCTTTGTTTGTTTCTTCAAGCTTGGTCGTCCACGAGTATTTTTTTTAACTGCCGGTTCTCTAACTAGATTTGTGCTTGGATTGATTATGTCACCTAGCTTTCTTAAAAAACTCTTCTTTCCGGCGTTAGACTGCTTGTTAAACTTTTCTTTAAAATTGTGTAATTCATCGTCACATTGAATATCTTCATATTCCAATGGTGTTGACCATGATACATCCAACGTCCTCCAAAAGATGTCAATGGAATCCAAAGGAATAGCAACACCTGCAAAAGGACGTTTTAATGTTTTTGATAAATCAAGACCTTGAAAAATTAGTCAAACTATTTTAGTTAAATAAACTCACCAGAAATTGAGTACTTTATAAGTATGCAAGCACATGGTAGCCCGCAACTCTTACGAAGTTGACAACCACATGTTGAGCAGTCTAACTCAAGATCATCTAATCGATTTAATTCTCTTAAAATCATATCAAGAGCTTTATTTGAAACAAAACCCCGTAATAAGTCGAAAGATGGTATGTTATGTTGATGATAACGATAAATTCTACTTCTTTCAAAGCTTTCATTTATTGCTGTAACTTGGGACTGTAAGATTTGGTTGATATATCCCACAAATTGATCTAACGAATACTTTTTTGATTTCAAGTACTTTTTTAACTTGGCATGTTGGCTTTCAACTCTGTTGGTTGTGCGATTGAAGTTAAATATATAAAACTATTACGTGGATATTTTATCAGCACTAATTGAAGTTGTTTGTAGTTCTTGATGTACGATTCCCATGTTGGAGAATCTTCTAATAACTTCCACGCCAAAAGAAATGAGTCCCAGTCACGTTGCTTCTTGATTGTTGGCCTGCAATTCTTCAAAATATTTTAGCTAATATGCCATCTACAAAGTAATCGAGTAGCATTCGGAAAAACAATTTCACATGCTTTCATAAGAGCCAACTCTCTATCAGTAATTATAACACGTGGAAGCATGCATTCATCTAATGTGAGCTTTAAACACTCTAAGACCCACTTATAGTTGTCAATCTTTTCTTCACATATAAAGGCAAAAGCTATGCAAAATGTTTTTCCTGTAGAAGTTACCCCAACAATCTCAACAAAAGGCATATTATACTTATTAGTCTTGTAGGTAGCATCTATCATCAACACGTGCGGGAATGCACGCCATATTTTAAATGATGTCGGATGAACAAAAAATAAAGCTTCTAGGTCGTTTGTAATATCATTTGCAGAAAAGTCGTGAACATAGCCATTATAATGTAAAAGTGACAAAAGAACTTGCATCTTACTTTTTCCAACTTGTAAGGTCTTACGAATTTTATATTGTGCGTTATATATGTCTTTAATTGTCGACACATTTTTTTCATTTTGCGACTTTAATATTGATAGAATATCACGTGGTGGCACATTCTTCTTTGTCAAATCTTTAACTAACAGATATTCATCATTAGACAATCGTCTCGCATATGGATGCCCTTCCAAATGTTGTGCTGGAAGATGATTATGTTCATCGCATACTACACTTATCAACCAACCATTATATTTGCTTGAATATTTTCCTGCTAATTGGAATGGACAATTAATTTTTCTGGTAGCTGAATTTTTACTTGATTCATGCCCCTCTTTAGGTTTATATTCACCACCAAGATCACACATAAGCGTGACTTCATACAGAAAACCATTTGTATCCGTGTATGACCTTTGAGTAATTATGACGTAACCAAGAGAGAGCGCAATATTTTGCGCCCAGTTTTTTAAATCATCGTGAGAGTGAAACACCTAAAGTTAAATTTATATAAAAAATATATAGTTATAAATAAAACAAAATATTTATAATACGTAATCGTTTTACCTGATTAGAAGAAAAAGATGACATTGAAGTAGAAAATTCTACACCATTTGAGTTGTTTTCAGGAAAGAATGACATTTTTCTTTGTCACGTCAAAACAAAATTCTGCAAAATAAAAATAAAAAAATGATATTTCTATTTAGTACATAATTAGCAATAATAATAATTGACACCACATTATGTAATGACGTTAAAAAAAACCCTACATTATGTATTAAAATTGGGTTAAAATTAACTAAATGTCTTACAATCCTAAAACCCAGATCATGTTTAAAAAGTAGCCCAACCCATTAATTAAACCCAACCCACTCATTAAACACTTACTATAACATAAAAAAAACACTAAACCTTATCCTTCCCCAATTCATTCACTCCTCTCTCTCTCCCCCTCTCAAGAAACTGCTGCTCTCCATCTCCACCGCCGCCTTCACCAACATTCCTCAACAACGAAATCTTTCACCGACGTCTCCACCAGCATTCCGTCGCCATCTCCATCGTGACAGTCCGACGACCATATCTCCACCGCTCCAACCGCTCTCTCTCCGACCTCTCTCGTTTATGTGTTTTGTTTGGGTAGTGTAATATGTTTTGTTTTTCTATAAAGTTTAGATTTGTTACATACCTTTGTTTAAATATTTTCCTTGTCTTTCTCTTCTGTTTTTCTTCTTCTTTATAGTTTAGATTTGATATATAACTTGCTTAGATCTAGCCTGAAATATGTTATTACTTGTTCTTTGTATTTGATACCCAGTTTCAAGATATATACTACTGGATTTGTTGTAAACTTTAAATAAGTTTTTATTCTTTTTCATTTTCAGTACCGATAATATCTATATTTTTATTAAAAATCTTACATTTTCGATGGTTTCTTTTGACTACAGTTTGTACAGATTCTCTTTTGTAAGATTGAAGCAGAATTTATTAAAGAAAAAATATAAAAAATTTGTACAGATTTTGTACTTGAAAATCTCTCTTTTTTATTAAAGAAAAAAAATATAGAACTTTAAATTAGCTTTCTGATTTTTTTTTAAAGAAAAAAATAAAAACCTTGTACTTTAAAAAGCACTTTAAGAGATTGCCAATGGCTTTTTAAATAAATAAACACTGTACGTATATTTTTTTTGTAAAAAAAAGTGTATCAGTTTTTTATTTTTTGTTAAAAGTGAAAAAATAAAATCTTTGTACTTGAAAAGCACTTTAAATACTGAACAGCTTTTTCTTTCTGTTATATCAATCAATCGGAATGGGTTTGACTGGGGTGTTGACAGTGCTTATTCCCAATAATAAAATTTAATAAAAAATAAAAAATTCGGTTGGAATAGTAGAACCCTTTAATATTGCTTAAAGTCTAAATCTTCCTACTTTTAAGTATTGGAAGTTACTCCATATATTTCTCCTAAACCCTAATTAGCAAGTAAATCATATATAAAAAGGAAAGCAATTGCAAATTAAATGAGAAATTTTTATCATACACAAATTTTCAGTATTAACCAATTATATCAATTCATTAGTTTTAAATATTTGAAATTACAAATAACTTGAAGTTAAAAACATAATTTTTAATCTGAATCGATAAACTTCAAACATATTCAATTTAAATGATTTCTATTAATGAAAATGAACCAATATAATTATTCATTGCACTCCACTAGTATACAAATAACATTTGTCGATCCAAAAGTCAATAAATAGTTCTTTAGGATCGTGATGTAGTCCAATGAACTTATCATCTACACAACTTTAGCGAAAAGTACAACGGTAGTTGCGCCGAAAAATATTATCAACTTTGTATTCTTCGATTTCTATTCTATCAGAGGATAAGTTACAAATATATGATTGCATAAATCATAACCATGGTATAGATCTATCCCAATGGGGTTTTCTCCACATATCAAACTACATTATATAATAACCAAAATAGACTTTTGGTCTTCATTCCGAGCTATTTGAATTAGTAAATAACAAAAGAAAAAAAAAGTTGTGTAAACATATGAAAAGAAATTTGTGGAAAGTATTTCAAAGAGAAAAAAATATAAAAAAAATCTACAAGATGGATTTGGTGACTTAACTCTTGGTGGCATAAATTAATAGAGAAAATTCTTTCTTCTCATCTTTCTTCTTCACCTTCTCTTCCAACCATAACCTACTATCGAATCCATTTCTTGTCCTAAACATAAATACCACATGACCCGATCCAGATCCGGATTCAGACCCGGAATTGAAGAACCAATCATGAACGTCCCACATTAGATCCACTGACAACCCATCAACAAATATGGTCTGATTGCCTCTAAAATTCCATTGGAGCCTCTTAACCCGTATGACGACCCGTTTATCAATACAGACCGATAAAGTCGGGTTTTTTACACCATCGTCTTCTCCGGTACACTGAACCAAGATATCATGGCAACTTCCGGCATCGGAAAATTGAGCCTTTGTTGAGTAAAGGGTATTTCCGTGAAAATGCTCCCGCCGGGAAATCAAAGAAAAGTTCGCAACTTGATTATGGGTTTTGACTTTCTTGACGGCGGCTTCCTCCGCCATGTCTCCGATGAACAACCCCAGTTCCGAATCAACCATGATTAAAACATAGTACCCTTCAACCGGTTCTGCTCCGGCGCCGTACAACGCCGACGAAAGATCGTAAAAAACCTCGAACTTTGAATGATTGATTTCGAACGCTTTGCTTCCTTTTTTCTTGCGAAATAGTCCTGAATTTGTGTTTAAACGGAACGCCGTAGTTGTATCATCGCCGGAGTTTATTTGAAGGCCTTGGGTGGCGGCGTTACGACACCACGTGACGGTGATCAGGTGGTGGATGCCGGTTGAAAGGGTGGTTTTGTACAAGTTTGTAGTGGCGGTTTGGATTGATGGAACTAAATTTGGAGAAACAGAATTTGAAACATTTTTGTAATTTGAACATGATGATTTTTCAGACACTTGAACTGCTAATTCACTGTAACAAGAAATTAAACCCATCATTGTTTTTTGTTTTTCCAATTTTCCGGTGAGAAACTCCGATCAACGATATGATTTTTGTGTGTGTGTGTGAGATAATTAATGAGAACGAACCGTATGTTTAGGTGGTGTAATGAATATGATTATGTGTCTAATAAGAAAAACAAATGGCAGAATTTGAGTGTATATATTAGGAAAACTTGCTGGATATAATGTATTATTTTTTTATTATAAGTTTATATTTTAAAGTTTTTTCTTTCCTTTTTATAATATTTTTGCCAGTGAGATATTTGGAATAAAATAAAGAAGGTGGAGCTACAGGTTTAGTTTGCTTTTCTTTATTTAAATTAGATTAGACGAGGTGTGAATTTGGATAATAATAATCGATAAATGTAGTAAAACTAAAAGTTGATAGTTGTTATTAACTTATTATAATATGTTGTAAATAATTAAATTTTGTCAGCTATTACTAAAATGATGATTTGGATATGTCTTTAGGTAGTTTTAAAGGATTACTACTCTGTTAAAAAATAAATAGAGAAAATGATATTTAACTGTATCATTTAGTCTATTTATTTTTCTACCTACTTAATATGATGATATGTGTAATATATTAATTCTGTCTCTTAATATTATTCTTTGATTTTGATACATGTCTTCATCTAATGAGTAAGACTATGAGTAAGACCAAATGGTAAGATTAAATATCAATACTCAAATAAAATAAAGTATATTTTTCATTTTGAGGTATTTCAAAATAAGTGATATATTTTGAATACTTATCTTATTTGTAGTAAAAATAGTGGAGCTCAAACCTACTATCTCATTTAATATAGTGAAGCGATTCATTTACCATTACTTTTACTTTTAAACATAATTAATTTCACGTTATATAAAATATGTGGGACTCATCTCTCACAAACTATCCAATTTAATCTAATTAATCTTCATTATAGATTTTTACCTCAAAAAACGTATAATTAAGGTGTATCATTTATTTTGAAACTGTAACACCTCATTTTTCAAAACACCTTTTAAACATATTTTTAAATAAAAATAATACAATGTCCAATGTTCCCAAAATACGGTTTAACAAAAACCAATAAAAGTTTATCAGAGTATTAAAGCCGGTGTTACAAATACAATATCATAACCATAGGATAAACGAGAACTACCTACGAGCTCCCGGGCTGATCAACACTAGGCCACTTCTAACGCGACCCTCTAACCAACGATCCTGAACCTGAGTACATAGCCAAAAACAAAGTAGTACGTGAGACAAAATAGTCTCGTGAGATACATGGGTTTTCGACCCGTTCTCAAAAGATTTATAAAATAATATTTATAACATTATAAATACTTATCCTTATCATTTCTTATTAATTCATAAATCATCTTCTATTCATTTAACTGTTTAAACTAATAAGCTTACCATAAGCTTACTCATCATCTAATCACATACTTGTAAGCTATCTCCAAGCTTACACTTTCTTTATCACATATGCAACGGACCTCTCCGAAGCCAACTCTCCCGATATGGGACGTCATAGGTAACTATCAAGGTAATTGGGAACCCCCATCTTACCGAGATTCATAAGCTCTCCCGTTCCCGGGCCGTCATGCTCACCCATCATTGGGTGTCGTAAACTGTGACATTCTACTCTTTGCGCAGGGAGGTACCTCCCCAAGTAGACGTCTCATACTACCCCATTTCTGGGCGGTCTTATTCCGGATATCTCATTAACACTTATGAGCCTCAGCTCCTTTCATCAAAATATGAGCATTAGCTCCTTTCATCAAATTCATCACTTATTAGAATACACCTATTCTAATTTATCATATTATTCTCTTTACTAAATCATTTCAAATCTTGACTTTACCAAGTCCTTTACTAATTTAAAACATATTCATCTTTTATCAAAATCTTTGACTCTTCTTTGACTAGAATACACGTTTATTACTAGTTACTTATTACTTATTCTCTTAGTATTTCAATATCTACTTTTATTAGTATAATATACTAATCGATACTCATTACTTAAAAATCATTGTCTCAAGCTTTATTAATACATATTATTAATAAACCGATTATCAATCTCTTTTAAATCATCATCTTTATTCATACATCTTATTTATGAAAACTCATTGATTACTTTTCATTATCGTAATCTCTTTCAAAATCATTTATCATTTAAACATACTTAAATAGTCCATTACTAGCATTTTCTTATCGTATCAATCATATCTTTATTAAAAACGTTTATTAATAAAGACTCTTAAAACATCATAGTTTTCAAAATCATTTGCTATGTACCCAGTAAAAGTCTCATGTACTCACCTTAGCCAAGCTAACTCCAAATCGTGTCTAACAACACGAGTCCTTGCTTTCCAACTTGTGAAATGTCACCAATCTTTAGGTCTTCTTGACCTACCATCAATATCATCACAATAACTAGTTATTATCCATAACTAATCACTAATCAATCCATATTCACATCCCTAACCACCAAGTTCATCCAACTTGGTGGAATCTCAAACCCTAGTTCAAGATTTCCATCAATAAACCCATATCAAACTTGTACACATCGATTACAAGCTTACAATGAGTGTTCTACACCCATGATTAGTCATATTCCCCAAAGATGACACGAATGATTCCCCAAACCACCATTTCTACCCAAACAAAGTTCATAACTAGCTAGATAACATCAACAATCAAGAAATCTTACCTTTGATGTTTAGATCCTTCAAGATTGAAGAAGATTTGAGCTCTTGAGCTCCAAAATCGCCCAAGTTTGCTCCCAAATCGGCTGCACAATGTGTGTGGTTGAATGAGAAATGAAACCCTAGCTCACACACAAGATTATATGTTCCAGACGCTCCTCGCGCCCCGCTCGCGCCCACCTCGCGCCGCGAGGTGACGCGGGTTCGCCTGCTGGTTGCCGCAATTTTCCAGAATTCGCGCCACGCTCGCGTCTGGCTCGCGCCGCGACCTCAACGCGAGGTCAACGCGAGACCTTCGCGTTTGGACGTTGAACTTGCTGTTTGAACTCGCGACTGCCTCGCGCCTGCCTCGCGCCGCGAGGTCTGTCTGGGTCAGTTTCTTATCTTTTAAACTTGTTTCCAACCATGTCTTGACCCATACTTGGTTACCCCAAGTCCCAAACATCCAAACACTCGATAAAACACAACGGAGACTCGATTAAATATTTTCCCACCTTTATTCCTCAATATTTCCATTTAATATATTAACCGAAAATTCCGGTCGTTACAACTATCCACCCCTTAAAAGGATTCCGTCCTCGGAATCAACTCAAGGATTTCCAATCCTCATTACACTTCCAAATTATGATCCAATCATACTTATGCATTTGATTGCCTTACTTGACTCCGTTAAACTCAAACGGGTCACAAACCAACTTGAGTTCTTAATACCCGAACGGGTCAAAATTTTACAATTTGACCTTAACATTCCCAATCATTTATACAAATCCTTTGATCCACATTGGGATAATATGACCCAATTATTACTAATAACCATTTGACCAAAATGTTAGTCAACCCATCGCTTTGACCAAATTGTCAACATTGTTCCATCTTTGACTTAGCACAAGGTCAACCATTTCTTGACAATTTCCTTACCCACTAGTGATTCCATTAACCATAAATTCCTTAACAATGGACCTTACCTTCATGGTCCAACAACAATCATATTCGGTTTCTAAATTCCATTCGAATTGCCCAAAGGTCAAAGTCGCACCCTTTGACTACAATTATTTCCATTAATCAATCAACCACTATCATACACACATACATGTGATACATTATGCCCTTATCCTTGACTAATCATTTTAAACGAAAGTCAAAATCCAGTTTTTGACTAAAGTCAACATTCCACTAGTTGACCAACCTTGACTTATGATTAAAGTCAAACTTACTTTGCAAAATTTCCATATTCTTTACTACTAAGGCATCGCTTCCCGAGCTTTTCATTCCCGAATTCCAATATCTAAATTTCCTTTCTCAATTGTTCCTCTTTTCTTCGATTTCAATTTCCCCAATCGATTAACCATTTCCACTTGAATCAATACCAAATCTCTATTACTTTTTAACTTTCATCCAATTACTTATACCTTTTATAATTTCCTTCAAACATCCTTATACCATACTTGAATTTCCCGATTACCGGTTCTAGAGCCTCAATCACATCCAATTGTGGCCTAACCACCCGATATACATCTTTCACCACTCATTGGCTACTAACCACTTTGCTTCCTAAAGCATTCCTTTTTCATGAACCATTAACTTGTAGGTATCCCATACTCATACTTCTACTTAAACACTACTCGTGTTTTCAACCCAAGTTCTCACTTGCCATAAAAAAAACATAACAACAACTAACCATACGGTTCTACATACGTCAGATATAAACCTCACAATTCTGATTCTTCAGTTCATACCTTAATTATGCCACCGAGATGATCGGAAAGCCTCCAATCCATCAAGGCCCAAACTGTCACAATGATCGGAAAGCCTCCAATCCAAAGTGACTCATACAATACCATTTCATCTTGCATACCATTCATGTATGCATCATTCGCTTAACATCATGCTATTATTTTCTTTCACAATCAATCACATTTTCTATCCACATTTTCACTTTTCCACTTTTCACATAACACTTTCTCTCTAAAACCTCATGCCTTCCAAGGCCATTATTTCCACTCACACACAATACCACACGGTATGCACATATTCACTAAGCAACTTATTTATCAATCGACCTTTACTAAACATGCTTTCTCAACATTACTATTTTTCCAATCTTTCCTTTACCACCGAGGTAACCACTAACACCCTTTTAATTATCCATATTTTACCGATTCACACGGTCCTTATGAGTCAACCCATTGACTCCGATCGATACCCAACCTTGAACTATCTCATTTTTTTTTTATTTTTTTTTATAAACTTTACCAATAACAAACTATTCACCCTTGCCATTGCATACGTCAACTCTGACTATACGCATAACAACTCGGGGAGATTATCTCCCAAACTTATTTTTCACATCATATATCCTATCTAATATTATTTCCATACTTATATCACATAAGCACCAATTGTGCGACATAAAAGCAATTGAATTCTAATTATCTATCAAAATTTCATAAATGCATTACCTGAAGCGGCCCCACGGGTTTCCTTCACCCGATTCCTGTTAGCGGTTGATGCCGACGTGTTGGTTCTCTTCCTTGGGCACGCACTACTAAAGTGTCCCACCTCGTGACAAGTGTAGCATTCCACTTCCTCGAGGTTCCTTACTTTGCAATCCTTTGCTCGGTGTCCTACTCGACCACACTTGAAGCATATAGCCGAATTTGCCTTGCATTCCCCACGGTGATTCTTTCCACAACTTTGACAACTTCCAACACCGCTATGCTTCGACGAACTCGACCCCAATCCTTCCTTCTTTGTCAATCCCAAGCTACTATCAAGCTTCTTCTTTTCCTTTCCTGATGCCGACTCTTGAGCCCTCCGGCGAAACACCCTTTCAACACCTCGAGCGGTACAAATGGCCTCATCCAACGTGGTCGCTCGCTTGACTTCCAATTCAAACTCCGGTGGTAGTCCATTTGCATACCGAACCACCTTCATACGCTCCGTCGGATAGGACTTGATTACAAACGGAAGTAATCCCGTAAACTTTTTGGTGTATTCCTCCACCGACATATTTCCCTTCTTGATAAACACAAACTCCTCTTGCAGTTCCTCTAGATCTCTTTCAGGACAAAACTTTTCCTTCAATCTACTCGTGAATTCCTTCCACGACATCTTGTACACTTTCTTTCCCAAAGTCTCATACATGGTATCCCACCATGTCAACGCTTCATCCTTCAACTGTCGGGATGCATAAATGACCATGTCTTTCTTTAAACACTTGCTACTTTCTAGCACTTGCTCGGTTTCCCGAATCCAACGCATCGTGACCTTTGGTTCCGAACTTCCATAATACACTCCGGGGTTGCACGACATGAATGTCTTGTAGGTGCATCCTTCTCTTTCCTCCGAATCCGAATCGTCGGTCTCTTCAGTCAATGACTTCTCTGTACGGGTCTTGCTACCCGAAGACTTACTTCCACCACGAGATTTAGAATCATCTCGCCTATCCACATTCAAACGGTTATCGATAATCCGGTTCATATCTACATTTACCTCATCCCTCATCTGATGAAACAAATTTCTGATCGCTTCCATAGTTACCGGGGTTTGGTTTGCATCCAAACCGGAACCTTCTCCAATATTACCGGGATGAGTCGGGATTCAATTTGAATCCGTCTCATGATCTCGTGGAATCTCTCCACTTCTTGGGTTCACCATTTGCTATACCAACATTTTAAACCATCAGAATACAAAGGTTGACTTATTAGTCAAACATAACCCATAAAGCCCAAACATTATCTCTTCTCTTAGGGATCGACCCCAATATACCCATACTTTACTGTCTCAAAAGACTAATCATGGACATCCTATGGAAAATATATGGTCCTACTTAGCATAGCTTAAGACTAGGGAGGTCAAACCTACCTAATTCACTTAAACTACAGCTCTGATACCAAGTTGTAACACCTCATTTTTCAAAACACCTTTTAAACATATTTTTAAATAAAAATAATACAATGTCCAATGTTCCCAAAATACGGTTTAACAAAAACCAATAAAAGTTTATCAGAGTATTAAAGCCGGTGTTACAAATACAATATCATAACCATAGGATAAACGAGAACTACCTACGAGCTCCCGGCTGATCAACACTAGGCCACTTCTAACGCGACCCTCTAACCAACGATCCTGAACCTGAGTACATAGCCAAAAATAAAGTAGTACGTGAGACAAAATAGTCTCGTGAGATACATGGGTTTTCGACCCGTTCTCAAAAGATTTATAAAATAATATTTATAACATTATAAATACTTATCCTTATCATTTCTTATTAATTCATAAATCATCTTCTATTCATTTAACCGTTTAAACTAATAAGCTTACCATAAGCTTACTCATCATCTAATCACATACTTGTAAGCTATCTCCAAGCTTACACTTTCTTTCACATATGCAACGGACCTCTCCGAAGCCAACTCTCCCGATATGGGACGTCATAGGTAACTATCAAGGTAATTGGGAACCCCCATCTTATCGAGATTCATAAGCTCTCCCGTTCCCGGGCTGTCATGCTCACCCATCATTGGGTGTCGTAAACTGTGACATTCTACTCTTTGCGCAGGGAGGTACCACCCCAAGTAGACGTCTCATACTCCCCCATTTCTGGGCGGTCTTATTCCGGATATCTCATTAACACTTATGAGCCTCAGCTCCTTTCATCAAAATATGAGCATTAGCTCCTTTCATCAAATTCATCACTTATTAGAATACACCTATTCTAATTTATCATATTATTCTCTTTACTAAATCATTTCAAATCTTGACTTTACCAAGTCCTTTACTAATTTAAAACATATTCATCTTTTATCAAAATCTTATTACTTTGACTCTTCTTTGACTAGAATACACGTTTATTACTAGTCACTTATTACTTATTCTCTTAGTATTTCAATATCTACTTTTATTAGTATAATATACTAATCGATACTCATTACTTAAAAATCATTGTCTCAAGCTTTATTAATACATATTATTAATAAACCGATTATCAATCTCTTTTAAATTATCATCTTTATTCATACATCTTATTTATGAAAACTCATTGATTACTTTTCATTATCGTAATCTCTTTCAAAATCATTTATCATTTAAACATACTTAAATAGTCCATTACTAGCATTTTCTTATCGTATCAATCATATCTTTATTAAAAACGTTTATTAATAAAGACTCTTAAAACATCATAGTTTTCAAAATCATTTGCTATGTACCCAGTAAAAGTCTCATGTACTCACCTTAGCCAAGCTAACTCCAAATCGTGTCTAACAACACGAGTCCTTGCTTTCCAACTTGTGAAATGTCACCAATCTTTAGGTCTTCTTGACCTACCATCAATATCATCACAATAACTAGTTATTATCCATAACTAATCACTAATCAATCCATATTCACATCCCTAACCACCAAGTTCATCCAACTTGGTGGAATCTCAAACCCTAGTTCAAGATTTCCATCAATAAACCCAAATCAAACTTGTACACATCGATTACAAGCTTACAATGAGTGTTCTACACCCATGATTAGTCATATTCCCCAAAGATGACACGAATGATTCCCCAAACCACCATTTCTACCCAAACAAAGTTCATAACTAGCTAGATAACATCAACAATCAAGAAATCTTACCTTTGATGTTTAGATCCTTCAAGATTGAAGAAGATTTGAGCTCTGGAGCTCCAAAATCGCCCAAGTTTGCTCCCAAATCGGCTGCACAATGTGTGTGGTTGAATGAGAAATGAATCCCTAGCTCACACACAAGATTATATGTTCCAGACGCTCCTCGCGCCCCGCTCGCGCCCACCTCGCGCCGCGAGGTGACGCGGGTTCGCCTGCTGGTTGCCGCAATTTTCTAGAATTCGCGCCACGCTCGCGTCTGGCTCGCGCCGCGACCTCAACGCGAGGTCAACGCGAGACCTTCGCGTTTGGACGTTGAACTTGCTGTTTGAACTCGCGACTGCCTCGCGCCGCGAGGTCTGTCTGGGTCAGTTTCTTATCTTTTAAACTTGTTTCCAACCATGTCTTGACCCATACGTGGTTACCCCAAGTCCCAAACATCCAAACACTCGATAAAACACAACGGAGACTCGATTAAATATTTTCCCACCTTTATTCCTCAATATTTCCATTTAATATATTAACCGAAAATTCCGGTCGTTACAGAAACGGATGAAGTATTATACTTAGGGTTTATGCAATGAGATAAAAGTATTTAATGAACTCTTTTAAAGAAGAAATATTTAATACATGTAAAATATCGACTTTATTAATGTTTAATAAATGTATTTTTTTAATATGTATATAAAGTTTAGATTCATTTATTATTTCTGATTTCATATGATTAGGATATGAATTAGACAAATATTTGTTATTATTAGCATAGGTTTGTTCCAAAGTATGCTTTAAGGGTCCATGTAAATATGTATTTAAGAGGAACTTCAAGTTTTCAATTAAACTTAATATATTTAAATTTATCTCCTAAAAAGGGTAAAATAAATATTTCATTAATCTTGATCAAGACAAATTTAGACAAATTTAAATGTAAGTTAATTAATAAGAGTATGAAGTAGGAGTTTATCTATATATCTATAAAGAATGAGTTCTAATTTTAAAGTTGCATTAACTACCATATATTAAAATTTTAGTTCCATTTATGTTCATAGTTTTATGACTATATCTATTAAAATTCATGTTAATAAATATTGAGAAACTCAAAAGTTTTAATAATAATTTGCCAAACTCACTAAATTGTAAGATCAAGAGTTTTGAAATAAAAATAAATAATGATAACAATAAAAAGTTCATTAAATAGGACTTTTCAAGTGTTATGAATCTTACACATTATGGTCTATAAATACTCATTTTCATGTTGCAAAAATTTTAACACTCTAAATGTGCATTCAAAAGAAACATCTAAAAGTGGAGTCAACAAGAAAGACCTTTAGTGATTATGTTCTTCATAGAGATGAGGTGTTTATGGTATTGTTTTAAAACAAAAAAAGAATGTTTGTTGTTTTTGTTTAAAATCATACAACCTCTTTTGTATATTTTATAAAATTATTATTCGTTGTTTATGTATATTTTGTATAAAAATGATATTATATAATGATCTAATAGTTATCATTATAGTATATGCGTTTGTGTGTAATATCATCACACAAAATTTAAGATAGATGTTTTATCATTCTAATGGTTATAATTGTTGTTCAATTGAGTTGTTATTTTACTTTTAATCCAATTTATATATTTTGATATGATGTTGTAATATTTAATTCTATATTTGAGTTTCATTTTGATATTGTATATATAATAATATTAAATAAATCATCTATATATCTATAAAGAATGAGTTCTAATTTTAAAGTTGCATTAACTACCATATATTAAAATTTTAGTTCCATTTATGTTCATAGTTTTATGACTATATCTATTAAAATTCATGTTAATAAATATTGAGAAACTCAAAAGTTTTAATAATAATTTGCCAAACTCACTAAATTGTAAGATCAAGAGTTTTGAAATAAAAATAAATAATGATAACAATAAAAAGTTCATTAAATAGGACTTTTCAAGTGTTATGAATCTTACACATTATGGTCTATAAATACTCATTTTCATGTTGCAAAAATTTTAACACTCTAAATGTGCATTCAAAAGAAACATCTAAAAGTGGAGTCAACAAGAAAGACCTTTAGTGATTATGTTCTTCATAGAGATGAGGTGTTTATGGTATTGTTTTAAAAAAAAAAAAAGAATGTTTGTTGTTTTTGTTTAAAATCATACAACCTCTTTTGTATATTTTATAAAATTATTATTCGTTGTTTATGTATATTTTGTATAAAAATGATATTATATAATGATCTAATAGTTATCATTATAGTATATGCGTTTGTGTGTAATATCATCACACAAAATTTAAGATAGATGTTTTATCATTCTAATGGTTATAATTGTTGTTCAATTGAGTTGTTATTTTACTTTTAATCCAATTTATATATTTTGATATGATGTTGTAATATTTAATTCTATATTTGAGTTTCATTTTGATATTGTATATATAATAATATTAAATAAATCATACTAATAAAGATTGAGAAAACTCAAAAGTTGTAAAATCAAAAGTTTAACATAAATTAGCGTAATGAATTCATTTTAATAATAATTTGACAAATTCATTAAATTGTAGTTGTAAAATCAAAATTTTTAACATAATTTATAGTAACGAATTCATTTCAAAACTTTTGATTTTATAACTTTTGAGTTTCTCAATCTTTATTAGCATGAACAAAGCCCGTGCATCGCACGGGCCATATTATCTCGTATGGTGTAAAAATTAACTCTTTTCACTAATACTTTAATAGCTCTAAAAAACTTGAAGATGTTCTTTTTATGTGAATGTAGAACTCGGTTTAAGTTTATGTGACATGAAACAGTGTATATCTTAAACTTCTTTCTTAATCTTTTTCTAATTATTATTTTAGCTTAACATTTAATGTGCATTATATATTTAGATAATAATTTATAAACCACGCTAAAGGTTTAATACACAGTGAGTACAAGTTTTATACTCCCTCCGTCCCTAAATAAAGTTCTCATTTCTTTTGGACACAATATTTAAGGAGAAAGTTTATGGTGGGGTTATTGGTAGTAAATTTGATTAACGTATGTCTAAACTCAAGCCCTAGGTGATCAAAACTCATATAAATCACCATCTTTAAAATTGTCTTAAATATGTTTTTTTAGTGATATTTCAAGCTTTATGTTTCTTGAAATGGTGTTCATATAAAACACATGTGAATGTGTGTGTATGATTTTTTTTTTATTGTTCAAGTGTTTTAATATAATTGGAAATTGACAAATGTTTGTAAAATTAAGTGTTTAAACTAAAAACTACATAGTTTTAGGTGGTTCCACACTTAAAGTTTAGGTACGTAACAGTCACACACTCAATATCCCCTTTATATAATTGAAAGTTTATAAGTGGATGACGTGACATGAATCACATGATATGTAAAGTTTATAAATCCTAAAAAATATTTATTATCGTGGACGCCTTAACAATCCTTTAACATTTAAACTGTGTTTTAAAAGTTAGCATATATATTAGACAATATCAACATTCAAAATCACAAAACTATGAAGTATAATTATACTTTTGCTTCTCAAATGTTAAAGTTTGTTATTGGATATGATCTTTTGACTAATAAGAAAAACAAACCTCTTTTAGCACTTTTGGAAGTAATAGTTGAATTCTATAAAACAACAATAATTGTTTAAAACATGTCTTAGGTTATATATATGTTTTTATCGTTATTTCATGAATTTCATAGACAAATAGCTTCTGAGTTATTTTTGTCTTGTATTATTATACATAATGGTGTGGTAATCGCAAAGTAAACAAAAAAGAAAAGAGAAAGAAAAAAGTAACGGTCCTTTTATTTGTTACTTTGGATTCACTAGTACATGCATGATTGGAAAAGTTAATTAGCTAAATGAGTATGTTTTTTTTTTCATCGTCGCTTTTTCTATAAAACTAATGTTTTAAATATTTGGTTGAATCGGCTAGTTAAACGGTTGGACGGGGAAACAAGAAGGTAATCTTTTAGAATATACTTTATTGAAAGAAAATATTTTACTAATTCAATGTGAATATATATTTTTTCCTGAAAAGGTTTAGGTCAATATTACACTTTTATATGTAAGTGGGTAAGAATTATGTTTCCATGTTAAGGGTCAAGTCAATAGTCATGTTCAAAGTATTTCCTTCGACAAGCAGGAAACGGTAAAAAAAATTCTGAAGTGGTAAAGAACGAATTATAGCAAATTGAATATGATATTTGAATTTAATTCTTGACAGAGTACATTTTCAATTTTAGTTCCATCAGAAATATTTTGCAAAATAAACAATACCTTATGGTTGTCTTTAAAAAATGAGAATTGATATTTATGTCTATCATGTGTGCCTACTTATGCGTATGCCTACTTATCTTTAAATTTGACATTTGTAATTCACTAATTCACTTTCCTCATATCATCCCGTGATTTTGATACTTGTCATCATCAAATGAATGAGCACATAAATAAGCACATATGGTATGCACCTGTACAATTCCTCTTAATGAAAGAAGAATTCCATAAATGCAAGTGGTGTGTGAAAATATTAAATACAAATTTATGTTATTTGATGCAGATTATTAGTTAAAAGATAAAACTTTTGATGCAGATTTATGTTATTTTCATCTTAAAGAGTTATTATATTTATTAGGGGTGAGCATAAAAACCGAAAAACCGAACCGAAAAAACCGAACCATTTGAAAAACCGATATCAACGGTTTTGATTTTTGGAAAACCCGAATGTTTGGGGCGGTTTTCGGGGGCGTATGAAAAACCAAACCGAAAAACCCGCCCCGCCCCGCCTTTATATATATTTCAAGTTTTATAAAAATATTCTTATATTTTTAAAAGATTTGATATAAATTTGTTTGCAAAAGGAAAGCAACCATGCAATGAAACTTCTATGGATGAAGACATTGACTAAGATTATTGCGAAAAATGGTTGGATGTTATTCTATTATTAATTTTTTTCAAATTATGTTAGTTGAATTTATTATTACATTATATTAAACTTACTAGTTGTTTTTTATTTATAATGAAATGAGTTAAGGTTTGGAAGTTTGAATCATGATATTAGTTTTTAAGGTAATATATTGGTAAATTTAAGGGAAACTAAAAAACCGAAAAAACCCGAAACCGAACCGAAAAACCCGAAACCGAACCGAAAAACCCGAAAAACCGAAACCGAAAAACCCGAAACCGAACGAGGTGTAATTCTCAAAACCCGAACATTCGGGGCGGGGTTTGGTTTTAGTTAAAAACCGCCCCAAACCGCCCCATGCTCACCCCTAATATTTATCACTTACCGGATTAATATTGAATACAAATTTTGTCGATGTGGTGTGTGAAAATGTATTTTTTCCATTATATTTCCTTGAGAAATGTGATTTGTACGGAGTATTAGTTTTGATGAGTGATAAAGATAATTCATATCATCCAAACTTAGCATATTAAATTATTTATATTTGGTAATTTTCCCATTTTAATGCGAGGATAGGTCAAAAAATCAAAAATAGAAAGAATAAAAAACATGTGGAATTTGTATGAGTAAATTATATATATGAAAAATTAAAATAAATCTGGCCGGAATCTCAACAACGAACGTGTTTATTTTTTTATAAGTTGTAAGTTGCAAGTCAACCGACAAAAAATCACAAAATAATACTCCATGTTTAACAAAAAAAAAAAACTTATTTGCATAAGTCAAAATTTTGATATATGATTGTTGCTTGTTATTATTAAAAATGAAATCGTGGATCATGTTCTTGTTTTTTCGTCCCAAAAATGTCGTGATTTGGGGAAAAATATTTACTTGGTGGACCTTAAACCCAGTGTTGGGGTCGACCTCTCAGACTTGATCTTCGTAAACGACTAAACGAGTGTGATTACATCAACAATAACAAGATCAGAGGTATCTCTCAAGGCATAATTTACTTCACGATTTGGGCCATTTGGAATTGGCTAAAGATAGATATTTTTGCTAGCATTTAAGATCGATTCCGTTTTGTAGGAAGGTATTTTTCCTGCCATTCAACGGATCTTTTTTGAGTTGATCAAAAACAGGAACAATAGGTTTGTTGTGGATTGGGTTAACTGGATCTTAAAACCCGTTAAATTTTGATCAAGGTTAAACATCTTTGTCGTTTTGTTTGATTCTCTAATTTATTTTTTGAGGTTAGGAATTTAGGGTTTAATGTTACTAGTCACTAAAAAAGTGTTACAAAATTATATATGAATATGAAAAAATGAGTATAGACGCAACAATGATAAAAGATGGTGACAAGAAGATAAAAGGAAAAGCCTTTTCGATATAGAAGCTCTAAGTATGTTTGTTTTTAGGGCGAATCATTACATTTTCTTTAGTGAATTTGAATCTTCTAATACTCGTAATAAACTAATAATTCAAGTTTTTTATAAATAAGACTTTCAAATCATATAATAAAGTTATTTTTATGAAATAGTAATGAGACTAAAAGAAAATTAATAAATCTATTACACGCCAACATTTAGGTGACATACATCACTAACATAAGTTTAGCCACTTTAAGGAGTCCTTAAAATGAGAATACTCTTTTAATGCCTATAAAAGATTATAATACTTCTATAAAGTAACAAATAAAACACACCGTAAGTTTAATTTTAAAAATATGACATCAACTGTTACTTAAATATATATATATATATATATGATAATACAGGTTTAGTTATAATGGATAATCACCTATTATAACGAGTTATTTTGTTAGAGAATTGATATTGGTGCCACAATTTTTAATGGTTATACCATACTGTACAGATTTTATAGCTAACTGTACAACTATGTTATGCATTGGATGTGGTACATATATTAAAAGTTGTGGTAGGAAAATCATCCCCTATTTTGTTAACTTACTGAAAAAGAAGTTATAAAATAGAAAAGTGACGTTTCTTCGTACTTTTTATTCCTACCATAATCCTACTTACTTTTAAACTTTGACATGTGTCATCTACTAATTCTCTTTCTTTATATTCTCCTTTGATTTTAACACTTATCATAATCAAATGGGTAGGATTATGAGTAGGAAAAAAAATAGAAATAAATATCATTTCTCTATAAAAAATAATAGAGAATTTGTTTGTATATGAAAAATAAAATTCATAAGGGACGGTATATATGAATAGTGCAGCCTTACGACTTATGAGACATGGACCCCAGATTGAGAATGTCTTGTTCCATTCTGGGCAGCTACTAATGAATATAATTTTGAATCTGAAATACATACTAAAAAATATTTAAAAATTAAATTATGATGGTCACAACTCATGTATCAAAAGTCTAATATTTACTAGAAACATTCTTATTTTTTTCTATCCTTTTGTAAACCTTAAAAGCTGTGAAAAATGCTAAGAATACAGATAAACTAACACGGTCTACTAGATCCAAACTTTTTATGGGGTTTTGGTATATACTTGAAGTACTAAGACTATTTATAAGGGTTTTGGGTATGGTAACGAGACCTCTAGTTCGCCGGATGCCACCTCACCATCCGATCCCTGCCACCACACCGTCCGCCAAGTGAAACCCCTACCTTCGCCGGCCATCCGACTTAGCCAACAAGCCAATGGGGCGCTGACACGTGTAAATTCAATTTTTTTTTAATAAACCTTAAACCCTTATAAATACCATACCATTTTATACAAATTTTCACACAACATTTTCTCAACCTAAACCTTTTCATACAATAAATTTTCACACAACAAAGTACTTTTCGGTATATTTTTAATAAATTTTTGGTTTTTTTTTTAATTTTTCGGTATTTTTTTTTAATTTACAGGTATTTTTTTTATTTTTTGGTATCTGTAATTTTTTATTTGTAGTTTGTACTTTTTATTTTAATGAAATATTAAGTTGTTTTGAAAAAGGAAAAAGAAAAAATAAGAGTGGTGCCCAAATGGCTTAAGTGATGATAGATGGGGTAATATTTAGGGTTTTGAATCTGAAATGTAAAATAATGATATGACGCATAGGTGCCGCAGATGTGACAATCCGACCCTTGTGACCATGCCTGATGCTCTAATGGTGATTAAACTTGAGTTTAGTTACCAATATCACATTAATATTACATCATTTTTCCAATTTTAAAAATCAAACTTTCATAGTGGTGAAGAAAACTATCATACGTACGTTCTAAGATGTTACTAACTATAAAAGTTCAGATATTAAATAGTTCTCGTAAAGTTGTCATCTTATAGCTAGTATTTAGAAATATATATTGTTACGCAGTTAAAATGATAATATTTATAGCGCATAAACTTCAATGATAATTAATACTTTTGTTTCCGTTTAGTGGAGTAGTAATTTTTGTATTTCTAGTCTCTCATAATTATTACAAATAACAATAACAATATTTATATGGAAGTACGTCTATCCATTATATTAAGAGTAAATTAAACGGATGGTCCTTTAAGTTTATAGCAAATTTCACAAATGATCATTTAGTTTCAAAAATTACACTGATGATCCTTAATTCTAAAAGGTTTTTCACCGATGGTCTTTTACAATAACTGACATTAATTTTTTCTGTTAACTTACCCCATGTGCAGTGCACATGAAGGTAAAAAAGTCATTTTTCATTTCTTTTCTTTTTATTCTAAAACTAAAAACTTTTATTTAAGATAAAAAAATTAATTTAAGAATGAAAATAAATGAAAAATGACTTTTTTATCCTCATGTGCATTGCACATGGGGTAAGTTAACAGAAAAAATTAACGTCAGTTAGTGTAAAGGGCCATCGGTGAAAAACTTTTCAGAATTAAGGACCATCGGTGTAATTTTTGAAATTAAATGAACATTGGTGAAATTTGCTATAAACTTAAAGGACCATCCGTGTAATTTACTCTTATATTAATATGTAACATAATTGATTAACCGATTTAACTTTTTTTTTAAAGTGAGAGTGAAGACAAAAAAAATCTTAATCGACTGATCTTAATTTTACAATTTATCATATATATTTACATTCTAGTTATTTCTAGAGAAATGATAAATATCTAATATTTGTACATACTTATGTTGCTATTTACCACGAAAAGATATACTTCCTCTGTATCAAAATAAGTGAATCACTTTGAAGTTCACGATTTTTTAGGTAAAATAAGATAATAAGATATTAGTGAAATCAAATTGGGTAATTAGAATGCATGGGGACCCATACGTTTTACTATTTTGTTACTTTTATAAGAAGATGACAAAAATGGATGGGGTCCCACACCGTTAGTGATGTTTAAAAATGTATAAGTAAGAGTAAATGAGTAATTTTTTAAATATAAAAACTTACCAAATAAGGTAAATTATTAAAGTAATTCACTTATTTTGATACACCCCAAAAGGGAAAGTGATTCACTTATATTGATACGGAGGAAGTATGTAATACATTATTATCTTTCCTCATATAATTCATTAATTTTGATATTTTTTTTGATCAAGTAAGTTTGCACATAAATAGACACAGATAATAGGCACCAATATCATTTTTCTTACTAGAAAAATGGTCTTTTCCAACGGAATTATGACAGAATTACGACCAATTACGGAAAAAATAATGTCTAATAAACCGCCAACGAAATTCAATATATGTCATAAAATGGATTGAGAGATGACCAAACGGTCCAAACTTATATAGGTTTTTAATTTTTTTTTAACGATATATAATCAATTTTTTTCCACAACGGGATTTCAAATCATGACCTATTAGTCATGGGCAACATCTTACATCAATCTTCAATACCACTAGGCTATATAAGCATTGGGTATATAGGTTTTAATTATTATCTAACATTTAAAAGATAAATATATTATTATTTTTTAGTTATAAAAACATGATTCTATGTCTTCATATCATATTTATTCTCTAATAAGAAATTCAGTTTGGTAATTGTTGGTTGTGGTCTCTTTTATTATGAGTGTGTGTTTGTACCTAATAACAAGATGTTTTTTTTAACATTATTACCAATTATGGAACTGTTCCAAACATGTCCCATAAAGAAGTGCCCTTTTTCCTAAGAAAAATTGGTAAATTAACAAGTCTTTTGTTAGTTGCAACAAGACACAATATTAAGTTTTAGGCCACTTTCATTAGGCTATAAGCAATATGGAAGTCAACTATAGATAGATCTAGTGTCATTTTCTTATCATTTTAAGTGTCTAATCACCATAACTTCTAGGTACCTTCTAACTATCTACTTTGACAATACCATCAACTAATTCTTTACTTAACTAAAGTACAATTCAAGATTATACCCGTTAATTTTATTGTATATCTAGTAATCTAGAATGTTCTCATGTGTTAGAATATTGATTTAAAGCATAGATGTCCAAAGTTTGACTTTGAATACCGTATCATATCCCTCCTTTGAAGTGTTGGCTATCGTTATTTTTGTTGATGTAAATTAAATCTTGATGTCGTCTAGGTAAGACCACTACTTATATAGTGGATAAACATGTATATAATTAGAGGACTAAAACGTACGACTTAATCCGGCCAAAATACTAGTCAACACATAACTAGCTGAACGGTATTTTACTATTTTTAACAAAAGTCGATTTTTGATTTTCTAAAATTAACATAATACCCTTAAACTCACATTTCTATTAAATGTACACATCTCGTTTCTTTATCTGTGTCATTTTACATTTTTCAACTTCAGATTTTGTCAAACATTTTTATATAAGTAAAAGTTACAACTTTCAGCTTTAAGTAAAAATCTTTCAGCTCCATATACCATCTACTAGCTCCGGCTTTCAATTAGTTTTTTCAAATATACTTATAGAAATATTTTTAAATTACCACAAAGAAACATATTGCAAGTTGATTTAAGTTTATAGATAATTACCATAGCAGACTAAAAATATTTTTTTTCAAAATAAACAGTAAGACTTAATATTATTTTGTGCTGACTTGGGGTTATTTTTGTACGACTCGGATGTTTTTTGTACGACTAATGTACGGCTAGACTATTTTTTGTGTAAAATTTAATTTTTTTTAGAGAATTTTTTATTGTAACATATCTATATTTTGAAATCCCTCTTAAATCAAATGTAGTGAAAGTGTGAAACCATGTTTAGTTTGAGTATGCTATATTAGAGTTGCATGTTCCAACTTGTTCGTATACTATAGATCTATACTTCTACAGTATATACCATGGTCAACAGAACCAGATCATAAACTATTTTATTTTTCTTTTTTTATAAAACTTAGATGGATGCATTGTATAGTATTAAAAGTACTAATCTATGTAGAACAATAAATATTGTGTCACCATCGTAGTTATGCACCCTTATGCCAAATCGATTACTGTAAAAATAAAATAATTTTTCTAACTGTAGTGTAAAAATTATTATAATAATATGGGAATAACAGAGATGTAATTTAGATAATCTAAATTAGCTGTAACGAAGGCAAATAAAATTAACAAACTCTCTAAATTTCATTGACAACGTGTCATGTTATCGATACATAAACAAATCTAACTTGGCAAAAAAGGAAGATAAAGAAAATTTTGACATAAATAAATTGTTATATAACCTTAACTAGCTTCAAAGCCCGCCCGAATGGACGGGCATGCTTCAAGAGAGATATTAGAAAATAATAAAATAGTGATACTGTTGAAATAACATAAAAATCCATAATTAAAATAATGACAAATAATTTTTGTTACATGAATAAATGGTATACGAAATTTATATACGAAATAAAACTTCTTTGTAAACAACATTTATTGTTAAGTTATTATAATTGTCATCTTTGTCGAAACAAATAATCTTCAATCATTTCTTGTTCTTAACAATTATAAAAAACCTTTATTTATAACCTAATCATTAAATAATCATATTATTTTTATAGTGATTGAGCTTCTTTATTTAAACACACCATAAATTTGAGTTTGCTTATATGTGAAAACATGTTTAATATTACCTTATTACTATAGACAAATAGTAACTACTCCAAATACTATATGTGTCTACTAAGGGACTTGAATCATCCTCAATGAGGGGCAAATACAAAAGTGCTAGGCCAAAGACCTTTTGGTAGTTTATACTTTTAGCAGATGCAACTAAATTAATACTCCATCCGTCCCAATTTTATTATCCACATTTCTATTTTGGTTTGACCCAAAATAATTTGTCGCATAGTGTAATTAATGTACATTCCAACATTTTGATTGACATAGTGTAATTAATGCACATTCCAACATTTGGAGTACTAAGTTTCAACCAATTAGAAAATGTTTGGAAGGAAACTTCTAACAATGATCATTCATAGCACATTGTGGTGTGTTTGGAAGGCGAGAAACGATGTGGTGTTTAATAAGGTCCACAAGCATTACTCGGTGATTACGGGCGATATCGTTGACACATCCTTTTTTTGGTTGAAACATAGGAGTAAAATTTGTTGTAATTCTGTTGATTGGGGTATTTCCCCGTTCTCCTTGTCTTTGTAATTTTCTTTGACGTTTTAGTTTCTTGCTAAGGTCGGTCTTTTTTATATATATTTGTCGTTTCCAAAAAAAATTAAAAAATGTTTAAATGAGAAAAAAAAATTAATTTGTCACGGTATAATTAATGTACATTCCAACATTTTGATTAGTATCGTAATAATATGGTTTCGTGATGATAACTAATGCATTAAATACATTTTGATTGACATTCTAATGAAATTTCTCTCTCAAACTATTTCGTTATGGAATCAAAGCTACTGGTCACCATCGATTAAATATATACTGCTAAATGTTGGAATTACTTTTATTTCTAAAGTGAAAGAGTTTTGTTAACTATAACCATAAACTTAAAATCATAAATAGTTAAAAAAAAATATTTTAAATCATTAAAAGTAAAAGGATTATTTAGACTATATTATTACACTAATATTAAAAAAATTACTGCAAATAAAATATATAAAAATAAAACCTAAAAGATAATGTTAATTGTTGTTTTGGTAAAGTATTTTGACTTTTAAAGTCAACAGGTGGTATTCACTTATAACCATAAGTTCATAACCCTAATGCTAAAACCTAAATAGTTTAAAATTTTATAAAAATAATAAAATAATTAACTTTAAAAGTTCCCACTAAAATATTAAGTCAGATTACCTCAGTTAATTGACTAATAAAGTTAACTTTTCGGTATATGAACATAAAACCAAAAATATAATACATAAAACATAATGTTAATCGATGCAGATATTAAAAATGCTAATTTCTGCACATAAGTATGTTGCGCATGAAATTAGCGTGCTCCACATAAAACAACTAATTGCTACATTAAAAGTCACGCTATTATAAGGAGGTTGTTGCAGATTCAGTTTACCTGATTCAGGCTACTTCAATAATAAAACAATGCTGAAAATAGCAACAAAAAAACATAAATATGTACATGAATTAACTAAACAGAAGAAATAACCTTCTTGTGCAGAAGAAAAAAATTAAAAAAAATTAAGGCTGCTGCATATGAAGAAAATAACCTAATTAGTTGTTTAAATAGCCAAAACTAATTTAAAATTTAAGCAATCAAATTCCGGAAAATAAGTAGATAATTATGGAATTGAAAATAACTAATTAAATATGGATAATTGAATAGTAAAGAGAATAATAACAGAAAGGTCCGAAAAATTTGGTGCTCTATAAGTGATAATTAAAATTTTCCTAAATTAAATAATTTAAAAACAGAAATCGAATATTTCAAAATCAAATAATTCAAGAAGTTTGTGAGGAAATCGTGGGCCAACCAGTGAATTACACGTGGCATTATTAGCTAATCAAAGAGCTTGAAACGGGTGAGGTGTCAAACTTGAATCATGTGTAGGTACATATATAGGGGAAGATTCTTTTATATAAATGCTAGGTAATTTAGTATAAATTTAGAAAAATAACATAAACGTTATAACCACGTATGAAGATGCAAATATATAATATAATTTATATTCTTTTCTATTAAAACATATAACTAAAACTATATATCTTTAAGTCTTCTCTATACAAATTGGTAACCATAAGATGTAGGGGTGTGTATAAAAACCGGAAAACCGGAACCGAACCGGGACCGAACCGGAACCGGCACCGAACCGAACCGGAACCGGCTTAACCGGTCCGGTTCCCGGTTCTTAGATTTGATAAAAATTAACAAACCGGGTTTACCGGTTCCGGTCCCGGTTCGGTTCCGGTTTTTTCGGGTTTGGAACCGGCATTTAAAAAGGTATATAGACTTATGACTTTTCATATATATATATGTCGAAATAATAGGCATATAGGCTTTTAATAGAAACATATTTGACTTGAAACAACCCGTGAACCCCCGCAAACATCATACTTTTATTAAAAGTACGTTAAAATATTTAAGTTATATATTTTAAGATAAAAATATGCACCGAAAATGTATAATCGGATGGCAAACACAAAAACCGGGTTTACCGGTTCTAAACCCGCTTGAAGACCGGACCGACCCGGAACCGGACCGGGCCCGGAACCGGTTTAACCGGTCCGGTTCTCGGTCCTTGAAATTTCCTTTTTTTTGATTACCGGGTTTACCGGTTCCGGTCCGGTTCGGCCCGGTTCCGGAACCGAACATATCCCTAATAAGATGTGTTTAATTAATGGATATAAAAGCATGAGGAGTAATGACAGTGTGTTTATGTTTTACGAGAATATTTTGAAGATACTAAAACTAATATGGAGTAAAACTAACAAGGAGGTCTTGGGTTCAATCCCAAGCATAGGAGGTTTATATGTAATTATTTGCCGTTTCAAACCAAAAAAAAAAATAAAAATATAAAAATAAAAAATAAAACTAATAGAAGTATATAGTTGGTGAAGTTCAGTATATTTACTAAGTAGTTAACAATAATTTTGGTTAAGTTGTTATTTTTTAAAGTAAAATATAATGGGAGATGATTTATGTACCATATAAATTACTTCTTCCACTACAATCTGTACTTTAGTATGTTTGTAGTGTTTGTTTTAATTTTTATATACTGTAGTGAGTTAAGTAACTTATTTGATATATAAATCATCTCCCATGTATAATACCTTGAAATTAGAAAAAGGAAAACAAAAAACAAAATAAAATTGCATTAAACAACATCTTTTACTCGCTGGCTACTTCAAAACGTCATTTCGGAATGAATAATGCTCTCAAACTTGAACAACAAAAAGATAAATTGTATTGTTTTCTTCTAAATATAATACTTCATTCTCATACTTACAAAATAATTAACACATGAATTTTCCTAATTTTTTTCTTAATTTTATTATTTATTTTTAACAAAATCAAATGACTAAAAAGATAACGGAGCGTTGCATTTACGTAATTTTACTCACATCTCACACGGGAACATATGGGGAATTTTCCTTGGAAATCCCTTTGGGGGCTAGGTTTGCCCGCTTATGCGGAGCTCGAACTCGGAGTGCTCGCTGAAAAATTGCGAGTAGGATTCCGTTATTTCATTTGCCGTCTCCAAACAAATATCCCCAGTAAAAAATTAACATCCAATGAATATCCATTTCATATGCAAGTTTAAAATAGTTGGCATGTCGTTTATTAAAAGAACACAGTCTATTAAAAGTATATTAAAAAGCGACACTTAAATTCTTTGTCCCTTTTTCTTTAGGCTGGATTATTAGTTTATTACCACGTGTCTCATCATATTCCCAGCTTAATTAGTGTTACCATTTTTACTATAAGATCATACTAATTTATTTTTTATTGTAAAATGTAATTTACACAATTATTTATCATACTTATACCACTACTAGAAAATGCAAACACCAACGAGCTAAATCCGATCGTAATAACCACGTCAAACAGGTTTACCAATGAAATTTGCCTGTTGGAAAAACCTTTTAGACTGGGCGTAATGGGTGACTAAACCCAGTTTGGTCACCGCTGCCACCTCTGCGCCACATCAGCCCGACCAAACACATAAAAAATCCCGACCAAACACACGTAACCAGGCGACCAAATCATTCCCCTTTGAAAAAACCTTCCCCCTTTGAAAATTGATCGGTCGATTAGTCGACCGTTCAGCACGGTCGACGCGTCGGGGTGGTGTAGGCGTAAGGGGGGGACGCGTCGAGTGAGGCTTGCCACGTCTGATCGACCATTCGGTCGACCACACCGGGTGGTCTTAGCTAAATTCTTTTACCAACAGGAATTCATTAATCTATTGGTTATTCAGCAACAAGATGCCAAGAAAGTAAACGTGTTAAAAGACAAATTGATGTACTACTTTATATGCACTTAGTACAAATAAAAACTTCTACGTATTCAAATGATCATGTGTGCATAATGACTCATGCGTAGATGAAACGTGGACAGTTGCTTATTCGGTTAAATTGTTTATATCAAACAAACGTTCTTTAATCAAAATAATTACGACTTCATTTTGGATTGTATGACATTGGGTTTCTGATGGGCTTACCGAACTTTCTTAGCCCATTTAAACATATGAATGTTTTCTTGGCCCAAAAGTCATTACTTTATAAAGGTATTGATCTGGGATACAGACATCAGTTTAAACATTTTTTTTTGTAAACATGGAGTAAAAAATATTCTATTTTCTCAAAAAAAAAAAAAAAATTCACAAAATAAACTGCGTGACTTAATGTTTTTTACGTGATTGTGTGACTCTAGATTTTTATATACGACCCATATATTTTGGTACGACCAGACCATTTTTGTGCTACCAGACCACACTTGTCAAAATTTGAGTGGCGTCGCACAGTTGCAAGTTCTATTTTGGGAATATTTGATCTAATATACACTAATTATTCACTATAGGACTTGAACACATGATCTATAGGTTATGGACAACATCTTATACAATTTACCATAATCCCTAGGCTACAAGCCTGTTGCCTTGGATTGGGTATTGTATGTAATTGTATATGTCTTTACAACTTTTGTTGGAGTTGTTGATCAACAAAGTACTTTTCTTCCCAAAAAGAAAAAGAAGAATTCATTGTAAAAATACAATTAAAGGAAGAAACAAGTTTTAAATATATGTTTGCAAGTATCATATGGATTATTTTTCCTTTTTTCTCCAGACAAATTTTTTTACACAACTAAATATTAAACCATATCTACTGATCTACAACATAATTCGAAACCTGAACATTTTGGTTGATAGGTGACTCACAACTAACAGGTCAAAGTCAATATATTGATCATGTTTATGCCTTATAATTGAAGAACATTTTCTTTCCCCCCCCCCCCCCCCCCCCCCCCCCCCCCTTTATTCCGTTTTTTAATCACATTGACCTTAATTAATGGTACACGATATATTGATATTATAATGTTTTAAAAACTTTTAAATATGCTTGCAAATCTAGCAAATGAATATATTTATTCTTCCCATATATGGCACAAATGTCACAACTTGGATAAGAAATTAATAAAAATGGGAAATAAAAAAGTTAGGAGACAGATGCCAGATTGACCTTACACATTTGTATTGTCTATAAATAGCAAGTTTAGTTACATTTGTGGATAAAGAAACCGATTAGATAATGAGAAGAGATGTCTTACATGAAGAGACGAGTAGTCGTGTTTGGTAGCCAAGGATGACTTGCCCAATCCTGATTAAAAGTATTCCCGTTTTGATATTTTATGTGGTTCAGGCAGTCATTCCTTGACTTACTTGACAAATTCTTCTTTTCATGATAGACCTTCTTTTCTTTCTTACAGATCTTAATGGATCTATTTGCGGTTAACACATCGTAGCCAATGACTACGTCGTGTAAGTGTTCGGTGTTGAATAGGCTAAGATGTTATTTCACCATGTCGAGTAAATATGACACAAAAATCATGTATGGATTTCATTTGTTATTGTATCGTATATAAGCTAAACTGTAAAATTGTTTTTCTAAGACCTAAAGTTTAACTTCATTTGAAGTTTATAAGATCTTGGGATGGCTTGATGAGAACTTATATTGTCTAAACTGAAAATTTGTTTTTCTAAGACCTAAAAGTTAACTTCATTTAAGTTTATTTCAAGAACAAAATTTGATGTTTTTAAGTTTCTTTTTATCATTATCTCCACAATCTCAAGAATCTCGTGATTTTCTTAAATGTTTTATAAACACGAATTATAGTGTAGACGGTATACTACACTATATGTATTTTACCACACGTGTTTACGTTTTGGTGTTTTAGAGCAAAGTGAATTATGCTATTTTTAATTTTATTTTGTTTTACACCATATATATGACTGTCTACATATCATAAAACTCGTACCTTTAATGTGATTGTATATAGTTGTTGTTTTGTAACCTTTAGTAGATTCATCACACTTTCCAGAACATTTTTTGAACATATTTGTCATTAACAAGTATTAAAGACATACGTTATACACTTATACCCTACAAAGACAACAGATTAAATTACAATAACGGTATCAGAGACATCCAAGTTTAAATCAGCGTTGTTAACCATAAATGGTTAATATATCATCCGATTCAACATAAAATTAATATTTATTAAAGTAAAAGGAAATTTAAAAACGCTAACAAGTCATAATCAAAATCCATTGCTATGCGAGTGTACTACAATTTTTCTACGCTTATATAAAGGAGCGAAAGTGTACTTTTAATTAGCAAATTTAAGAGTGGTAATTTAATTCTTGACAAATTTAAGAATAAAAGTTTAGTTTACTTTTAACAATAGTGACCCTAGTTCAATTTTGATCAAATTTCCTAAGTTTTTAAAAATTAAACTTTTACTCTTTTTGGTACCCAGAATTGTCAATTTTAAAATATTTGGTTACATATTATAAGATTTTCCCCTTAATTTTATAATTAATGTTCTAAGTTTATTAGTAGCATGAGGCATTTACGACGCACATACCACACTAGCTACAATCAACCACAACTCCTTATCGATAATTTTCAGTTGTTAGTTTCCCACAAACGTGCCTAAACCCGAAACAAGATAGTGTTGGGCTCGGTACAGAACTAATTACGCAAAACAGTTGCAAAAATTGGTGGTATGTAGCTAGTAGTATTTTGACGTGAAGCCACTTATAGTGGAGACATGTTATGGTTAAAGTATATTTTCAATATATGAGTGCTTATAGTATGATTTAAGGACCACTCCTGACATTCACTTTAGGACCAGCCTTTGGTCCCAACTACTAAACTGCTATTTTCAGGGTTTTGTAATCGCTGGGTTCTTTTTTTGCCAATTTTCATACATTATTTTTTTTGGGTAAAGGGACAGAACTTGATAAAGAAAACAACAGAAATGATATTTGTGCCTACTCATGTAATTCTCTTTCCTCATAGCATCTCTTGATTTTAACACTTGTCATCATCACATGGATAGACACAAATAGTAAGCACCAATATCATTCCTCATAAAACAAATAAAAGAAAAAAATAGGAAGGAAAAATTATGGGGTGGGAGAGGCTATACATCAGGGTCACTAATGGCGTTTTTTACTCTTTAATTTGGTTTTAACACACATCTCAAAATTATCTTCACTCGTTTAACATTCTTATAACATTTTTTTAGGATCCACATAAAATATTTCAAACCAATCACAATTAAAAAAAAGATGAATTGTTTTAATGTGCATTATGGCATAGGCGGTAGGTCATTCGGAGGAAGTGGAGGCTGGTTTGGGTTAGTGGTCGCCAAAGCACTTTGACGTCAGTTTAACACACTCACACCTTGTGCTCGTAGCATACGACATACGTAATGGAAAATAATCAATAATGTGATTTTAGACTAATACTGGATATGGGACACCCACATCCATGAAACTATTCTTAATGGACAACCACCACAGTGCGAAATGCCATGGAACACCGCCCCCTTAAACATATATTCTTCTTTCTAACTTTTCCAACCATTTTATAAATAGAATGTGGGTGTTGATTTTAATTTTAATTTTGCAAATATATCATTTCCTAACTTTTATATTCTTGCCAATTTCAAACATATAAAACGAGTAAAGATTTATAAAATTAATCATTAAACAAAATTACATAAACATTTGGATATTGATTAGTTCGTCCTTCTAATCGAGAATTGACTGGAATTTGGTGTAACCAGCCGGACTAACTTGTACCCATAAAAAATGATGGTGCCTTTACCATGCTCTCTCCTGGTTCACGTTCATGTTTTAATAGATGTAATTTAAAAAACCTCCTTCAACTCTTCAAGTGGGCTAATAACAGGGCTTATAGCCTAGCGAGGTCTTATGTTTAGGTGTCTCACAAGATTGTGGGGTGTTGTGAACAAAAAAATTAAATTTTGGGGCTATGTATTACTATGATAGGATTGTTAGCCATTATAAAAAAAAACTCTTCAAGTGGGCTCTTCACTGCTCCATGATCCTCACAATTTCATGTGGCCTTGTACAAATTCAGGATTATATAGCATTTTGATTATTGTTGATTTTGGCATAGAGGGGTGTGTAACTTCAAATACAATCAAGGTTGTATACTTGTATATACTTTACAAAACAAAAGTTAATCTCATGGTATATATTCTTAGATGAGAAAAAGTAAACTTAACTTGATCTTCAACTTATTTTCATATGGAGATTGATGTCAAATCGTTTCATGGTCGGTGGTTATGTAGATCAAATGTTGAACTCCGCACTTTTCCGTATAAAAAGCTTAATACGAGAAGGTCTAACATAAGAAACAAGAGTGAATTAAGTTAGTCAAGAAATGATCACCTAATGAACCAATAAAGGTGTTATTTCAAACACCTCGAGTTGTCATTAGGCAAATCATCCTCGGCTACTTAATAAGAACACTCTTATTTTCATGTTTGAACCTCTCGTCATTTTTATTTACAAGTTTATTGACCATGTTAAATGTTTGTAGGGAACTATATGTATCTATTTATAGACGATATTATATTGTATATCGATTTTTCACCTCTCTTTCCAAGCTTCGATCTATCATACATTCGTCCTTCACGAGAATATATCCATACTAGTAGTACTTTATCAACATGCAATACTTACAAGATTCGTAATCGCGTGCTACTTCTACTACGTCGATCACGATCCTCTTAACCAAGTTGAGTGAACTTTAACCTTTTTTTGACATAATGAAATAAGAATATAATAATGGCCAAAATCTTGTATAGGAATACGTTGACTTCGGCTATTTGACCTTTGCCCACTAGAAAGTATACCCGAGAATATCAATCAATCTTATCAAATCTTATCGGGATGAATCCTTATATACGAAGTCAATTTAACATTTTCATTGAACAATGTTGAGTTGTTGACTTGTGATATATTTCGAGAATTTTCCTTAAACCATTTGACTGCGTGGCTAGGGTCCGAGATTCTATTTTCATTCCATCATCAAACATGGTCCAAAAATCGTAGTAAAAAAGGATAGACACAGAGAGAATATATTCTCCAAATAATTAGATAGAGATGTAAAATCGGGTTGTAGATGAGCATGCAACTTATCCAAAATGGTTTCTTCTTGCCTATAAATGCAATCTTTGGAATGTCGATCAAATATCCATAAATAAGAAAATACATCGAACACACTCGATATATAGGTCGTAGATTTAATGTCACAAGTTTAATCTCCTATTTTTTCTTAAGGGAAGGGAGGTTCTTACATGAAGAGAAAGAGCGTGTTTTGTTTAGTAGCCAAGGATGACTTGCCAGCTCCATTACGAGTGATCTTTATCTTATTGATTTTAGATCCTTTAATTGGTTTCTGGCAAGCAACCTGGCTATCTTGACAAGCTCTTCTCGTTCATGGTAGATCTTTTCTTCTTCCTAAAACAATGAGAGACTCTCATTGATTAAAGGGTCAAAGGTTTAGACTCGATCTATATTTCACCTTCTCTTGTAATTAGGTTTGTATTTTTATAACTTTGCATACAAACACGATTTTCTATTTCATCTATCATTTTCATGTCTCTCAGCAGAATTACGCAAATCTGTATTCCATAATGCCATCGGTGTGTGGATTCCCCACTAACTAAGAGGTTGTGGATTCAAGTTTCGTTGGAGTCATATTAGTCATTTAGTTGAGTGAATATGTTTTTCAAAAGACAATCTGTATTATATACTCTTCAGTGATCAAAACAAAAATAGATACCTTTAAATAAACTTTTATTTAAAAGAAGTTGCCCTTTTAGTTTATACATTTTTCTCTAAAGAAAGTTAAAAAGAAGACTAATTATAGAAAGCTTAAAAGCTAGAGAGATAGCATGTCACTAGAGATATTAACAAGGACTGATGGTACACTTTACCAAAAATGAAACCAGACGCCGTTTTCACTTTCACTACTAAGTCCATTAGTTGTACCGTCTTATCAATCTAGTGAGTAGAAAGATAAATAAATATAACTTATAGGAAGCAATTAAATTTGTCTAAATTTAATCGTATCAAACAGATTGATTATGTAAAGGTCTGTAATTGGGCTATAAACGGGCCGGTGGGACGACATGTTTTGACTACCCAACTCAAACACAACCTGTTTATTAAAGCCTACGGTCTTCCATGCAGTGCTGGAAAACTTTTCAGATGGGTCAAACGGGTCGGGCTTTAGAGTACACTTCCTGTATATGAAAGTTTTGCCACGAGATGAAAATAGTGGGTTGCATCATGAGCCCGAAACTGTTGATGGACTTCTTTTTAATGGGCTTGGGTTTTGGTAGAGGCACTTTCAGAGGATTTTGTTTGTTTCGTCATAGAAATTAGAAGATGTGCAGATTGTTAGTGTAATTGTGTAAATCGTGTGTATAAATCCGTTTTTAATGTAAATACAAGACCGCTTCCATGCGTACTAACTTTTAGGGTTACTTTTATTTGTTTATTTAACATTTACTTATCTTGATTTTTATAACTAAATCATTTACATTACTCAGGTTAACAAATTAAATTGTTCAGTTCCAAGATCTGTGGATTGTAGCCTTCAAGGGGTGTTCGATTTGACGAGTTACTTTATATTGAGCCGATTAATTCAAACCAATTGTGTTTTGGTTTCTAAAACATGGATCTTGACCATCTAAACTGCTTTAAGAACTAAATCGAATCGACCATGTGGTTGGATTGATATTTAGAGGACGATTTCATTGAGGATATTTTGTAAAGATTACGTGATTTATAGATAAATTAATAATATATTGAGGATATTTTGAAGTATTCGGACATTATTATAAAAACCAAAAATCTAAAATAACAATTCGGTCTTTGTCCAAAAAATCTAATAAAACCAAATATCGAAACCATGATGCAAAAAGCCAAAAAGAAACGTAAGAAGGAAGGCTAATAGATAGTTTAAAAGATAAGAGGGACTAAAATGTGCATTAAATGTATTCACAGGGACTGATGGCGCGTTTTACCTAAAACGAGACTTCACAGTTCACAACACTCCATCAGCTGTACTGTCTCCCCCCCCCCCTTCTACCCCAAAACACACACTCACACATTTCACTTGTTTACACACACACACACACTCTCTCTCTCTCTAGGTCGTCACTTTATCTCTCTAGAACTATGGGATCTTCAACTTCAGCAACCATGGGAGCAATCTCTCATACAGTTCATGAGTGAAGTACATTCATACACCATAAGCCATTTCGCCGTTTCTTAAAACCCTAACCCTAGATCTATGCATTAAGGTTGGAACCAGAACATGGCACAGAGCTCCGACCCTAAACCACCTGCTCTAGACTCTGATGCTCAATCATCACCTGCAATACCTCCTTCTTCCTGGGCCAAACGCACCGGCTTTCGCCCTAGGTTTTCCGGCGAGACAAATGCCAGTGATTCTGGTCAATTCCCCCGGCCGAATAATCCCTCTCCTCCTGCATTTGATGTTGAAGCTGGTCGTGTACGCTCGATACCTCCGGTGAACCGTACGCCGGCTCCACCGCCGGCGCCTCAGCCGGCTAATGCTGAGGTGCAGCTGCAATCGGATAAGGATCAGTCGCTGAAGAAAAGGAGAGAGGCCGACGGTGTTCCTGCATCGTTACCGCCGAAGCACGGTGTTAATGGACATGCTAGAATTGCTGCTGCGGCGGATACGTCGGCGCCGTCGATTCCTCAGTCGAGCAGGAGGGCGGTGAGGAATGGTGACGTTGAAAGCGCGTTACCTCAAATTATTGATGATGAATTCGTGTCTCGTCATTCACATATGAAGTATGAGCTCAGAGACACTCCTGGTCTAGGTAATTACGCGATCCACATATATATATTTATTCGTTCAATACTTGTGACATTTGTTCAAATTTAAATGCATGAACATGTATTCCGTATGAAAAATTAAGAAATTGCAATTTCCTATTCCCTTGCAAACTAAATTTGGCATTTCTGTTTAAACTACAAATTCAGTATTTACTAATTCCTGTGGATTGTTTTCAGTTCCTATCGGGTTCTATGGATTCCAGCACTATCTGTCAATGTTAGGTTCATTGGTTCTAATTCCGCTTGTAATTGTACCAGCAATGGGTGGTGACCATGTAAGCACTTGCAGTCAATTTAATATTTAACGCATTTGTAATGTTCTAGTTGTAAAAGTTAGTTTGATGGAAATTAGTGTTTGTAGGAGGATATTTCAAATGTTATCTCAACTGTTCTATTTGTGTCGGGTATGACAACACTTCTACAAGCTAATTTTGGATCAAGATTGCCACTTATTCAAGGTCCATCATTCGTCTTTCTTGCTCCTGTACTTGCAATAATAAAATCCCCTGAGTTCCTTGGATTGAATGGAAATGTAAGTTCTATTTCAACCTTCTGTTTCTAATAAGCAATTAGCAGTCTTTATGCTTTCTTTATTATATTATTAAACCTTTTTTATACCAGAGTTTCAAGCATATAATGAAGGAGCTACAAGGGGCCATTATTATTGCATCCGCTTTTCAAGCATTACTTGGATACAGTGGACTAATGACTCTACTCTTAAGGTTAATCACTTCATTTGCTTAGTAATATTTTCATTTTATATGCATTTGTCTTAATTAATCATATGCAATGTGCCATATAATTAATCATATGCAATGTGCCATATAATTAACCTTAACTTTTGGCCTTCTTTTTCAGATTGATTAATCCAGTGGTGGTGTCCCCAACTATTGCTGCAGTTGGACTTTCTTTCTACAGTTACGGTTTCCCACAGCTCGGTCCATGTCTCGAAATCGGCATTGTGCAGATTCTAGTAGTTATTATATTTTCACTTGTAAGTTGTCTACTTTAATTTTTTCTTATAAATAATTTCATCACTTAATATAAATAATCCTTTATGTCTTTCAGTATCTTCGTAAGGTTTCCTTGTTTGGGCACCGTGTATTTCTAATTTATGCTGTAAGTAAACGTTTTTTCTTTCTTTATTCCTTATAAATTTAGGAACCTCGAATTGTTTAATATTTATAATTTTATATCTGTTTTTACTCACAGGTGCCATTGGGAATGGGTATAACATGGGCTCTGGCTTTCCTTCTGACCGAAACAGGAACCTATAATTATAAAGGTTGTGATGTGAACATACCAACTTCAAATATAATATCCGATCACTGCAGAACACACGTTGCCCGAATGATAAGTTGTCGGGCAGATGCCTCTCATGCATTAGCTTCTTCTCCATGGTTTAGATTCCCTTACCCGTTACAATGGGGTACTCCTGCTTTTAACTGGAAAATGGTGATTGTAATGTGTGTTGTGTCTATTATCTCTTCAGTTGATTCAGTAAGGGATTTAATTTTGTTATTTTTGTAATTAGTGAATTCTTAAAGAATTGTTTTGATTGATATAGGTTGGTTCATACCATGCATCATCATTATTGGTGGCATCTAGACCTCCAACAGCAGGTGTTGTGAGCCGTGGGATTGGTCTTGAAGGTCTTTCCAGCATATTGGCTGGGCTTTGGGGGACAGGAACCGGGTCAACTACTTTGACCGAAAACGTTCACACAATTGCTGTCACCAAAATGGGCAGCCGAAGAGCAGTTGAGTTAGGAGCTTGTCTTCTCATTATCTTATCCCTTGTCGGTAAGTACCAATTTATACCGCCACCTGTAATATTTACAATTTTCATATTTTTATTTATTTTTCAGGTAAAGTAGGAGGGTTTATTGCATCAATCCCACCAGTGATGGTTGCGGGCTTACTTTGCATTATGTGGGCCATGCTGACCGCATTAGGGTTGTCTAATTTACGTTACAGTGAGGCTGGAAGTTCAAGAAACATCATAATCATCGGGCTTTCTTTATTCTTCTCACTTTCTGTACCAGCCTACTTTCAACAATACGGGCTCATGCCCAATTCCAACTCATCAGTTCCTAGCTACTTCCAGCCCTACATTGTTGCATCTCATGGCCCGTTTAAATCCCAATACAAAGGGGTACGTAATTACCTACGTTTATTTACATAATTCTTTTATTAGTTGCAATATTAACCCTTTTTTTTCCAGCTAAATTATGTTATGAATACTCTGTTGTCAATGAACATGGTGATAGCGTTTCTGGTAGCAGTTGTGTTGGACAATACGGTCCCTGGAAGTAAGCAAGAACGGGGGGTGTATGTTTGGTCTGAAGCAGAGACTGCTCGACAAGAGCCCGCTGTTGCTAAAGACTACGGGCTTCCTTTCAGAGTTGGAAAGCTTTTCAGATGGGTCAAATGGGTCGGGCTTTAAAGAGAATGGCCCGAAATGAAAATTTGAGTTTGGGTTGTGAAGTTACGCACTTGTTTCTTCACGAGGTTTGAGGATTTTGTTTTGTTTTGCATTGCTTTGCATATTGGTTGGTTGACTGTAAAATGGCATGTATAAATACGTTTTCTTTCTAGTGTATATTTGTAGTAATTTCTATGTTATGAGGTTCATTTGAAACAATTGCAGTTCATGTTAAATTTTAAAATACGAAATTGGATAAATGATTAAATAATTGTAAGTCGGAGCTAAAAAAGCTTCAATCCTAGATGCATTGAAATAACCTTGATGCAAATGTGTTATCATGCAATAGATTTGTTTCAATTTTCCTAGATGGATTGGAAATTCGTGAAGAGGGCATAAATGTCTGCAATTGATGTCTTACCACCTATATATCACATCTTTGGTTGCATTTCTTAACCCACCGTTTTATCAGTATGGTTGAGTTTAAGTTTATTTTTACTTTTTGGATTAACTTCTGCATATGATGTATTAAATATAGTGCAAGTACAAAGTTATTAATAATATTGATTTGCATGTTAAGTCCTTAGTTAATGTGGATTTTCAGATTAATGTTGATGCTGACTGATAAACAACTTCAAATAAATTTGTATTTGATGTGTAATAAATTTAGTTGTTAACATTGAATTGTTGAGAATCATGCATGGTAGTCATAAGTAGAGGCAGAATCCATGCACCAACTGACCCACGACAGACAGTTACATGCCCATTTACCTTCCTCTTCTATGTAATAAAAATCTTTTATTTAAAAAGAAAACCAAAAAAAAAAAAAACTAAAATACATTATAACTCAAACTTCACTTTCATTCGTATATCGAACCAGTGAATAGATAACCCATTAATTTTCTATGGAAATGTTACAACTAATACGCATAATATATACATATTACATGCATGTATCTAATGGGCATTAAATCTATAATCTCTTAGTAACAGAGTCACTTACACACTGATGAGCTAGTGAGCTTTTATTTTAATATTTTATTATTATATTAAAGAAAAGCATAACCAAATGGATAGGATCTACTAAAATATGTGAAAAATTGGAGATGTGTAAGGTCCATATGAAATGACACCAAACTGGATATTAATGGGACACACAGAATTCTTGATTTGAGCATGAACATAACACGTATACACCCTTTTATATATTACTATTAACACCTCATCATTTTCCTCACTAATTAATATAAACAGTCATGCCACGTAAAACTATAACCGAAACAAGGATTCATGCACTCTCCAAAGGCTACATAAACTAATAGAAAATATGTCTGCAGATTTAGATATTGACACTTGTAATAATTTGATTTACAGAAAATAAACACGCGACCTCCTTCGATCGAGTAAATCACACGATTAAAAAACAATAAAGCGATACTTTTGCTATTATAAAACTATAGGTGGGTTTTAATATGGGTGTCAATTCACTCTGGGTTGATATTCGCGGGTTGACGGGTCAGAAATATTTAATATGAGCCCGACTTGTTTATATAAACAGGTTAGATATTCTAACTTAATCTGTTTACTTTCAACATGAACAAGACACATATAACCCGTTTAATTAAATGGATAAATATGTTAGCGATTTGAATGAGTCAAACATGTTAACTATTTAGATATACGTATTTTTAAAAACTATAAAAGGTATAAATATATCTATATTTAAACACGTTTAATAATTAATCGTGTTAACGGGTCGACCCCATTTAAATTTGCATTAACCCGAAACTAACCCGTTTAATAAACAAGTTGGTTGAATCGACCAAAAACTGATCGAAATTTGTTTATCTCATCCCTAACTTGTTTTTTCTGTGTCGGTCTTTAACTCAGGGTGACAAACTGATACCCTTAGCTTTTAGAACCATTTGCATAAATAATGCAGTATGGTTCAAAATTGCACAAATAATGCTCTTTTTCAACCTTTTGCAAAAATAATGCTAACCGGATATGTCAACCCGGTTTGAACCATAACCTGACACGTGTCTTCGATTCTGCAGTTTGTTTGGCAGCTTTTTAGTCTCAAACGGGGTACCCTATACCCGGTTTGAATTTTTTACTCAAAAAGGGGACCCCAATCCCGGTTTGAAGACTGCCACAGCGTACCACATCTTTTTTTACTCAAACGGGGGTCCCCATACCCGGTTTGAATTTTTGAGTCAAACGGGGGACCCCAATCCCGGTTTGAAGACTGACACAGGGGACCCAATACCCGGTTTGAAGTTGTTCTGCTGTATAAATAAGAAGGTCAGATCACAAATAAATCACACCTCAAAAATTCAATATTTTTGTGTCAAAAATATAATTTTAAAAATACTAAAATTATAATTTTAAAAATACTAAAACTATCAAGAAACAAAAGCGTTTTACATTAGTTCATGTACTATATATGTATTATGTATAGTTATATAAAAACAAAACAAAACCTGCAAACATATCGTGCAACAGATGCTTTGAATCGGTCTAGTTTCATGTGAAAACTTGTGACATGGCAAACGTTTTAATGAATCCTTTGATAATCCGTTGTATGCTACTTCATCGTTTAAATCAGGTGCCTCAACAGGCTGCAAAGCAGAAACTGTCACCTGTAATATACTCCCTCCGTCCCACAAAAAACTTCCCATTTGACATGGGCACAAGTTTAAGGGGATAGTTAGTGGTGGGGTCATTGGTAATAATTTTGATTAAAATATAAGATTGGTTTGGAGAGAGAAAGATGGTTAGTGGATAGTTAGTGGTGGGGTCCTTAGTAATAATAGTATTGTATTATGTGGAGCCCATCAATTGAATGAAATGAGAAGTTTTTTGTGGGACAAAAAATTAAGGTCAAATGGGAAGTTTTTTGTGGGACGGAGGGAGTATGTCCAATTTAAGATAATATACAATTATACATCATTTGCTTATATTTCCTATTGGCCAAAATAATTTTGACACACACGCTTTTGAACTCATAATTTTAGTATTTTTAAAATTATATTTTTGACACAAAAATATTGAATTTTTGAGGTGTGATTTATTTGTGATCTGACATTTTTATTTATACAGCAGAACAATTTCAAACCGGGTATTGGGTCCCCTGTGTCAGTCTTCAAACCGGGATTGGGGTCCCCCGTTTGACTCAAAAATTCAAACCGGGTATGGGGACCCCCGTTTGAGTAAAAAAAAAAGATGTGGTACACTGTGGCAGTCTTCAAACCGGGATTGGGATCCCCTTTTTGAGTCAAAAATTCAAACCGGGTATGGGGTACCCCGTTTGAGACTAAAAAGCTGCCAAACAAACTGCAGAATCGAAGACACGTGTCGGGTTATGGTTCAAACCGGGTATGACATACCCGGTTAACATTATTTTTACAAAAAGTTGAAAAGGAGCATTATTTGTACAATTTTGGACCATACTGCATTATTTATGCAAATGGTTCTAGCTTTTAAGATCAAAATATTCTATCAATGATGAATATATTTGTAAAGATTTTTGTAAGTTAGATACGACATATTTGATGTCATCATCCCATTTGCAGTATTTCCTTGTCTTTACAATGTAAGATTCAGGATTTGAAAAACGTCAAACATGGGTGCACATTGACCTAGCGTCATGACAAAACGTGTTATTGCTTTAAAAAGGATATTTCATGTACATTCAGCTAATAACTCTTCACAAATAAATAAAACATTTTAATATAGGAGAATCAAACGTTTATTCTTTGTCTGAAACCTTGCATAGAATTAAAAATCAACATATAAAATTAAAGAATTAATAAACCTGCCATTATATAAAAGAAAGGAAAACGATAACGACAGTCTTAAAACTGTCATTAAGATATTAAGACGCGTATTATGAATTTATACATCAATCAATAACCAATTTTTACATTTTAGGAACTACCCATTCATTTATAAAAATATAAATTTGTAACATTGTATGCATGTAATCATTTTTTTAAGATAACTTTTAAGGTTGTATTTAACCGAACCCATAAATTAAGAGAAATTTGAAGATGAGCATAATAACTCAAGAAAAAGGGAGGAAGGTGAGTGGAAAATGGTGTTTATTAATTGTTAAATTTGATTTGTTCAAAAATAACAATTTGTTGATTTGATTTGTTGCACATGTTGTATAAGAAGGTCCACATGACAAAGTTGCCACCCTTTTTCTATAATGCCCGCCAGACTGTTCTTTTCTACGATCTACGAATGCAATACAATACTACATTAATTAGACGCGTAGTTTTAACTTTTAAGATGCTCACAGCATGTAAACTTATGATAGGAAAATTGAAAAGTAAAATCGCTGTATGAAAAGGACATTATAAAGTAAAAACAAAGTTGAGGGGCCGTTTATAGCAAGTTTGTGAAAGCTATGGACATTAAGACTTAAGTCCCTCAATAAGCAGTTGTGCACGAGGTGGAATAATATACATCTCACACTCTACCAACCGCTAGTCTCACCGTGACACTGACCCGTGGTGGCGCGTAGAATCAACTCTCTGTAAATCTGCCTTTACACTAGTGCTACCAATCATGGTATCAACTAATATTTTACTTTTATAAAATCAGTCTCACTTTAACTGACACTTAATTGCCACACTTAGACCAACAATACTCATTCACTTAATATTTTATATATAAAATACACTTAACAAAATATATCAATATTCGCAAAAATACACAACTCTCGTCAATTTACATTTCTCCAAACCGAAGCCTTCCAATCAACAGAGCAATTGAAGGAGTGTCAGTGGTGTCTCCAAATCGAAATGACCTAAAGAACAACTAAAGGAACAAATGACACTGTGAATTATCCAAATATTGAATTTTACATTAGACTGCTGCCAACGGTACCTTTGGTTGAAAAACCGAAGGCTTTCGATAACTACAGTGATATCGTTGGGAGCAATCGGTAACTTCAGTGGTTTCAACCAAAGAACTTTATTACACAAGTATGATAAAGCTCAACATTTACACACCTATAATAATAGTATATTATAAAAAGTATACATTTTTGGTATATTAACATACATTTTTTTCTCAAATTTCCAAAAAATATATTAACTTGAAATTTTCATTTAATGTAACATTTATTCAAAATATTAATAAAATTATCAATATTAACTAGATAATTAATATCATGAAAATTCACAGATTATCGTAATATTAGTGATCGTATTGTAAATAATTGTAAATCATAATAAAATTAATTTTACAATCAACTTTTTTATTTTTATTATGAGATCAACAAAAAAAGTAGAAAACATTTTGTTCTAATATCAAATGTAAAGATTCTAAAATGGATTTAATTATACAATGCATTAATGTAACACAATAACAATCTAAAACAGTAATAATGTGATAATCAATTAATTTAAATTCAAATCATAAACTTACGTAATAATTTTATTATAATGTGATAATGTTATATAATTCAAATTAATTTAAATTATAATGTGGTAATGTTATTTAATTAAAATTTATGTAATTTTCAAGTTTTTAAATTATAATTTTGGTGGTTTTTAAGGCTGCCATGTGGCAGTGAAGGACTTAGAAGTTATCACGTGGCATTTCAAAAACAATTTCTTTTTATTATAATAGATAGATAAATAGATATTTTAATCTAATGATGTCATTAAACATAACCTTAGTAGTGTCAACTAATAAAATTTGGCAAAAGTCTTTACCTAATATGAGCTATTGTTTTTTATACTCACCACCCTTTTGAACATTATTAACAATATTTCAAACTAGAAAATTCACCAACCACTAAAAACTAAGCAAATAATAATAAAAATTACTCTATCACAAAATACTTAATACTTTTAAAAGTTATTTTCATAGTTAAAATCGTTTATTTAAGATAATTCGATCATCAGAATATATAACTTCAGAAGGAAAAAAATTCCAATTCTTATTTAAATTTAAATGTTTTTATTTGTAAAACTATTAAGTAATAAAATAGCCTTTAACAGAAGGATGATATCATATAACTATTATTTAGTATAATTACAAAATTAAGAATTTTGATAATAATAGTTTTTAAAATTGGCTTTGAGTACATAAAAAGTTGTATGATATGTAACGACCCGAAATTTTGTATCGGATAAATTATTGGAAAAAAAATGATAAATAAGAATAAATCATTTGAAATATGTGGGAATTAGTTTCGTGTCATTTGGACAACGTTTTATATGTGTTTTATGTTGATAAAGTCGAAACCGGGTCGAAAGTTGGACCAAATAAGCAAGAAAATCTGACGCAAGGGTACCAGCCATGCTCGAGGGGCGCGAGCCGCGGTCGAGCGGCGCGAGCTAGGGTCAAATTTTTTTTCCAAATCTGGTGATTTTGCTTCCTTGTTGAAGATAAAAGGTAAATCTCTACTCCTATTTGTTATAGATGATATTTTTGGGTGAAGTGTGCAAACCCTAGTTGGAGGGTTTGTCATGGGTGATGAAATTGAAGTTATATAACTTAGATCTACAACATTTTGACAAGGAAAACATGTTCATAACATGGATTTGAAGTAAAGCTTGAGATTTATGAAATTAGGGTTTTTGTAAGTTAACCAAAATTGGGGAAAATGGTTCTAGTAGTTATCTAGTGGTAAGGGATGTAGTTATTTATGGTGTTTGATGTTCAATCTTGTGATGATTTATATATTAGGGCTTTGGTGAAAGGATTTGAGGCTTTTAAGTCTTGGAAAGCAATAGTTGTGTTCAAGAGGCACATTTGGAGTAAGCTTGGTTAAGGTGAGTACATGAGACTTTTACTGAGTATGATTAAAAAGGAAAGAGAATGCGAGTAATAGACTATTTAAGTACGTCTAAATGACTAATGATTTTTGAAAGAGATTATGATAATGAAAAGTAATTAATAATTCTTTATTAAGTATGTGTATGTGATAAAGTATGTGTAAGCACATGTTAGCTTACAAGTATGTGATTTTGATGAGAGTAAGCTTATGGTTAGCTTACTAGTATATATATGTATGAAAATGATAAGATCACGAGTTAATAAGTAATAAACGAATAAAGAAAAGTAATGAATATGACTTTTATTATATTTAAAAATGGGTCGAAAACTCATGTATCTCACGAGACTATTTTGTCTCACGTACTACTTTGTTTTGTGGCTATGTACTCAGGTTCTGGATTGAAGGATTAGAAGGTCCCGTTAGAAGTGGCCTAGTGTTGATCAGCTCGGGAGCTCGTAGGTAGATCTCGTTATCCTATGGTTATGATATTGTTTTGTAACACCGGTTTTAAACTCTGATAAACTTTTAATGGTTTTTGTTAAACCGTATTTTGGGGCGTTGGACTTTGTAATATTTTTATTTAAAAATATGTTTTAAAAAGTGTTTTAAAAATTGAGGTGTTACATGATATATTATAGGGAGTAGTTTTTAAAATTTAGATTATAAATTGATGTACAAATTTCTATTGCATGTCTTATGACATATCTTAAAACTGTCATTATCAAAATCCTATAATTAACTATAAGATTTAGATATACTTGGTAAAAGTTAGTGGTGTAATATATTTAAAGAAAATATTAAGCAACACCAATTAAGCAAAATGGTAATAACAACACTTTAAGCTGTTAATGTGTTACGGCATGCATTACGAACATATAAAATAACCAAGTTTCTAAAAAAATGTAAGGCGTGACATGACGGCGCCATCAAGCTTCAATCCATGACAAGCCATGACATTTTTAAAAGCGTGGCTTAAGGCGAATTTTTTTATATAATTTATATATTTGTATATCAAATTAAAAAATAATTATAAATCTATTGATTTATATAAAAATTCATATATAAAATTCCAAAAAGTATTAAATCCAAATGTATAATTATATCAATTTTCACAGTCATCTTGGCGCCTCTACGGGCGCACCTTTTAGAACCTTGAGAATAACTTCTTCTTTTTTCTTTGTTTTTTGAATGGCCAGTTAGTAAGTTAGTGCTTCGAGCCTACACAGTGACATCCACAAGGGACAGTATGCCTTTCCTCGAACCCTCCACTATGGAGAATAAATCCCACCACCTAAATCCACGACGGGACTTGAATCCCCAACCTCAAGGTTGAGGGCAAACATACTCTAGGCTAGATACCCTTTGATAACCTTGAAAATAACTAATAATTATCTATGTATTTATAAAATTGGTATATTATAATTGTTAAAGAAAAGGAAAAATATTTAGAGAAAATTCAGAGGGGAGTAGGTGCGAGCGAGCTTGACCATTTCAAGTTATCTACTCTTTCCCATTTCCCCAATATAAAAACCCCAATATCTTTTCTGTTTTCTCAGCTTGGTAATTTCCCCCTGCATCAAGCTTGCTGATTCAATCTCCGATCAACAACATTTAAAACGAACGGAAAAGATGCAGTCGTTAGCTCCGTCGTCAGCTATTAATTTCAAATCGATGATGCGAACGACGTCACCGCTACCCAATCCCCACCGCCTCGCTTTCACTATTAAATCAGCCGCTAGCCGTTTTGACTCGACTCAAAACGCAACTAATCCAGCCGTCTCGCCGGCGGTGCCTTCCACCAACTTCACGTCCGGCGGAGTAGGTAAAAACCGCACCGATTGGCAGAGCTCGTGTGCAATCCTTGCGAGTAAGGTTGTGTCGCAGCAGCAGAACACCCAGAAATCTGGCGGTGCGGATAATATAACAGTTGTTAATGGACACAAGACTCTAGATCTAGTACCGATTGATAACCTACCTAAACCGCTTACTATCGCCGACTTATCGCCGGCGCCTATACACGGTTCGACGCTGCGCGTTGCTTACCAAGGCGTTCCCGGCGCGTATAGTGAGGCCGCTGCCGGAAAAGCTTATCCTGAATGTGACGCTATTCCTTGCGACCAGTTTGAGGTTGCATTTTCCGCTGTAGAGCTTTGGATCGCGGATCGTGCGGTTTTGCCTGTTGAGAACTCTCTCGGTGGTAGCATCCACCGGAATTACGATCTACTTCTCCGTCACCGTCTTCACATCGTCGGTGAAGTCCAGCTTCCAGTTCATCACTGTCTCCTAGCGTTACCAGGCGTTCGTAAGGAATACATCAACCGAGTGATTAGTCATCCACAAGCCCTAGCTCAATGCGAGCTAACTCTCACAAAACTCGGCTTAACCGTCACACGAGAAGCCGTCGACGATACAGCCGGAGCTGCCGAATTCATCGCAGCAAACAACCTCCGTAACACAGCAGCAATCGCATCTACACGCGCCGCCGAGCTCTACAATCTCAATATCCTCGCCGACGGTATTCAGGACGACTCGAGCAACATCACACGATTCGTGATGCTTGCACGTGAACCGATCATACCACGTACTGACCGTCCGTTCAAAACGAGCATCGTTTTCGCTCACGATAAAGGAACGTCTGTGCTCTTCAAAGTCCTTTCAGCCTTTGCATTCAGAAACATTAGCTTGACGAAGATTGAGAGCAGACCTCACCGGAATCGTCCGATTAGACTTGTCGACGATGCAAATGTCGGTACCGCGAAGCATTTCGAATACATGTTTTATGTTGATTTTGAAGCATCAATGGCGGATGTTAGGGCACAAAATGCCTTGGCTGAGGTTCAAGAATTCACTTCATTTTTGAGGGTGTTGGGTAGTTACCCCATGGATATGACCCCTTGGTCTCCTTCTCGGGACGACTAAAGGATTTATGACGTCATTGATTTATGTATATATATTTTTTTAATTTTCAGCTTTAAAATCCTCGTTTTGTCTTAAGTTAGCTTTTTGTGATTTTTGGGGATTTTAAGTTTTCTTTCATAAATACTTCTTCGTTGAAACAGTGGATCATAATTTATACTTGTAACAATGTGAATACAAAGTCACCAAACTCTTTGGTAACTCTTCTTTTTTATTTTGGAAAACGATAACAAATTAAAATAAGACATGTATTTAGTAGAAGTTGTAAATCAGTCATAATTAGCCTATGCATTTTAAGATTTTCACATTCATTAATGAAAAGACAAATTTTTATATAAAGCAAACAATATGTCTCAATTCTACATCTTCTATGTCTTGCTTCTGTTTTTTATATAGTGGATCAATAATTGTTTGATTAAGAAGTTGCTAGAGATGATTTTAATTTTTTTTTAATGATTATTTGCTTTGAGTTGATGACTAAAATATAGTTTGAGTCATGCTTTGATTTGTGATAGAAGTTGGCACAATTTTTATTGCAGTCAAATGATTGTTTTTCTTCATTGCACTTTCTTGAATACTTTAGTTTACTACATTCAACGTCTATGTGGCCTTCACCTACCTCAGTTTTATTTGAAAGGCTGCCTCAATTTATTAGTAATGTAAAACAAAATAAATTTCTTTGACATTCAAGTAATCAAATACAACACATTTTGGTAATTAATCAAATTCATTGTTCTACCATTTTGTTTAAGTTCTAAATATATTTGATTATAAAGTAAATCATATTGATGATTCTTGATAATAACCCTATCATTAAAGCACAGATTAGTTGTGTATGAATCACCACTCTTTACTTGTAGGTGAAATTAGTTTTGCATTTGTATAATTATTTTTATTTATTTTGATGAAAAAAGATTAATTAAATTAAATAAAAGAAAATGGGGAAGGGTGTTAGGTGAGAACGTGAGATATTGGCAATGGCGGCATTTCCCTTCGGCAGTAGGTGGGCTATTTTCTTTATCCGGCGGTAAATTATCTTCCTCCCTAGTTTTATCCGGCATTTCCCTTTCGGGAAATAATTTACTTCTATATTGCTCTTTTTTACTTTCATCAAATTATAAACCTAAAATCACTACCACGAAGTCGAAGGTGAACATATTTGAATAGTAAGACAAAAAAGAGTTTTTAGCAATTTTAATTTTTGTGTTGCCTTTCGCGAGTTTCGGATTTTGCCATTTATGAGATTAGTATAAAATTTAATAAATTTTGTATAATGAGTTTCGGATAGATACGCGAGATATCATTACTTTATGTTGATCTTGAGTATCAACTTATCATCATAAGCTTACTATATGTTAACATATGTACATAAATTATTAGTAACAATATTTACGTATATAACAACCGGTGTTCAAAAATAAGTTTGGTACATAGTTTTAGATATCGAAATTTATGAAAAGGCCTCATGTCCTTTTAATGTCAATAAGCAAGCTACGTGGCCAAGTTACCAACGCAAATACATGTCGGTCTCAACTCTCATGGTTGTAGACTTGTAGCATATCTTGGAGTGTAATAAAATAAATTAATTTTCCATTTAAAGACAAGTAATTCAAATGCAAAAACTAATAATAGGTGGTGCCCCTTTCCATTGCGTGCCCGTCTTCTACATATTCCGGTTTTTAGAAAAACGTTTTCTTTCGTCAATTCATCAAATAAGTTAAATAAATGTCAAATTCATTCAATAGTAAATTAGTAATGCATTTAGAATTTTAGGTACAAGTGTATTTGAGAATAAAATTTAAATAGTGAAGGATTAAAATTGAACGTGTCCAGATGGAAAATGAATATATCATACGAATTAAAGTGAATTTTCTTTTCTCAAATATTGAGCTCTCAAACTAACTCACCACCCATGTTATTAGAACCAAGTAAAACTGTCCCTTTATGTTATAATAATTTTGATTTAAAAAACAAAATTGGTTGGTAGAATGTGGCAAGTTTGAACACCAAAGTGTGTGTGAATTGAAATTCGTAATTTGGTAAACAAATGGCAATATCACACCAACCATAAGACGATATTGGGCATGCTTCTCAACATTCTCTTCAAAAGTTTGGTGATTCCACTTGTTGTTGTGTGTGACTTTTGCTTTGTTTATTATTTACAGGCTCATATATAATATTTTCCTTACCTACTTAATGTCTCTTCTGATACACTCACTTCTAATCACAAAATCATGAAGTGATTAATGATATTTAAAAGGATAACAATTTATAGACTTATAAGTAGAATAAACTATAATTACCATATACAAAATCATGAAGTGATTAATGATTTTCGCAATACCTGAAGCAAAAATTTATAGACTTATAAGTAGATTTTCCCCACGACCCCACCCCAACACATGAATAAAAAGACATAAAAAATATACGAAGCAAAACATATGTTTATATTAATTGTCATTTATGCATATAAACAAAAACTTTCACCCGCTGCTACATTGGAGATAATGACTAAACACATGATAAATCCAGACAAAACCTACATAACAGATGACCACATCTTTCCTCCTTGAAATTTACCTTTTCCCACTTTGAAAATATGGCAACCAACAAAGTTCTCCTAGGCGACCAAATGCAGGGGGAGACATGTCGCTATATGGTTTGCGTAAGGGGGAGGATGCGTCTTGGCAAGCGGATGCAGAGAGGGACCCAAGGGGGACGCACCCCTTATGCCATTCAAACTTACTCGGTGATATACTAATATATGTTTTTTTTTTTCATTTTTTCTTGCATCCTATTTCTACCATTAATATTGTCAAATGTCATTATTTTGTGAATAGGCATATTTGTTGACCAAAATATTAGAGTTAATTACCAAAATAAACTAAAAGTGAACCTCTTTTCCCTAAAACAACTATCCGACTAGGAACTTTTGAATATAGATCGTGCAGTTTGATGTTTTTTGTGTGACTATATAAAAATACCGCCAAGTTGTATCTGATAGGTAGATATTTTTGTGCAACCTTGCTATTTTTGTGCGATCTACGAACATATTTGTTTGTATGATATAATACTTTTGAAAAAAAATGTACACCAACTGAGGGTTGGGTATTTTGTCATTTTCGAAAAAGACAAATATTATCTCAAAAATTAAAAATTAATTTCTTTTTAATTTTTCAAGTAACTTTTGTCTTTTTCGAATAATGCAAAGAATGTAACAATTAAAAATGTACAATCATCACTTTCAAGTAGCACGAAAGTGCAACCTTGGTCATACAAAGAGAATGTCATTAAAATTCATAAAAGACAAAACTTATCATTTATCGTACAAAAGCAACTTAAGTCGTATAAAAAATCTACCTATCTGAAAATAGACATTTAGTCAAATTATTTATAGAGTCACATTGTTGAACAGTTTATTTTGAGTAAAGCCACTAGATCTAAATTTGAAAATGTTATAAAATGTTAGTATTTTTTATTTATAGCTTGTTAGTTCTGAGGATTGATTTAGAAGAATCGATAACCATATAAACAGTATCCAAATTGCACTCTAAACGTAAGATCAGCTAGAATTATATTAGAAAGACGTAAATTTTTTTTGCGAAATATAATTCTTATAAGTACACATTTTGTGATCATGTGTCTATGAAGAGAATTTATGAGTTTAATTAATAGTTTGTCCAAGTAGGCTGAAATATGCCATTGGTAAATTTATAAAGCCCAACTTATGTCATATGAAATTTGGGCTCCCTGAGTTAGGTGTAGTTCAAACCGGTTTTGACACTGTTGACTGAATTTAGTTAGGCTTTGAAATCGGATCGATTATACTTTAAACAGTTTGTGAATGCCTAGAAGGCTAAAATCCACTATATTGCAGAATTTTTGGTTCTTGCCGCTTTTGTTTTTGTTTATTTTCAAATGACTACTATATTTACTAAATCATATAAAAATGCAAATATAAAATGTTATTTTTGTAGCACAATTACACGTATAGTACAACATAATATTATCATTCTTCATAAGTCGTGATCTTTTTTATATTATAGATATTGATTGATTGATTTATGTCATAAGTAGGGATCTTAAAAAATAGAAAAATGATATCGATTCTTACATTTTGTGTCTAATTATGTGTTTATCCACTTGAGAAAAGGACATGTGTAATCTAATACTTCTCTTTTGTAATATTATATCTTGATTTTGACACATATCTTAATCATGTATTTATACACAAAAGGTAATCATCAATACCATTATTATAAAAAATATTTGAATTTTTATGTAAAATCAGTTTCAAAAATTTTGATTCAGTTTTAGATTGTACACATGCCTAACGAACTCCACTCGATTTCAGCTGGTTTGATTTTCACAAGATATGGTCTACCTTCAAGGGCACAAGTTTTATAACCGAATATATGCTTTCACCTTTTTTTCTTTTCTTTTTCTATTGTATTTTATTTTACAAACGTCTGGTAGATTGGTACTGTGGGCCTGTGGCATACCATTATCTAGAAGAATGTGAAACACTGGTCATTTTTTAAACGTATAAAATAATTAACATTACAGTACTAAAATGATTCGTAAATATAACATACTAGTTTTTTTTTTTTTTTTTAAATAATGTCATTCCCTATAAAACATAGTACATATAATCATGCCATTAGTACAACCCCATCAACTACCTGCCCAAGCGTAAAAATATCAAAAAGGGAATAGGGCAAGACAATGGAATCCATGTGGTCAACATTATCTTATGCCATACTGTTAACAATAAGAAGGCTCCGAACATTATCTTATGCCTTCGCTAAAAGCATATTAGCATGCCGAGCCTATTGATATGATTACTAGTAAGTGGTCGAGTTTGACCCGTGATTTTAAAAAAAATGGGTATTGTGAACCCTACACAACGCCTTGCCGTGAAAATGACGATTATTTATATAGTCGATGTTTAGAAAAATACCAACACAATGAGTTAAAGGTTCGTTCAAATAAAAGCTTGGATTTTTAAAACACCACTCAAAGTGGTATCCTCCTGAGCTTGTTGTTCTTGGAAGAAAGCGACAATTCGAATATGTGAAACAAGGTAGCAAAGACCTAAAAGAGCTATTTAGGTCCTCTCGTATTCCACGAAAGTTTAAACGCCAACGTTCGGGTACGTCAGGAAGTAATTTAACAAACGACGAATTCAAGCCAATGATAATTGAAAAGGGAACATTTTAAAGAAAAACAAAAGATTTGGCGAAAAGATTTATCGACATGAATATGAAGTATTTACCGGACAAAGATCTGGCTATGGTCGAACAAGAGAACAAAAGATCTCGCAAAAAATATAGAAATTGATCTTTTTTAATTAATGTATTTTATGTTTTCCTAATTTTAATGTAACGTATTATATTTTTAAGCTGAAAATGTATGACCCATATATGGAACCTAGCTATAAGATTGTTATAGGAAGGTGAGTAATTTTAAGATTAATATTATAATAATATTAGAGTAGATTAAATGATTAATTATAACATTGATATAAAATGTCTCTATACCTTGCATTATGAGCTAAGTGAAAAATATGTTTAAGTAAAGCAATACATTTTTTATTATTTGTGGTATAAATATTTCTAAGTAATTTTATCTAAAAAATGTGAACACTTGAATAGCGTGTCGAGATATAAGACATGATGCTAGACCCGTCAGCATATTAAATAAATAATGATATTTAATATCAAGATGTCCAAACTTATTATAATAAAAATCCAACATATTAAACAAGTGCAATTGTACAATTTTTTTAGTTTTGCGAAGTTATTTGATTCCTCCAACATGGGTTTCATAGATTTATATAGGCGTAAAGTGAAGCATATCTTTATTAAATATATGATGCCCAATAAAATATTCCATGATTTAAAAAATAAAATATTCTTCTACTTTGATGCGTGTCCGTTTATCAATTTTGCAATCACCAAAGTGGAAACTTTACTACATAGAGTCACGACAAACCCTTTGACAACATGCACATCATTATCATACACAATATCTTTCAGTTTTCATTTCAAATCTTAAATTAGTTATAATGGTTGAAATTCATCGTTGATCGTATTAGAGCTTGGGAAAGGCTTTTAACACCGCCAACACTATACTGTGATATGTGCCAAAATCATTTTAGAAGGATTTCGCCAAAATCGTTTGTAGTATAAAAGAACTCTTTCTATGCGTACGGTAATTTTTGTAATATTAATAATCTTAAATTAGTTAACACAGTTTTGTTGTTTTTTCTATACGTTTCATGGGTGATTTCTTTGGAGTTTTAATGTTATTGTTGTTAAAGAAAAGGATAGTTATGGGAAAGAGTATTAATTAAACGAAGGCTATATAGTCTCTAGTAAATAAAATGTTGGAATGTGTTCCCTATTGACATATGATTATGGGTTCAAAACTTTCTATTGATAATATGGTGTAGATTTAAAAGTAATTTAGAAAGTATATGTTTGTTGTTAAAAAAATAAAAAAGAGTAACGTTTGTGGGTATTTAATTTAAGTATAAAAAGGTATATGGACCATATGGTGATTGAGAACACGTATATCCGTGTTACATCACTATATAATATAAGATACGATTTGGCACAATAAGCACTATTGAGTGTGGATCACACCCTGCATATATGTATGTTTTCTATACCATGCACTACCACTCTTCTCCAAGTATTATTAACATTAAACACCTTTTAGAAAATGTATTTAAAAGAAACTTGCAACCTCAATTAATTCATCTATATTTTGTAGTCGTTATTTATAAAAAGAAATGTATGTTTTAGAAAAGAAACAAAAAAATAGACTTTCTTTCAAAAAAAGAAATGAGTTTATCTTAAGAGGCTTGGGTCATGTGATAGCACCACACAGGCACCCTCCATGGCATCAATCTTGGTGGCGCCAAAGCCAAGCCACCACATCTGGTGAGGCTGCGCCAAAGTCTACGAGAAATGGTTGGCACTGGGTAACTTGATTTTTGAGGTATAATATGAGCGAAGATTGAGGAATTTTAATGAATCCCAAAAAAGTATAATGTATTGGGTTATAAATGAATATATGTTTTTATTATGAATGTAAAAAAGATGGATGATGAAGTGGCGCTAAGATACAGCTGAGGTGGCGCTTAAATCCTAGTTTTCCTATTAATTGAGCTGTAATCTAATGATGGAAGTTATTCAAGCTTCATTTCATGTAATTTTCAAACTGGCAAGCTTCATGTAACTTTAACTTTATATTTACATATTGTCATCTTTAATTCCCCTAAAAAAAGGGGGTGGAGCAGGCACCAAAAATGTCTGTGGGATCCAGTTAGCAAAGGTAGAAGTACCTACATTCATGTATATAAAACAGGCTTAAAGATGGCACATGCACATAACCTTTTCTATAGACATCTAAACTCACTTGTATTACATCTATTGGATAGTTATCCATATATACCTTTATTGTAAATTTATAACATATATATTTACCAACTTTGATGAACAGTTTTTCCTTTTTGTAAACTTCCATGTGTTAGAGTAAGCGGTGCAGTGGCGCATGCCACCTCAGCCGGATATCTAGGTGGCATGTTTTGGCGAGCAAGGTACCTTCGTCACCACACCCTTCGTGGGTTGAGTGAAGCATTTCGCCGAGAGTTCGGCGAGGAGAGAGGAGAGGTTTTTATTTGTTTAAGGATATTTTGTGTGTGAGAGGTATTTTGGTGGGTCCCAAATGAGTATTATTGGTTACTGATGGTAGAGTGGGTATTTGGAGGTTTTGAATGTGAAATGTGAAATAATGATGTGGCGCATAGGTGGCGCTGAGGTGTGCATTTGGCTTAAGTCACCATACCCATCACTCTTATTAGGTCAAAATGCATTTTAATACTCTTAACTTGGTTAACTAGGTCCTATACTATCCTGAACTATTAAAGGTACAACATATATGGTACTCTGAACTTGACAAAATGGTCGATTTAGTATCCCTACTTATTAATTTGATCATATTTCTCGCTTAACTTACTTTCGTGCGGGCTTTTGACGGACTAAAAAATATACGTTCATCTCAATATATTGATATTAGAAGCAAATCTAGCGAGAAAAAATGTCTAATTAATTAGTATGGGTACTAAATCGACTATTTTATCAAGTTTATGGTATCATGTTGCACTTTTAATAGTTCAATGTAGTAAAAGACCCAATCAGTCAAATTAAAAGTACTAAAATTATTTTAAGCCTAGGAAATATTACAAATGATATCTACTAGCACGGCTGGTAAAGTTAATATGCATATATCCAACAAATTAGCCTCAAGCCCTTGTTGTCACCAATCTTTTTGGCCCTTTTCATTTCTTTTTATTTTTCAATTGTTTACATTGATTTTTATATATAAATCAAAAGGTGAAAATTTAAATATGCTTGTAAAACATATTTTGTTTAAGAGATTATAATGTATGTTTCTTTTATCAACATTATCGTCTTATACATCTCAATGCCAAGAAGTTCACATTGTATTCAAAATTTCTGCGCTCATGAAACGTATAACAAAGAAACTGAAATTGTAAAATACATTCATAAGGAACTTCATCACTCTCAGTTTGGTTATGAGAATACGACCAACTTTGAAATATCGATGACAAATATAACCCAATAGCAAGTGAAATACTGATAATTTTTTTTGTTATGGTTACTTGAAGTCCAAATAAAATAATTATGAAGTAATTTTATGAAACATAACATTGTTACATTATGAGGAGAAAGAGTTGGAACTATTGTTTTGAAAGAAGTTGGTATTTTTTGAGTAAAATATATTTTAAAAAAAATAGGTTTTTATAATGACTAAGAGCTGTCATTAGACGATTAAAAATTGTACATTAATACATGAGGAATAATACATGAGGAAGTATTCCTAAAATTGATGGGTAATTATAAATTGATATACAAATATTTCATGTATTTCTAATGACAGGTGTCAATGTTATTATTATAAAACCCCAAAAGTAAAAGAATGAAGGGTTAAAGGTTGAAAATGGGAGACATTTGTGGGAGTACGTGGAAAAGGTTGACTTCGGTTAATGCTGTCAGCCACTATCTGTCTATCACACTGATTCTTGTAAGATTTTGACTTACTTTGGACCACTACACCCCTCGTTGATAATGAGTAATGACCACACCCATCTCTCTCTCTCTCTCTTGGAGGTCTCACATGGCTCATCATCATCTCCATCATCATCACCATAATCTGACCGCCATACAAATCGGAACCATTTACATCCCACAATAATGCTTCATCATCCTTACTAATGTTTGTCTGTGATATAACAGAAACAATGTTTCAAAAGATTGAACACAAAAAGTTTGAATCATAACAATCAATTTATGGGCATATTTGGATAAGCTTTTCAAAGTGCTTATTGGTTTATTGGCTTGTTGAGAAGCCAAAATCAACTAGTAAGAAGCCCCTTACTTTTTAATTTTGACTTCTCAAAAAGTCAATAAGTCAATAAGTAGCTTTTCAAAAACATTCCCAAATATGCCCTATATGGCTATATAACATTTGGCGACAAGTCGGCAATCGTAAGACATAAACGTCACATCAATCTTTTCTTTTCTGACTAAATACACGACAAACTCTGACTAAACTCACGACAGATGACCAAATCCTTTTCGTTTAGAAATCTACCTATTCCCTTCCAAAATCAGGGACCTCCAAGTCTCCAACTTTCTCGTCAGCGACCAAATGTCCTTGTGAAACTTACTAGTTTTTTTTTCAATACAAATTTTAAATCCACAACCAAAATAGTTGGTTAAAAGGATAAGTGGTACATTGTCATTGCAAGATCTTGTTGGTAGATATTTTTATATTATACCATTATAGTATACTCTCTCCGTAACAAATTAAGTTTTTAATTTTTTCTTAAACTTTTAACTTGAATAAAATTTTTGTGTGATGGGGTTTACTTAAAATGAAGTTCTTATTTCCCTTTAAAATAATATTTTTATGTGGGCTAAACTTTACTCTCTGTAAACCAAATTTATATTTTAATTAAAACTATTATAATTAAGAACTCACCACTGAGTATTTCTAAAATATTGTGTATATAAAAATGATAACTTTTTTATGGGATAGAGTACGGGTGAGCATGCAAAATAAAAAAAAGTGAGACCAATCCATTAAAACTGATAAAATAGAAATAACTTCATAACTAACGGTTCGGTTTTAAGTTTTGAAAAAACGACGAGTTCGGTTCGGGTTTGGGTTTAGCCTGAAACCTCGCCATTAAGAAACCGCTCTACTTAATGATGGTTTATATTATAATTATATGATTCAGCATATATGTTATTGTGAATTTTAGGGCTTAAAATAGCGTTGAAATATGTTATTAACATTGGATTTAATGCTGGAAAATAGATCTTGTGGCTTAAATTTGTATGATTTATTTGAAAAATGAAAGTTAGTGTTGGAAATTATATACTTCATCTGTTTCAAAATAAGTGATACACTTTTTATTTTGGGGTGTTTCAAAATAAGTGATACACTTTAAAAACTTACCATATTTAGTAAAAAATAGTGGGGTCCACACCCACTAACTATCTCCTTTAATATAGTGAAAAGACACACATTTACCCTTACTTTTACTAATTAAACATCATTAAACTAACTTTAATCAATATATGTGGGATTCATCCTTCACTTACTACCCAATTTAATCTAACCTTCATTATCAGATTTTGCCTAAAAAAACATGAACTCCAAAGTGTATCACTTATTTTGAAACGGAGGAAGTATTATTGTTAAAACCAGGTGGGTTCAGTTTTGAAACTGAAACTGGACCGTTAATTGGCCAGAAACCATCTAAAACTGAAACACACACAAATCAAATCCATTGAATTTGAGAAATATTAAAATCAAAATCAGCTGATTAAGTTCGGTTAGAAACTAAATAGCCTCATAATCCATCTTAATTAAGACAAATGGAGTTTTTTTCTTTTTTTTCTTTCGAAATGACAAATCTAATCTACTCCTAATTAATTACTATCTATGTACACGACGGAACTCGAACTCCAGATCTCAAGGTTAAAAAGCAAACATCATACCTCAATGTTGTTTATATTTATGAGTCCATTTTAATCGATATGAGTGAGTTGTCATTGCATGTATTTAAGCTTAGGTATCCTCCCCACTTCCAACTCCCAACAATATATACATTACACAACCCACGAACACACACACTCTCACACACACACACACACAAAGGTGTGAGACAATGAAGCACACCTTCCGTTGTGTTGTTCCTTTGTTCTTCCTTATCTCCATTATTATCTTCTCACATACATCGGCTCGTTTCTTGCACACCAAACCAGGTAATAACCAAATCCTTCAATTTTCCCTTGTATATATAAAACTCTAAATTATCTAAAGTTTTCATGGTTTTTTTAATCAATTTTCAGGTGAAAAAACAATTGAAATTGATGAATCCATGACCACCAATGCAGACTCTCTTGTTGATTTGGAAACCATCAACTCACTCAATGTAAATTTACCGTCTTTTCAAAGCTTTTATTATTGATTGTTATATTGGTGGGTGTTAATTAAATGTTAATTAATTTGTTTATCAATTATTAGGAGGTGATGGGCATGGAGGATTGTGGAAGCGGAGATGAAGAGTGTTTGGAAAGAAGGGTTCTTGCAGAAGCTCACTTGGACTATATTTACACTCAGCACCACAAACCTTGAAATAAGTCATATTTCGCCCTCATAATTTGTAACTCTTTCACGCTCTCACTGTAACATATGTTGTAGAGTAGCGACTTGCATCTGCTCCAAAAAATTCTTAGGTTAACTACATGAATAGTATTATTAATTAGTAACTATAAATAAATGTAATAATTGTGTGTATGCCTATAAAAATTCGAGCCCGATTTTATCAATTTATTTGTTCTGGGCCTCTACTCAAGCTCGTTCAAGCTAGTATTTCATTGAGTTTGAGCTCAATCTCTAGTGAACAAACTTAATTATATTTCATAAAAGATAGATAATATAGCTTTCTATTAAATCTTCAATTTAATTATTTTTTTGCTCATTTGATCAATATTAGTGTTCAAATCAAAGAATCTGATTATGAAAAAGAATTGATAAACTTCACATTTTAGTCATTTAGTATGAATCAATACAAATTTTTATAATAAAAATCTAATTCATACAAGTTTATAAAGGATGTGTAGACAGAATAGTATGAGATGATTTGATAGTAGCAACTACGGGCTATAAATCAGTACGTGAAGTAGCAGTGATTATGTTATTTATAATGGGCTCGAAAATATATTGGGTCTAAGTCCTTAATTAGCATGTGCAAATATGAGCAGTGCCTAAATATAAACAGTACGTAGTTATTAGCCGAAAGTGGCCTTGACCACATGGTATGAGCCCCACTTTAATTTGGGATTTAAAGGCAGAGTTAAAGAACATGGAGGATATGGATACTTGTTTACGAGTTTATGGTACAACACGAGATTACTAATTATGGCAGGGGAAACATATTAAAATATACTTAGAGCATAAGAAACTTATAAATAATTTTTACGTTTATAAACAGTGTTGTAACTAAATTAACACTCAAAACAACAACCTCGAAGACTACCAGCTGGCACCCAAAACCGAAACACAAAAGTCAGAACCTAATTGCAGTTGAGGGCAGTGATGAGAGGAAAGGGGAAGGTTATCGCCAAACTAGGGGAGAGGGGAGAGATTGTGTGTCTAGGTGGCGACTTACACTAATTAGAGTCATTAATTCCATAATACATTTTGGAATTTGTATCAGTTAATTAATACTTAAATTTATGACAAATCAGTCTTTAAAATATGTGGTGGGGTTTATGTAACGACCCGAATTTTTTGTAAATAAATAAATTATGTAAAAATATGATATATAAAGATAAATCGTTTAAAGAACGTAGGAATTGGTTTCGGGTCATTTGGTTATCGTACGAGAAAGTTATATACGAAATCGGGTCAAAACAAGGAACAAAAACTGCAGCCTGTCTGGGACAGGGAGTTCGCGGCGCGAACTCATCCTCACGCTCGTGAGGATCGGGCAGAGAGTTGGGGTTTTGGGTGATCGGAGTTCGCGACCAATTAACGACGCGAAGGAGTTCGCGACAAGGGAAGTTCGCGGCGCGAACTCTTGTTCACGGCGCGAACTCTGTCAGACATAGCATTAAAGTCGGGTTTTGGTCATAAATGCTATCCACAAACCCTAGTTTTCTCTCCTTGGCGATTTTCAAGTGCAAGGGTTGTTCTTGGGTTATTTCTTCATCAAAGTTTGGTAGATTTCACTCCTACTGGAAGATTAAAGGTATATCTTCACTCTTTGATCATTGTAGCTTTAGATTTATGGGTTTTTAAGCTTGGGTTTGAAACCCTAGTTCTTGGGTTTTCTTAAATGGTGAAATAAATGTTGTATACACTTAATAGATGGTATTTTAACAAAGGAAACAAGTGTATGGTTAAGATTTGTAAGAATCTTAAGATTTGGTAAAACCTAGGGTTTTGTAAATCACCAAAATTGGGGGAAAGTGTTATTAAAGGGTATCTAGAGATAAATGGACTATTTATTAGTATTATGTGATGTTGAACAACTTGTGATTGTTATATTAGGCTTTTGGTGAAGTCTTGGAAGGTGCAAGTTTGTTGAAGAGTAAAGATTGTGTGTGAAGAACACAGTTGGAGCATTATCTGCTAAGGTGAGTACGTGTGGACTTTACTGAGTACATAGCTATAGAAATACCTTTTATTTACTTGTGATTTGGTCTACCTAATTATTTATGTGGACTTATAATGTGTTGAGTTAGTTATATATTATTGTTAATAATTAACTAACTTGTTCGATGATAGATGTGATAGCCAAGGGCTTTGATTGAAATAACTGTTAAGTTATGGTAAGATTGAGATGATGTGATGACACGGATGACTCCCGGTCATGAGGTGTTGAATGAGGGACAGTTGGGTGGATTCCCATCGACTCAACCACGTTAGTAGTCTTTCTAACTGGACGTATTTCGGCGAGTAAGGCAAGTATCGGTAGATTGGGCGATTCCCTCTTGCCGGTATCTTGTTTCTAGTTAGTTCGGGGGCAACCCGATAACTAGATATGTATGTACTTCTAGCTAGTTCGGGGGCAACCCGATAGTTAGATATGATTGCTAGGAAAGCAAGATCGATAGGGTCATAATAGGGTGGCTAAATTGGATTGACGGATTATATATTTACATATATATACGATTGCCTGATATGTGACGTTTTATTATTGTTGGGTCTAAACCCATGTAGCTCACGAGACTTTCTTGTCTCACGTACTCCTTGTTTGTTTTGCTATGTATTCAGGTTCGGGATCGAAGATGTAGGTACGCATGGATAGAGATGCGGGGCCTGGAATAGAAGAGCTCTAGAACGGATTTAAACTTAGCTTTGATTTTGATATATTTTGTAACACCAAACTTATACTCTGATTTCATACCAAATATTTTTGTAAATCCGTATTTTGGAACCGTTCTTCTATTTATGAAAATGATATATTTTGGTAAAATGTTTTGTTATAAAATTTGAGGTGTTACAGTTTATTCCCAGAAAGAAGATATATTCGAGTAATGCATACTGACCGTTTAAATGCACACTAAAGTGCTGTTTGTTTTTTCAGAGCAAAAAGGTCTGCAGTCTACGGACCACATCTGTCAACTGCTGTATCTTCTGAGGTGGACCAAAGGTCTGCAACAAAACTGTTGTTAGTTTTTTTATCATTTGCAGAATCCTAATTTCTATAGAAAAATCCTAATTTTACAAACATTAAGCTAGAACAAATCCTAATTTCTACACACTATGATTTTAGAACATAAGATTAAACAACTTTCTGATTTTAGGAACCTACCTAGCAAATAATCGACGACCGGTGGCGGAGCAAATGAACGCCGGCGGTGGATAAGGTGGAGAAGACGAACAATAGACCACCGACGAAGATGGGGGAGAGCGGCTGGTTGTGGAGCTTCCCCTTGGAGCTTCGACCAGCGGAGGAGGACGATCGGCGATTGTTGCTCTTTGGTGACGGCGGAGGATGCGACTTTTCACGGCGGCGACTTGGGGAGAGGGGGAGAAGTCGACGGGAGATTTGGGGGAGAGGAGGGAGAAGTCGGCGATGAATGTTGTTTAATTTGTTTTTGTTTTTCTTTTTTCAAGGCCAGAAGACCCAAGAAGCTAATGTCCAAAGCTTCTTGGGGAAGACCTTGCGCAGACATAATAAGGTCTTCCAGTTTCCGAAAAACAAACATCTGCAGGAGGCTTGTTTTGCGCATGGTCTGTGCCGCGAAGATAAAAGACCCCAGGAAAACCTTTTGTCAAAAAACAAACAGCTCCTAACTTACTAACTTCTTGTTAAAAAAAAGTTAGTTTTATAGGTAGCCCAAACGACTCTATCACTAAGTTACATATCACTAACTTATTTGATTCTATTGGACATGTATCATTGTATGATTTGTATCCAACAATCACGTACCCACTTGGACGTCATAAAAAAGACAATACATTGAAAACCTAGTCTTAGCAAGTTAGTGTGACGAAAGGTAGATGCCGAATAATATTTCAATACCATAACACGAACAACAAACAAAATAAACGAGCAAATATACTTTATGTAATACCCACAATTAATACTGCCTCGGATTTAAAATAAGTGATACATTGTTGGTTTTACGGTTTTTGAGGCAAAATATGATAATGATAATTAAATTAGATTAATTGGATGGTTAGTGGGGAATGAGTCCCACAAAATTTGAATAAAGTGAAATTAATGATGTTTAAAAGTAAAAGTAAGGGTAAAGATGTCATTTCACTTTATTAAAGTAGATAGTTAGTGGGTGTGGGTCCCACTACTTTTTACCAAATAAGGTAAGTTTTCAAAGTGTATCACTTATTTTGATACATCTTTGGAAAATGTATCACTTATTTTAAATCGGAGGAAGTAGATAAGTTTTACCACGAATAAAAAATACAATGAGACAAGAAACTATTTTCTTAGATAAATAAAAATGATTATTTCTATCGAATGCCAATAAGCCATTTTTCATATCACCCAAAGTTTGCTCCTGTTTTGTAGTGTGAAAAACAAAATATCTCACGAAACTTCAAATATCATATACTTAGGAAGTTTCAAAATAAGTGATACTCCCTCAGTCTCTTAATAAAGTTTTCATTTCTCTTGAGCACATGTTTTTAGGAGATAGTTAGTGGTGGGTCCTTGATAATAAATTTGATTAAAATAAATGGTTGTTTATAGAGAGAAAGTATTTTTAGGAGATAGTTAGTGGTGGGGTATATGGTAATAATATTATTTTATTGAGTGGGTCCCTCCAATTTGAGAACTGAGAACTTTATTTTGGGACAAACATATTAGGAGAAGTGGGAACTTTATTAAGGGACGGAGGGAGTACTAATTAACTCTCACGTTTTTTAGGCAAAAGATTGTAATGAAGGTTAAATTATATTAAATTGGATAATTAGTGAGTGAGGGGTTCCACATATTATGATTAAAGTGAGTTTAATGATGTTTAAAAGTAAAAGTAAGGGTAAATGAGTAATTTTACTTTCATTGTTTTATTTGCCGCTTTAAAAAAAATAAAAAAAATCAGATTTACTTAATACTTCCTCCGTCCCATAAAAAAGTTTACATTTCATTTGGGCACAATATTTTAGGATATAGTTAGTGGTGAGGTCCTTTGTAATACCTTTGATTAAAATATAAGATTAAATTGGAGAGAGAAAGTGTTTTATTAGTAGAATGATTGATGATAATATTATTTTATTAGGTGGGCCCTCTCAAGTTTGAGAAATGTAAACTTTTTTGTGGAAAAAAAGTTTAAGGAAAAATGTAAATTTTTTTTGTGGGACGGATGGAGTAATTAAGTTTACAAGAAATGGTTTATTACATCCATAAATTTAAACGATAATTTTATTCCCTAACCCTGATAGAATAAAATGTGTTCCCAACTTAAAATATAGTATAAATTAGTGCGTTTTTGTGAAAACTGAAATATCATGGACCGATTCTAATTTAGGAATTGTTTCTTCTCGCAAGTTACATGATAACTATTTGCCCGTTGCTTTCAAATACTCATAATATTGAAAAAATAGAATAAAATAAAAAAGAAAAAGAAAGCAATAGAAACAGCCGATTGATTAGCAGATCAGAAGAAGCGATTATATTCGGTCGGGTTAGATTGATTCCCAGAAGCCGACGATTGATTCGAATTCGTACTGTAAGTCTTTCGCACTGTTAAGTTTAGGGTTTTGCGAATTGGTTTTTATTTGCGATTCGTCTGTTAATTGAATTTAGGGTTTATTATGTCTACCACTCAATCATTCGGAAAGTTATTGTTTATCAGGTTTTTCTGGTGTGATACGAAGTTAATTTTTGTTAATTAAATTAGGTTTTTAGAATTACAATTTGACTATTATACTGATATTTGTTCATTTTCTTATGGCTTGACAGTAAGTTATATAATTTGTTGACTAGTTTTAAATTTTTGCTGATTAAATTAGGTTTGAGAAAGTTTCGATTTGTTGATCATTCGATTATAGTAGCCAACTTTTCATTGATTGTTCTATGAGTCCCTAGTCGGGTTACTGTTTGTTTATGTCATTTTGTGTGAAATCACCATGAACGACCTGCCTTATCTGAATTTTGTGTTTATTTCGATTTCTTGGGATTTTTTTTAGTATGATACGAGTTTTAAGTTATTTCAAGGTCTTTAAGGAAAAAACTTATGATAAATTGGTTTTATGTTTCTTTTGATGTTATTGCAGACTCGAAGGCTTCCAATGGAGTTCTCAGAGTGTTTAATTCAGATTGTCAGTTAAGGTGCACTTTTAATTCTTTTTGTGTTTCTCATAGTTTTATTGAATGTGCTATAAACAGGTTTAATTCGCACTTCAGGATCTTGATTCAAATGTGTGCTAATTATAACTATACTGTGATATGCTATTTACTAGAGATAATCAAGCAACCTAATTAAGATGCTCTTTACTTGATCCAATCAACCGACCCGAGATGTTATTTACTTGTTATAAGAAAGTGCCCCGACATATTATTTACTTGATATAAGAAATCGACCCGAGATACTATTTACTAGATATAATTAAATGACCCGAGATGTTAATTACCTGATATAATCAAGTACCCCGAGAAGCTATTTACTGATGTATCATCAAGTGTCCCGAGATGCTATTTACTAGATATAATCAAACGACCCGAGAATCTATTAACTTGATATATAATCAAACAACCCGAGATTCTAATTACTTGATATATATCGAACGACCCGAGATGTTAATTACCTGATATACTCAAGTTCCCCGAGAAGCTATTTACTTGATGTATCATCAAGTGTCCCGAGATGCTATTTACCAGATATAATCAAATGACCCGAGATGCTAATTACTTGATTTAATAGAGTGTCCTGAGAAGCTATTTACTTGATGTATAATCAAGTGTCCCGAGATGCTATTTACAGATATAATCAAACGACCCGAGATGCTAATTACTTGATTTAATCAAGTGTCCTGATAAGCTATACTTGATGTATAATCAAGTGTCACGAGATGCTATTTACTTGATATATAATCAACTGTAGCGAAATGCTTTTTACTAGATATAATCACACGACCCGAGATGCTAATTACTTGATATAATCAAGTGTCCCGAGATGCTATTTACTAGATATATAATCAAACGACCCGAGATGTGAATTACTTGATTTAATCAAGTGTCCCGAGATGCTATTTACTAGATATATAATCAAACGACCCGAGATGCTTTTTAGTAAATATAATCAAATGACCCGAGATGCTAATTACTTGATTTAATCAAGTGACTCGAGAAGCAATTTACTTGATATAATCAAGTGTCCCGAGATGCTAATTACTTGATATAATTAATTGTCCCGAGAAGCTATTTACTTGATGTATAACAAAGTGTCCCGAGAAGCTATTTACTTGATATATAATCAAGTGTCCTGAGAAGCTATTTTCTAGATATAATCAAACGACCCGAGATGCTAATTACTTGATGTAATCCATAATATTCTATCTATATAATTATATAAGATTTCTTTGAAATGTGCCGTGTCATAAAGGCCACATGGCATGGCTGTCATGTCTTAAAGGCCAAGTCATAAATGCAAAGGCCACGTCAGAAATGCAAAGGCCACGTATGTAAAAAAAAAACCCGAAATTAGGTCAGCTTCTGTTATCCAAAATTCAATTTCGGCCATTTCAATTCGTTCTCTTCAATTTCTCATGCGAACTCATGTTGTTTTGCCATCTACGGTGCTAACCGAAATAGCTCTAATCTGTTTACATACGAAAATTATTAAATCTATGATAGATTTTTGATAAAATGGAAACAGTAATGGTATTTTTGATTTACTGTGCAGCTAATGAATGATGAATATTTGTTTATTCACATGATTTATCGACATTTACATGACAGTAGTTGAATCAGTTCACCTGATTATTATTTTTTAAAGGTTGTGTAATCTCTATTGATATATTGCTACTATTGTATGATTTGAGGATAGATAATATTATTTCTTGTGCTTAGGGATCATCGAAATGCTTATGGTTCCACTAATAGCATATTTTTCAGAAAATTGACTTAAAATATTAAATAATTCGTGAGGGTATATTTTAACATGTTGGATTGTTATTGATTCATTTCTAAAGCAGGAAATCTAAGCTACTATCATCAATGGTAATGGAACAGAAAAGGGTCAGATAATATTGACTTCTGTGGGTGGTCGAAATAGTTAAAATGGTCAAATAATAGTAGCAATTTTTCTTCTAATTATATATATTGAACAATATTTCTAAAATATAATCCTGTTCATGTAATTTAAAAGGATGAATTATTGTTAGTATTTGTTTACCCAAATCCAAGGCGACCGAACGAACCCAATTCAAAAATCAAACTTTCGATTATATAAACCTCTTCCAAACAGCTCCAATCTCTTTGTCCTCAACTCGATCAAACTAACATTTGTTCAATCGCAACCAGCAGCAATGGAATTTTGGGGTAATCAATTGTATGTTTTTAATATGCTTCATTACACAACATCCATCTGTTGTCGTTAAAGTGTTTTAGTTTCTCATTTGGTTGTCTGCAATCATTTTATTTGAAGTTTGTTGTTATTGTTAGGTGTTGAGGTTAAACCTAATGAAAGCCTTAAGGTCACCGTTGAGGATACGAAGCTCCTTCATTGTACTAAGGTATGAATACTCATTTTTTCTTTAATCTGTTTAATTAAAACTATTGTTATTTACATGAAACACTAGCTCAATTTAACCTTAAATTTTCACTTTACCTATGTTATTATTTTGTTAGTCCATATAATAGGCAATATTAGATATTCAGAATATCAAATTTAGTTAAAGTTGATTCACTTTTGAGCATAAAAACCAGAACACTAATTTGTTTGGTATTAAATGACTTCTTAAGTCTACAATTGCATAATTAGTACTTCCATCACACATACTTGTTATATATATGTATATTTTTATATGCATGTGTTTGTTAGTTTCTTTTGTAAAATGTTTGGCACTGTGTGGTTTTTATTCAGGTTGGATTGGGTGAGGTGAAGAATGGTAAAAAGGTGGAAGATATCTCTGTAGAAATCAATGTTAATGGGGAAAAATTTGAGGTTGGTACTCTATCGTCTGAGCGTGCACGTTACTTCAGAACTAGTTTGGTATTTGAGCAAGATTTGGAGTTGTCTCATGGATGCAAAGATGGAAGTGTTTACTTTTTTGGATTTTTTGCTGATAACACAGTTGAATATCCTTTGTTTAAGTTTCATTTATGTTTTATTCAATTATTTATCATATCCGTGTTTATCTTTGAGTTAAAGTTATTGTTTCCTTGACCATATTTTTGTTTTTATCGGTTCTACGGGAAAACCAAAGGTGTGTGTGAAGGATGCAATGGAAGAAGATGATTCTATGGATCATGATGACTCTGAAGGGGAAATGGTAAAAAATTTAATGATTTTTACAACATTAAGTTTGGGTTAAGGGTGTAATTTATATTATATTTTTAAATAATTTTGTTTCAATTTCTTAGCCAACTCCCCAGGAAGTGAAGCATGTGAAAGGTGTGAAAAGACCTGCTGAAACTGCACCAAATTCTGCTAAGAAAGGAAAACCAAACACTCCTCAAAATGCCATATCAAGCACTCCTCAAAAATCAGGTTAATAATTTGTATTCAATTTTATACTTTGCTCATCAAAATTATGCACAGTTTATGAAAATTTTGATTAAAAATTTACTAAAATACCCCAACTGAGTTTAAATTAATAAGTTGGTGCTTGCAGATGGGGAAGAAAGGAGGCCATAATGCAACCCCTCATCCTAATTACTTGATTTAATCAAGTGTCCCGAGATGCTAATTACTATTTACTTGATTTAATCCATAATATTTTATCTATCTAACTATATAAGCTTGTGTCATAAAGGCCACATGGCATGGCTGTCATGTCTTAAAGGCCAAGTCATAAATGCAAAGGCCACGTATGTAAATAAACCCGAAGTTTAGAAAAGAAGAGGAGAGTTTTCTATCTTTGGAAATTGTTTGTCGTTTTTTTAATGTTTACTTGTTCATGTTCTTTTGATTATTGGGGGTATTCAACCACTAATCCTCTTCCTGTAATTTAAAAGGAAGCAAAGGATGAATTATTGTTAATATTTGGCTTTTTTGAGTTTGCTGATGTATATATTTGTTCATCCTCTGTTTGGACACAGGGATGTGAAATTCCAATACTTCATGGAGTAGTTAAGGTATGTATTGTTCTCCTGCACAAATATTTACAACAAGCTTTTTATACTAAATTATATTCGTTCTAATAGGTCTTATGGCTAACGGGTTGTGTTAACCCGAAATAGTTTAATACTATTTCTTGTTTAAAAATTCCTTTATGAAAAATATATCTTTAATGTGTTGGGTCAGATTGTGTTGAGAAGTTTGTATGTGTTTTGTTATAGTTCTTTGGGTTGTCACTGAACACATTTGTTTCTGACTAATTTCTGGTGGCTGAAAAACAGTTATGTGATGAAGATTGGTCAAAATTAAAGATTAAACATACAAATTTTAATGATGAAGATTTGCAATGTTAGTTGTTGCTTTACTTTATGACAGCCTTGGAATTGCTCTTGATGATAAAAGGTACTTTCCGAATATATTTCTTTGAACGAGGCAGCATGGCCCGTTCGATGCACAGGCTTTATTCATCACCTGAAAACTATGAATAAAGCAAAGTGTTTTAGCGGAAAATATAATTTAACAAAACATGAGTGCTTAGATTAGCAAAAGATAAAACATATTATTCATTAAACATACCGTGCTTTGTCTTTTATAAACACACCTATAGATAAATGATGCTATATCTTCAAATGACACGGGTGAAATAGTAGTTCCTGAAAAACAGTTTGTAAAAAAGGATCAATTATAGCTTATATTTTGTGCAACTTATATTTAATAAGAAATAAGTTTCAATTTATGTATTTCAACAAAAAGGTATTATTTGGTTGTTAGTCTAAGTTACTTACATTTTGAAATATAGTAAATTAAAAGGGAAAAAAATAAAACAACTACATAGAAGATTGAATGAAGCCGTCTAAAAGTATAATCAACTAATTACAACTTATTTTGGAATTTAAATACGCTATTAATGGACTGATATATTTTGGGCTTAAAAAGAAATGGCGTTTGGTAAAAGTCGTTGTTTGGTCACACGCCGTCGTTTGAGTTAGGGCCGCTTCGTAATTTCCAATCCTTGTTGTGAATCCTCATCTTCAATATGCAGCAAAGTGGGGAAGGATTCTGAGGAGGGGGAGTTTTGCTGCCTGTGGATCGGCCGTCGCCTCATCCTCTCATCATCTTCTTGGAACCCGATAAACATGGCTGCTCTCAGGAGTCGTACCACGTATTTCGAATATCATACAATTTCCAGAGTTTAAATTTGGGGAAAGGAAGCAGCTATGAATTCCTAAAGGTAGACTAATTACTCAATTTTGGGTTTTATTATATACTAAAATTATTTCAAGCTTTTTTTATATATATATTTTTTTACATGCAACATTTATATTAATCATATTTATTAATATATGCAACATTTATTACATGAAACTTAATTTTGTGTTAATTACTGCAAATTTGCTATGAAAGTAAAAACTTTTGTTTAAATAACTTAGGACTAAATGGGGAATTAAAAACTTATATACGATAAGATTTCTTAGTGCATACGTTTACTTGTTTATTAACAAAGAATTAATAGATGAATTATGTAAGGTCGAAATTATGTAAGAATTAATAGATGAATTAATAGATGAATAGTTGGTAACCCTCTTCATCATGGTCTTCAATTATGTACGCAACACTTAAAAGCGTCAAAGTAGACATAGATACATAGCCTTTAAACAACTAAATGATTATTGTTAATTTATCAAGAATTTCTAATTGATAAATCCAACACACAAATTTCTAATTAATAATTATCTAGTCAACCAAGTTTAGGGTACTAAAATGCACTTTAGCTTTTTATAAAAATAACATTTTTTTAGAAAAAGATATTGAAATTACCAGCTCCACGAACTGAAGTCCGAGTCTTGCAGCTTCAATACCAGCCAATCTAACCAAATCGATAAAACCACGAAGACATCCGCTTCTAACATACAAAACCAAGTGGTCAAATATCAAGTTTGACCTGCTGGAACCTTCTGATAGGGCAACACATAGGTTACCAATAACGTATGCAACTTCTTTCTTAATGTCAAAAGTTGATGTTGACAAAAGTTGTATTAATAATGGTAAGGCCTCACTCTTGTATATCAATTGTTTGTGAGAAACAGAACATGTGCTATATTTGATAGCACCCATGCAGCTTCCTATAAAAGTGAAATTATGTATTAGATGGAAAAAACGGGCGGGTTGTGTGGCGAATCAAAACGGGTAATATGGTCGGGTTCGGAATGGTTCTTTTTATGAATAATTAGGGGGTCAGATATGAATTGACCCGAAATGGTTCCTTTTATGAATAATTAAGGGTTCAGATATGAATTATAGAATATTAGAACTTCAATGATATTAGAACTTCAGTGATAATGTTATTATTTAAAATTAAGAGGTTTTATGCAACGTTTGACCAATTTGACCCGTTTCTATAGTTACGACAATAAGCTTAACCTAATCGACCCATTGATAAGTAAATGGGTCGAAATTGTCAGATATGATCAAGGCGTGCTTGAGAAAGAGTGAGAGAGAGTGTGTACCTTCTTTAAGACATGGTGCTCACTTTTCACGCACTTACTTAATGCCCGTATAATGTTATCTGCAAAAGTTACAAAATTTTAGTGTTTTATATAATATGGGCGTATAATGTAATCACGGTAATGGGTCCGTGGTCGCTCTCCTTCAATTGATTGAGGGTGGTGTAGTTGGTGGTTTGTTCTTTTGTGGAACTCAACATTTTGTGAAGTCTTAAATCTTAATGATCTCTCTTTATATAATGCAGGTGATTCACAAATGGAGGTTTTGTGCAGTTGGTAAATTGAAACTTTGAAGGGTTATGTAACTGCCAATCATTTAAATTTATAATTACAATATGTAATTAATTGCCAATCAATTGAAATTTGAAAGTTTTATGTAACTGCAAATTGAATGCATAGAGATGATGGTAACTTTCAAGACTCACGTAAATAGTTGGTAAATTAAATATATTCAATTTTTGGATGGTTGGTTTGTAACAGTAAATTGAAACTTTCAAGTGATATAAGTCTTATGTACGCCTGTGCAGAAACAAAAAACCGGATCGGACCGGTTAGAACCGGACCGGACCGAGGACCGAAAATAGCAGATTCGACGGACCGAGGACCGGACCGGTGGTTGACGGTCGGTTTCGGTTAACTTCCGGTTTCTTTCGGTTTTGAACCGGTTAGGACCGGCTGTAAAATAAATCGAATAAATCAATGCAGTACATAAAACAATAAATCAGTGAGGTTGTCTTCCTTTTTGTTTATATGGATTATTTCTTGATACGTAATCTTAATGAAGCTTAGATTAAAATGCAGTACATATATTTGATACGTCTTCTTAATTATCCTTGTGTTACAGTGAAAAAAAACTAATATAATCAACATTTTTTTCGCAATTTGTTTTTTCTTAATGCATACCATTGGCTTGCAACGAACGAACGAAGAAGTTGAAAAGAAAGGAATTGAAGAAACGAACGGTCGTATGTAGACGTGCATGGTTTTTTTTAATAGGATGTTGGGCTAAAGCTGATGGATGGGCTTATTGGATGGGTTGGACAGTAAAAAATCACAGGCTTTGTATTTTGGCGGGTTTATTCGGTTTCTACCGGTTCTTCCGGTTTAAAACCGGACCGGACCGGACATGTCGGTTCTCAAAAAATACGGACCGAGGACCGGACCGGAAGCTACGGTTCGGCGCCGGTTCGGTCCGGTTCTTCCGGTCCCGGTCGGTTTTGGCCGGTCCCGGTTCAAACTGCACAGGCCTAGTCTTATGTAACTGTTAAATCATTTAATTGCTTTTATAATCAAGTCTTATATCAATCATTTAATGGCTATGGTAATAATTACTATATTAATCTTGAAACTCAATTTTTATGTATATATAGAATTTTTATGTATATATAGATATAATGATTTTGTACATTTATGCATTAGATTAGCAGTTTGGTGACTTTCGTCCCATTAGAATTACAGAGATTTTATTTGGTTTTTGACTAATAATCAAAGCAAATATAATAAGTATGACTAAAAGAATTTGAGTGACATATAAACGTTGCAATTTCGACCCGTTTACTTATCCATAGGTCGGTTCCATTTAAAAGGAAAAAGAAGTAACCAAAAAAAGAAACCGGTCAAATGGTTCAAGCGGGGCGAAAGCTACCCAAATCGTATTTTTTTCAAACCTATTTATTTTCGTTTCGATTTCACGTTGGGTTTCGTGTCAGGTGAGAAATTGTCACCCCTAATTTACTTGATATAATCTAGCGTCCTGAGATGTTGTTTACTTGATATAATCTCACGATCCAATATGTTATCTACTTGATTAATCAAGCGATCCAAGATTCTATTACTTGATATAAGTGAACGACTCTAGACGCTATTTAATTGATATAAACAAATGACCTGATACGCGATTTACTTAATATAAGCAAATAAATTGAGATGCTATTTATCGACCTAGTATGCTATTTACTTGAAAAGCAACTTGATATGATATTTACTTGATATAAGAAAACTTTCTTGATATGTTATCTACTTGGTAGAGCATCTCCGATATAAGCTTTTTACAAAGCTTTTTACCTCTTTAGAAGGTCATTTAAAGGCATATAACCTTCTAACAAAAAAATTTTTGCTTCAAAAGCTTATTATTTTATAAGTTATTCTCAAGACATAAAATAAGCTTTATCTATATTTATATGCATTGAATTAAAAGCTTTTTTTTAAAGCTTATTTAATAATTTTGAGTGGAGAATATAGGTGGCAATTCTAATAAGTCATTAGAGAAACGTTCAAGGAGGTCCATCATCTTTGTGAAGTCCCAAGGAACAAATCTCAACCATTGATCAATGTCATCTAATGGTCAAGATTAATCACATATTTTATATATTGAGGGGTATTTTGGTTATTTTTTAAAATATAAAAAAAACTATTTTTCATTTTTTATTTTGTTTTTTTTTACTTTTTATTATGAAGGGGTATTTTGGTCATTTGGCACTTAAAAAAATTTTTGATTTTTTTTATTTTTTATTTTTTATTTTTTTATTTTTTATTTTTTTTATTTTTTTATTAATACTTTTTATTAAAAAATAATATTTATTTGATAATTACGTGTATAACTTAATCACATGTGATTTTAGTGTAAAATCACATGTGATTTTAGTGTAAAATCAAGTGTGATTATATATTTAATCACATTTGATATTTTAGTTAAATCACATGTGATTCAGAATGCAATCACATGTGATTCACTATGCTATCACATTATGTGTTATTAATAAAAATTAATAATTTTTCAAAAAATAATAATGAATAAATAATTATTTTTTTTAAATAATTTTTTTAAAAAAAAAATTTAAAATAAAAATTAAAAAATTAAAAATAAAAATAAAATATATATTTTTTTCAAAATGACCAAAATAACCCTCAATTAAAAATAAAAAAAAATAAAAAATAAAAAAAATTTAAAATAAAAAATAAAAAATAAAAAATTTTAGTACCAAATGACCAAAATACCCGTCCATGTATAAAGTATGTGATTAATTTTGACCATTAGATCATATTGATCAATGGTTGAGATTTATTCATCGAGATTTTGTAAAAATCATGGACCTACTTGAACGCCATTATAATGACTTAACCATTGGGATGCTCTAATTAAACCACATGATTTGCTGTTTACTTGACATAATTAAATGACCACATATGGTGTCTATTTGATATAATCAAACGCTCCTACATGGTTTCGCGTATACAAAATCTTAAAAAAAATGAATGTGTAAAAACTGAAAGAATAATGCTTATAGAAATTTGCATATACAAATTGTTACGGAGTGCTAATAACTAGTTGACTTTCCTCGCGCGTTACGGTGGAGAATTTTCATGTGATACCAAGATGATTGTTTGCTAATATCTAAAATACATCTAAAAAATTATTAACTGAATTTTTTACATGACTGCAAAAAGATTGGTTGCTAATATTCACACTACAACCAAAAGGTTGCTAAGTGAAATTTACATGACCCAAAATAGAGTGTTCGTAAGAAAAATTAGAAAACTATATTAAATAACATAGTTAGTGGTGTGAGTCTCATTATTTTTACCAAATAAGAGAATTTTTTAAAGTATATTACTTATTTTAAAACACTCTAAAATAAAAAGTGTATCATTTATTTTAAAACAACCTAAAATAAAAAGTGTATCACTTATTTTGAAAGTTGAGGGGTTGTTTTAAAACTTTTAAAAGTTGAGAGGCTTTTTTAAAACTTTCAAAAGTTGGAGTGGTAAGTTGTAGATTCTTGAAAAAAGTTGGAGTGGCAAGTTGGGGTTAGTTAAGAAAAAAAAAAAAGGAAAGAAGAAGTATTTTTATAAGGACGAAAATGTAATTAAACATGAAGTATACAGAATGGCATATTAAGAAACGTTGTGTATTATACTCCCGTCCCTTCATAAAGTTCTCATTTCTCTTAGTCACATGTTTTTAGGAGATAATTAGTGGTGTGTACTTATTAATAATATTGATTAAAATAAAGGGTTATTTGGAGAGAGAAAGTATTTTTAGGAGATAGTTAGTAGTGAGGTATATGATAATAATATTATTTTATTGAGTGGGTCATCGTAATTTGAGAAATGAGAACTTTATTTTGGGATAAACATGTTAGGAGAAATGAGAACTTTATCAAGGGACATGGAGTATTAGTTAATGTTTTGTGTTAAGAAATAACGTTTACTTTAAAAAGCCCACGTCCCTATCGATTTGTATGACCACTTAAATATATTATTGTAGATATTATGATATATGTGGAGGGACATGCCGACCCGATTAGTTTGAACCACAAAAATGTTTTATAGTATATAAATTAAAGAAGAAATAGTAAACCTACTCATAATATCTACAACCACCATGAATGATGAATATGTTTTACGTAACTTTCTTTCAAAAAAAATTTACAAGTCCTTGAAAGTATAATATAAATTAGCTATAGTGACCGTTTGTCCATTTTAGAATCCAATCTTTGTTGAAACGAATCTGTTCAAGGTACAATAATATAATTATTTCACTTATGAAAAGTTTAAGTTTTTTTTTTTAAACAGCAAATGACATCATACTTACATAAACATTTTATACGGCTATACGAGATTATGAGTCATTTTATGTATTTTAACTAGGTTATGACCCGTGAAAAATCACGGATTGTCTTAATTTTGCTGAAAGTAAGTATTATAGAAAGACAAATATGATTCGATATTATATGATTATTAGTTATTCAATAAGAAATCATATAATGCTTTCATAACATAAATATGAAATTAAACTGTTACAAATGATATATACATAAGGATTTACGATTATCGAATACAAATAGATTTAATAAAAAATCTATGCTTAAACATTGCAAGTAAGAGCATCTCAAATGCAAGCTTTTTCCAAAGCCTTTTACCTCTTTAAGAGGTCATTTAAAGACAAGTGTCTTTTATAAGTCATTCCTAAGACACAAAATAAGTTTTCTCTATATTATATCTAGGGATGGAATCGGGTCCGGAACCGACCCGAATGGACCCAGACCCGAAATACCCGAGACCCGATTTTAGATAATTAGTAGACCCGAGAACCGAACCATTTTATAGAATCCGGTTCCGGTTCGGTTCCGGGTACGGTTCGAGTAAATCGGGTATAGACCCGATTGGGACCGAAATAGTAATTAGAGCCGGTTTCGGGTGTTAGCATCATACTTATTAATTTATACATTTAATATTAGAATATTTTATATATAGCAATCGTATAATAAACATAAACCGAATGCTACCTATGATATTATGACAAAATAAATTCTCAATTGGTCATATACAAAATGGTTTCTACTTTCTAATATTTTGAAACATAAGTTGTGGTCGATCGAAAAAGAAGCATCATATTGGGGCTTGGATTGGCAGCTATATATTAAACTAAAACAAGGTAATATTAATTAGGGTTACAAAAGAGTTAATTAAATTTCGGTTCCGGGTCTAGACCCGATTTGTTCCATACCCGATCTACCCGGACCCGAAATACCCGAGACCCAATTTCATGTAAAAGTTGGACCCGATACCCGACCCGATATTTATCAATCCGGTTCCAAACGGTTCCGGTTCCGGTTCGGTACGGGTCCGGGTACGGTTCTTCGGTTCTATATCCCATCCCTAATTATATCCATTGGAGCAAAAGGTTTTTGAAAGCTTATTCAATTATTTTGAGTGGAAAGTACAGGTGGCAATTCTAATAAGCCATTGTAATGACTTAACCTTTAGGGATGCAAATAATATAATAACATCAACAGGAAGAATATAAGCTCTAGTATTGATCATTATTGTTTTCAATTCTCCATTCAATTGGAAAATCTGCATATACATCAACAACTTTAGCAATCACAAAGTAGATAATAAAATATGATTATTGAAGTTGCTATAGTTATCCAATTCAATTTAAAGTCATTAATTACATTCCCATTTATGCCTTATTTTGGTAATCTAATAGTATATATTGCCACATGGCCCACATACAATTGATTAAAAGTACACATCTTTTAATTTAAATACAATTGATGCCATCTTTTAATTAAATACAATTAAAAGTGAAATTAAAATTAAATAGATAATTAGCAAGACCAATTTACATATTGATTAAATTATACAATTAGTTTCAAAAGTGGAGAAGATACATCCCAAAAGTTAATAGCTCGATTATTATGTCCTGTTATATAAATATTGTTAAAAGTTTTAAAAACGGTTGAAGAAGATCCATCATTTTGTTTAGCTTCATATGAAAGAGCTCGAGTTGTCAAAAAGTGTTTATGGTCAACCCGGCCCGAAGTTTTTTTGACCTGTTAAGAGCTCGAGTTTACCTCCAATTTAAGCAATAAGTAATGGTAATGTTAGCAACAAAGCTCTAAAATTCTTCAGTTTTTCTAGCATATATATTTGTGAGACATCAGGCAACCTCAAGTATTCTATAAATATTTAAAGAAAAATGGACAAAATTAACATACAACATTTATGAGTTGATTAATTAAAGAGAAATATGGATCATCTACATACAAAATTAACATCTAAATTTACTTATATATACATTAGGCATCAAAATCTACTGTTCATTACTGATTTAAACGGGGTTCCGTTTTATTATTGGCACTCCTCACGCGCTTTACTTTGGTCTGTCTTTCACAGTTCACTTTGGTCCTTTTCATTATTGACACTCCTCACATATGCCCCTTATTCTTTCAAAAGTTAACATCCATCCCTCCACTTAATATAATTAACAAATATGAAAATGTTATCTATAAACCATATATATATATATATATATATATATATATATATATATATATATATATATATATATATTATAATAAATACTAAAACTTCTTTATATTGGAGAAACACAAATTTATGATGCGTGTTTTTTAAATTTGTATTAATTCTTTTATAATAAACTAATAAACCAAAATTTTAAGAGCTTCACCTCTGTATAAGCCAATATATCATTATAAATTCTAAGTAATCGATAGAGGCATAAAACAAATAATTTGTACTTCAAATATTGATATTATTTGTGATTACTAAACAAGCAAATTAATATTTAAAGTTCTCTTTTTCAATTTTTGCAACAAAAATATATGAAGAATAAAATACTTAAATTCCATTATAAGATATGTATTTACATTATTCTTCCCTATAATAATATTACTGCTACTTTTATTTAGTTATAAACACTGTTATTGTTATTTTTCTTATTGTTATTGTTATATGATATGATCCTACAATTTTTTGATTATAAATGCAAATAAAAATATTAAATCTTATATAAACAAAATTTTATTTTTTTATAAGAAAAAAACACGCTTTAAATTCCCGTAGCAACGAATATTGCTCGTTAACATACATCATTTATGGACAAAATTAACATCCATCATAATGTTTTCCCTCAAACGTGTTTTATATTGCAAATTAAAGAGAAGTATGGAATGTATGTTTGATTTATACTTTTGTTGTTAGGGATTAGGAACATACCAAGATGCAAAAATCATTCAAAAAATCAAAATGACTACAAAAGTCAATATCTTATTTTGTGTAAACACACTTAATCAACCACTTATGTTGATATGATTTGAAGAAAATGGTATATGGCATTTCATATATAGAACAACACACTTAAAATAGATTATAATCAACCACTTGTGTTGCCACTTATGTTATTATGTAAGACTTGTAATACAAAAATGGCATTTCATCAACCAGTATCATTGTCCCTTTAAATTAAAACATGAGTATGCTTTTTGGGATAATAAAAAGTTATTATAAAAATGACACAAGTGAGCTCTCATATTATGGCTAAGACAGAGAAACAACTAACCACTTTTTGTGAGTTAAGATAAACTTGGTTATGAAACATACCTACACCACGACCTTCTCTGATAAATTACAGACTCTTGGTGCAAGATCTTTTGTTAACGACGTTCCATAAATCTTTCACCTTCACTGTTCCCCTAAAATACCACATTCACCACGAGATCCTACATCAAACATAAAATTAATGAGTTATAACAAACTTCAGTTATGTTAGATATACGAATATTTTAACAATAATAAATTTGAATTAATACCTAAAAAGATGATTTTTCCGACTTACTAAAGAACCTCCTCTCATAAACTTGGGAAATGATTGTAAATTTGGCTAACAATATGAGAATTTGAATTATAAAAAAATATCAGTTGGATCCAAATGAAAGGGTATGCCACATTTGGCTAGTCAAATGGACATTGTAAATTTCTTATGATTAAAATTCTACAAAAAATCAGATTTCCAAGTTGGGCGATCAGGTTTTTAAAACATGGTCAGTTAAACAACTGCTACTGTCCTACCCGGTTGATGCGAAATAGTAATCTTGTTCCCAGTTTTGGTTGTTACCCGTGTTTGTTTAATTGTTGCATGGATTGTACATGTCACCACCTACTTCCCGGGTTCAAAAACATGAAAATTTGTCTGCTCAAAATCAAAAGTTTCCATAAATCAATCTTCCCAATTTGAAGATAATTCTGCTAATTTACCAGAAGATGCAATCAAAGATAATGAGGTCAATCAAGAAAGGAGATGCCAACCGCTTTTAATTTCCTTTTTAAATCATAATAAATGGGAATATTCATGAGATCTTCATTCTTCACTGTCTTGAAACACATTAAAAATGGACATGAAATTTCAATCAAACATTTCATCAAACACTTAAGATGCAATGATGTATTTAAAAAACTGAACATCTGTTGCTTGATATAATGCCCATTTACAAAAATCAAGTAATATATTAAAAATAATCCAAGCAAATAATCAGCACTAAAAGCTTCAGAAAAGAAAAACAAATGATAAAAAATATATTACTTTTCTTTTCGATATGTGTTGGCTTCATAAATCATATTGGTGGGTTTCTTCTCGGCATTTGGTGACTATAAGACGAAAATGTTACCTTAATTTGTGTAAGTATGATTATAAAGCTCTTGAATTTCTTCCCATTAGCAGCAGAATTTATGGAATAGGGTGTTTCTTATTTAATACTCTGTAAAACGCTAATCATTGCTTGATTAAATGTTGGAGCAAAACACAGATCAACTTATTACTGATGCTGCAGTTAGTACTGACATACTTAGTACTGATGGGGCAGAACATATTACTACTGATGAAGTTGATGCTGGTGTTTACTATAACTAAGTTACTACTGATCATGAGAAGATTGAAGATACTACTGATCATTGTAGTTACTACTGACGTTGATTATGGACTTACTACTGATCACCAAGTATACTACTGATGTTACTTATTTACTACTGGTGATTGCAGTTACTACTGATACGCGTTTTTGGAAGATATCAAGTCCGAGATCTTCGTAGAGATAGTTATAGAATGTAATTAAATGTATATCTTTTATAATTCGATGTAAATCAAATCCTAGAATAACTAGGGTAAATAGTTTAGCTTCAAGGACTACTATAAGTATGTTCCTTACGAATTGTAAACGTACGTGTGTATTGTTAACTCAATAATATACATTGAAGCTTTTTGTGAAACTGTGTTCTTAATATTCTTGCATATTGTTCATACAGTTCATTGTTCTTAATTATTGATATAGTGTTGATCCGCTGCAACTTCTATCATCAATTAGATCTAAGGTGTTTGTTAACTTGTCTATAGTTAATCGATCCTGACAAGTGGTATCAGAGCGTATTGGTTCTAGATCTACTATTTGTTAAGAACAACAAAAAGTTTTAATCTTTAAAACACACACATTATTAATCATGACTGATAATAATGAAAGCACTCAGGCCAACAAAATCCCTATGCTCACTCCCAATAACTTTGGGATGTGGAAGAATCGTATTAAGCAATACATGCTTATTACAGATTATTCCATGTGGGAAGTAGTTTGTGAAGGAAACAAAACTGGTCAACTTCAAGCAAGCAGCTCTGTAACTGAGGCAGACAAACTTAAATGTGAGAAGGAGAAGAAAGATAAAGGCATCGAACTCAAAACTCTAAGCACTCTCCTACTGGCCATTCCTAATGACTATCAACATCTCTTTGTTGAATATGATGATGCTAAGTTGCTTTGGGAAGCACTGGAGAAGAGATTCGTTGGGACAAAGAGTACAAAAAGAAACATGAAGTCTGTTCTCAAACAAGACTTTGAAAATTTCAAAGGAAAGCCCAATGAAACACTCACTCAAGTGTTTGACAGATTCAACAAACTAATTGGTGAACTCAACCAAGTTGGTGTAAAGATGGATCAAGAAGATGTCAACATGAAGTTCCTAAGGTCTCTTAGTGAAGAATGGGCCATGTACACAGTGGTGTATAGACAAAGAGATGCTCTAGAAGAAAAGGAGTTAGATGAACTCTATAATGATCTCAGAGTGTTTGAAACTGAGGTAAATCACAAAAACCCTTCTATTTCTTCTAACAATGCTGCATTTGTATCAAGTACAGGTCAAGGGCAAGAAACCTCCACAGGAAAGGCTGCAGATTCTGAGGATACTGCAAGAGAATCCTTCTTCACTAGTCATGTGCATACTGCATTAATTAGTGATGACTTGGAACAATTGAATCCAGATGATCTTGAGGAGATGGATCTTAAATGGCAGATGGCTATGCTGAGCCTAAGGGCCAAAAGATTCTTAAAAAGAACTGGTAGGACAAGCCTCAATTTCAACAAAGGTGACAAAGCAGGATTTGACAAGACAAAAGTCAAGTGTTACAACTGTAACAACCTTGGTCACTTTGCAAAAGAATGTCCTCAACCAGACAAAAGATCAAAATCAACTGCTCTTGTGTCACAACAAGGACAAGGATATGACTGGAGCTTCCAAGCAGAAGAGCATGCTCAAAATCAAGCTCTCATGGCCTTTACTGACAACAAAACTGAGGTAAAATCTAAACCTTGTACTCCTGAATGTGCTAAAATTATTAAAAATCTAGAAAAAGAAAACACTAAATTAAATAAAGATTTAGCAAAAGCAATCAGAAGAAATCATGAGTTTGATGGTGTAATTGCTGATCAAGAACATCAAATAAAGGTGTACAAGATGATTGATCAACGGATCAAGGAAGAATTGCTTCAAGCTGTGGATGAGAAAGAGTTCTATGAAACAAAAAATAAAGAACTAACAAGCAAATTAGAAGAATGTCAGCTTGAAATTGAACAAAATAAATTAACAATTAAAAAGTTTGAAAGAAGCACTAAAATTCTAGATGAATTAACTAATAATCAAACTACAGAAAAGGTTGTTCATGGGGTGGGATATCATGCTGTACCACCTCCACACAAATTCATTCCTCCACTTAAAGACAGTTCAGAAAGAATCATTAATGAATTAAAAACTGAAAATAAAACTGAATCTAATAATGAAACATCTGAATCAAATGATTCTTCAGATGATGAGCAATCAATTGAATTTACAATATCTCAAACTGAATCACCAAAATCAATTGATACAAGTTTTCACACAGCTCAAAGTCCAAATGAGTCTCCTAAATATAATGCAGAAAATATACCCAAAATTCTAAAAAGAGGAAACCAAAGAAATAGAAACCAACTCTTAGAACAAAGAAAAACAATAAAGGCTCAAGAAAATAAATTAAAATGTGTTATTTGCAATAAAGTGAATCATTTAGCAAAGGATTGTCACTTCAATCCAATAAATTGCAAGGAGTTAAAGGAATTTAAAGTTTTTAAAGAAAATGCAAAAACTCAAAGGTTAAAAGATACTACTGGTCCTTCAGTAGTAAATACAATCAAAACTCCAATTGCTGAAAATCCAAGACTTGGAAGAAGTGCACCAAGATTTGTGCAAAACAGAAGAGTTGGCAGCCCAAAGAACAACAATTACTTCAAGAACAATGGAAAATCTAATCAAAATAAACAATATTTTAAATTTTCCAACACCAGTAGAAACTCAAACAAATTTACTACTGGTGTTAACCCTAATTATAATGCTGTATGGTACCAGTACAAGAATACTACTGGTAAAAACCCTAATTTCAAAAATACTACTGCTTCCAAAACAAATTTCAAAAACACTACTGGTGTTAACTCTAAAAACACTACTGGTCATTTTAAACATGGTAAGTACCCAAATACTACTGGTCCATCAGTAGTAAAGTATTCAAAAGCTAAAAACAATGGGTATAAACCAAGATCAGTAGGAAATTCTCACACCAGTAATAACTCCAAAAGGACAGTAGTAAAACAAAACACCAGTAATAAACAAGTATGGGTACCAAAAGTCTTTAAAGTTAAATCCCCAAAAGCTCATTTCTCAAAGGATGAACCCAAGACATATAAAGCTTGGGTTCCCAAACTTAACTAATCCTTTACTCACTTGTGCAGAGCATTCAAATCCCAGAAGAAGGAAGAACATGGCATATTGATAGTGGATGCTCAAGGCACATGACTGGAAATCTGCAAATTCTTAAAGATTTCAAGTCATTTGATGGAGGATATGTGGCATTTGGTGAGAATCCCCAGGGAGGTAAGATTACAGGTAAAGGTACTGTTACTAATGGAAAAATTACCTTTGATGATGTATTTTATGTAGCTGAACTAAAATACAATCTTGTCAGTGTGTCTCAAGTTTGTGATAAAAAGAACAAGATTCTTTTCACAGATATTGAGTGCATCATTCTTTCTCCTGATTTTATTTTAGATGAAAAATATGTTGTTTTAAGAACTCCAAGGAGAAACAATGTGTATTGCCTGGATATAGGGGGAGAACTCATTTCTACAAATGAGGTCAACTGTTTTATATCCAAGGCAAACACCACTGAATCAGAACTTTGGCACAGAAGGATGTGTCACACAAATTTTAAAAACATGAATAATTTAGTAAAAAGAAATCTGGTAATTGGACTACCTCAAAAACAATTCATGTGTGATCATCATTGTGTTGCATGCCTAAAAGGTAAACAACACAAGACTTCTCATAAGTCCAAAACTGTGAACTCTATTTCTGTTCCTTTACAGCTCTTACATATGGACCTTTTTGGACCTACAAATGTAATGAGTATTGGAAAGAAACAATATTGTCTTGTTATTACTGATGACTTTTCCAGATATACATGGGTTTTCTTTCTCAGGACAAAGGATGAAACAAGTGAACTCATAAAGAACTTAATTGTCAAACTGGAAAACACATCTGATCAAAAAGTGAAAGCCATAAGATGTGATAATGGCACAGAATTTAAAAATGCTAACTTAATTAACTTTTGTGATCTTAAAGGTATTGACAGGCAATACAGCTCACCTAGAACTCCACAACAAAATGGTGTAGCTGAAAGAAGGAATAGAACCATCATTGAAGCAGCAAGATCAATGCTTGCAGACTCAAAATTACCAATTACTTTTTGGGCAGAAGCTGTTAATACTGCTTGTTATGTTCAGAACAGAGTATTAATAGTGAAGCCACATTTTAAAACACCATATGAACTTTTTAATAAAAGAAAACCTTCTATAAGTTTCTTAAAATCTTTTGGTTGTCCTTGTACTATTCTGATTACAAGAGAACAAATTGGTAAGTTTGACTGCAAAGCTGATGATGGAATCTTTGTGGGATACTCTACTCAAAGCAAATCATACAGAGTATTCAACAAAAGACTAAGGATAATTGAAGAAAGCATCAATGTATCCTTTAATGAAAATGTACCTAATGAACAAGGAAATGGTCCAGATTGGCTATTTGACATAGACAATCTAACCAAATCCTTTAATTCTAATATGAATTTCAATGCAGGTAATTCAAATTGTCTTAATCAAAAAGAAGGAACATCATCTATTTATACTGGTCAAGAAAAGATGAGATACATAATTGTTGATACTGCTCCCATAGTTAATACTGATATCACTAATAACTCAAATATTGAAAGCAGTAGTAACTCTGAGAATGAGGTCAGTAGTAATTCCAATACTACTGGTACCAGTAATAGTACTGAAAATACTACTGGTCCCAACAATAACCTAGATTCTCATGATACTACTGACACCAGTAACAACAACAATACTACTGATCCTAATGAAGACAATTCCAGTAGTAACTCTGACCAAGATGATGATGAACCAAACATCCATGACAATGAAGAATCACAAGATGAACAACTGCCTGAGACAAATGAGTCCAATCTTGAAAATCAACTAGTGGTTGATAAAGCTACAACTACAAGGACTCAAAAGAACCATCCATTAGACCTTGTTCTAAGTGATGTCAACTCACCACTACAAACAAGAAGCAAATTAAACAAAAGCTTAACTGCCAATATGTGTAATATAAGTTTAATTGCTAATGAATGTATGTATGAATGCTTTATGTCTCAGGATGAACCAAAGAAAATTCAACAAGCAATGAAGGACTCAAACTGGATTGAGGCAATGCAAGAAGAACTCCTTCAATTTAAATTACAAGCTGTTTGGACACTTGTACCTCTACCCAAAGGAAAAAGAGCCATTGGAACAAGATGGATATTCAGAAACAAGAAAGATGAAAGAGGTATAGTGATCAAGAATAAAGCCAGACTAGTAGCCCAAGGATACACTCAAGAAGAAGGAATAGACTATGATGAAGTATATGCTCCTGTTGCTAGAATTGAAGCCATAAGGATATTTCTAGCATATGCTTCATTCAAGAAATTCAAAGTCTATCAAATGGATGTTAAGAGTGCTTTCCTATATGGGAAAATTGAAGAAGAGGTATATGTTTGCCAACCTCCAGGTTTTGAAGATCCAAAACATGGTGATTATGTGTTTAAATTGGATAAAGCTCTGTATGGCCTACATCAGGCACCAAGAGCGTGGTATGACACATTATCATCATACTTATTGAAAAACAACTTTAAAAGAGGAGCCATTGATAAAACATTGTTTACAAAGAAAGTCAAGAATGATATACTACTGGTACAAATTTATGTAGATGATATCATCTTTGGCTCAACCAATGATTTATTATGCAAAGAATTTGAAGAACTGATGCAAATTAAATTCAAGATGAGCTCCATGGGTCCAATGAACTTCTTCCTTGGACTCCAAGTCAGTCAAAGAACTGATGGTATTTTGATAAATCAATCAAAATATGTCAAAGACATCTTGGAAAAGTTTGATTTGAAAGACAGTAAAAGTGCTAGTACACCAATGGAAACACACAAACACCTACATCCTGATGTTGAGGGGGAGGATGTAGATGAACACTTATATAGATCAATGATAGGCTCTTTGATGTACTTAACTGCATCAAGACCTGACATTATGTATAGTGTTTGTGTGTGTGCAAGATATCAAGCAAGACCCAAAGAACTACACTTGCAGGCTGTTAAAAGAATATTCAGATACTTGAAAGGCAAACCATCACTAGGTCTATGGTATCCACATGACTCACCCTTTGAACTAATAGCCTATACTGATAGTGACTATGGAGGTGAATGTCAAGATAGAAAATCCACTACTGGTGGATGTCAATTCTTTGGATCAAGACTGGTGTCATGGCAATGTAAGAAGCAAACAAATGTATCAACATCTACTGCTGAAGCAGAATATGTAGCTGCATCTGCTTGCTGTGCTCAAGTACTATGGATTCAAAATCAGCTTCTAGACTTTGGTATCTCTATCCTTAAAACTCCTATTTTTATTGATAATCAAAGTGCTATTAGTATTGTGAATAATCCAGTAAAACATTCAAAAACTAAACACATTGAAATAAGATTTCACTTTATAAGAGATTGTAATGAAAAGAAATTAATCAAAGTAGTTAAAATCCATACTGATGATCAATTAGCAGATCTTTTTACAAAAGCATTTGATGTAGGAAGATTCAACTTCTTGGTTAGCAGTATTGGAATGATTTTAATAACTTAAAATCTCACTTAAAATCATGTGTAAATTTAGTGTTGTAAAATATTATTTTCTTAAGTGTTTTACTACTGGTATTGCTGTACTACTGGTGTGAAAGTGTATGCACAAAATACTACTGATAGTTCATTACTACTGGTGTATTTTAGGTTTACACGGATACTACTGGTAAGTCAGTACTACTGGTATTCACATATACTACTGGTCTTGTGTGTTAATAGTTACTACTGATGTCTATAATTACTACTGATGTCAAAATCCTTAGTCATTACTGATGTTAGTAGATACTACTGACGTTTTACTACTGATATCTTAATTACTGGTCTTTCATAAACACAATTACCAAACTAACCCCCATGAAAATAACCGTTATGTTATGATTCGAAGGCTATTTTCGTAGTTTTGCAGGTTTAATCGAAAGATATAAAGGCGGCAGACGATTAATTTAGCATTATCTTCACTTCGATTCTCCAAACACCTCTCGATAAACCCTAGTTTACGATCAAAAACCCTTCATCTCTAACAAAATTCTTGCAAAAACTCAACAACAATGGCAACCTTACAAGCTCTCGATGTGCAAACCGATCTCAAATACTCAGAATTTCACAATATGGTTGCATTCTTAAAGAATCCCGATGGAACAAAAGATTTCCGTCCGATCGTAAAATTTTTGAGAAATTCATATATACAGTTTGCCTTAACTGTAAAACCAAAATCATATCAACAGCACTTGGTGGATTTCTGGACCAATGCTGAGCGAACAGAAGGAACAACATCATCAATGATAAAGTCGAAAGTAGATGGAAAGCACATCACTGTAACAGAACAATCAATCAGACACCATCTACAATTACACGATGATTCAGGTATTTCTACTCTTCCTAAGGAATACATTGCTGAAATTTTGAATAAAATGGGATATGAGGGAAGACTGAATATAGTTACTTTTCAAAAGGGTCTTCTCTCTCCACAATGGAAATTTTTAATACATACCATTCAGCATTGTATTTCTCCTAAAAGAAGTACTTGGAATGAGTTTAATAAGGCAATAGCCTCTGCTGTTGTCTGTTTATGCACAGACCAAGTATTTAATTTTTCAAACATGATATTTGATGGTATGTTGGGAAATCTTAGTTCTTCTAAATTTTTAATGTATCCCAGATTTCTACAACATATCATAAACTGTGAATTACAAAACTTGTCAACTCCTAAAAACATTTTTATATTACCTGAGTTGAACAAGAAAGTTTTCTCAAATATGAGAAAACAGTTTAAATTTTCGGGCAAGGAAACCCCTCTGTTTCCTAACATGATCAAAGATCAACCCAATATTGGAGAGGGTTCAACCATTGCTACAACCCAAGTTGAACCTCAACCCACTCCATCACCCCCAAATACAGCCCAAACACCAATCCATATAGCCACTCAATCACCAACCCAAACAGAAGTCCTGAATGTGTCCCAGGAACTTGATGTAAATCTGCAGAGTGCTACTCTTCACTCTGTGGAAGACCTACCAGACAAAACCAAAAATATTTCCACAATTTATCATAGAAAGAAAATTTCTTCCAAGGACACCAGGGGACAAATCGAGTCACACCCCAGGCTCAAAGAGTTGTCCTCCAAGGAGGAGAGAGGACATGAGGGGAGGGCTTTCACTACTGATGCCCCAAAGGTGGGTGCACAGGACAGTGAAAACATCATTAGGACCCAAACCTCGGCAACTTTGAGTGATGACTCTTTTGAGGAGTTACTCAAAGGACCCCGGTGCCAAGAAACCACAAGGGGGGGCATCTCTGCTTCTTCTAGGAAGAAGAGAATGTCTAAAAGACCCAATGATTCACCAAGCAGTGATGAGGGCAGATCTGTGGAATTGATGGAAAGGAAGGAAAACCTTAAAACCAATGTACCTGTTAGTAAGCCCGATGATCTTGCTAGATGGAGTGAGGGCAGTATTAAAATCACCCAATTGACGGCTAAAGTGGATTCCTTGGAATCCACTGTACAAGATTGTCTCAAGTACTTAACCAATCAAGGAAAAACTATGGCTGCCATGAAAAGGCATGTGAATACCATCAACAAACGAATGCGGTTCTATGAACACAGGCTTCATCAACAAACCAAAATCATCCGAAAATTGAAGAAAAAGATTGATGATAGTGAGGCTCCACCAGTTGAGCTCACTAAGGGGGAGAAGGACAATATACAGACAATGATTGATGAATCTATAGCAGCAGCAGCATCCTCCCTTTTAAATCTAAAAGAAACAAATGTTGATGAAGGCCCAGAGATGATGGTGACAGAAGAAGAGCCTATTACTACTGCTACAATGGAAGAACAAGTTGAAAAGGAAATACCAGTAGTATCCTCTACTACTGATATTATAGCAGTAGTAAATAAAGAAAAGGAATTAATAGCAGCAAATACTACTGATGCCCTATCAGTAGTAACTACTCTAGTTACTACTGAAGAGGAAGAACTAAATTTTCCAGAGCTTATTGAAAGAGAGAGACATGTCATCATTACCAAACCACCAACACCTGATCAACCACTTATCATACCTGACATTGATGATAATGTGAATTGGTTTGAGGTTGATGAATGCTCACTTCCTCCACATCCAAAAATACTTCAACATAATGAACTTAGAACATTTTCTCCTTCAGTTATAATAAGTGGAGTGCCAGACATGAAATATATTCCACCTCCACCTTCAGCTCACATTGGAAAGGGTAAAGAGATATATGATGAAGACTACCCAAACAGAGCTCTTGGTCATCACATGGTAAACAAGATCAATCATGTAAGAGCAGAAAAGCAATCCAGATGGAGAATTAAACACAGAAAATTTTTGGAGAAAGTGGAAATGTATCAAGATTTAGTAGAAAAGAAAAAGAAAGTTCAAAGTACAACTACTGTTCAAATACCTGCTCAAATTAAAGATGTTCAGATAGAAGCCCAAGAAGCAGAGTTCAAAAGGCTTAGAAAAGTAGAAGAGGAACATCTAAACTGTTTAGAAGATCTTGTAGCAGAATGCAAAAGAACAAAAGATGATTTACCAGATGATATATTTGAACAGAAGTCTCTTATGATAGACTTTCTAAAGACAAAAGGTCACAGTGCAAAATCTTTTGGAAGAATGAAGATGATAACCATAATTGAAAAATACTGCACTGCAAAGAAAAGAGACTTGGCTGAACAAGAAGCTGAAGAATCAAAGAAAGCCAAAGCCAAAACTTTAGTACCAATCAGCTTAAATTTGCTCAAAGCTGGTAGTGTTACAACTGTTGGTAATACTTCAACTCCCCAAACACTAAAAAGAAAATCTGTTGATCAAGAACAAAGCTCCAAGAAGAAATCAAAACAACAAATTATACCTGTTCTTGAAATGCCAGTTGCTCCTCTGCAGAACAATCCAATTCTTAACTGGAGAGTGATGCAGAATAATGTCATAGAAGTCATAAGGGAAGACAAAGTAGTACAAAGATTCACTGGATGGTTACCCTTAATCAGATCATGTTCAAGAAGTGATCTTATCAAGCTTCTGATTATTGGAAAACCTAGAATGACAAAGAAATCATGGAAAGAATCTGGAGCTGGATATTTGACTAGAATGATAGATGCTGCATTTTATCCAGACAATTATCCAGAACAATTTACAAATCCAGGTAATGTATATGCTTGGAATGTCATTCCTACTGCAAATATGTACTTCTTTGAGAAATCAGGCAAAGTGTGTGAATTGTACTTATATGAGAAAGAATATCCACATTCTGAGAAGACAATGTATCAGATATTCATAAACACTTTGATGAAACCTTATGATGCTGTTATGTTCCAAAATAAACTGAATTATTTTACAAAGAGGAACAGCAGATATATTATTGAAAAAAGGCTTCAACAGAATCAAAGAACTCTTGAGAAAAGAAGAAAAGAACAAGAGGAACAAAAGAAACTTGATTGATTAAAAGATGACCAATAAGTTTAGGGGGAGATTGTTGGAGCAAAACACAGATCAACTTATTACTGATGCTGCAGTTAGTACTGACATACTTAGTACTGATGGGGCAGAACATATTACTACTGATGAAGTTGATGCTGGTGTTTACTATAACTAAGTTACTACTGATCATGAGAAGATTGAAGATACTACTGATCATTGTAGTTACTACTGACGTTGATTATGGACTTACTACTGATCACCAAGTATACTACTGATGTTACTTATTTACTACTGGTGATTGCAGTTACTACTGATACGCGTTTTTGGAAGATATCAAGTCCGAGATCTTCGTAGAGATAGTTATAGAATGTAATTAAATGTATATCTTTTATAATTCGATGTAAATCAAATCCTAGAATAACTAGGGTAAATAGTTTAGCTTCAAGGACTACTATAAGTATGTTCCTTACGAATTGTAAACGTACGTGTGTATTGTTAACTCAATAATATACATTGAAGCTTTTTGTGAAACTGTGTTCTTAATATTCTTGCATATTGTTCATACAGTTCATTGTTCTTAATTATTGATATAGTGTTGATCCGCTGCAACTTCTATCATCAATTAGATCTAAGGTGTTTGTTAACTTGTCTATAGTTAATCGATCCTGACATTAAATAATAACGTTGCTAATGAAATCCATCCAAGAAATGGTTTCTATTAGAATGTTTATTGGCTGTAATTCCCATGCCCTTTATTCATGACATAGATGACTATTTATAATACAATGAGGTGATTAGGGTACAATTTACAATGGGCTTGGCCCTGATATATTCTACGGGCCTAACATGTCTACATATCTAGTCTAATATGCCCCCGCAGTTTGAGCGGGAGGTAAGTGAACGTTCAAACTGTTTCGAAATTCAGCGAAAAGAGGTGATGGTAAGCCTTTTGTGAAGATGTCTGCATATTGATACCGTGAAGGTACGTGAAGAACTCGAATTGCACCGGTAGCCACCTGATCTCGGACAAAATGAATGTCAATCTCAATGTGTTTCGTGCGTTGATGTTGCACGGGGTTTGTGGAGAGGTAAACAGCACTGACATTATCATAATAAACCAGAGTTGCAGTAGAGAGCGGGTTTTGAAGTTCTCGAAGGAGGTTACGGATCCAAACTGTTTCGGCAACGGCATTGGCGACCCCTCGGTATTCTGCTTCAGCACTTGATCTAGAGACAACGTGTTGACGTTTAGAGGACCATGATAGAAGGTTGTCTCCGAGAAATATACAGTACCCAGAAGTGGACCGTCGAGTGTCTGGGCAACCGGCCCAATCTGCATCAGAGTAGGCAGTGAGGGTGGCAGTGGTGGATGTATATAGTTGTAGACCCTGATCAATGGTTCCTTGTAAGTAACGAAGTATCCGTTTTAGAGCAAGAAGATGTGGTTCTCTAGGATCATGCATGAAAAGACATATTTGTTGAACCGCATAAGATATGTCGGGCCTGGTAAATGTGAGGTACTGAAGAGCTCCTGCAAGGCTGCGAAAGAGGGTTGGATCAGAGACCGGATCGCCTTCAGGTCCGATTTTAGAATATGTGTCTACAGGGGTTTTGCATGGGTTACAATTGAGCATCTTGGCACGTGCTAAAATCTCGGTAGCATACTTTGTTTGTGATAAAAACATCCCAGACTTGTTACGTGTAGCGGAGATGCCCAAGAAGTAGTTTAAGGGGCCAAGATCTGTCATTGCAAACTCTTGATGAAGGGATGAGATTACCCTTAGGAGAAGGGAATGTGATGAGGCAGTAAGAATGATGTCATCCACATATATGAGAAGGTATGCTATATTAGACCCGTGTCGAAGAATGAATAGTGAAGTGTCACATCGACTGTGTTGAAATCCAATACGGGTAATGTAACTGGCAAACCGTTGGAACCATGCTCGTGGGGCTTGTTTGAGGCCATATAAAGATTTTTTAAGTAAGCACACATGATTTGGATGATGTGAATCAGAGAAACCCGGTGGTTGATGCATGTATACTGTTTCAGATAGATGGCCATTGAGAAAGGCATTCTGGACATCTAGTTGATGAATGTGCCACTGCCTGGAAACTGCAAGGCTGAGAACGGTGCGTATTGTGGCCGGTTTGACTACGGGGCTAAAAGTCTCATCACAATCGATACCGACATGTTGGCTCTTCCCATTTTCAACAAGCCGGGCTTTGTACCTGCTATGTGTGCCATCTGCAAGAAATTTATGCTTAAAAAGCCACATGGAACGAACAACGTTAGTATCCGGGGGCCGTGGTACAAGAACCCACGTACCATTTTTAATTAATGCATTATATTCGTCTATCATTGCTCGTTGCCAATTAGGGTCTTTGAGGGCGAGGAAAGGAGATTTTGGGATGGGAGAGAGAGTTGTGGTGTGAAGGTTTAGCTTTTGAATGGGTTTGGTGGAGCCGGTTCTAGTACGAGTGACCATATGATGGGTTTGAGGTTGGCTAGATGTAGGTACGGTGTGGATGGGTTGAGAAGTTATGGGTTGGGATGCAATAGGTTGCAATGTGGTGGGTGGGGCAGGTTGTTGCGTGTTGGTTTCATGAGGTGGGGTTGGTGGAGGTGTGGTTTCTGGTAGTGGTTGACTCGTTGAGGAGGGTGGTTTAGTGGTTAAGATGTGACGTGAGAGGAGGTTGTGACTAGTGGGAGCGTCAAGAAATGTGTAATTAGGTGGTTGAGTAGGTGTCATGGAACCAAAGGGAAAAACTGTTTCGTCAAAGGTGACATGGCGAGATATGATGATTTTGTTGGTGGCGAGATCAAGGCATCGGAAACCGCGGTGGTGGGAAGGGTAACCAAGAAATATACAAGGGGTAGACCGAGGAGCTAATTTGTTGGTGATGTTAAGGTGGGGATAACAAAGGCAGCCAAAGGTACGGATGATGGAGTAGTTAGGAATTTTGTTGTAGAGTTGAATGTAGGGAATGTTGTTTTGGATGGCATTAGTTGGGAGTATATTTAGGAGGTGTGTGGCCATGTGAAGAGCTTCAACCCAGAAGTGTGGGGGAAGGTGAGCTTGAAACAGAAGAGTGCGGATGAAGTTATTGATGGTGCGAATCATTCGCTCCGATTTACCATTTTGTTGAGAGGTTTGGGGACAAGAAAAACGAAATTGAATACCATTTTTGGTAAAGAGTGTATGGAGGGCGTTATTGTCAAATTCCCCTCCATGATCGCATTGAAAAGATTTGATTTCACGATTAAATTGGGTTTTAACGAATGCACGAAAATGTAAAAATTTGTCTAGAGCATCAGATTTATTATATAAAGGATAAGCCCATAAAAAATGTGAATGATGATCAAGAAAAATAATATAATATTTAAAACCACTTGTGCTACGAATAGGTGAAGTCCATAAATTAGAGTGAACAATATCAAAAACCGACTCAACAAAAGTATTAGAACTAGAAAAAGGAAGTTTCACGTGCTTGCCAAGCTGACAAGCATGACAAAGTACGGGAGATTTCAACTTATTACATGAAATAAAATTACTAGATATAAGATTACGAAGTACATTATCTCCTGGGTGACCAAGACGTTTGTGCCATGTGTACTGACTGGTGAGAAGAGCGGTGGGTTTAGTTGGTTGGGTTACGGGGTAGAGGTCTCCAGTGCTATCACATCGGAGAAGTATGGTGCGGGTCCAATAGTCCTTCACAAAAAAACCAAATTCGTCAAATTCAATGGTACATTTATTGTCTCTAGTGAATTTACGAACAGATATCAAATTTTTAATTATATTTGGTGTGACAAGGACATTGTGGAGGTGAAGTGGGCGGTGAGTGGATGGTAAAGTTGTATGGCCCGTGTTGGTGACAGGGATAGATTTCCCATCACCAACATCAACAGACGGATATAAACATTTATTAAAAATGGTACGAAGGTTACCTGTATTATTGTTGAGGTGAGTGGTTGCCCCCGTATCCATGTTCCATTCAGAATTGCCAATGTCATTGAATGTCATTGTGTTAAAAGCTTGTGGGAGAAATGTCTCTTGGTTCAAGCTTTGGTTGGTATATAACGGAGCAGCCCCAAGAATACCGACATTTGACTGTTGCGAGTTGACTGTGGGCCACCCCTGTGGCAACTGTTGGGCCGTTGAAATAAAAGCAAATGGTTGTTGTGCAGAATATGGAGCAGTAGGCAATTGTTGTTGATGAAGAATATTTGGCATGGTGCGAATGGGCCTGAATGAGTTTGAATTAGTTGATTTACTTTGTTGACTTGATGAAGCCCTACCTACTGAATTATTGGTACGAGAATGAGACTGAGAGTTGTTTCCATGTTGATGTTTATTAGTGGGAAATAAATGGTTACTGCCAAAGTTATTTATTTTTGTTGGTTGCCAATGTAAAAACTTGCATTGACCACCAAAACGACATTCGCCACGGGTGAAATTTCTACAAACAGTGGGTGAGGAGTTGGTATGAGGTTGACGATTATTTTTGTGAGACGTTACGAGTACGGTGGGAGAGGACGAATTGTCGTGATGGTTCGGGGTGGTGTTTTGAATGTCACTTTCTTCCAAAAGAAGGGTCGTACGAACGAAATTGAGATTAGGAAGAGGATCTTTGTGTTTGATGATTCGAGCAATACCTTTAAACTTTTCATCGAGGCCATTAACCGCGTACATGACGAGGTTTTTGTCAGGAACGGGCGAGCCTAAGTTCTTGAGGAGGTCCGACAGCTTCTTGATTTTGATGAAGTATTCGGTCACAGAGAGATTTCCCATGCGAAGATTACGAAGTTCATTGTCAAGTTGGAGTACTCTTGCATCCTTGTTATCATGAAACTCTGCCCGAATACGATCCCAAACTTCCTTTGCTTTAGCGTCTGGTTCAAGTACCGTATCAAGAAGACGTTCGGAAATGGTGCCATACAACCATGATTTTACAAGTTGATCTAGTTTTGCCCATTCCGGGTCATCGGTGCTTGATGAAGAGCCATCGAGAAATTTCATAACTCCATAACTTATGCAATGAGTTTTAAATAACTCACTCCACGAGTTGAAGTTATGTTTGTCTAGATCGAGCGTGATAGGTACATGGGATTTGATGTTGGTAACGGTGAATGGTTTATCATTTGGTGAGATTTGGGTAGGGCCGGTCATGATGGTTCACAGATGAGATGGGTTGGTTGTTTGGGGTGATGATAAAACGTTGGAGGTAGGTGAAGGAACAAACAGAAAGTTGAAGAATGATGGTGAATTATGTTTAGAAAGTGGAGCGTGTAATTGTTTTGGAATTGACGTAATTGTTTTGGAGATGAATGTGTGATTGACCGAATACAAGGAAGAAATTAAAAATAATAAATGTGATTTCTAAAGGAAATAAAGGAAAAAGGAAATGAGTTGGTGGGTTGGTGCTGGCAATTACGTGAAGAAAGGAAAGAGAGGTGGAGAAAAAATGGGAAATATTGTATTTGATTTGGAGAAGAAGGAAAGTAATGGTAGAGTCTTAGAATGGCTCTGATACCATATTAGAATGTTTATTGGCTGTAATTCCCATGCCCTTTATTCATGACATAGATGACTATTTATAATACAATGAGGTGATTAGGGTACAATTTACAATGGGCTTGGCCCTGATATATTCTACGGGCCTAACATGTCTACATATCTAGTCTAATAGTTTCAAGTTGAAATTTTCATGGCATATATAATACCAGTATAATGACATTGATAATGATATCTGTCGAATAGGGTTGGCTGCTTGCTATCACCGCTCCACAATTTTTGATTGTTTTAATTTAGAGAAGAAGATGGCTAGAAAAAAAGGGATGAGAGAGAAAGCGGTGAAAAACCCCTGATACGCAAGAGCGGGAAAACAAAAGTTATAATGTTATGCCACGTGTTAAAAGGTTAGCTAAAAAACTGCCATGTGTCAACAAATGTTTCTTTTATTATAAGATAGATTAGTATATGATGTTTCATGGTTTTTAAAAAGGTAACGACATGATGCCCGAGTCTATAGTATTATTGTTAGAAATTTAACGGAATTTTGAATGTTTGGAATCTCTAAACTTGTATAATTACTTTCAGATTATAATATTTTGATTGTACGCTTGAAATCTTCAATCAAAATAAATCAGAGAGTTTCTACTTTCTAGAACAGAGAATTATTTGGAGTTATCTGAATTCGTGCCAGTGAAAAATCTATGACAAAAAACAGACATGATCTACATTAAGTGAAAACAATAAAACCGTCAAAAGACATTTTTGAAACTGCTCAAAACCACCAATGGTCGATTTCGGGCTAGATTTATCGGGTCGGAAAAATGAGTTTCATGAGAGAAAAAACAACAAAAATAAGGGATAAATTTAACGTATGTGCTTTATGCTTATAGAAAGTAAGTTTTTTTTACAACAATCACATCCTACTTAATTATTTATAATACATTTTGTTTAAATATATTTACATCATAAAATATATTTTGTGATGGGATGCGAGCAAGATTGAATGATATCTCAAAATCAATCGGTGAGACGGTGAGAGTATGGCCGAATGAGTATAACAACAGAGCATGGGATCCCGAACTTGCCAACAAACAATCCTTCCACATATCCACTAATATTATGGCCCTAAAGTTTCATACACGGACAAATAAGCGATATTGGTTGTTTGTTGGAACAAAATCACAGATCAACTTATTACTGATGCTGCAGTTAGTACTGATCATAACTAGTACTGATGGGGCAGAACATGTTTACTACTGATGAAGTTGATACTGGTGAAGACTATAACTAAAGTTACTACTGATCAAGGCATATTGAAGATACTACTGATCAATAGTAGTTACTACTGACGTTGATATTGAACTTACTACTGATCACCAAACTTACTACTGGTGTTATGAATTTACTACTGGTGATTGCAGTTTACTACTGATACGCGTTTTGGAAGCATATCAAGTCCGAGATCTTCGTAGAGATAGTTATAGAATGTAAATCAATGTATATCTTTATAATTCGATGTAAATCAAAGTCCTAGAATAACTAGGGTAAATAGTTTAGCTTCAAGGACTATTATAAATAGTTCCTTACGAATTGTAAACGTACGTGTGTATTGTTAACTCAATAATATACATTAAAGCTTTTTGTGAAACTGTGTTCTTAATACTTTCGCATATTATTTACAGTTCATTGTTCTTAATTACATCGATATAGTGTTGATCCGCTGCAACTTCTATAGTCAATTAGATCTAAGGTGTTTATTAACTTCTCTATAGTTAATCGATCCCGACAAGTGGTATCAGAGCATATTGGTTCTAGATCTACTATTTGTTAAGAGCAACAAAAAGTTTTAATCTTCAAAACACACACATTATTAATCATGACTGATAATAATGAAAGCACTCAGGCCAACAAAATTCCTATACTCACTCCCAACAACTTTGGGATGTGGAAGAATCGTATTAAGCAATACATGCTTATTACAGATTATTCTATGTGGGAAGTTGTCCTTGAAGGAAACAAAACTGGTCCTGGTCAAGCAAGCAGCTCTGCAACTGAGACAGACAAACTTAAATGTGAGAAGGAGAAGAAGGACAAGGGAATCGAACTTAAAGCTCTAAGCACTCTCCTACTGGCCATTCCTAACGATTATCAACATCTCTTTGTTGAGTATGATGAGGCAAAAGGTACTATGGGAAGCACTGGAAAAGAGATTCGTTGGGACCAAGAGCACCAAGAGGAACATGAAGTCTGTTCTCAAACAAGACTTTGAAAACTTCAAAGGAAAACCCAATGAAACACTCACTCAAGTGTTTGACAGATTCAACAAGCTAATTGGTGAACTTAATCAGGTTGGGGTTAAGATGGATCAAGAAGATGTCAACATGAAGTTCCTAAGATCTCTTAGTGAAGAATGGGCCATGTATACAGTGGTATATAGACAAAGAGATGCTCTAGAAGAAAAAGAGTTGGATGAACTCTACAATGATCTCAGAGTATTTGAAACTGAGGTAAACCAAAAGAATCCTTCTATTTCTTCTAATAATGCTGCATTTGTCTCTAGTACAGGTCAAGGTCAGGAAACCTTCACAGGAAAGGCTGCAGATTCTGAGGATACTGCAAGAGAATCCTTCTTCACTAGTCATGTGCATACTGCACTGATTAGTGATGACTTGGAACAATTGAATCCAGATGATCTTGAGGAGATGGATCTTAAATGGCAGATGGCTATGCTGAGCCTAAGGACAAAAAGATTCTTAAAGAGAACTGGTAGGACAAGCCTCAACCTCAACAAAGGTGACAAAGCTGGATTTGACAAAACTAAAGTAAAATGTTACAACTGTAACAACCTTGGTCACTTTGCAAAAGAATGTCCTCAGCCAGACAAAAGATCAAAATCAACTGCCCTTGTATCACAACAAGGACAAGGCTATGACTGGAGCTTCCAAGCAGAAGAGCATGCTCAAAATCAAGCTCTCATGGCCTTTACTGACAACAAAACTGAGGTAAAACCTAAACCTTGTACTTCTGAATGTGCTAAAATTGTTAAAAACTTAGAAAAAGAAAACACTAAATTAAATGAAGATTTAGCAAAAGCAGTGAGAAGAAATCATGAATTTGATGGTGTGATTACTGATCAAGAACATCAGATAAAGGTGTACCAGATGATAGATCAACGGATAAAGGAAGAATTACTTCAAGCTGTAGATGAGAAAGAATTTTATGAATTAAAAAATAAAGAATTAACAAGTAAATTTGAAGAATGTCAACTTGAAATTGAACAAAATAAATTAACAATTAAAAAATTTGAAAGAAGTACTAAAATTCTTGATGAACTAACTAATAATCAAACTACAGAAAAAGTTGTTCATGGGGTGGGATATCATGCTGTTCCACCTCCATATAAAATCATTCCACCACTTAAAAACAGTTCAGAAAGAATCATTAATGAATTAAAAACTGAAAATCAAACTGAATCACATAATGAAACATCTGAATCAAATGATTCTTCTGATGATGATCAATCAATTGAATTTACAATTTCTCAAACTGAATCACCAAAATCAATTGATACAAGTTTTTACACAGCACAAAGTCCAAATGAATCTCCCAAATATGATGCAGAAAATGTACCAAAAATTTTAACAAGGGGAAATGAAAGAAATAAAAAACAACTCTTATATCAAAGAATACCTGAAGGTGCTAAAAATAAGAAATTAAGATGTGTTATATGCAACAAAATGAACCATTTAGCAAAGGATTGTCACTTCAATCCAATAAACTGCAAAGAGTTAAAGGAATTTAAAATTTTTAAAGAAAATGCAAAAACTCAAAAGTTAAAAGATACTACTGGTCCTTCAGTAGTAAATAAAAATAAAACTCCAATTGCTGAAACTCCAAGATTTGGAAGAAGTGCACCAAGATTTGTGCAAAACAGAAGAGTTGGAAGCCCAAAGAACAGCAATTACTTCAAGAACAATGGAAAATCCAATCGAAATAAACAATATTTTAAATTTTCCAACACCAATAAAAACTTTAACAATTTTACTACTGGTGTTAACCCTAATTATAATGATGAATGGTACCAGTACAAAAACACTACTGGTAAAAACCCTAATTACAAGAATACTACTGCTCCCAAACCAACTTTCAAAAATACTACTGGTGTCAACCCTAAAAACACTACTGATTCTTTTAAACATGGTAAGTACCCAAATACTACTGGTCCATCAGTAGTAAAGTATTCCAAAGCTAAACATCATGGGTATAAACCAAGATCAGTAGAAAATTCAAACACCAGTAACACTTTTAAAAGGGCAGTAGTAAAACTAAACACCAGTACTAAACAAGTATGGGCACCCAAAATGTTTAAAGTTAAATCCCCAAAAGCTTATTTCTCAAAGGATGAACCCAAGACATATAAAGCTTGGGTTCCCAAACTTAACTAATCCTTTACTCACTTGTGCAGAGCATTCAGATCCCAGAAGAAGGAAGAACATGGCATATTGATAGTGGATGCTCAAGGCACATGACTGGAAATCTGCAAATTCTTAAAGATTTCAAGTCATTTGATGGAGGATATGTGGCATTTGGTGAGAACCCACAGGGAGGTAAGATTACAGGTAAAGGTACTGTTACAAATGGCAAAATTACCTTTGATGATGTATTTTATGTAGCTGAACTAAAATACAATCTTGTCAGTGTGTCTCAAGTGTGTGATAAAAAGAATAAAATTCTTTTCACAGACATTGAGTGCATCATTCTTTCTCCTGACTTTATTTTAGATGAAAAATATGTTGTTTTAAGAACTCCAAGGAGAAACAATGTGTATTGCCTGGATATAGGGGGAGAACTCATTTCTTCAAATGAGGTCAACTGCTTTATATCCAAGGCAAACACCACTGAATCAGAACTATGGCATAGAAGGATGTGTCACACAAATTTCAAAAACATGAACAATTTAGTAAAGAGAAATTTGGTCATTGGACTACCTCAAAAACAATTCATGTGTGATCATCATTGTGTTGCATGCCTAAAAGGTAAACAACACAAGACTTCTCATAAGTCCAAATCTGTGAACTCTATTTCTGTTCCTTTACAACTCTTACATATGGACCTATTTGGACCTACAAATGTAATGAGTATTGGAAAGAAACAATATTGTCTTGTTATTACTGATGACTTTTCCAGATATACATGGGTTTTCTTTCTCAGGACAAAGGATGAAACAAGTGAACTCATAAAGAACTTAATTGTCAAACTGGAAAACTCATCTGATCAAAAAGTGAAAGCCATAAGATGTGATAATGGCACAGAATTTAAAAATGCTAACTTAATTAACTTTTGTGATCTTAAAGGAATTGACAGGCAATACAGCTCACCTAGAACTCCACAACAAAATGGTGTAGCTGAAAGAAGAAATAGAACCATCATTGAAGCAGCAAGATCAATGCTAGCAGACTCAAAATTACCAATTACTTTTTGGGCAGAAGCTGTTAATACTGCTTGTTATGTTCAAAACAGAGTATTAATAGTGAAGCCACATTTTAAAACACCATATGAACTTTTTAATAAAAGAAAACCCTCTATAAGTTTCTTAAAATCATTTGGTTGTCCTTGTACTATTCTGATTACAAGAGAACAAATTGGTAAGTTTGACTGCAAAGCTGATGATGGAATCTTTGTGGGATACTCTACTCAAAGCAAATCATACAGAGTTTTCAACAAAAGACTAAGGATAATTGAAGAAAGCATCAATGTATCCTTTAATGAAAATGTACCTAATGAACAAGGAAATGGTCCAGATTGGCTATTTGACATAGACAATCTAACCAAATCCTTTAATTCTAACATGGATTTCAATGCAGGTAATTCAAATTGTCACTCTCAAAAGGAAGGAACATCATCTGTTAATACTGGTCAAGAGGAGATGAGATACATAGTAGTTAATACTGCTCCAATAGTTAATACTGAGGACAGTAATAACTCAAATTCTGAAACCAGTAGTAACTCTGAGAATAAGGTCAGTAGTAATTCAAATACTACTGATACCAGTAATAGTACTCAAAATACTACTGGTCCCAACAATAACCTAGATTCTCAAGATACTACTGATACCAGTAACAACAACAATACTACTGATCTCAATGAAGACAATAGCAGTAGTAACTCTGACCAAGATGATGATGAACCAAAAATCTATGACAATGAAGGATCACTAGAGAAACAACTGCCTGAGACAAATGAGTCCAATCTTGAAAATCAACTAGTAGTTGATAAAACTACAACCACAAGGACTCAGAAGAACCATCCATTAGACCTTGTTCTAAGTGATGTTAACTCTCCACTACAAACAAGAAGCAAATTAAACAAAAGCTTAACTGCAAACATGTGTAACATAAGTCTAATTGCTAATGAGTGTATGTTTGAATGCTATTTGTCTCAGGATGAACCAAAGAAGATCCAACAAGCAATGAAGGACTCAAACTGGATTGAGGCATTGCAAGAGGAACTCCTTCAATTTAAGTTACAAGCTGTTTGGACACTTGTACCTCTACCCAAAGGAAAAATAGCCATTGGAACAAGATGGATCTTCAGAAACAAGAAAGATGAAAGAGGTATAGTGATCAAAAACAAAGCCAGACTTGTAGCCCAAGGATACACTCAAGAAGAAGGAATAGACTATGATGAAGTATATGCTCCTGTTGCTAGAATTGAAGCTATAAGAATATTTCTAGCATATGCTTCATTCAAAAAGTTCAAAGTCTATCAAATGGATGTGAAGAGTGCATTCCTATATGGGAAGATTGAAGAAGAGGTGTATGTTTGCCAACCTCCAGGTTTTGAAGATCCAAAACATGGTGATTATGTGTTCAAATTAGATAAAGCCCTGTATGGCCTACATCAGGCACCAAGAGCATGGTATGACACATTATCATCATATCTATTGAAGAATAACTTTAAAAGAGGAGCCATTGACAAAACCTTGTTTACAAAGAAGGTCAAAGATGATATACTACTGGTACAAATCTATGTAGATGATATCATCTTTGGCTCAACCAATGATTTATTATGCAAAGAATTTGAAGAACTGATGCAGATTAAATTCAAGATGAGCTCTATGGGTCCAATGAACTTCTTCCTTGGACTCCAAGTCAGTCAAAGAACAGATGGTATTTTGATAAATCAATCAAAATATGTCAAATACATCTTGGAGAAATTTGATTTGAAAGACAGTAAGAGTGCAAGTACACCAATGGAAACACACAAACACCTACATCCTGATGTTGAGGGGGAGGATGTAGATGAACACTTATATAGATCAATGATAGGCTCTTTGATGTACTTAACTGCATCAAGACCTGACATTATGTATAGTGTTTGTGTGTGTGCAAGATATCAAGCAAGACCCAAAGAACTACACTTGCAAGCTGTCAAAAGAATATTCAGATACTTGAAAGGCAAACCTTCACTAGGTCTATGGTATCCACATGATTCACCCTTTGAACTCATAGCCTACACATATAGTGACTATGGAGGTGAATGTCAAGATAGAAAGTCCACTACTGGTGGATGTCAATTCTTTGGATCAAGACTGGTGACATGGCAATGTAAGAAGCAAACAAATGTATCAACATCAACTGCTGAAGCAGAGTATGTAGCTGCATCTGCTTGCTGTGCTCAAGTACTCTGGATTCAAAACCAGCTTCTAGACTTTGGTATCTCTATCCTTAAAACTCCTATTTTTATTGATAATCAAAGTGCTATTAGTATTGTGAACAATCCAGTAAAACACTCAAAAACTAAACACATTGAAATAAGATTTCACTTTATAAGAGATTGTAATGAAAAGAAATTAATCAAAGTAGTTAAAATTCATACTGATGATTAATTAGCAGATCTTTTTACAAAAGCATTTGATGTAGGAAGATTCAACTTCTTGGTTAGCAGTATTGGAATGATTTTGATAAATTAAAATCTCACTTAAAATCATGTGTAAAGTTATTGTTGTAAAATATGATTTATTTGTTTAAGTGTTTTACTACTGGTAGATCTGTATTACTGGTTGTAGGCATGTGCTCAAGATACTACTGGTAGTTCATTACTACTGGTGTGTATTAGGTTTACATAAATACTATTGGTAAGTCAGTACTACTGGTATTCACATATACTACTGGTCTTGTGATGTCTATAGTTACTACTGATGTCTATAGTTACTATTGTTGGTGGTTACTACTGATGTCTATAGTTACTACTGATATCAAAATCCTTAGTCACTACTGATGTTCATAGATACTACTGACGTTTTATTACTGGTATCACATTTACTACTGGTCTTTCAGAATCACAATTACCAAACTAACCCCCATGAAAATAACCGTTATGTTATGATTCGAAGGGCAATTCAGTATTTTTACAGGTTAAATCGAAAGATATAAAAGGCGGAAGTCGATTAGTTTAACATTATTTCACTTCGATTCACCAAATTCTCTCGATAAAACCCTAGTTTACGATCAAAAACTCTTCGTCAGTAACAACATTCATTCCTGTTTCTTTCAAATTCAACAACAAATGGCAACTCTACAATCTCTCAACGTTCAAACCGATCTCAAATATTCAGAATTTCACAATATGTGTGCTTTCCTAAAGAATCCCGACGGAACAAAAGATTTTCGTCCGATCGTCAAATTTTTGAGAAATTCTTATATACAGTTTGCTTTAACTGTAAAACCAAAATCATATCAACAGCACTTGGTGGATTTCTGGACCAATGCTGAACAAACAGATGGAACAACCATATCTATGATCAAATCAAAAGTAGATGGAAAGCATATAACAGTAATAGAACAATCAATCAGACATCATCTACAACTACATGACGATTCAGGTATGTTTACTCTTCCTAAGGAATTCATTGCTGAAATTTTAAATAAAATGGGTTATGAGGGAAGACTGAATATAGTAACTTTTCAAAAGGGTCTTCTCTCCCCACAATGGAAATTTTTAGTACATACAATTCAGCATTGTATTTCCCCAAAATGAAGTACTTGGAATGAGTTTAATAAGGCAATAGCCTCTGCTGTTGTCTGTTTATGCACAGACCAAGTATTTAATTTTTCTTATATGATTTTTGAAGGTATGTTGGGAAATCTTAGTTCTTCAAAAATTTTAATGTATCCCAGATTTCTACAACATATCATAAACTGTGAATTACAAAACTTGTCAACTCCTAAAAACATTTTCATAATACCTGAGTTGAACAAGAAAGTTTTCTCATAATATGATTGAACAATTTAAATTTTCGGGCAAGGAAACCCCTCTGTTTCCTAATATGATCAAAGATCAAACTCTTATTGGAGAGGGTTCAATCATAGATACAACCCAAGTTGAACCTCAACCCACTCCATCACCCCCAAATACAGCCCAAACACCACCCCAAATAGCCACTCAATCACCCACTAACATAGAAGTCCTGAATGTGTCCCAGGAACTTGACATAAATCTGCAGAGTGCTACTCTTCACTCCGTGGAAGACCTACCAGATAAAACCAAAAATATTTCCACAATTTATCAAAGAAAGAATATTTCTTCTAAGGACACCAGGGGACAAATTGAGTCAAACCACAGGCTCCAAGAATTGTCCTCCAAGGAGGAGAGAGGACATGAGGTGAGGGCTCTCACTACTGATGCCCGAAGGTGGGTGCACAGGATAGTGGGAACATCACTAAGACCCAGACCTCGGCAACTTTAAGTGATGACTCATTTGAGGAGTTACTTAAAGGACCCCGGTGCCAAGAAACCACAAGGGGGGCATCTCTGCTTCTTCTAGGAAGAAGAGGATGTCTAAAAGACCCAATGAATCACCAAGAAGTGATGAGGGCAGATCTATTGATTTGACGGATAGGATGGAAAACCTTCAAACCAATGTACCTGTTAGTGAGCCCGATGATCTTGCTAGATGGAGTGAGGGCAGTATTAAAATCCAACAATTGACGGAAAAAGTGGATTCTCTTGAATCCACTGTACAAAATTGTCTTATATATCTTACAAATCAAGGGAAAACAATGGTTGCAATGAAAAGGCACATGAACACCATCAATAAGAGAATGAGATTCTATGAGCACAGGCTTCATCAACAAACTAAAATCCTCAAAAGATTGAAGAAGAAGATTGATGATAGTGAGGCTCCACCAGTTGAGCTCACTAAGGGGGAGAAGGATAATATTCAAACAATGATTGATGAATCAATTGCAGCAGCAGCTTCCTCTCTCTTAAATTTAAAAGAAACAACAGTTGATGAAGGCCCAGAAATGATGGTTACTGAAGATGAGCCTATTACTACTGCTCATATGGAAGAACAAGCTGAAAAAGAAGTATCAGTAGTAACTCCTACTACTGATATCATAGCAGTAGTAAATGAAGAAGAGGACATGAATACTACTGATGCCCTAGCAGTAGTAACTCCTGAAGTCACGCCAGTAGTAACTACTCTGGTTACTACTGAAGAGGAAGAATTACAGCTACCAGAGCTAATTGAAAGAGAAAGATTTGAAATCATCACCAAACCACCTACACCTGATCAACCACTTATCATACCTGACATTGATGATAATGTGAATTGGTTTGAGGTTGATGAGTGCTCTCTTCCTCCACATCCAAAAATACTGCAACAAAATGAACTTAGGTTATTTTCTCCTTCAATAATAATCAGTGGTGTGCCTGATATGAAATATATTCCACCTCCACCTTCAGCTCATATTAGAAAGGGCAAAGAAATTTATGATGAAGATTACCCCAACAGAGCACTTGATCATTACATGGTAAACAAGATAAATCTTGTCAGAGCTGATAAACAGTCTAAATGGAAGGTGAAGCACAAGAGATATGTGGAGAAAGTGGCTATGTATCAAGCTATTGAGGAAAGGAAAATGATAGCTGAAAAGGAAAAATTAAAAGTTCAAAAACCTCAACAAGCTGAAATACCTGTTCAAATCAAAGATGCTCAGATAGAAGCTCAAATGGAAGAATTCAAGAGATTTAGAAAAGTTGAAGAAGAACATATTCAATGCCTTGAATATCTGGTCTCTGAATGCAAGAAAACTAAAAGTGAGCTAACAGATGATGTATTTGAACAGAAGACCAATATGATTGAATATTTGAAATCAAAAGGGCAAAGTGCTAAGTCATTTGGTAGAATGAAAATGATGACTATCATTGAAAGATATTGTGCTGCAAAGAAGAAAGACTTGGCTGAACAAGAAACAGAAGAAGAAAAGAAATCCAAAGCCTTAAGTCCAATCAAAACTTTAATCCCAATCAGTCCAAACTTAATCAAGAAGGATAGTATCTCAACTACTGGTGAGCCATCAACAAAGAAAAGAAAGATGGTCTCTCAAGAACAAAGTGCTCAAAAGAAGTCAAAAACAGAGCAAGTCATTCCTGTTCTTGATGTACCAGTTGCTCCCTTACAGAACAATCCAATCATCAATTGGAGAGTTTTGCCAAACAATGTCATAGTAGTTGTAAGGGAAGACAAGATCATTCAAAAATTTACTGGATGGTTACCTTTGATCATGTCCTGTTCAAGAAGTGATGTTATTAAACTATTGATCATTGGTAAACCAAGGATGAGAAAGAAATCATGGAAAGAATCTGGAGCTGGATACCTAACTAGAATGATTGCATGTTCAAAAATTTACTGGATGGTTACCTTTGATCATGTCCTGTTCAAGAAGTGATGTTATTAAACTATTGATCATTGGTAAACCAAGGATGAGAAAGAAATCATGGAAAGAATCTGGAGCTGGATACCTAACTAGAATGATTGATGTTGCTTTCTATCCAAACAATTATCCAGAACAATTTGCAGACCAAGGAAATTTCTATCATTGGAATGTGATTCCAACTGCACAAATGTATTTCTTTGAGAAATCTGGAAAAGTATGTGAGCTGTACTTATATGAAAAGGAATATCCACACTCTGAGAAGACTATGTATCAGATATTCACAAACACCATGATGAAGCCATATGACGCTGTTATGTTCCAAAACAAATTAAATTACTTTACAAAGAGGAACAGCAAATATATTATTGAACAAAGGCTTCAACAGAATCAAAGAACCCTTGAGAAAAGAAGAAGGGAACAAGAAGAACAAAAGAAACTTAGTTGATTGAAAGATAATCAATAAGTTTAGGGGGAGATTGTTGGAACAAAATCACAGATCAACTTATTACTGATGCTGCAGTTAGTACTGATCATAATTAGTACTGATGGGGCAGAACATGTTTACTACTGATGAAGTTGATACTGGTGAAGACTATAACTAAAGTTACTACTGATCAAGGCATATTGAAGATACTACTGATCAATAGTAGTTACTACTGACGTTGATATTGGACTTACTACTGATCACCAAACTTACTACTGGTGTTATGAATTTACTACTGGTGATTGCAGTTTACTACTGATACGCGTTTTGGAAGCATATCAAGTCCGAGATCTTCGTAGAGATAGTTATAGAATGTAAATCAATGTATATCTTTATAATTCGATGTAAATCAAAGTCCTAGAATAACTAGGGTAAATAGTTTAGCTTCAAGGACTATTATAAATAGTTCCTTACGAATTGTAAACGTACGTGTGTATTGTTAACTCAATAATATACATTGAAGCTTTTTGTGAAACTGTGTTCTTAATACTTTCGCATATTATTTACAGTTCATTGTTCTTAATTACATCGATATAGTGTTGATCCGCTGCAACTTCTATAGTCAATTAGATCTAAGGTGTTTATTAACTTCTTTATAGTTAATCGATCCTGACATTGTTTCAAAATCAACATAAAACATCCGAATATCTTGGGCAGTATAAAATAACTGACTTCATCGTACTCGGTTGCCGACTTCAAAAACTCCATTTATCAGAAAAGTGTATCATAGAACTCTAACGGGGTTAATGTAAACCACATATATCAGATGAATGTGTCTCTCATTTAGATTTTTAACTAGTTTTTATGACTTAATTAATGCGATAAGATGGTGTTTGGGATTGAGTTTTCAATTGAATTATTTGTTTATCTCATTTTGCAAACGCAATAATTCACTTATTAGTGTTTGGGTAAGACAGATGGATGATTGATTATCTGCGATTTCATCTCCTCAAAACGCCGTTTTGAAAAAGCAAGCATATACCTGCTTTTGGGAAACGCCAGTTCAAAACCACATTCTCAAAAAAATCAATACCTCAACTGCCCTTCTCTTCTCCACACAATTCACACACGAACATGCTTCTCTCCACCATCTCGCCACTGACACCGCCCTGTCGCCGCCGCCCTCTCGCCAGGCCGACGGAGCTGCCCGTCAATTCTCTTACTGCAGGTGATAATTGAACTCGAGGAATACTAATTACTAAGAAAAAATAGATAAATTCTTTTAGACATTATTATAAGCATTTGCTGGCTTGCTGCTAGTATTTGCATTTCCTGCAGGCGATAGTTTACAAATTGTGATGTCTTGAGCAAATAAGATATATGTTTTACATAATGTCTATTTTGGTCATTTTACCTCTTTAACCAAACATTAATTAGATTTGCCAAACACTAAAAAGCTGATTATCTGATTATTGCGATTTCAAACAGCATAATCAAATCTTAACACTATTTTTCAAAAGCACGTTTTGAAACCGCAGATTATCTGATTATTCGTTTTCAAAACGCATAATCTATTATTAATAAGCAATCCCAAACACCCCTAAGTATATTATCTGCGAAATATTGAGCAAGGTTATATTTGCACGTGTTTATAACATCATACCCACTAGCTGGACAAGTGGCTAGTTGCCCTATCAATCACCGTTCTCAACCACCACTATCTCTTACTTTACTCGGTGGGTTAAATTCTGCCACGTACACTTTTTGCTTTAAGTTAGTTTAATGTTAAGAGAATTTGGTGAAGTGACCCCAAGCCAAAGTTTCATTTTACCGCCATCTCGTGCCACCTCAAAATATAATTCACATTTTGACATTTACAACTAAAATATCATTCATTCATAACTTAACTTATTACGTCTCTTTTAGAAACCAATAAAATTCTTCTTTCACTGAAGGTGTTAAGAGGGTCGGGTGTGATGGTTTAAGTCAAATTGTCACATCATTATTTTCACAATTCATATTTAAAACCCCAAATACATATCCTTCACTTACAAAATACCTTAAAAAATACCTCGAACACCCCCCATTCTCGCCATTACAATGGCTTGGACGGCCACTCACACAACTTGCGGTATGGTGGTGCGCCATTTTAGGCTTAGGTGCCCTTTGGCGGACACACCCACCGCCACTACACCTTGCTCTCTTAATGAGATATTTGAGTAAGGTGCTGTATGGTAGCATCTGAATGATTAATATCTGAATGATACAGAGGTCTGAATGATTCAGACTTCCCCTTACATATGTTCGATTAAGAGGCAGAACATGTTTAATTTTTGATTCAGAGACTGATTAAGAGGTCTTACCAAACGCTCTGAATCTGTCTGATTAAGAGGCTTACCAAACAGTACCTAAATTGCAAAAATGAACCGTGTGATTTGATCAAAATGATCTTCTTGGTTTGGCAAAATAACCGAGATACCCTCATATGCTCTTAACTAACAGATACCTTCTTAACGCCGTCAGAGGGAAGAACCAAAACGGATGAAATGTTTTAAAATAAGAATGTTGCCTATACTTTCGATACAACATGGATTAAACTTGGATTTGCTCAAACTGGAAATTTTTTGTAATTTCCTCAGTAATTGATTAAAGAGAAATGTTATTGCTTTCTACCATTTGTGTCTATATATCTCTTATCCACAAGATTCAAACAAATATCAAAATCAAAGTATGATATGAAAAATAAATTAATAGATTACATATGTTATCTTTCAGAAGATAAAGTAAATATAAATTATAGGAATATATAATATTTGAGTAATGGTATTTGTCAAGATCGATTAACCAGAACACTTAATAAACACAATGATCTACTCAACGATAGAAGTTACAGCGGATTAACACTATGTTGATTCAATCAAGAACGATAAACTGTAAATAATTATATGAATAATAAGAACACAGAATTATCACAAAAAGCTTCAATGTATATTGATCGAACGAATACAATACACACGTATGTTTACAATTCATAAGGAACTATTTATAATAGTCCTTGAAGCCTAACTATTTACCCTAGTTATTCTAGGATACAATTACAATTTAAATTACAAAAGATATCACATTCTAAACTAATTCTGCAAAGATCCCGGACACGATCAGCACCATATATAGACATCAGTAGTATAAGTCATCGTTAGTAGTAAACCATATCATCAATAGTAATCCACGAGATCAGTAGTATCTTTGTAATTCTGCCCCATCAGTACTAACTCTTGTAAGCAGCATTAAGTCTTTGTTAGTACCAACTGCAGCATCAGTAATAAGTCATAGATCAGTAATAACTATGCTTTATATCCCAACAGTATTTGTGCCTGCTAAATGTCTCATGTGTCTACCAATTTAACCATGATAAATGTCAAAATTAAGAGATGATATGAAGAGAGAGAATTAGTGAACGACACATGTCAAATTTAGAAGTGGGTAAATTTATGAGTAGTCACAAATTGTAAACGTAAATATCATTTCTCATAATATTTGTCTTGATTAAAATAACATATATGCCACAATGACTAATAGACTCCTTAAAAGGATAGGCACGTTAGCTAACTTTTGTCCCGTTGCTTGCCGCACAAACTACAAATTGTCTATTGCTCGTCACAATATGGCAATAACTTGCAATTTCCGGTTTTCATGCTTTTCAACGTGGTTTCCAAGTTAGTAACGACTTAAATTCCACCTTACCCTTTTCCCAGTTCATCCACATCGACACGCTTATATAAAGGCACACTCTTAAGGTCTTCAATGTCGGCCTATAGGCTTTCAGTTTTTAATATCTCTAGATTTCTCTCATATGACCCCTTGATTGCTTCCTTGTTTACTCTTATGCCACTCTATAGGTTATGGTAGTTGTTGTTAACGGCAAACCTGAGAGCCTCTGCTCCTCCCCTGCCACCGGCTTCCCCCGGTTTCGTTTCTTCCGCTACCGCCGTCTCCGGTGACGAAACAAATTTGAGCTCTTTGTGTGTATAGTGTAGATTCGAAAATTATACGATGTCGATGAAGAAAAACAGCTCGAAAGGTCATCTGAAGAACAAAATGGGGAGATTATCAGGTGTCGTTTCACTGCCGTGTGGCTGAAGATATGGTAGGCAAGTTGACGAGACCAAGGACGGTGCCGGAATTGATTTCCGGTAGAGGTGCGGTTATGACGGAGACGATTACGCATCCGAAACTGACAAAGTTATTGCTTAATGTAACGATTCAGAGAAGCCTAGGTCCCGTGCACGTTTTGATTTCGCCGGAATCGACTGTTGGTGATCTCCGCTTTACGGCAGTACGCAAAGGAAGGCAGACGACAGATTTTTCCGTCTCTAGATCCTTCCGGATTCGATCTCCATTACTCGCAGTTCAGTTTAGAAAGTAAGTTCAATCTCTATTCTCGATTTCAATCGGTATTTCTTATTGCATAAACACTCAATTTTCAACCCGTACCAGTATTAAATCATGTTTTCATAAATCAAATTTAACGCGAGAGGCGTTATTGTAATTAGTACGTCACGCAATAGAAGCTGTATTCTATTATGCTTTTTGACCAATTCTGTTTTTATTCTTGTTGCACGTTACACGCTGTTATCATGACTTAAAAAATTGGTTAATCATCATCTGATGTAAATTGGCAATTGACAGGTTTACCTCTGGATGAGAAATTGAATGAGTTAGGTTCACGAAATTTCTTTCTCTGTCCGAAGCAACCGGCCACCGTCGCCGGAGTTGGATTCGGCGGTATGACTGCATCAACGTCATCGTCGTCCACCTGCTCAAAGGAAGCGGAGAAAGTGACGAAAGGTGGCTCAGATTCATGGAGTTCATGCTTTGAAATTTGATCACGATCATATATTCATATTGATTGAATGATTACTGCAGCATTTGTAGTTTTAATTAGATTTATGCAGAATTAGTTCGTTGCAATATGTTAGCTCCAGTTTCAGAGTTTCGTCAAAATAAAGATTGATTGATGATAACGTTTAGTTGTAAATAGTTTTTATGTGTATATAATCTCAGAATATCAGCACTTAAATCATATTCTTTGTGATTTTGAAACTTTTCTAACTCATTATTTAATTTATTGATTGATTTGATATTTTTTGATGAATCTCAAAGATTCTTTTCTTGCACCCAGATTGGTCCTCCGACCATGTCAGTTACTTGGATTTGGTCATTCTCGTTGTCACGTGACGTAAAATTGCTTGCCTAGCTAACAACATAATAATGTATGAAACCAACATGTGATTTTGTATATTGAAAATCATATAAAAGGCCAAGAAGATTGCAGGTGACGAGAAGATGCCATACTATCAGTCTATCGCTAGCACTTAGCCAACAATGTGGCAGTGATGGATCATGGCAAGTGGTGATAAATTCCAACATCAAAAAAGAGAATAGCCTTTCTATATGAATTTTTAAATTAGAAATTTTCACATGTTTTATGTTTTCCATTTTCCGATTTCTTAATTTAGTAAATGTCTTAAAATCATTATCATTATCAAACATAAACTAAATTAGACAATTCTAATGACCTGTAACAAATTATAATAAAATGAAAAAAAAATGTTTACACCTTATGTTTTTCAACATATTAATAAACTTATAAACTATGATTTAAGAAATGGTATTGATTCCTATCATTTGTGCTTACATGCTATTAATTTGATCATGACAAGTGTCGAAATCAAGAGATGATATGAAAAAAGAGAATTGATGGATTACACATGCAAAATTTAGAAGTAATAGAATTATGAGTACGAAGAAATATCTTTAATAAATATTATCCATTGCTAGTTGATGGAATAAGCCATCCAACATATCGTTCAAACTTGGAAACTCAGATTTTTCGATAAGTTAGATCCATCATTAGCGATGGAATGATAAGCTAAAATTAATGGTTAACTGAAATAAATCACATTATAGTGATCATAATCAAACATTTTTTCAAAAGGATTTAAAACTTGTGAGGCATGAGCTACCTCCCAACTCGTATTATGGTATCAATCCTAAAAGGATGAAGGAACTCTATGATATCGATCCTGATAACAACTTATGATGATCAAGTTAGTGTATATCTAAGTAACAGAGTGTATAATGCATATTGACTTATTGAGAAGTCAAAATCAAGAAGTAAGGGGATCCTTACTTTTTAATTTTAGCTTTTTAAAAAGGTAATAAGTCAATAAGTCATTTTAAAAAGCACATTCAAACACCCTCTAAAGGTAAAAGACAAGTGTATAGTTTCTCATAAAGGCAGTAAAAAACGAGTGATAGAATTGTCCGGTCGCCATAGGCTTGCAAAAGGAGCTATGGCGCCACTATAGGATACCATGGGCTCTGCTATCCATCGCCAATGGCCGGCCACCTAAAGCCAAAACGAAATGTTATCCATCTTTTATATTTTATTTTATTGTATTTTATTTGTTTGATTGTTGTAATTTGTGGTTCATTGATGCATTTTCTGATTCTTGTAAATGAGAGGGACACGGTTGGGGATGGGGGCGTATGGTCGTGGTCACCAATTATTATGAATGGTCTTATTTAAAAGATTTCATTCAAACTAATTGTCTTTGATCTATTTTTTTCCCGTTCTTAAATCCTCAAACTAAACACACCTTATAACCAACATGCTTTGGTATAGGGAATTCATTTATGTACCACAATGTTTACTTATTTCATCACACAGTACAAACTTTACAGCTAACTATATAAGCATATTAAACAACAGTTGTGATAGATAAAACTAAAATTGTGGTATGAAAATCATCCCCTTTTGATACATATTGTCTTTGATCTGTACATTGTTTTTAATTTTGTCAAATATTGTAATATACCTATAATCAACATTTTTATCTAATTACATGTCAAGAAAGATTTTGTAACTTATCAAATGAAACTAGTTTTAATTCGTTATGAGGTACACAAATATCTGTTTACCCAAATCCAAGGCCCAATAAGGGACCGAACCCAATTCAAAAATCACAAGAATCACAAAACCCTTTCATAAACCCTAAAACCTTAAGTGGCAACTTTCGATTATATAAACCTCTTTCAAACAGCTCTAATCTCTCATTCCGGCTTTTGTCCTCAACTCGATCAAACTAACATTTATTCAATCACTCTTAATCGCAACCAGCAGCAATGGAATTTTGGGGTAAAATCCGTTTTCAATTAATCAAGTTGTATGTTTTTAATACTATTATAGGCTTTATTACACAACTGTTCGTTCATCCATCTGTTGTCATAGTAGCGATTACTGTAAACAGTGTTTTAGTTTCGTATTTCGTTGTCTGCAATAATTTAATTTAAAGTTTGTTATTATTTTTTAGGTGTTGAGGTTAAACCTAATGAAAGCTTTAAGGTCACCGTTGAGGATATGAAGCTCCTTCATCTTTCTCAGGTATGAATACTCATCTTACTCAAAAGATGCCCTTTTCTTCAATTTATTTAATGAAGTATTGTTATTTTCATGAAACACTAGCTCAATTTAATCTTAAATTTTTTCACTTAACCTATGTAATTATTTTGTTATTCAATTTAATCCATATAATAGGCAATGTTAGATATTCAGAATATCAAATTTAGTTGAAGTTCATTCACTTTTGAGCATAAAAACCAGAACACTAATTTGTTTGGTATTAAATTTAGTTGAAGTTCATTCACTTCTTAAGTCCACAATTGCATAATTAGTACTTCCATTACATATACTTGTTATATATTTGGTGGCTATATATGTAGTACATTTTGTATGTATGTGTTTGTAACTTTGTATGTGTGTTTGTTGATTTTGTAGTACATTTTGTAAAATGTTTGGCACTGTGTTTTTATTCAGGTTGCATTGGGTGAGGTGAAGAATGGTAAAAAGGTGGAAAATATCTCTGTAAAAATCAATTTTAGTGGCAAAAAATTTGTGGTTGGTACTCTATCGTCTGAGCGTGCACCTCAAATTGTAACTGATTTGGTATTTGAGCAAGATTTGGAGTTGTCTCATGGCTGGAAAGATGGAAGTGTTTACTTTTTTGGATATCTTGCTGATAATCCAGTTGAATATCCTTTTTTAAGTTTCATTCAATTATTACTTATCATATCCGAGTTTATCTTTGAATTAAAATTGTTTCCTTGACCATAATTTTGTTTTTATCGGTTCCACGGGTGATGAATATGATTTCTCAGGTGTGTCTCATTTGAATTTTTTTTTTTTGTATTGCTTTGTTTACTTTATTATATACTAATGTTGGATTTAATTTAATTATGTTTCAGATTCAGAGGATGAAGAGGACGAAGAGGCATTGAACCTTAATGCTAATGCTGATGCTAATGGTAAACTTGTTATTTATTACTTGTATGCTTTTATCATGTTAAATATATTATTTTTTATTAACAGTCTTTTTGTTTATTAAGGTAAAGTTGAGGGAAAACCAAAGGTGTCTGTGAAGGATGCAATGGATGAAGATGATGATGATGATGATGACTCTGAAGAAGACGATTCAGAGGATGATGATGACTCTGAAGAGGAAATGGTAAAAAAAATTAATGATTTTTACAACATTAAATTTGGCTTAAGATGTAATTTATATTATATTTTTAAATTAATATTTTGTTTCGATTTCTTAGCCAACTCCTCAGGAAGTGAAGCCTGTGAAAGGTGCAAAAAGACCTGCTGAAACTGCACCAAAGACACCAAATTCTGGTAAGAAAGGAAAACCAAACACTCCTCAAAATGCCAAATCAAACACTCCTCAAAATGCCAAATCAAACACTCCTCAAAAATCAGGTTAAAAAATTGTATTCAATTTTATAATTTGCTTATCAAAATTATGTACAGTTCATTAAAATTTTGATTAACAAATTACTAGAATACCCCTACGGAGTTTAAATTAATAACTTGTTGCTTGCAGATGGGAAGAAAGGAGGCCATAATGCAACCCCTCATCCTAATTCAAAACCCAACTTCAAAAAGGGCAAGAAAGGTGGCAATCGGTCATAGATTCTAGGTTTTGGGTTGTTGAATTTTGTGCTGTTTTTGAATCTACATTTTTGTTTCCTTCAAATTGTTTGTTGCTAGAATTTTGTTGACAATATCAACCATGTGTTGTTTTCTATGGAAGGTTTTGAGTAAACTGCTGAGTATTGAAAAGTTTAAATTATTAATGAATTATGTCAATTATTATTGAATTCTCTCTATGGAATCCTCTTCCTCCTAAATGCTTTCTTGTTTTCAGTAAGTATATTTAGGTTAATCACAAACAAGTTACCTTTATCACGCTTTGTGTGGTTTAAAACCAGAAAATCATATTTAAAAGCTGCTTAAGATTCAACAGCTAGTTACATTCAGATGCAACACATGGTTCTCAAATATTTTCTCCCTCCCTGCAAATCTCTGTAACAAGAGAAATTAAAACATTGTTTTTTGACACTTTATTTGTATTTTCGTGTTTTTTCTTTATTTTATTGAACTTTGTTTAGACCCGGTTTATGGAATGTTTGTTGTTTTAGGCCCATTCGAAAACTTGCCATATTTAAGGTGTGTTTTATGCAATAAAATGATCGGTTGAAGTTTTTACAAAAATTGAGTTTTTTCTCTCCAAAATTGCTCTTCGTGTTAAACAGATTTTGAAGGCCATTTCCACAGTATTCTCAAATCAATGTGGTTTTGGTTAGGTTATCCTGGTATTCTGTGAATCAACGGGTCTAATCTATAATATCGTTACTTAGTCTACATCAGACCTGCATATCTGAAAAGTGCGTCGCTAATTCATGTAAAATTTGACTAGATCACTTGGCCTTGATGTGTGCTTATCACAGAGAAACTGACTACAAAAAACATAACTTATATATCCAAGTGATGCATGAATATATGCATAAAATTACTGTCAATCAGGAAAATTGTGGCTTTGATCCTCGGCAAGTGACAAATGGCACGAGCTGACTTGCCAATGAATCTGTTAACACTTTAAAATCTAATTTCTGATTATTACAACTGATAATCTAATTCTCATTATTCAGTATGACATAGTCACAATCCAAACGCACATAACCGCCTTATTTTTAAAAGTTTAGACAGAAGAAAAAGAGGAAGACATGTAAGCAATCACCGGTGAGACCTGATAAGCCAAAAAATTTGGGTCGGGTTACAGACAGTGGTGGAGCCAGGAAAAAAGCTGAAGGGTGTCGCCGGTTGCACATCTTTTTCTCTCAGTGGTGTCACCTACACTAACAAAAAAAAAAATTCAAAAAATTGTAACATTATTTAACACTATTAAAAAAAAAATCAAGATTTACACGGACAATCCCGTTCACCATACTAGTTCTTACAGATGTCACCTAAAAAGGGAGAAGGAAATTCATGAGAGTGGACACAATTTAGTTTCTTAATTAGTCAAATGAATGTTCGAGATTGGAAATTAATAGTATTAATTGGTTTAAAAGATAATAGAAACGTCAAGGTGGTTTGCCCGAGTGGTTAAGGGGGAAGACTTAAGATCTTCTGCACATAAGTGCGCGTGGGGTCGAACCCCACAGCCACCATTCATTTTTTTAAAATTTGCGTATGTCTGTTCATAATATATTTTATATCAATATACTTAAATTAATACACTGTATTTTGTTTAAGCATTTAAGAGGCCATTTACTCTACTATGTTACTATAATTTTCTTTTTTCTTTTTTTTTTGAAAGGCAAAAAAAAAAATGTTTGTTTCATTGCCAGTGGTATAGCAATAGAAAATTCTACCAATACGTTTTTTTAGCTTATGAGGAACATGGCAATTGTAGAATTTTACAGTAAGTTATTACTCCACGTCTTTCTTGTCATTTAATGTCAATTGAATAAAATAAAAAAATAATTAATGAGCTTGTATTCTAGTGGTATGTGAGTTGCTTACCAAGTAAAAAGTTGCAGATTAAGTCTCGTTAAAGACATTATCTAGTAATTAATTAAAGGTTGCTAGTTTTACATATATAGATATGTAAAGAAACAATTAATTAAATAAATAAGAAGTGAAGTCGTGGGTAAAGAAACAATAATCATAACATGCAAAAGGTTGCTAGTTTTACATATATAGATATGTGAATGCTATAAAATTAATTAGATCTAGGCATTGAATCTATCATGGAACCTTGATCTTGAAGTTTTTCATGATCCAAAGTTGATGCAAAGTAAACCCATTTTTTTATTAATTTATCCGTTGGCCTTTTAAGGTTTATTACACAAATAACTATTCGCATATGAAATTGCATATGAAGACTTCAACACACCTTTTTAATTAGCATATAAGTGCATGCCTACATTTATGTAAATAATACGCAGCATGGTTTCCAAGATATGATTAATTTAACGGGAAAAAAGGATGGACCATACTAATATACTTATAACAAGGGGACCAAACCATTAATAACTAAACTCATAAACTTGTATGTTTTCTTTAAGGAGTCCAATATTTTTTTTAAAGGTATTCCTCCTTTAGTATAGATGTGTTTTACTTGAGATGTACGTAATTTAACAATTATCATGATTATATCCAAATCTTAACAGTTGTCATAATTGTTTTCAAATCTTCCCTTAGTGGTCATTTGATAGATGTTTAGTTGTTTACCAAAGGAAGCGAATAATACAAAGAAAGAGACCAAAAATTCATTAATTTGATGATATATGGTTCTAAGAAAATGCATCACACAAATAAAATGAAATGTCCCACAAATATGGGAAAATAATCTGCTAATATTACCATCAAATTATCTCCCTCTTAAAATTCTAATCCAAAATTCAATACCGAAAATTACATGCGATTTGGATCAAACAAAACATCACCGTCGACGGATGCTTATACTTCTTCCTCTAACCGTTATCCTTCTAACTGTATACTAAACTCGCTGATGCTTGTTTTTGTCATGAACACATAAATCTGCAATAAACTCAAAATCTGAAGGCCTATCTCTGTTTCTTCTAAACACATGGAGAAAAAGTACATACACTAAGAACTCGGGACCACACTGCCCACATAACCCGTTCCGACAATCAAGAATGTTATCACTTGAAGGAAAATGTATATGTAATATTGACGTCTTCCATACATTAAATCATAGCATCCAATGAAGAACAAGAAAGACGCAAATCCCAATTCGGTAAGATGAATCCTGAATTATTTAAAATACCCCAAAATATATTACTTATAAGAACAATTGATATATACAAATTTGTAATGTAATTCTAATACCAAAAGATATAAAAAAGGCAACGACTTTACCTGTCCCCAAAGTTAAACTTGAACGTTTTGGGTGTGAGTTTAGGTTTGGGTTTTATGTTTGCTTTTTTGTTCTTAACAGAATCTCCAAGTTTCTCGGTGACAACCCACTCGTTAGATCTTTTTGCGTCAAGTAGACCAATGATTGTTGCCTTTGTCCGATGCAATGACATAACATTCTCGAAAAGAATCCAATAGAACAATAAATGGAACGATCTGAATCAAAATCAAACATTAGATATCCATAATAGCCATGAAAAAAAGAAATACAATAAAAACCATAGCATAAAGAGATCGTAGATATCAGGCACTAGTCCTTCAACAACATTTGTACATCCTCTTATTCAAATTAACTGATACACTTTCTATTTTTGATAATTTAAAAATAAATTATACACTTTGATAATTTATCTTATTTGGTAAAATGTATTGAGCTCACGTCTGTTAATATAGTGAAATAACCATTTTACCTTTACTTTTACTTTTGAACATTATTTAAATCACTTTATTAAAAATAAGTGAGACTCATCCTCATTATAATTTTTTGTTTTAAAAACTGTGAAATAATAATGTATCACTTATTGCGATATAGAGGAAGTATAACTTATAATTATAATTTTAATATGTTGTAGCCCATAGTTATTAATGTGCGTACCTTGGTGTCCCAACCGAGTTCAATGTGGTAATTATGCAAGGAATGTAGATGGCTCCCCATGTCGGGACTTCAACTTCCGGGACCAAGATTGATATAGGGAGAATTACACAAAAGAAGAAAAATGTGACCATGTGAGCGATTATTTTTCTCACGAAGAAAAAGCTATATATCACATAAACCTTCTTCCATAATGTCACTTTCTGCAGAAAAGCCGCACTCATGTTATTAACTAATAACCAAAAATAAGGATTATAAAGAAAATAGTTATACCTAACGACCTTAATTAACTACTAACCTTTGTTCTAATGATCTCGAGCACCATTTTTCTAAACAAATTGGCCGGACCACAAGACCACCTATGTTGTTGGAAACGAAACGCTTTGAATGTGCTAGGAAGTTCACTTTTAACCTGCGACATCAATTAAAAATTACATATTTGTATCTGGCGATGGCTTAGTGATGAGAGCTTCTAAATAACTTTCTAAAGGTCACTGGTTCGATCTACACCTAGGTATACATTTACCAGATAACAATGACACAGTAACAATCCTCCACGGTGGGAGCCTATTATACCATGAATACCCTTTTAAAAATAAACTTTTAAAAAATGAACGGTATGTGAATGTGACACCTGAAGGTCACCGAGATAGAGGAATTTCCACCCTTGGAGGCTGGCTCGAACTGCAAGATCCATGTCCTCCACGGTTGTACGGTCCTTCCACCCACCGGCCTCATTGATGGCGGCAATCCGCCACACGCCGCCGGTTCCTGTGGTAATTTACGATATTACCCCTTGGTTATTTTTGGTAATGGTGTGGTTGGTTCAATGTTCATTTAAAATGAATATTTTTACCATTAAAGCCGAAAAATGCATGAGTAGCTGATCCCACTTCTTGCTCCACTGTGAAATGGTAATCTAGTGACATTTCTTGCATTCTTGTTAATAAACATTCATCGGAGTTTACTGCGTAAATAAATCCAACTTTTTAGTTCAATAAAAATATTTTTGTAATTTAAAAAGATTAAAAAAAAGGAACATGTCAAAAACGAAGCAGTGGCGGGAAGATTTTGGACAAAAATTAATGCATATACCACAGTTTACAAGTATAACTGCACACTGTACAAGTGTATAAAGCAACCATTATGGTATGAACATTAAAAGATGTGGTGCAAAAATCACCCCCTTTTCTGAAATGTCCATAAATAGTAAATGACAAACCTACCCTGATAACCCAGAGCAACTTATTATGGCAGGTAACATGGGTCATTGGGTTGTTGTGGTCCGTTAGTCGATTGTGAACATGTGCTGGGTATTCAAGTAATTACTGTCTCTTTGACCATAGACTCATAGATTCACCAAAGTACAAGTTTTAATACGTACAAATCAAATGCTATATACTCCCAAAAATCGTTCTTCTCATCTATTTGTCAATAATATATAGTATTTATTTAATATATAATAGAAAAATAAATCATTATAGGGTTTAGTCACCACTTACCAAACCGCCAACGGGCTTGAACAAGGGCAATTTTAGGGTTCAACTCAAGGAAGGGGATGGCTCGCCGGAGAAAATCTGGTTCGGGCCGGAAATCGGCATCAAAGATGGTGACATATTTACAGTCTTTGACGTAATCATGAGTCAACCCTTCTTTAAGTGCACCCGCTTTGTACCCCACTCGGTTTTCCCTAATTTGGTACCATATGTTAACTCCTTTGTTAGCCCAATGTTGGCATTCTTTCTCAATCAGTTCCTACATAATTAATTAGGGGTGTTAAAAACGAAAAATTAATTGATCCGTGTGATTCGAAGCCGAAAAAACCAAAACCCAAAAAGCATGTTCAATGGGGTTCATGTTCGGCTTTTATTCTCAAATACCCTATGGTTACCCAAACCGAAATGTGTATATGTCCAAATAATTTTACATATTTTCATTGTCTTTTACATTTTTTAAATAATGTATAAAGTCTTGTGTTGAAAATATATTAGTATTTACTTATTATTTAATCATCACCTCGGGGAAATTTTTAGTATAGTAGTTGTGACCAAACAAACACTTTTAGAGGACTTAACTATGTTAGTATAGTAGTTGTGACCAAACAAACACTCTTAGTCAAATGCTTTTTAGTCTATTAAGATTGGGGTAACCTATTAACCTATAGATTATGGATTTGGTTTAAAATTAATGTGTATTAAATAGGTGTACAATATGAGTATATGTTTTTGCCTTTCAAAAAATTATTAACAATTTCACAACTCCACCTAATTTTACCAAATAGACCCTTGATCCTGAAATAATCACTTTATATAAACACTTAAAACTAATTATAGTAACTTTAAGCAACATTAATTAAACAATACGTTTTGCAATGCACATTCAAACACTTCTTGGAACATTTAAACACCGTTAATTACTAAATGAGAAATGGACTACCATTACTATATTCCATGTCACCATTGACTTCTGACTTCTCCATTGACTACCATTACTATATTGAATATTCTTATGAGTAATGGTATTTGCACCAGATGTGCTTACTCATGTGCCTATTAATTTGATCATGACAAGTATCAAAATCAATGGATGATATGAAGAGAGAGAATTAATGGATGACACATGTCAAATTTAGAAGTTAGTAGGCCTATGAGTAAGCAGGCACAAATATCATTTCTCTAATCTTATTCTTATACTTGCATGGTTGCATAGTGTAATAGAAATTAACTAAATTTTTTGAGTAGTCAGATGACTGAATTTGTGAAAGATTATGCAAACAAGGTTTAAATTTAATCACTTTTACCTTAATGCTGTGATCGGTAGAATCATCAAGAACTTGAATCACCAGTCGGTCGGCCGGCCATGCAAGATTACAAGCTGCACCAATTGAGATCTTGTATACCTAAATCATAAAGATTCAAACTTTAACTCAAAAACATACGAAATTTATTTACGAAACTCAAGAATTCAATTCATATTATGACCTCTTTTTCATTAAACATTGGGATTTGAACAAGAATCTTGGGAAATGAAAAATTCCCAATTTCCATATCTTCATGAATCGGTTGCCATTTGTACCGTTGATCAGGTTTCTTCCAAAAGAGTTTTATAAGAATTATAACAACACCCATATAAAGTCTTTCAATAAAAAGCATCACAGTCATTGCTAAACAAATATAAACTGCAAATTGTAGCAATGGAACTATTAATGGCGTCTTTAGAACCTCCCACAACATCCCAAATTGTGTTACCAAGTCCACTGACATCGCCGGAATATTTTCCGGCATCAGATTCTTCCCGGAGACGTCAGCCATTTTTTCTCCCTCTCAAAAAACTGAACCGAAACAGAGGAACTGAAACAGGGGAGTTTAGATCTGTTAGAATTTTATTAAATCAAGGTGAACTTTAAAGCATTTGTGAATAAAAAAAATTACAACTATTGCAGCATTGCTGAATAGAGGATAGGAAATGGTGAAGAAGGATGTTAAGTGAGAAACATTGGAGTAGAGTAAGTGAAAGTAGGAGACATGAAATGTGTTTTTATAGTTAAATTCTTTTTTTTTTAATGTATTTTAATGGTTTTTAGGTAACCTATTTGTATTTATTTTGATAATATAAAGAATTTTCTATTAAAAACTCAAATATAAAAAGATAACATAAGTGAAACTCAAATATTCCAGTTTGTGAAACTTCACCTTTAACTGATTTCGTATCAACATATTGTTACAGTGTTACTAGTTTTTATTGATTTTATTTTTATTTCTTTTTTGTGCTAACTTGTATGAGATTCTCAAACACATGCGGATAAGAATAACTGAATGATTTTTTTTTTTGAATAAAAAAAGAAAAAAGATGCATTTATTATATATTAATAAAGTTTATTTTTTTTATATACATGTTAAATGCAATTTCAAACATCAATAGTAGTTTTTTTTGTTCATTTAGTGATTTTATTTTATACTTTTAAGGTGTAAAAAGTCCATTTCTTTTTTTTTTTTAAAACGGCAAATGACATCAACGGAAGCTTACTCGTAATTTTCCAACGAGCACCCCGGGTTCGAGCTCCTTTACAGGGCAAAGTCAACCCCCATAGGGATTTCAGGGAAAAATCCTCATATTTAACACCACAAGAGGTGTTTACAGGATTCAAAATTCAGACCTCACGTCTCGTATTGGAGTAAAACTAATTCATTAATCCAGCTGAGCTAGACATCATTCGCCTAATAATACCATCTCAATTTGTATTATTGACCTATTTTCACTCTTTTTTTGTGTGGAAAAGACTCAAATAATTATACTGTGCACTTTAAACCCTTGGTAATCATATTGATTAAACTTCACTCCTTAACTTTTTAATATCAATAAAAAGACACGTGAAACAAAGAATTTACTACGTAATTATATTATTGACATGCGTATCATGCATATATTTTTAATATTAGTTGATATTTTTATATTAAGATAATAACAAAAATAAAAACAATGTTAACACATGCTATATATTAACGTCTGATTGTGCTAACAAAAACCGACTAAAATGTAACTTAATAAAATCCATCTAAAAGCATATAAAAAGGTTAAAAAAATATAATATTAATGCAATTTGATCATAATAAGAATATCTATTTCTTACATAAAGAGGAATATATAAAAAGATTACATACCTATTTGAGCATGCAACCAATTGCGCGTTGAGCCTTCTGGCTTGGAATGAAACCTGGTCCAAGAATAATATGAATTATCTTGGGCCTGGCATCGTTTCAAGTCAGAAGCACCAGATTGTATAATTTTAACAAACTTAACCCTTCAACTCTAATGTATTAGTATATGATATTATATAAATTTAATTGGAGATGAGGGATGAGAATGAAGGAAAGAAGAAGGGGCGAGAAAGATTTGCCTTTGGAAGGTCTCACACTTATATAAAACCTTCCCATTTAAGATCAACCATTAATTTATGATTAGGTGCTTTGTGGAGGGGGTTTATATTGTAATGCAAACCACAAATATGCACACTTTCTATTTATATCTAATTAACTCTTCTTCATACACCATGAATTTCACCTTTAAATACGTTTTTTTATATTGTGTTATAAGTTATAATAGCGTTTTCTAGATATAAGAATAAGTTCAAAAATTAAGTGTTTTTTTAGTATATCACTGTAATTTTAAGTTCAAAAATTAGATTTTTGGACTTATTCATATTATAATGTTTTTCTAATTTCATTTTTAAACTTGTTTTAGCCTAACATTTCATGTGTTTTATATATTTGGATAATGTATAAACGTTTAAAAGTATATAGATATCGAGTACAAGTTTATAAGAATGGACATCTACAACTTGGTAATGTGATAATTTTATAAACCTTTTGAAAGATATCTGAAGTCCTTGGTTTCAAACAATTATTGCATAGCAAGGCTTAGGGGTGTTCGTTTGGACGGTTTGGTTTTATCCGAACCAAATAGGTGAAACCAAATAAAGTCCGATTTTCAAAAGTTCAAACCGAACCGTCCAAACTAATTCGAAAACCAAACCGATCCGAACCAAATAACAATTTGGTTGGTTTGGTTATATCCGTTTGGTTTTTCCTTAAAATTTTCAAAATACCACAAAAGTATATAACATAAATAATGTTAAGTTCGATATGTAAAATTCCAAAATGATAAACTACTTTGTACATAAAAACAAGTCTAATTCATAGCTTGAGACAATTACAATCATATATGCAAAAATATTGACATCAACTTTATAAAAAAACTTCAAAAATATTGGTACATCGCTAACTAATACAATATAAAATGGAACAAATGTTAGTATATAAATCAATTTACTATAAGAAATGTAAAGAAAATAAGTACCATAATTGCTTACAATGGGAACCAACAAGTGTTAGTATATAAATCAATTTACTATATGTCACTATTCGGTTTTTTTGGACAATCCGGTTTTCACAATGGAAACCAAATCCAATCCGAAATCCAAACTATTAATTTGGTTCAAGTCCAAACCGATCCAAAAAACCAAAATAACCAATCCAAATAGTCCGATCCAAAATGTCCAATTGGACAATCCGGTTTTATCCGAATAGTGAACACCCCTAGCAAGGCTATCCAATATTGTTGTACTTAATATTGCGATTAAATAAAATTTAATATTTAATAGAATCTGTGTGTTGGAACAAAATCACAGTTCAACTTATTACTGATGCTGCAGTTAGTACTGATCATACTTAGTACTGATAGGGCAGAAACATATTACTGATGAAGTTGATACTGGTGAAGACTATAACTTAGTTACTACTGATCAAGGATTATTGAAGATACTACTGATCAATAGTAGTTACTACTGACGATGTATCTGGACTTACTACTGATCACCAAAGTTACTACTGACGTTACTTATTTACTACTGGTGATTGCAGAATGATACTGATGAGCGTATATGGAACATATCGAGTCCGAGATCTTCGTAGAGATAGTTATAGCATGTAAATCAATGTATATCTTTAGAATTCGAATGTAAATCAAGTCCTAGAATAACTAGGGTAAATAGTTTAGCTTCAAGGACTATTATAAATAGTTCCTTACGAATTGTAAACGTACGTGTGTATTGTTAACTCGATAATATACATTGAAGCTTTTTGTGAAACTGTGTTCTTAATATTTTCGTTTATTATTTACAGTTCATTGTTCTTAATATATTGATATAGTGTTGATCCGCTGCAACTTCTATTATCAATTAGATCTAAGGTGTTTATTAACTTCTTCATAGTTAATCGATCCTGACAAGTGGTATCAGAGCTTATTGGTTCTAGATCTACTATTTGTTAAGAACAACAAAAAGTTTTAATCTTTAAAACACACACATTATTAATCATGACTGATAATAATGAAAGCACTCAGGCCAACAAAATCCCTATACTCACTCCCAATAACTTTGGGATGTGGAAGAATCGTATTAAGCAATACATGCTTATTACAGATTATTCCATGTGGGAAGTTGTCCTTGAAGGAAACAAAACTGGTCCTGGTCAAGCAAGCAGCTCTGCAACTGAGGCAGACAAACTTAAATGTGAGAAGGAGAAGAAAGACAAAGGAATCGAACTTAAAACTCTAAGCACTCTCCTACTGGCCATTCCTAACGACTATCAACATCTCTTCGTTGAGTATGATGATGCAAAGGTGCTATGAGAAGCACTGGAGAAGAGATTCGTTGGGACCAAGAGCACCAAGAGGAACATGAAGTCTGTTCTCAAACAAGACTTTGAAAACTTCAAAGGAAAGCCCAATGAAACACTCACTCAAGTGTTTGACAGATTCAACAAGCTAATTGGTGAACTTAACCAAGTTGGGGTAAGATGGATCAAGAAGATGTCAACATGAAGTTCCTAAGGTCTCTTAGTGAAGAATGGGCCATGTATACAGTGGTATATAGACAGAGAGATGCACTAGAAGAAAAGGAGTTGGATGAACTCTACAATGATCTCAGAGTATTTGAAACTGAGGTAAATCAAAAGAACCCTTCTATTTCTTCTAATAATGCTGCATTTGTCTCTAGTACATGTCTAGGTCAAGAAACTTCCATAGGAAAGGCTGCAGATTCTGAGGATGCTGCAAGAGAATCCTTTTTCACTAGTCATGTGCATACTGCACTGATTAGTGATGACTTGGAACAATTAAATCCAGATGATCTTGAGGAGATGGATCTTAAATGGCAGATGGCTATGCTGAGCCTAAGAACCAAAAGGTTCTTAAAGAGGACTGGTAGGACAAGTCTTAACTTCAACAAAGGTGACAAAGCTGGATTTGACAAAACTAAAGTCAAATGTTACAACTGTAACAACCTTGGTCACTTTGCAAAAGAATGTCCTCAGCCAGACAAAAGATCAAAACCAACTGCTCTTGTTTCACAACAAGGACAAGGATATGACTGGAGCTTCCAAGCAGAAGAGCATGCTCAAAATCAAGCTCTCATGGCCTTTACTGACAGCAAATCTGAGGTAAAACCTAAACCTTGCACTTCTGAATGTCTTAAAATTGTTAAAAACTTAGAAAAAGAAAACACTAAATTAAATGAAGATTTAGCAAAAGCAGTAAGAAGAAATCATGAATTTGATGGTGTGATTACTGATCAAGAACATCAGATAAAGGTGTACCAGATGATAGATCAACGGATAAAGGAAGAATTACTTCAAGCTGTAGATGAGAAAGAGTTCTATGAATTAAAAAAATAAAGAATTAACAAGTAAATTAGAAGAATGCCAACTTGAAATTGAACAAAATAAATTGACAATTAAAAAGTTTGAAAGAAGTACTAAAATTCTTGATGAACTAACTAACAATCAAACTACAGAAAAAGTTGTCCATGGGGTGGGATATCATGCTGTACCACCTCCATATAAATTCATTCCTCCACTTAAAAACAGTTCAGAAAGAATCATTAATGAATTAAAAACTGAAAATCAAACTGAATCACATAATGAAACATCTGAATCAAATGACTCTTCTGATGATGATCAATCAATTGAATTTACAATCTCTCAAACTGAATCTCCAAAATCAGTTGATACAAGTTTTCACACAGCACAAAGTCCAAATGAATCTCCTAAATTTGATGCAGAAAATGTACCAAAAATTCTAAAAAGGGGAAATCAAAGAAATAGGAATCAACTCTTAGAACAAAGAAAAATCATAAAGGCTCAAGATAATAAATTAAAATGTGTTATTTGCAACAAAGTAAATCATTTAGCAAAGGATTGTCACTTCAATCCAATAAACTGCAAAGAGTTAAGGGAATTTAAAATCTTTAAAGAAAAAGCAAAAACACAGAAATTAAAAGATACTACTGGTCCTTCAGTAGTAAATAAAACAAAAACTCCAATTGCTGAAACACCAAGATTTGGAAGAAGTGCACCAAGGTTTGTGCATAACAGAAGAGTTGGAAGCCCAAAGAACAGCAATTACTTCAAGAACAATGGAAAATCCAATCAAAATAAACAATATTTTAAGTTTTCCAACACCAGTAAAAACTTTAACAATTTTACTACTGGTGTTAACCCTAATTATAATGCTGTATGGTACCAGTACAAAAACACTGCTGGTAAAAACCCTAATTACAAAAATACTACTGCTCCTAAACCAACTTTCAAATATACTACTGGTGTCAACCCTAAAAACACTACTGGTCATTCTAAACATGGCAAGTACCCAAATACTACTGGTCCATCAGTAGTAAAGTATTCAAAAGCTAAAAATCATGGGTATAAACCAAGATCAGTAGAAAATTCAAACACCAGTAACATTTTTAAAAGGGCAGTAGTAAAACTAAACACCAGTACTAAACAGGTATGGGCACCAAACATGTTTAAAGTTAAATCCCCAAAAGCTTATTTCTCAAAGGATGAACCCAAGACATATAAAGCTTGGGTTCCCAAACTTAACTGATCCTTTACTCACTTGTGCAGAGCATTCAGATCCCAGAAGAAGGAAGAACATGGCATATTGACAGTGGATGCTCAAGGCACATGACTGGAAATCTGCAAATTCTTAAAGATTTCAAGCTATTTGATGGAGGATATGTGGCCTTTGGTGAGAACCCAAAGGGAGGTAAGATTACAGGTAAAGGTACTGTTACTAATGGCAAAATTACCTTTGATGATGTATTTCATGTAGCTGAACTAAAATACAATCTTGTCAGTGTGTCTCAAGTGTGTGATAAAAAGAACAAAATTCTTTTCACAGACATTGAGTGCATCATTCTTTCTCCTGACTTTATTTTAGATGAAAAATATGTTGTTTTAAGAACTCCAAGGAGAAACAATGTGTATTGCCTGGATATAGGGGGAGAACTCATTTCTTCAAATGAGGTCAACTGTTTTATATCCAAGGCAAACACCACTGAATCAGAACTATGGCATAGAAGGATGTGTCACACTAATTTCAAAAACATGAACAATTTAGTAAAAAGAAATCTGGTCATTGGACTACCTCAAAAACAATTCATGTGTGATCATCATTGTGTTGCATGCCTAAAAGATAAACAACACAAGACTTCTCATAAGTCCAAAACTGTGAACTCTATTTCTGTTCCTTTACAACTCTTACATATGGACCTATTTGAACCTACAAATGTAATGAGTATTGGAAAGAAACAATATTGTCTTGTTATTACTGATGACTTTTCCAGATATACATGGGTTTTCTTTCTCAGGACAAAGGATGAAACAAGTGAACTCATCAAGAACTTGATTGTTAAACTAGAGAACACATCTGATCAAAAAGTTAAAGCCATAAGATGTGATAATGGCACAGAATTTAAAAATGCTAACTTAATTAACTTTTGTGATCTTAAAGGTATTGACAGGCAATACAGCTCACCTAGAACTCCACAACAAAATGGTGTAGCTGAAAGAAGAAATAGAACCATCATTGAAGCAGCAAGATCAATGCTAGCAGATTCAAAGTTACCAATCACTTTTTGGGCTGAAGCTGTTAATACTGCCTGTTATGTTCAGAACAGAGTATTAATAGTAAAGCCACAGTTTAAAACACCATATGAACTTTTTAATAAAAGAAAACCTTCTATAAGTTTTTTAAAATCATTTGGGTGTCCTTGTACTGTTCTGATTACAAGAGAACAAATTGGTAAGTTTGACTGCAAAGCTGATGATGGAATCTTTGTGGGATACTCTACTCAAAGCAAATCATACAGAGTATTCAACAAAAGACTAAGGATAATTGAAGAAAGCATTAATGTATCCTTTAATGAAAATGTTTCTAATGAACAAGGAAATGGTCCAGATTGGCTATTTAACATAGACAATCTAACCAAATCCTTTAATTCTAACATGGATTTCAATGCAGGTAATTCAAATTGTCACTCTCAAAAGGAAGGAACATCATCTGTTAATACTGGTCAAGAGGAGATGAGATACATAGTAGTTAACACTGCTCCAATAGTTAACACTGAGGACAATAATAACTCAAATTCTGGAACCAGTAGTAACTCTGAGAATGAGGACAGTAGTAATTCAAATACTACTGATACCAGTAATAGTACTCAAAATACTACTGGTCCTAACAATAACCTAGATTCTCAAGATACTACTGATACCAGTAACAACAACAATACTACTGATCTCAATGAAGACAATAGCAGTAGTAACTCTGACCAAGATGATGATGAACCAAACATCAATGACAATGAAGGATCACTAGAGGAACAACTGCCTGAGACAAATGAGTCCAATCTTGAAAATCAACTAGTAGTTGATAAAGCTACAACCACAAGGACTCAGAAGAACCATCCATTAGACCTTGTTCTAAGTGATGTTAACTCACCACTGCAAACAAGAAGCAAATTAAATAAAAGCTTAACCGCAAACATATGCAACATAAGTTTAATTGCTAATGAATGTATGTTTGAATGTTTCTTGTCTCAGGATGAACCAAAGAAGATCCAACAAGCAATGAAGGACTCAAACTGGATTGAGGCAATGCAAGAAGAACTCCTTCAATTCAAGTTACAAGCTGTTTGGACACTTGTACCTCTACCCAAAGGAAAAAGAGCCATTGGAACAAGATGGATCTTTAGAAACAAGAAGGATGAAAGAGGTATAGTGATCAAAAACAAAGCCAGACTTGTAGCCCAAGGATACACTCAAAAAGAAGGAATAGACTATGATGAAGTATATGCTCCTGTTGCTAGAATTGAAGCTATAAGAATATTTCTAGCATATGCTTCATTCAAAAAGTTCAAAGTCTATCAAATGGATGTGAAGAGTGCATTCCTATATGGGAATATTGAAGAAGAGGTCTATGTCTGCCAACCTCCAGGCTTTGAAGATCCAAAACATGGTGATTATGTGTTCAAATTGGATAAAGCTCTGTATGGCCTACATCAGGCACCAAGAGCATGGTATGATACATTATCATCATATCTATTGAAGAATAACTTTAAAAGAGGAGCCATTGACAAAACTTTGTTTACAAAGAAAGTCAAAGATGATATTCTACTGGTACAAATCTATGTAGATGATATCATCTTTGGCTCAACAAATGATTTATTATGCAAAGAATTTGAAGAACTGATGCAGATTAAATTCAAGATGAGCTCTATGGGTCCAATGAACTTCTTCCTTGGACTCCAAGTCAATCAAAGAACAGATGGTATCTTGATAAATCAATCAAAATATGTCAAAGACATATTGGAGAAATTTGATTTGAAAGACTGCAAGAGTGCAAGCACACCAATGGAAACACACAAACACCTACATCCTGATGTTGAGGGGGAGGATGTAGATGAACACTTGTATAGATCAATGATAGGCTCTTTGATGTACTTAACTGCATCAAGACCTGACATTATGTATAGTGTTTGTGTGTGTGCAAGATATCAAGCAAGACCTAAAGAACTACACTTGCAAGCTGTCAAAAGAATATTCAGATACTTGAAAGGCAAACCATCACTGGGTCTATGGTATCCACATGATTCACCCTTTGAACTCATAGCCTACACAGATAGTGACTATGGAGGTGAATGTCAAGATAGAAAGTCCACTACTGGTGGATGTCAATTCTTTGGATCAAGACTGGTGTCATGGCAATGTAAGAAGCAAACAAATGTATCAACATCAACTGCTGAAGCAGAATATGTAGCTGCATCTGCTTGTTGTGCTCAAGTACTATGGATTCAAAACCAGCTTCTAGACTTTGGTATCTCTATCCTTAAAACTCCTATTTTTATTGATAATCAAAGTGCTATTAGTATTGTGAACAATCCGGTAAAACACTCTAAAACTAAACACATTGAAATAAGATTTCATTTTATAAGAGATTGCAATGAAAATAAATTAATCAAAGTAGTTAAAATCCATACTGATGATCAATTAGCAGATCTTTTTACAAAAGCATTTGATGTAGGAAGATTCAACTTCTTGGTTAGCAGTATTGGAATGATTTTGATAAATTAAAATCTCACTTAAAGTCATGTGTAAAGTTTTTGTTGTAAAAAGTTATTTATTTGTTTAAGTGTTTTACTACTGGTAGATCTGTATTACTGGTGTGTAGCAATGTGCACAAAATACTACTGGTAGGTAAATACTACTGGTGTGTATTAGGTTTACATAAATACTACTGGTAAGTCAGTACTACTGGTATTCACATATACTACTGGTCGTGTATGTTGGTGGTTACTACTGATGTCTATAGTTACTACTGATGTCAAAATCCTTAGTCACTACTGATGTTAGTAGATACTACTGACGTTTTACTACTGATGTCACTTTTACTACTGGTCTTTCAGAATCACAATTACCAAACTAACCCCCGTGAAAATAACCGTTATGTTATGATTCGAAGGGCAATTTAGTCTTTTTGCAGGTTAAATCGAAAGATTTAAAAGGCGGCAGTCGATTAGTTTAGCATTATCTTTACTTCGATTTGCTAAATCCTCTCGATAAACCCTAGCTTTCGATCAAAAACCCTGCACCAGTAATAAAATTCTCACATCTTTCTCTCAAATCAACAACAATGGCAACTCTACAATCTCTCAATGTTCAAACCGATCTCAAATATTCAGAGTTCCACAACATGTGTGCGTTTCTACGCAATCCAGACGGTACTAAAGACTTTCGACCAATAGTGCAATTCTTAAAGAACTCATACATTAAGTTCGCGTTAACTGTGAAACCGAAAGCCTATCAACAGCACTTGGTGGATTTCTGGACCAATGTTGAAAGAACAGAAGGTGCAACTGTACCTATGATTAAATCATCAGTGGATGGAAAAACAATAACAATCAATGAGCAATCAATTCGACACCATCTACAATTACACGATGATGCAGGTATGTCTACTCTTCCTAAGGAATTCATTGCTGAAATTTTAAATAAAATGGGTTATGAGGGAAGACTTAATATAGTAACTTTTCAAAAAGGTCTTCTCTCCCCACAATGGAAATTTTTAGTACACACTATTCAGCATTGTATTTCTCCAAAACGAAGTACTTGGAATGAGTTTAATAAAGCAATAGCCTCTGCTGTTGTCTGTTTATGCACATACCAAGTATTTAATTTTTCTTACATGATTTTTGAAGGTATGTTGGGAAATCTTAGTTCCACAAAGTTTTTAATGTATCCCAGATTTCTCCAACATATCATAAACATTGAATTGCAAAACTTGTCAACTCCCAAAAACATTTTTATCATTCCAGAGTTGAACAAGAAAGTTTTCTCTAATATGAGAAAACAATTTAAATTTTCGGGCAAGGAAACCCATCTGTTTCCTAATATGATCAAAGATCAAACACTTATTGGAGAGGGTTCAATAATAGATACAACCCAAATTGAACCTCAACCCACTCCATCACCCCCAAATACAGCCCAAACACCACCCCAAACAGTCACTCAATCACCCACAAATATAGAAGTCCTGAATGTGTCCCAGGAACTTGAAATAAATCCTCAGAGTGCTACTCTTCACCCTGTGGAAGACCTGCCCAATGTCACCCAAAATATATCCACAATCTATAAAAGAAAGAAAACTTCTTTAAAGGACACCAGGGGACAAATCGAGTCACACCCCAGGCTCAAAGAGTTGTCCTCCAAGGAGGAGAGAGGACATGAGGCGAGGGCTTTCACTACTGATGCCCCAAAGGTGGGTGCACAGGACAGTGAAAACATCTCTAAGACCCAGACCTCGGCAACTTTAAGTGATGACTCATTTGAGGAATTACTTAAAGGACCCCGGTGCCAAGAAACCACAAGGGGGGGCATCTCTGCTTCTTCTAGGAAGAAGAGAATGTCTAAAAGACCCAATGAATCACCAAGAAGTGATGAGGGCAGATCTGTGGAATTGATGTATAGGATGGAAAACCTTAAAGCCAATGTACCTGTTAGTGAGCCCGATGATCTTGCTAGATGGAGTGAGGGCAGTATTAAAACAAAACAATTGACGGATAAAGTGGATTCTCTTGAATCTACTGTACAAAATTGCCTTAAATATCTAACAAATCAGGGAAAAACCATTGCAGTTATGAAGAGACATTCAGAATATGATTGATGAATCAATCGCAGCAGCAGCAACTTCTCTCCTCAATCTTAAACAAACAAACATTGATGAAGGCCCAGAAAAGATGGTTATTGATGATGAACCTACTACTGCTTCCATGGTAGAACAAACTGAAAAAGAAGTATCAGTAATAACTCCTACTACTGATATCATAGCAGTAGTAAGTAAAGAAGAGGAAGTAAAAACAACAAATACTACTGATGCCCTATCAGTAGTAACTCCTGAAGTCCCACCAGTAGTAACTACTTTGGTTACTACTGAAGAGGAAGAACTGCAACTTCCTGAGCTAATTGAAAGAGAAAAACATGTCATCATCTCCAAACCACCAACACCTGATCAACCACTTATCATACCTGACATTGATGATAATGTGAACTGGGTTGAGGTAGATGAATGTACACTTCCTCCACATCCCAAGATACTACCAGAAGACCAACTTAAACTGTTTTATCCAAAACTACTACTTTCTGGTATCCCTGATATGAAATACTTTCCACCTCCACCATCTGCTTGCATTGGAAAAGGAAAAGAAGTATATGATGATAATTATCCAAACAGGGCATTAGGTCATCACATGGTAAACAAGATTAATCATGTCAGAGCAGAAAAGCAATCTAGATGGAGAATAAAACATAGGAAATTTTTGGAGAAAGTGGAAATGTATCAAGCACTAGAGGAAAATAAGAAGAAAACTCAAAGTGCAATTCCAGTTCAAATACCTGTTCAAGCAGAGGACATTCAGATAAAAGCTCAAAAGGCAGAATTCAAAAGGCTCAGAAAAGTTGAAGAAGAACATATACAATGCCTTGAATATTTGGTCTCTGAATGCAAGAAAACTAAAAGTGAATTAACTGATGATGTGTTTGAAAAGAAGGCCAATATGATTGAGTATTTGAAAACAAAAGGGCATAGTGCAAAGTCATTTGGAAGAATGAAGATGATGACTATAATTGAAAAATATTGCACTGCTAAGAAGAAGGATTTGGCTGAACAAGAAGCAGAAGAAGAAAAGAAATCCAAAGCTTTAATCCCAATCAGTCCAACATTAATCAAAGCTGGTAGTGTATCAACTACTGGTGATACCTCAACTCCCCAATCAAAGAAAAGAAAAACTGTTGATCAAGAACAAAGCACTCAAAAGAAATCAAAAACACAAATTGTACCTGTTCTTGAAATGCATGTTGCTCCCTTGCAGAACAATCCAATCATCAATTGGAGGGTTATGCAGAATAATGTGATAGAGATCATAAGGGAAGATAAAATTGTGCAGAGATTTACTGGATGGTTACCTTTGATCATGTCCTGTTCAAGAAGTGATGTCATTAAACTACTGATCATTGGAAAACCAAGAATGACAAAGAAATCATGGAAAGATTCTGGTGCTGGATTCTTAACAAAGATGATTGATGCTGCTTTCTATCCAGACAACTATCCAGAACAATTTACTGATCCAGGAAATGTTTATGCTTGGAATGTGATTCCAACTGCACAAATGTACTTCTTTGAAAAATCTGGCAAAGTCTGTGAGCTATATTTGTATGAAAAAGAATATCCTCATTCTGAGAAGACTATGTATCAGATATTCACAAACACAATGATGAAGCCTTATGATGCTGTTATGTTCCAAAACAAATTGAATTATTTCACAAAGAGGAACAACAAATATATCATTGAGCAAAGAAGACAACAGAATCAAAGAACCCTTGAGAAAAGAAGAAGGGAACAAGAAGAACAAGAGAAACTTAATTGATTGAAAGATAATCAATAAGTTTAGGGGGAGATTGTTGGAACAAAATCACAGTTCAACTTATTACTGATGCTGCAGTTAGTACTGATCATACTTAGTACTGATGGGGCAGAAACATATTACTGATGAAGTTGATACTGGTGAAGACTATAACTTAGTTACTACTGATCAAGGATTATTGAAGATACTACTGATCAATAGTAGTTACTACTGACGATGTATCTGGACGTACTACTGATCACCAAAGTTACTACTGACGTTACTTATTTACTACTGGTGATTGCAGAATGATACTGATGAGCGTATATGGAACATATCGAGTCCGAGATCTTCGTAGAGATAGTTATAGCATGTAAATCAATGTATATCTTTAGAATTCGAATGTAAATCAAGTCCTAGAATAACTAGGGTAAATAGTTTAGCTTCAAGGACTATTATAAATAGTTACTTACGAATTGTAAACGTACGTATGTATTGTTAACTCGATAATATACATTGAAGCTTTTTGTGAAACTGTGTTCTTAATATTTTCATTTATTATTTACAGTTCATTGTTCTTAATATATTGATATAGTGTTGATCCGCTGCAACTTCTATTATCAATTAGATCTAAGGTGTTCATTAACTTCTTCATAGTTAATCGATCCTGACACTGTGACTGAAAAATACAAGTCATTGGTTGTACCAACATGGAGTATTTTATTTAGAGAAATGATACTTGTGACTATCATTTGTAGCTACTCATATGTCTATCTATTTCTAAATTCGGCATGTATCATCCACTAAATCTCTATCTTCATATCATCCCTTTATTTAATATTGAAATTATTAAAATTTAATGTTCCAAAATCTAGCTACTCCAACCGCTTCTAACTAATATGTGCCATGTGTGACCTGCGCATGCTACAGAAAGTGTTACGCGCATTTTGAAATTATTAGACTACACCATCATATTCCAATATCTTTTCTTAAACTATAGTAAGTTTATAGATTTCTAATTTATTAATTAATACATTAAAGGAAAAATGAAATCTATACCTACAAATCTGTTCTAAGAAAATATGTTGTCTGACTAATTTTTTTTTTTTCTTTTTAAAAAGGTAATCTTGTTATAAGATCTTCCGGGGTGACTGAGTTTTGCTCGTGATGTACGTGACCTAACTGTTGCCGTATTCATTTCCGTACGCATCTAGTAAGTGTTACCTAAAGAGGGATCATACTCGTAACATTTAGAAGGTTATTCGTAAGTTCTTAGTATTAGGTTACAATATCATATATCATATCATATTCATATATGTTTAATAAAACAAGTCTGATTTTCAAATAATATAATTTACATAAAAAAAGTAATAGTATAAATAATGGACAGCAAGGAAACAAGTAGGAAATTTTAGGTAGTATTGGCAAAACAATCACCACGTCACAACAACTACAAAAAGTAATTTGAATTCATATATCCTAATTGACGAGGTCATTTGACCAGTTAAAAATTAACTGTAATATAGGGCCTAGTTGAAGGACTTCTTGATTTTGTGAATTAACAATGAGAATCGTTGACCTTGGGGCTTAATTGGCCACCTCGACTTTTTGCACCAACGTTATGTTTGAGACATAGTGACATACATTCTTCTTGGACATGTATTTAAATATTTTCAGTTTCAAAGGTCAAATATATTGTGTAGTAGTTGACTGAATTAGGTTAGTTGTACTAATATCCGATAAGATATAAACCTTGACATTTAGGGATTTTTGGCCGAACTCTATAGAGATTAGGTGTGGTTTGGGCAACCATTATGTTATATATATATATATATATATATATATATATATATATATATATATATATATATATATATATATATATATATATATATATATATATATATATATATATATATATATATATATATATATATATATATAGGAGAGTTATATAGAGAACTCCTTCTTTAAATAAAAAGGGTACTTTCGTAATCTGACATTTTTACAATTACTTTTTTTTGTTTAAAAAAAAGATTTAAAAAAGGAAATTAACCCATAACTCTCCATTTACATTAACTGCACACACACACACATACACGACACACACATGTGTGTGCATCATCTCTCTCTCCTCAATCACAACTCCATCTCCACCGGACCTCCCCAATGAATAAAAACTTCCGGCAACCATCCATCTTCACAACAGAAACCACCGGCGATTTGTATCTTCGGCGGAACACCACCGACGACCTGATCTGTAACCACCAGTGGTCTCTTCGACCAGATCTGTAACCACTAGTCTCTGTTTTGAAGTTTTCTCTCCATCTCTCATATCTCTCCGAAGAACACCGCCCGTCGACATGCCCCTCCACTGCCGCTCCGTCACCGTCTGGCCCGCAAATGCCTGTTCCGCCACCGTTTGGCCCTCACATGCCTGCATTTCGGTAATCAACATGGTTAGTTTCGACGGCTGCAGATTTAGGGTTTCAGTCGACGACAGCGGATCTAGGGTTTCAGTCGACGGCGGCGGATCTAGGGTTTCAGTCGACGGCGGCGGATCTAAGGTTTCAGTCGCCGGCGACGGATCTAGGGTTTCAGTCGACGGCGGCGGATCTAGGGTTTCAGTCGACGGCGTCAACCACCCGCACCATCGATGTTTTGATTACATGAATGTTTTGATTTTGTGAAGACATCATTGTTTTGATTACATGAATGTTTTGATTTTGTGAAGACATCAATGTTTTATCTGATTTTAGCGATAATTTTGTGAAGACATCAATGTTTTTTCTGTTTTTTGCGATAATTTTGTGAAGACATCAATGATGATACATTGATGTATTGAGTTACATTAATGTATAAATGATACATGAATGATGATACATCAAATTACATTGATGTATTGTAATAAAATCGAAATTATAAAAGGAAGAATGGTATCAAATTACATTAATGTATCATAGGAAGTATACTAGTCTTCAAACATTCTGAATATCCCTAATAAAATCGAAATTATAAAAGGAAAATATATGGAATACCAAAAAAACCGAAATTATAGGATTTAAATTAATTGTAGGATTTAAATCTCAACATTCCATAATTATCGGATCTAAATTAATTGTGCCTAAAAAACCGAAATTTATGGAATACCAGAATTGCCCTTCACATTTAATTAAATGAAAAATATTAATCTAATTTCTGATTGGCTAAAAGGGTAAATGAGTTCTCTATATAACTCACCCCTATATATATATATATATATATATATATATATATATATATATATATATATAGACAAGGGTTCATGCGAGAACCATTATTTCTGCGAGAACTGTGAGAACAACTTTATGTCCATCAGATTAAGAGATCAATGGTTAAGATGAACAATGGCAATTGCGTAAATAATTGAAAAATCTAAACCTAAAAGATAAGGGATGGAGGGGTACAATGGTAAAATTCAACCCTATTAAATATGGTAATTCGCCCATCTCTCTTCATTTATACATTTGTTCGAAGGAATATCCCCAAAACCCTTAAAACTGCCGCCTCTCTTCAAATGTGAAAACTTCCGCCGGATGAATCAATTGCTGCAAATAAATGCTGCATGAAGCAAACCACGACAGAAGATGGTAAAATGATGTACAAATGTGGTGACGTGACTTTATATTTTAGAATTCTTACATTCAATTTTGATAATTCTTATATCTCTTATTTCTCGATGACGAGGTTAGTAAGGATCGATGAAGAATATGGGTTTTAATATTTAATAATATTTTTTTAATAATTTACTATAATTCTTATGGAAAAATAATATAGGTTTCTTTCGGAGCAATGATAAAGATTTAATCAACTAACTTATAACTTAAATTGGTTCATTTAAATTGACATATTGCTTAGCATGTTTTTTCTTTTTATATAGTTTTTAACTTGTTTTTATTTATTATTCTTTGTCAATTTGTAAGCTAATTGTCAAAAACTAATAAGATTTTAAAGTTATGTTTGTAATTTTATTAATAAAAATTGTTTTGAATTCTTACGTTTAAACTGTGAGATGATAAATTGTAGCGTACGGTTTTCCAGCGAGGGAAGATGGTAACAATGTTAAAAGATGGTAAGTGCTTTTAATTTTACATTTATTGTTGCTCATGGGTACGAGAGGGAAGATGGTAACAATATTATATATCAAGAATATGCGGATCTTGTATCCTACCATTTTCCGACGAGGACAGCGCTGACGCACGTATGGTTCTAGATCTGTTTTCCGGCTAAGTCGGTGCTGGTGTAACCGAGGATTCTGGCGACAGTGATGAACATAGATTGATGACAGTGATAATGATGGGCAATGATGAAAAATGATGAAATTGGTGAATAGGGTTCCGGTGAAGTCGCAAATCACTTCTAGCGAAAATATGTTCATTTGTTTCAGATCTGTTCATCTGTTTCAGATCTGTTCTTATTCATCGGTTTGTAATTTCAGATTTGTATCAGTTTAAAGTTTCAGTTCATAGTTTATAACTTTTGTTCATTCGTTCATCATTGAATACATTAAATAAGGTTACTAAAATTCTTTGAATCAGTCTAAGGTTCAGTTCATAGTTTGTAACTTTGTTCATTCGTTCATCATTGAATACATTAAATAAGGTTAATAAAATTCCCTGTCAGACTTGTTCATTATGTTCATTACGTATATTGTAGATTTTTTCATTAGTAAATCTATAAATTTTGCAAATTAAACACATTATTATTATGCTGAACAAGTTAAATATGGTAAAAAAAAATATTAGTTATTTTTAGGCGTTCATCAATGAACACATACGAATTGCGAAAAAAATTACAAATTACAAAATTCGGATCCTAAAAAATAGGATTGAGGTTAAAAATGAATTAATTTAATTAAGGAAAGTGGATTTAATAAAAAGATTTTAGTGTTAAAAAGACTACAATACCCTTTAGATTTAAAAATGTAATTAAGCAAAATGATTGGTTAGAAAGTGGTTCTCGCAGTTCTCGCAATTTTAGTGGTTCTCGCATGAACCGCGCTCTCTCTCTCTCTTTATATATATATATATATATATATATATATATATAGACAAGGGTTCATGCGAGAACCATTAAAATTGCGAGAACTGCGAGAACAATCTTATAACCATTAGATTAAAAGTTTTGTGGTTTAGATCATCGATGGCAGAATTGTAAATGAGTGAACTTATAAGGATTAAAAGATAGTGACTTAAGGGCAAAATGGTCAACTGGTCTCTAACTCTAATTAATAATTATTAATATACTATAAATACATTGTAACACCTCAAATTTTAATACAAAATATTGGCCAAAATAAAACATTTTTATAAATAGAAGAACATCCCCAACTTTGGATTTACAAAAACCTTGGTATGAAATCAGAGTATAAAAGTAGGTGTTACAAAATAGATCATAACCAAGCTAAGACTAAATCCAATCTAGTGCTCTTCTATTCTAGGTCCCGCATCTCTATCCATGCGTACCTAAGCCTTCGATCCCGAACCTGAGTACATAGCAAAACAAGACAAGGAGTACGTGAGACAAAAACGTCTCGTGAGATACGTGGGTTTAGACCCATTATTAATAATAATCGTTTATCCAAGTAATCAACAAACAAGTAATATCATCCATCCATTTAGTCACCCTATGGTGGCTTCCAACCTTGCTTTCCTAGCAACACATATCTAGTTATCAGGTTGCCCCCGAGCTAACTAGAAACTCTAACGTGCCCAACTATCGGGTTGCCCCCGAACTAGCTAAAAGCACCCATAAATCCAACTATCGGGTTGCCCCCGAACTAGCTGGAAACACTATCCTATCTAACTATCGGGTTGCCCCCGAACTAGCTAGAAACATCACCATGTCTAGTTATCGGGTTGCCCCCGAACTAACTAGCATCACGTCATCTCGTTCTCACCATAACTCAAAGGTTATGTCAACTAGTTCTCGGCTATCACATTCATCATCAAACCAGTTAGTTATATATTAACAATAATTCATAAATAACTATCAACTATAAGTCTATTCAATTAAGCAAATAGACCGTAACACAAGTATAGAAAATGTATTTCATAGGCTATGTACTCAGTAAAGTCCACACGTACCCACCTTAGCAATAAGGTGCTCAAACCGTGTTCTTGTCACCCAATCTCTTGCTTCTCAATCCAATCAACTTTCCAAGACTTCACCAAAAGCCTAATACAATAATCACAACAAGATTATCATCACAAACTACTACCAATGTGTTCATCTACCTCTAGATAACACCCATCAATCCATTTTCCCCCAAATATGATGATTACCAAACCCTAGGTTTAACCAACCCTTAAGATTCTTACAAATCGAAATCACACACTTGTTTTACTTGTTAATATACCATCTATTAAGTGTATACATCATTTATTTCACCATAAATCACCAACCCAAGAACTAGGGTTTCAAACCCTAGCTTCAAGATCCATAGATCTTGAACTACAAAGATGAAAGAGTGAAGATTTACCTTTAATCTTCCACTAGGAGTGAAATCTACCAAGCTTTGATGAAGAAATCACCCAAGAACAGCCTTTAAGCTCGAAAATCGCCAAGAGAGAAAACTAGGGTTTTGATATGCAATAAATGAGCTCAAACCCGACTTTAATGCTGGTCGTCCAGAGTTCACGGCGCGAACATAGTTCGCGTCGCTAACTTTGCTTACTCGGCCATACTTAGCGATCGTTACCCAGGCGCGAACTACTTAGCGACTCATGGCCAAACTCCCTGGCATCCGTTCGCGATCGCTATCTCGAGTTCGCGTCGCGAACTCCTTATGCAGCCAGGGCTGCACTTTTCCAACTTAGTCTCGACCCGGTTTTGCCCATAACTTTCTCGTACGGTGTCCAAACGACACGAAACCAATTTCCACGTGTTTTACATGATTTATCCATAATTATCATATTTTTACATATTTTATTTATTTACAATTTTGGGTCGTTACAACTATCTACCCCTTAAGAAGATTCCGTCCTCGGAATCTCATCATAGTTCACGAAATCTGGGTACCTCTTCCGAATCTCGTCCTTGACTTCCCAAGTCAAATTCGGCCCAAGTGAATGCTTCCACTTGACCAACACCAATTCGATCTCCTTATTCTGAAGCTTCTTTGTTTTCGTTTCTAATATAGCCTCGGGCTCCTCAATCAACCGGTTCGGGCCGTCAACCCGCAACTCTTGCAATGAAATAATATTTTCAACTTCCCCGATAAACTTCTTCAAATAACTCACGTGAAAGGTGTCATGCACACCTTGAAGCTCGGGTGGAAGTTCCAACTTAAAAGCTTGAAGTCCGACCCGTTTCAATATTTTAAACGGTCCAACATACCTTGGACTTAACTTCCCTTTCTTACCAAACCGCATTACACCTTTCCAAGGTGACACTTTCAACATGACCATATCACCGACATCCAAGTCGTATGGCCTTTTCTTCAAACCCGAATAACTTCGTTGTCTATCTTGGGCGACTTTCATGTTGGTTTGAATAATACCGATCTTTTCATTTGTCACCCTCACGATCTCGGGACCCGTGAGTTTCGTCTCTCCCGCTTCCAACCAACAAGATGGAGTTCTACATTTTCTCCCATACAACGCCTCATAAGGCGGCATCTTGATAGTCGAGTGATAACTATTATTATATGAGAACTCGACTAACGGTAAATGTTCATCCCATTTACCACCGAAATCTAATACACACGATCTCAACATATCTTCAACCGTTTGAATCGTTCTTTCACTTTGACCGTCGGTTTGCGGGTGATAAGCCGTGCTCAACCGCAACTTTGTACCCAACTCTTCTTGTAATGACCGCCAAAATCTCGAGGTAAACCTCGCGTCTCTATCAGACAGCGGTGCTCTTCTTTCTCCGGTCACCGGACAACAACTTCCTCTTTCTTCTACGGTAAAGCTTCGATTTTAATTTGTCATTATTCATATTCATGAAGAATATCAGTACTATATATTAAAATTGGAATTTTTGAAGAATATACCACTGTTATCTATATGGAATTGAAGGATTATCTAGTGATTGTAAGGTTCTATTTAAAAAATGCAGTGTCTTACAGTTGGGTCCGATTGTGACTGTTATGAAGTATGTAATTATTGGGTGTTTTTTTGTTCATAGATGGAAAATTGCGAGCTTGAAGGATCTTTAATTGGCCAGAAGTAAAAGCATATTTTATTTGATTTTTTTCTTATTTTAAGCATCGCCAATCTCAAAGACTCAAAGTGATATACTTTTTTCATTGAACATACTCATAAATCGAATGTGAGGGTTCTATTGTTTTGATTTTAGGTGTTTAAATGAACAGATATCAAGGGTTCACCAATGAACATGAATCTAGGGTTCAACTTTCTGGTGAGCATGTTTTAGTTCGAGGTGTTCACCAATGAACATAGATCAAGGTTTTAACTTTCTGGTATATCATGATGAACGGAGGAATTTATTTTTGTCCACTTGTTACATAGATTTACATTTACATAGAGCATTCATTTATCTTTATAAATGAACAATTTTGTAAATTTGCTAGCTGTAATTTTGTTCATTAATAATTTGTTCAACAATTTTGTAAATTTGTTAATTAGTAATTTGTTCATTAATAATTTGTTAGTTGTTACATTGAGAGTTCATTTACATAGATATCTTAGTTGTAATTTTGTTCATTAATAAGTTGTTCAACAATTTTGTAAATTTGTTTAGCAATTTTTTTATAGTTATTCATTATTAATATGCGTTCATCTTTGAACACGTTAAATAAAGTTAAAAATTATTATTTATTTTTTTGCGTTCATCAATGAACCAATACGAATTGTAAATATAATATACGAACAACAGAATTAAGGTCCTAAAAAATATTATGAAGGTTATGATTTAATTATTATAATTAAGGAAACTGAATTTGGTCTTGATTTATCAGAGTTAAAAATAAATCAAAAAAGATTTTAATGTTAAAAAGACTATAATACCCTTTCGAATTAAAAAACTAATTAATTGAAATGATTGGTTAGAAAGTTGTTCTCGCAGTTCTCGCAATTTTAGTGGTTCTCGCATGAACCCTCCTCTATATATATATATATATATATATATATATATATATATATATATATATATATATATATATATATATATATATATATATATATATATAGGGTCGAGTTATATTGAGAACCCTGATTTCAAAAAGAACTCTGAGAACTCTTATTAACCAATCAGAATTTAGTAAATTAATTTTGATTAATTTAATTCATATTAATTGTTCAAGGGTATTTAAGACATTTTACATATTATTTTTGTGTTTCCTTTTTTGAAAATTTCCTAAAATTTAGGCATTAATTTTCGGATATGTTTTGTTACATAAATGTTATTTTACGGGTCAACATTTATTTTATTTTACGGTTATGCATATATGTCATTTTACAGGTATGCATATATGTTTTTTTGGCATTAAAAATTTGTTTTATTTACGGTTATGGATACGTCATTTTGATGATTTGTTGAAAATATATGTAATATAAAACAAAAATGTTTAACAAACCAAATCCAAATTCAACAAAATTAATAAAAGGAAACATAATACATATATGTTGAACTTATTACTACAAAAGAGTCAAAAATTATTTTTAAAAAACATATATGTATCCAAGGAATTACATATATGCATCCAAATGGTTGATGGCGTGCAATTGTATTCCCTTTTAAATAAACTCTCTTCTTTGTATTCCTTAACACAAAATGTTCATTTTCTCTTTATGATATACACGGATTAACATATATGATAACATGCTTCAGACTTTCCATATACATGGATTCACACGTCACTTTTGCATTGTGGACAAGAAATGTCAGAGGGATGAGTCAACACATTGCACAGGCCCTCTTTTACTCTTCAAACCGATTTAGTACAAAAGAGATTTAAATCTCTTGCTAAAAAACTTAATAATGAATTCATCATCTCGATCAAAGTACCTACAAATCATATATTTTAAATCAAATATTAAATAATTATAGTTAAAACCATGTAATAAAATGATATAAATGAAGGTCTGATACAAGATTGTTACAGTTTATACGCCCATGTTATAATTGAAATAATTTCTCAAATAAAATATTAATCATGCAATTATTTTTAAAAAATAAAACGCTTACAGTGGGTAGTCTTGTACAAGTGACATAATCAATGACGATTGCAAAAGGAGAAGGGAAGTAGTGTGTAGAATATACTTACCGACGCCAATGATCCAACCACCACCGATGACTCCGTTTCCGATCTCAACCTTATACCCAGATCTCGTCGATCGCACACCCAGATCTAACTGCCCCGCCCCCGCTGATCTCGCCGCACCCATAAATTTGTTCTACGACGACATTGTATGTGATAGAGACCAAGCACATGGAACCCTAATTATGGAGAAGATGAAGAAGAAATGAGAAAATGGGAGATAAAAGGGGAAGATGAAGAGGAGAGAGAAGACACTGAGACTTTTTAAGATGGCAATTGGATTCGTTCAAATAAAATTGGGATTTTGGAGGTTTCTAAGTAAAGTGAGAAAGGACTGGACGAAATTTAAGGAAGAGAGAATAATTTTTTATTTTTCATTTAATAAATTTCTAAGTAAATTTACTTTTATATCCTTTTCATTTAAATGTTTAAAAAAAATTGGTTGTGCTATTTACGAAATTGCCATAATTAATCATAACCATTGATTTTAAATCTAATGGCCTAAATTGGTTAATTAAAAGTTCTTAGAGTTCTTTTTAAAATCAGAGTTCTCAATATAATCCTTCACTATATATATATATATATATATATATATATATATATATATATATATATATATATATATATATATATATATAGGGTTTGGATCTATAAAAAAATATTATTAAATGAGGAATATAAAGAAACATTTGTAGCCCCTGGATCAAAAAATAGAGGGACTAGCTTAGAAGTAAAAAAACAGGCGCCTACATAATTTGAAGCCTCAAATCAGGATAAAAATAGGCAAAAAGGAGAATTTTGTAAATTTCAGTCTCTCACCTAAGACTTACGCTCTCTCCATTTACACCCTGAAATTAGGGATCGTCTGTCTCTCTCTCTCGCTCTCACTACAATGACGATTCAAGGCCCTATCTCTCTCTCTCTCTCGCGCGCGATTCACGAAGGCTGTGACGAAGGTTTCGACTCTCTCTTTCTCACTCGCGATTACAAGTATTGATGCCTTTTAATTCATAATTTCGATATGATTTCTGCTTTTCAACTCTGTGAAACTGCTCGAATATTCAGATGCTAGTTTTAATTGTAATTTATTGTTGTTTAGGATCCCAAATTGATGTTATTGACCTAAATTTAGTCATATTTTGTCTTAATTTCTTTTGACTGTTGTAAAATTTTTTACGTGAATCATGTAAATGAGTACAAATTACTGAGTTAGTGAACTTATTGAGATGAATCGATCATACTTATGTTATTGTGGCCTAAATTTGTAATTTTGTAGGTTTTATCTGGAAGAATGGTACATTTTTTAGAATAATGATATTTTATAAATCATTTTTAGTTTATGATTCTTGTTATTTTCATTGTTAATAACAATCATTTTATGCTTACAGGGTAAAAACAACTGACCTAATTTACTGGTCAACATAGAGAAGTCCTTGTTATGACTAGATTCACTTGTTGCTTCGGGAAAGTTACTTCCTCAATAACACTTATTAATAGAAGTACATACATAAATTTTAAATAGAGTTTTATCGATTCAATTAATGTTTTGAAGTAGCATTTTTTTGACATATTTCGGCAAATAATCAGGAAAACAAAGGGAAACAACCATGATGTTAGTATATGTAAGAGTTAAGACCACCTCCGAATATTGTATGCTTCAAAATAAGCTTAAATCTTTGCAAAATGCTGAACTTTTGGATGTTGAAAACATGAGATTTTACACGTAGAAAGATTTACGAGTTGTTACGCAAGATTTTAGACTTGAAATTAAGATCGGGCAAGGAGGTTTTGATCAAAGATATTGTTGTCGGATATAAATAGAGGAAAAAATGTGATGGTTGAAAATGTTGAAGAGTATCAAAAACTAATAAAGGAATAAAGAGTTAAACTTTTGGAAGATGCCGAAGAAAGAATTATTAATAGACTACGTTGAATTGGGTAAAAAAGTGGATGTTTGCTAACTATATAGAAGGTTTTTATGTATAACTAAACCTACAAGGTTAGGTGGTTTTTTCATATGAATTATTGGATTTAGGTGGTTGGTTGGTTTTTGTTGATATGGATTGATGGATAGTTGTAGAAATAATTTAGATTGTTATTGTATTGGCTGTTTTTATATAATGTAGATTACAAGTATTCATGGTAAATGAAAAGGAATTATTGATAGTTGGTTGTTTTTATGATTATTATTTGAATTTATCTTTATATTGATTATAATAGTGAATATAGAAAGTGTAGGTACATTAGAATTCATGAAGTGGTGATGACATGAAAAAGAAAACAAAAACCTGTGAATAACTTCATAAAAATGAAAATGAAAATGCAACTGCAAGTATGAAAATGCAAATGCAACTGCAAGTTTTTGAAACAGGACCAAAATGTAAAAAATTTGAATATAACTACATAAAATGAAAATGCAATTGTAAGTATGAAAATGCAAACGTAAAGGCCAAATCTTCAAAACAGTTGGTTAAAATTCAAGGAATAACTAGATTGAATGAAAATGCAAAAAATAAGTGCAAAAAATGATAATGCTAATACAAAACTAGTATTTGGAACATAACCAATATTTGTAAGTTAAGGGAATAATTACATAAAATGAAAATGTGAAATGCAACTACAATTATGAAAGTGTAAATGCAACTGCAAGTATGAAAATGCAAATGCAACTGCTGGTGTTTAAATCAGAACCATGATGTAAAATTTTAGGGACAAAAATAAAAATGAAACTGCAAGTATGAAAATGCAAATACAAATTCAAATTCAAATGCAAATGCAAATGGCATTTTTTAAAATAAAATTTCAGGAAATAACTAGATTTAATGAAAAAGCAAAACATGTGCAAACATGCAAATGTAAAAAATGAGTATTTGAAAAAGAACTAACATGTATAAGTTTAGGGAATAACTACATAAAATGAAAATGCAAAATGCAACGACAAGTATAAAAATGCAAAATGAACAGCAAGTATGAAATTGCAAATGCAACTAACAATATGAAAATGCAAATGCAACCGACCATATGAACATGCAAATGCAACTGACAGTAAAACGTAACCACTATGTAAAATTTCAAGTTATAACTACAATAAAATGAAAATGAATCTTCAAGTATGAAAATACAAATGCGAATGCCAATATTTGAAGAAAAACCAGTATTTAAAATTTCAGGAATAACTAGATATAATGAAAATGCAAATGCGAAAGTCTGTTAACAACATTTGGTAAGACTATAAAACAAAACTGATAAAGAACTAATGTGACACTCTCAAATATCATGCATCAACATTTGATCGTTGTATGTTTTTTCTGTGCATCTTCTACTTTTTCTTTCTTTTTGGACATGTGCGAATATTATGCGGATCATGGCTGTCAGCCTGTCACGATAACCACACTTTCTCCCTATTTCTTTGATTTAGATATAGCCTCTTCATGCAAAGAAGTAATCTTTTTCTCCAATGAAAATGAAATGCAACTGTAAATGTAAATGTTAAATTCTCGAAATTCAATGATTCAAAATAGCAACTAAGAAAACATGAAAACAACAAAATTAAGAAAATTCATAGGAACAATGATTCATAATCTTCACGGATTACAAAACTAACAAAACACATACAAATAATTCACACAAATATAATAGACAAAATTATGAAATGCAATTGAGCATTGACTCAAAATCCTCCCTAATATCAAAATCATTAAAACAAGTACAACTAAATGAAAATGCAAATGAACATTAATGTTAACATCTTCCCCAATTTCAAAATCAGTAAAACAAATACATATAAACGAAAATGCAATTGAACAATGATTTATCTTTTTCACTAATTTCAGAAGTAGTCATTCAACATATTAACCAACTACAAAAAAATCATTTATCATATTAAACATATCTATCAAGAAAAGTACCAATAACAAACCTATATATTGATTATCATCGTATCATACACATAAACTATTCAATTAGATTTAAAAACGTATCATACACAAACACATCATATTAAACATTCAACTAAACATTATCGAACAAAAAAAGAGTATTGGAATAAAAAAATTACCGTCGCTATGCAGTTGTGGATTCAATTGGATATCAGATTTGGTAGTCTTTAATGCATAACTTAGAGATATTTAGTTAATACATGATATCACATTAAGAAATTGAAAGATGGAGTAGAAATCAGAATGAATTGAAGCATATTTCAGACTGGTTCAGTATGGCGACCTACATGGAGCTGAATCAGACTTGTTCAGATTTGATTCAAATAGCTGGATCTGGATCTTAATGTTTTAAATCCGAATATTTCAAATATGGTTCGAACAGGGGAATATAGTGGATTTGGATCTGATTTAGGTATCGTAGATGAGTTAGGGTTCGTATTGGAGCTGATTTAGTGTTCCTATAGGAGATGATTTAAGGTTTGTAGCTAATTTAGGGTTCGTAGCTTTCAAATCTGGTTTGTAACAGTAGTATATGGAGATGAAAAGGACATTATACCCGGTTTTAATTTAAGATCTTTGGAGGAAGCCATTGATGGAGCTATGAAGGAGGTGTGGAGAAGATGATGCAGAGAACTTGAAAAAACACACATAAGAATGAGGGTAAAATTGAAAAAGATGATGTATGTTGTTCGGGGTGGGGGGAAATGACAATCATACCCTTAAGTGCCCTTGAATATTTTAATTAGATCAATGCTCCTAATTACTTCTTCAAGTTCTCTAAATAAACCAACTTCTTTCTTGATCCATATTCTATATATATATATATATATATATATATATATATATATATATATATATATATATATATATATATATATATATATATGTTGTTTGGGGTGGGGGGAAATGACAATCATACCCTTAAGTGCCCTTGAATATTTTAATTAGATCAATGCTCCTAATTACTTCTTCAAGTTCTCTAAATAAACCAACTTCTTTCTTGATCCATATTCTATATATATATATTAGGACAAGAGTTCATGCGAGAACAACTAATATTGCGAGAACTGCGAGAACAAGTTTATGATCATTGGATTTGTGAATGTGTGGCCACGATGTGTTGTGGCAAAGTTGTAAATTAATGAACAAAATAGCTTTTAAAAATTGACACGGAAGGGTCTTTTAGTAAAAGGACAAATAATTTAAAAAAGGAAGATATTTTAAAACTTAACTACGATTCATTTATCTAAAAATGTGGCATAATCCCTAAAAATCAGTTTCCTTCACCAAAGAAGTTATCGCCGAATTCAACCGGAGGAAGCAGGCAACGAGGCGTCGAAACGCCCAAAACCGAACTACAATGGCGAAGACCAGGTCAGGTTAAGCTAAAAGAACTAAACTTGGTGAGTATCGTTCATCTAATACACTTTGATTGTGCGATTTTATGGTGTTAGTCGTTCGGGATTTTGGGTTTCCGCGATTATCACGATTAGGGTTTATGCCATTCATCAACATGTGTTGATTCTTACTTAAAAGCAACGTATTTTTTTTAATTTCATTATTAGGGTTTTTTATAACCAAAAAATTTAGAGATTATTGTTTAAATGTTTGGGGTTTTGGGGATGTTGTTACTCTGTTTGGACGTTAAGTGGTATAAGCATGGGATTCGATGAACACAAAATTAATGGGTTTCTTACTTTCTTATATCTAACTTAAATAAAGGTGCATTTCTTGTTAATGGTTGCTGTCATTTTTTACTTACTGGATGTTAGGTTTTATCATTGAATTAGATGCTATTACAAGTTTTATTAATAACGCTAACCAAACTTTTAATCCTTAACTTTTTTGTGTCTTTTTGGTATCTGTTTTTTTTTGTTGAAGCTATTTATTTAGTCTAAAATAGGCATGTGCTATTAATCTATCACACAACTTGTTTTTCATTGATCTTAGCTTTACGTAATTGTGTAAGTAATTTGTGATTGATTATGTTTGATTTTGAGTTTTAGATGAAATTTTGTACTGTTTTCGTTGATCTGAGGCTAGTAGTCTATTGTGTAACTTGTTTTCCACCGATCCTAGCTTTGCATAACGGTCCGATTTCAGAACCGATTACACCCCTAGTGTGTTATTATTTGGTTTTATGATAATATGTGGGGAGAAATCAAAACCAAGTGAAAGGAAGGAAACCAAAACCAAGTGAAAGGAAGGAAATCCAAAGTGAGCAGTAGTGAACAACAATATATGTAACCAGTTTGTGCTACACAAAGTCTTTGAAATTACAGTTAATTATTAGTTAGGGAGTTAATTGTTCACTAAATATTTTAAGGAGTTAATACACAAGGGTGTATTTCACTTAACTTTATTTATTAAATTTTTTTTTTTTTTTTTTTTTTTTTTGCAGATGGCTACTTGAAATACACAGGTGTTTATAAATCTGTTTAGCATCGTTGATGGGAGTGATTGAGCCTGTGGTTATGGTGTATAAGAAAAGGGATAACACATGTCCGGTTATGGCTACTTGAAATACACAAGGGTGTTTTCAAATCTGTTCATTAATAATCAACGTTCACCATAGTTCATTAATTTGTAATTTTATAGTCTAGGGTTTGTAACTTCATAGATGTGTTTATTAGTTTGGAAATTTGTTCATTAGTTATTTATTCAGTAATTTGTACATTTTGTTCAGTAATTAATTATAAATTTAATAAGTTTTTTTGTAAATGTGTTCATTAATAATATGCGTTCATCATTGAACACGTTATCAGTTTAAAAATTACTTGTCATTTTTATGTGTTCATCAATGAACACATACGAATTGTAAAAATAATATAAGAATTGCAGAATTAAGATCATTAAAAATAGCGTTGAGATTATGATTTAATTATTTTAATTAAGGAAACTAAATTTAGTCTTGATTTACTAAAATTAAAAAAAAATTAATAAAAGATATTAATACTAAAAAGACTACAATGCCCTTTATAATTAAAAAAGTAATTAATTGAAATGAATGGTTATAAAGTTGTTCTCGCAGTTCTCGCAATAATAATGGTTCTCGCATGAACCCTCCTCTATATATTAGTATAGGTAGGTATGTTAAGTTGAAACATGTTAGAAGGTGTGGAGTGCACACATGTGAATGCATTAACAAGTTGAGACTAAAAGAGCGGGTCAAGGAGGTCGCCACCTTTGCAGGGTTCTAGGTTCAATCATAGGGAATAACACTTGGGTTTTATTTGATCTACCACATGATTGTAAACCTTTGGGTTGTAAGTGGATTTTCAAAAAGAAGATGGAGTTGGTCGCTTCAAGAAGCCGACGACTTAGCTTTATATACATTCATGATAGGATATAAACACATGACCTTTATTAGTGTCTAGTTGTAACATTGTTAGTCTTTTAAATTTATGTGTATATTATAAGTATTCATATGGATTGAAGAGATCAATTCTTAAAACACCATGATTCTCAAGTGGGGATGTTTAATATACTAAGATGAAAATTCAATCTGTTAAGACATTTTCATTTACGGATAAATTTGTGTTGTGTTCATTTATTTAATGAGTGTAATCCAATAAAATGAGGAAGGATTGTTAGGCTCTAAGCTAAATCGGATAAGGATATATGAAATGTACCATCGTGAATGGATTAATTAATATGTCATGACCAAAAGAATGGGGTCAAAGGGACCGCACTTACTTTGCAGGGTCCCAATAACAGCGCCCCAAACGGGTAAATTTGACTCGTTATTTGACCCAATTATGCGCCCATTATTTGATCCATTAGTTTGAAATAATTGATAAATTTAATCATGTACTTACCAGTTAAACGAGGTTTTAGGATGTTTAACCGTTCCCAATTTCTTGGAAGGTCATCTTCATAAACGGATTTTCACTTAGTTCAAAGACTAATCATGTTTGTCTCTTCTAGGACTTGATTTACATTCGAATTATAAAAGATATACTTTGAATTACATTCTATAACTAATTCTGCGAAGATCTCGAACTTGATATGCTTCCAAAACGTATACCAGTAGTAACTGCAATCACCAGTAGTAAATAAGCATCGTCAGTAGTAACTCTGGTGACCAGTAGCAAGTCCAGATACAACGTCAGTAGTAACTACTAAGATCAGTAGTATCTTCAATATGTGCCTTTGATCAGTGGTAACTAAGTTATAGTCTTCACCAGTATCAACTCATCAGTAGTAAGTTTCTGCCCCAGCCATCAGTAACAACCATAGTATTCATCAGTATTAACTATGATCAGTACTAACTGCAGCATCAGTATTAAGTTGATCTGTGATCTGTTCCAACAATCTCCCCCTAAACTTATTGATTCTTTTTAATCACATAAGTTTCTTTTGTTCTTCCTCTTCTTTCTTTCTTTTCTCCAAAGTTCTTTGATTCTGTTGATGTCTTTGTTCAATGATGTATTTGCTGTTTCTCTTTGTGAAATAATTCAATTTATTCTGGAACATAACAGCATCATAAGGTTTCATCATTGTATTTGTGAATATCTGATACATAGTCTTTTCAGAATGTGGATATTCTTTTTCATACAAGTAGAGCTCACATCTTTTGCCTGATTTTTCAAAGAAGTACATATTGGCAGTTGGAATCACATTCCAAGCATAAACATTTCCTGGATCTGTAAATTGTTCTGGGTAGTTATCTGGATAAAAGGCAGCATCTATCATTCTTGTTAAGTATCCAGCACCAGATTCTTTCCAAGATTTCTTTGACATTCTTGGTTTTCCAATGATTAGAAGTTTAATAACATCACTTCTTGAGCATGATCTAATCAATGTTAACCATCCAGTAAATCTTTGTACAATTTTGTCTTCCCTTACAATTTCTATCACATTGTTAGGCATAACTCTCCAATTGATGATTGGATTGTTCTGCAAGGGAGCAATAGGTACTTCAAGAACATGAATGATTTGTTCTGTTTTTGATTTCTTTTTAGTACTCTGTTCTTGAGTAACAGCCTTTCTCTTATTTGATTGGGGAGTTGAGGATTCACCAGTAGTTGATATACTACCAGCTTTAACTAAACTTGGACTGATTGGAAGTAGGGCTTTTGATTTCTTTGCTTCGTTTGCTTCTTGTTCAGTCAAATCCTTCTTCTTGGCAGCACAATATTTTTCAATAATAGTCATCATCTTCATTCTGCCAAAGGACTTTGCACTGTGCCCTTTTGTTTTCAAATATTCAATCATATTGGTCTTCTGTTCAAATACATCATCAGTTAATTCACTTTTAGTTCTCTTGCATTCAGATACCAGATCTTCAAGACAATTAATATGTTCTTCTTCAACTTTCCTAAGTCTCTTGAATTCTGCTTTTTGAGCTTCTATCTGAGCATCTTCTATTTGAACAGGTACTTGAACAGGTAATTTATCTTGAGCTTTCTTCTGTTCAAGAGCTTGATACTTAGCTACTTTATCTAAATATCTCTTGTGCTTCACCTTCCATTTAGACTGTTTATCAGCTCTGACAAGATTTATCTTGTTTACCATGTAATGACCAAGTGCTCTGTTGGGGTAATCTTCATCATAAATTTCTTTACCCTTTCTAATATGAGCTGAATGTGGAGGTGGAATATATTTCATATCAGACACACCACTAATTATTATTGAAGGAGAGAATAATGCAAGTTCATTTTGTTGAAGTATTTTTAGATGTGGAGGAAGTGAGCATTCATCAACCTCAAACCAGTTCACATTATTATCAGTGTCAGGTATGATAAGTGGTTGAGCAGGTGTAGGTGGTTTGGTGATGATTTCAAATCTTTCTCTTTCAATTAGCTCTGGTAACTTCAGATCTTCCTCATCAGTAGTAACCAAGATAGTTACTACTGGTGTGACTTCAGGAGTTACTTCTGATAGGGCATCAGTAGTATTTGGTGCAATTATTTCCTCTTCTTCATTTACTACTGCTATGATATCAGTAGTAGGAGTTACTACTGATACTTCTTGTTCAGCTTGTTCTTCCATAGGAGCAGCAGTAACTGGCTCATCATTAACATCCATCTTTTCTGGGCCTTCATCAACTGTTGTTTCTTTGAGATTTAGGAGAGAGGATGCTGCTGCTGCAATTGATTCATCAATCATTGTTTGAATGTTGTCCTTCTCCCCCTTAGTGAGCTCAACTGGAGGAGCCTCGCTATCATCAATATTCTTCTTCAATTTCCTTATGAGTTTAGTTTGTTGATGAAGCCTGTGCTCATAGAATCTCATTCTTTTGTTGATGGTGTCATGTGCCTTTTCATGTACTGTATAATTTTTCCTTGGTTGGTGAGATATTTAAGACAATCTTGTACAGTGGATTCAAGAGAATCCACTTTATCCGTCAATTGTTTGGTTTTAATACTGCCCTCACTCCATCTAGCAAGATCATCGGGCTCACTGAATGGTACATTGGCTTTAAGGTTTTCCATCCTTTCCATCAAATCCATAGATCTACCCTCATCACTTCTTGGTGATTCATTGGATTGTTTAGACACCCTCTTCTTCCTAGAAGAAGCAGAAGTGCCCCCCCTTGTGGTTTCTTGGCACCGGGGTCCTTTAAGTAATTCCTCAAATGAGTCATCACTTAAAGTTGCCGAGGTCTGGGTCTTAGTTATGTTTTCACTGTCCTGTGCACCCACCTTTGGGGCATCAGTAGTGATAGCCCTCGCCTCATGTCCTCTCTCCTCCTTGGAGGACAACTCTTTGAGCCTGGGGTTTGACTCGATTTGTCCCCTGGTGTCCTTTAAGGAAGATTTCTTCCTTTTATAATGTTTCTGGATAGATTTGGTTAATGGTCGGTCCTCTACAGAGTGAAGAGTAGCACTCTGCAGATTTATTTCAAGTTCCTGGGACACATTCAGGACTTCTATTTGTGTGGGTGATTGAGTGACTATATGGGGTGGTGTGTGGGCTGCATTTGGGGGTGATGGAGTGGGTTGAGGTTCAATTTGGGTTGTATCTATGATTGAACCCTCTCCAAGTTGTGGTTGATCTTTGATCATATTAGGAAACAAAGGGGTTTCATTGCCCGAAAATTTAAACTGTTTTCTCATGTTTGAGAAAACTTTCTTGTTCAACTCAGGAATTATAAAAATATTTTTAGGAGTTGACAAGTTTTGTAATTCACAGTTTATAATATGTTGAAGAAATCTGGGATACATTAAAAATTTTGAGGAACTAAGATTTCCCAACATACCTTCAAAAATCATATATGAAAAATTAAATACTTGTCTGTGCATAAACAGACAACAGCAGAGGCTATTGCCTTATTAAACTCATTCCAAGTACTTCTTTTAGGAGAAATACAGTGTTGAATAGTATGTACAAGAAATTTCCATTGTGGGGAGAGAAGACCCTTTTGAAAAGTGACTATGTCCAGTCTTCCCTCATAACCCATTTTATTTAAAGTTTCAACAAGGTATTCCTTAGGAATAGAAAACATACCTGAATCATCATGCAGTTGTAGATGGTGTCTGATGGATTGTTCAGTGATTGTGATAGTCTTTCCATCCACAGATGATTTTATCATAGACATAGTTGAACCTTCTGTTCTTTCAGCATTGGTCCAGAAATCGACCAAGTGTTGTTGATATGCTTTCGGTTTTACAGTTAGAGCGAACTTAATGTATGAGTTCTTCAAGAATTGTACGATTGGTCGAAAGTCTTTTGTACCATCTGGATTACGTATAAACGCACACATATTGTGGAACTCTGAGTATTTAAGATCTGTATGAACATTGAGAGATTGTAGAGTTGCCATTGTTGTTGATTTTGAGAAATATGTATGAATTTTGTTATTGATGAAGGGTTTTTGATCGTAAGTTAGGGTTTATCGAGAGAATTTAACAAATCGAAGTGAAGATAATGCTAAACTAATCGACTTCTGCTATTTATATCTTACGATTTATCCTGCAAAAATACGAAATTGTCCTTCGAATCATAACACAACGGTTATTTTCATGGGGTTAGTTTGGTAATTTGATATTTGAAAGACCAGTAGTAACTTAGATATCAGTAAGAGAACGTCAGTAGTATCTACGAACATCAGTAGTAACTAAGGATTTTGACATCAGTAGTAACTATAGACATCAGTAGTAGTAACTATAGACATCAGTAGAAACCACTAGCACACAAGACCAGTAGTATATGTGGATACCAGTAGTACTGACTTACCAGTAGTATTTTTGTAAACCTAATACACACCAGTAGTATTGATCTACCAGTAGTATTTTGTGCACAAGCCTACATACCAGTAAACAGACTTACCAGTAGTAAAACACTTAAAATTAAATAACTTTTTACAACAAAACTTTACACGTGATTTTGAGTGAGAATTTAATTTATCAAGATCATTCCAATACTGCTAACCAAGAAGTTGAATCTTCCTACATCAAATGCTTTTGTAAAAAGATCTGCTAATTGATCATCAGTATGAATTTTAACTACTTTGATTAATTTCTTTTCATTGCAATCTCTTATAAAATGAAATCTTATTTCAATGTGTTTGGTTTTGGAGTGTTTTACTGGGTTGTTCACAATACTAATAGCACTTTGATTATCAATAAAAATAGGAGTTTTAAGGATAGAGATACCAAAGTCTAGTAGCTGGTTTTGAATCCAAAGTACTTGAGCACAACAGGCAGATGCAGCTACATACTCTGCTTCAGCAGTTGATGTTGATACATTTGTTTGCTTCTTACATTGCCATGACACCACCCTTGATCCAAAGAATTGACATCCACCAGTAGTGGACTTTCTATCTTGACATTCACCTCCATAGTCACTATCTGTGTAGGCTATGAGTTCAAAGGGTGAATCATGTGGATACCATAGACCAAGTGATGGTTTGCCTTTCAAGTATCTGAATATTCTTTTGACAGCCTGCAAGTGTAGTTCTTTAGGTCTTGCTTGATATCTTGCACACACACAAACACTATACATAATGTCAGGTCTTGATGCAGTTAAGTACATCAAAGATCCTATCATTGATCTATATAAGTGTTCATCTACATCCTCCCCCTCAGCATCACGATGTAGGTGTTTGTGTGTTTCCATTGGTGTACTTGCACTCTTGCAGTCTTTCATATCAAACTTCTCCAGGATGTCTTTAACATATTTTGATTGGTTTATCAAAATACCGTCTGTTCTTTGACTGACTTGGAGTCCAAGGAAGAAGTTCATTGGACCCATAGAGCTCATCTTGAATTTAATTTGCATCAGTTCTTCAAATTCTTTGTATAATAAATCATTGGTTGACCCAAAGATGATATCATCTACATAGATTTGTACCAGTAGTATATCATCTTTGACTTTCTTTGTAAACAAAGTTTTGTCAATGGCTCCTCTTTTAAAATTATTCTTTAATAGATATGATGATAATGTATCATACCATGCTCTTGGTGCCTGATGAAGGCCATACAGAGCTTTATCTAATTTGAACACATAATCACCATGTTTTGGATCTTCAAAACCTGGAGGTTGGCATACATAGACCCCTTCTTCAATCTTCCCATATAGGAATGCACTCTTCACATCCATTTGATAGACTTTGAACTTTTTGAATGAAGCATATGCTAAGAATATTCTTATTGCTTCAATTCTAGCAACAGGAGCATATACTTCATCATAGTCTATTCCTTCTTCTTGAGTGTATCCTTGGGCTACAAGTCTGGCTTTGTTCTTGATCACTATACCTCTTTCATCTTTCTTGTTTCTAAAGATCCACCTTGTTCCAATGGCTCTTTTTCCTTTTGGTAGAGGTACAAGTGTCCAAACAGCTTGTAATTTGAATTGAAGGAGTTCTTCTTGCATTGCCTCAATCCAGTTTGAGTCCTTCATTGCTTGTTGAATCTTCTTTGGTTCATCCTGAGACAGAAAGCATTCAAACATACATTCATTAGCAATTAAACTTATATTACACATGTTTGCAGTTAAGCTTTTGTTTAATTTGCTTCTTGTTTGCAGTGCTGAGTTAACATCACTTAGAACAAGGTCTAATGGATGGTTCTTCTGAGTCCTTGTAGCTGTAGCTCTGTCAACCACTAGTTGATTTTCAAGATTGGACTCATTTGTCTCAGGCATTTGCTCCTCAAGATCATCAGGATTCAATTATTCCAAATCATCACTAATTAGTGTAGTATGCACATGACTAGTAAAAAAGGATTCTCTTGTAGCATCTTCACAATCTGCAGCCTTTCCCGTGGCAGTTTCTTGACCTTGACCTGTACTAGATACAAATGCAGCATTATTAGAAGAAATAGAAGGGTTCTTTTGATTTACCTCAGTTTCAAATACTCTGAGATCATTGTAGAGTTCATCCAACTCCTTTTCTTCTAGTGCATCTCTCTGTCTGTATATCACTGTGTACATGGCCCATTCTTCACTAAGAGACCTTAGGAACTTCATGTTAACATCTTCTTGATCCATCTTAACCCCAACCTGGTTAAGTTCACCAATTAGCTTGTTGAATCTGTCAAACACTTGAGTGAGTGTCTCATTGGGCTTTCCTTTGAAATTTTCAAAGTCTTGCTTGAGAACAGATTTCATGTTCCTCTTGGTGCTCTTGGTGCCAACGAATCTCTTCTCCAGTGCTTGCCACAGCACCTTTGCATAATCATATTCAACAAAGAGATGTTGATAGTCATTAGGAATGGCCAGTAGAAGAGTGCTTAGAGTTTTGAGTTCGATGCCTCTGTCTTTCTTCTCCTTTTCACACTTGAGTTTGTCTGCTTCAATTGCAGAACTTGTTGCTTGAGCCGGACCAGTTTTGTTTCCTTCAATGACAACATCCCACATGGAATAATCAGTAATAAGCATGTATTGCTTAATACGATTCTTCCACATCCCAAAGTTATTGGGAGTGAGTATAAGGATTTTGTTAGCTTGAGTGCTTTCATTGTTGTCAGACATGATGAACAATGTGTGTGTTTTAAAGATTTAAAACTTTTTGTTTGTTCTTAAAAATCGTAGATCTAGAACCAATAGATCTCTGATACCACTTGTAAGGATCGATTAACTATGAATGAGTTAATAAACACCTTTAGATCTAATTGATAATAGAAGTTGCAGCGGATCAACACTATATCAATATATTAAGAACAATGAACTGTAAAACAATATGCGAAAATATTAAGAACACAGTTTCGCAAAAAGCTTCAATGTATATTATTGATTCACAATACACACGTACGTTTACAATTCGTAAGGAACTATATATAATAGTCCTTGAAGCCTAACTATTTACCCTAGTTATTCTAGGACTTGATTTACATTTGAATTATAAAAGATATACATTGAATTACATTCTATAACTAATTCTGCGAAGATCTCGAACTTGGTATGCTTCCAAAACGTATACCAGTAGTAACTGCAATCACCAGTAGTAAATAAGCATCGTCAGTAGTAACTCTGGTGACCAGTAGCAAGTCCAGATACAACGTCAGTAGTAACTACTAAGATCAGTAGTATCTTCAATATGTGCCTTTGATCAGTAGTAACTAAGTTATAGTCTTCACCAGTATCAACTCATCAGTAGTAAGTTTCTGCCCCATCAGTAACAACCATAGTATTCATCAGTATTAACTATGATCAGTACTAACTGCAGCATCAGTATTAAGTTGATATGTGATCTGTTCCAACAAAGCTAGTTATAAAAGTAGCAAAAATGACATTTTTTTAGTTATCACAAGAATATAATTGTATATCACTTGTGTCATATTTATTGTTATATTGTAGGGTTATATAGATATGATTGGAGTTGTCTTTCCTTAACATAATTCCTCAATCATGTAATTTGAAGATAGAAAGAGAATAAAGCCTTCCCTAATGACCACTCCATTTAAAAGCTGCTAAACTGAAACCATGCATGTTCTCCAAAGCTAAACCCCACTAGTTTATTTTACACTCGTTATCAGATATATGTCGTCTCATTAAACACGTGATTTGTTTCAACATTTGTTACGAGTCAGATTAATTCATAACAAGTAAAGATTTCATATAATTGGAAATTTAAGTGTGTGAAAATAAATTTAGATTTTATAGCCTAATTGTCTTTGGATCACATGTCATTAAATAACTCTCCTACATATTGTAAGCTTTCCATGTCTTTCACAAAACAATCTATTTTAGGCATCATAGTCCTCTTTTTAGCATGAGTTCGGACTCGTTTTGCAGCCGACTAATTTCAGGGCAATCACCTGCTTACCGGGTATCTCGGAGTTGACACGAATGAACGTCTGTAGCAACAAGGGATATAACTTTTTGCTCATTGGGAATAGATATGAGATCTCTTGAAAATTTCACTCAGACTTGTAAAAAATAAATGCTTAGACTTGTAGGCCTCTTGTTACAGCTGCTATCGTTTTTTCCACATTCTTAAACATTACTAGTTTCAAAGATAAAGTGAAAACTTTTAAGAGAAATAATATTTCTTCTTACTTTTTTTTCCTACTTATATTCCTATTCACTTCTAAACTTAATATGTGTAATTATTAATTTTCTTTCCTCATATTATTCTTGATTTTCACACTTGTAATGATGAAATAAATTATTGGAACAAATACCATTTCTCAACATACTGCAAAGCCCAAAGCAAGTACCAAAAGTTTGCCATTGCAAAGCCCATTATATTTAAAAAAAAAAAGCCCGTTTAATTCACATGATTGCATGGAACTTTGACGAAAATATGAAATTCTTTCCTTGTTTAGGGGGTTCTTTGCTTGTCCTGTTATGTATGGGGAGAATGAATTCTAAATTATATTCCATGGATTATTTGATTGGTAAGAGAAAAGAAATTGGAATTCCTTAATTCCTTTGTCCTGTTATTATAATTATTATAAATTTTATTTCTATCAACCAAATGTATTTTGTTCAGATTCCAGTTGTGCTAAGTTTCATTTCTTCAACTTTCAGTTCATCCAAATTCAAATTTCTTCATATTTTAATTTCTTCTAAATTTTTATGTCAACCAAACAGACCCTAAGCTCTTATTTTTTATTTTTCAAAACAATAAAACTTTAACTTCTGAAATGTACCCCTAATTAGAGTTTGCTTTTGACCAATAACCAAATACTATCTACTTAGTTCATACCAATTTATGAGAGTTATATTAATGACATGTGTAATCTGTTAATTCTCTCTCCTAATATTATCATTTGATTTTCACAAATGTCTTTATCTAATGAGTAGGATTAAATGGTATGACTCAATATCATTACTCTTAAATTAAGATTGAGTTTGAGCCTTTTTATATTTTGTAATGTATGTCAACTAAAATAAGATTGAGTTTGAGCCTTCTTATATTTTGGCATGGCTACTATTTTCTTGGATTTTGCGTGTTTGATATCGCAAGTTATCGTTATAACTAGTTATTTGATTTGGACTTGGCCTATGACACTCTATTTAGTCACACACAAATTGGTTCGGCTTTGACTTTTTTTTCTTTTCGCAATTGTATCAATTGGTAGTGGTTGTCATTCTATTAGTTGATTGTGAGTGGTTTGGTTTGGTTTGGCATATGTTTCACGGTTGTTCTAGATCAGTTATTCGAATTATATTATCTTACTAGTAATCTGTAAGTTATAAATACAACAAAAATGATACAAAATTCCATCAAAGACATAGTATAAGAAGGGTTTTGTTACGTGCATAAAACGTTTATACATTCATAGTGTTCCTAAAATTCAAGAGACGATTTTTACATTATTTTTGTTTTCTTATTTACAGTTACTTAGAGCTATCATTATTATTTTCCTTAATATTATAATCATCTTACAATACTATTTAGACATGTTAATTAACATTGTACGGTACAAACTACAAAGTTTGACAGTGTCCTTCCTTGCCAAGTAATGGGGTCTTAAAATCTCTCAGGGGGTAGTTGTATTCGTAGTACTACAGGTGTAAATGTCAATTATGTCAAAAAGTTTATTTCTTTTACTATTATTATTATTTTCGTAAAGAGGATTTCATTACATTTCAACAAAGAGAAAAAAAGTTAAGTTAGAGGATATATCAATTCAAATTAAACATCTATATTAAATATGAAAATTATTTAAAAGCATAAGTTTGGCTCTATAACATTGTTATGATATTAATCTTAAAATCACCATTTCTCTTATAACATTCATTTTGATACTAAAAAAACCCAACCAATCATAATTTTTTAAAAAAAAAAAAAAAAAACAATACCTTTAAATTGGCGTTATACCAATGGCACGTACATAGTGTACCTTTAGCGCGGATCACAGGACACTATAGCGATGCCATAGGATGTTTAATAACATGCCGACACCGAGCGCTTTCAATCCTCCATATAAAGGTGTCATTGTCCTATGTGTATACCACTTAATAAGTTTAAAATATATTAAAAACCCTCCATATAGCACCTTAATAAAGTGAAAGTAACTATATAATATGCTGAACATTTATGGCAAGACACAAACAAAAACTGGATTCACATTCAAGATTTTAAGAAGTTGTCATTTATTATAAGATCATCAATATAAGTTTTTATAACTACATAAATCATAAACATAGACACATGGTTATTTGATCCTGAAAAAAATGGAACTACTGGTAATCCAAACTAATTACAATAAAAAGGGTCGATCACTTTCTTCTATAGTTTAACATAATAAATACAAAACACGTGATTAACATGTGCACCTATAATCTGTTTAGAGGTGATAACCTAGTGATAAAGACTCCTAAATGATTTACAAGAGGTCACGGGTTCAATTCCACAATGTGTAAACATTTACCAAATGGTTCTGGAAACGACAACTGTTAGGTCAAGTACAATCGTACATCACGAGTAAAAATCGGCCTACTAAAATGGGAATGCCCCTTTTGAATAAAAACCCCTAATTAATCTGCTTTGTGTATATATAAAACAAATTTAAAATCGAATAAATAATCACGAAACTTTGGTCATGTTACTGTAAAACACGAGGCTATTTGTACACCGTATGTATAATCTAAATTATTCTATGATATGTTACATAAATTGTATCATGTTGTATCCGAATTACCTCCCATGTAAAATGATTGGCGATATGATAGGGACAAGGTTGACACTTATTTTGTTTGTATACGCTAAAAAAAGTAGTATTTAAGGTGCGATCTATCTTGGCCCCATCGTTATCTTTCTTCTTGAAAAACACACAAAGAAATATGGGCAGTATTGGTACAAGCTCCATTGGAGCAGTGCATGAAGAAAGTATCAAAGAAGCTCACGTATTTTCCACCACCACCACCACCCATGACAAACAACTTGATGCTGGTGCTCTTTTTGTTCTTAAATCCAAAGGTACTAACTAATTAATAATTACATCGTCTAATAATTACCGTTTGTATTTGAATTTGTATTTCAGACGTTAAATAAAGTCGCGGATCAGGAAAAAACTGAGGGGTATCCCATGTTACTCATTTTTTTCTCAGAAGTGTTATCCACACTAACAAAAAATATTTAGACACTATTTTAATATTATTCAAAAAACTTTAGAGGTTGCACGAGTAATCTCGTACACCATAGTAATCTCGTACACCATATTAGGTCCTCTGAAATTAATATGTTGTAGTTTATGAGTTGGAGACTTGGAGTCACGTGACCTTCTATTTTTCTTCATTATCTTCTTGATAGAATACAACGATCATAAAAAAAGAAAAGGAATTTGTTTGATTTTGTTTTGTACTTTTGTTCGTTTGATTTTCTTCTAATATTTGTATAATGGAAATTGGAAATAGTCTTCAATAAACTCCACAAGGGTAGCCAAAAGTGGTCAAAAGAAGTCTCAAGTTCGAATCACATAAGCTGCAACATTTTACATGAGTCCATGTTAGTTTATGGGCGGGGTTATTTTTTTAAAGCCCCAAATTTGCCTGAAGGCTGCTAGATCAAAAAAGTTAGAGTCGAGTGTGATTTTGTTAATCAATGAAATAAATAGCAATACTAACGTTGCATTTTGTTAAAATGTTAGCAACTAGTCACAAACCAGTCTTAAAATGTGCTTCTAATTAAATTGTAGAAAAACAAAAACTCATTTTTAATATAAATATAATATGATAGTAGTAATATTAAGTTGCTGGTAAAGAGAATACATGAAAGTACTTTGTTAACATTATTAGGGTAACATTAGTGAAAAATGAAAACTACGTTTTTATTCTGAATAAATGTCCACCACGAAACCTTTCATCACCTTGCCACCACTTGATGCCCTGTGTGGCACCACTCCCCACCTCATCACCGCGAGCTCGTAGTGATTACTACACCCTGCTCTTAGTATTATTAATAGAAGTACAATATGGTATTTCATATACGTATTTTAAAACCATAATATATAAGATTATTTTCATTTAAACATGTCGGGGTTCAACAATATCTAACTTTATCAAAAAGCATTTGGTTCATGGTACTAATTTTGAATTTCTTATAATATTTGTATATGCGTGAGTTTCATGTTTTGTGTTGCAATTTTCTTAATAAATGTTAAATTCTTGTTCGCTTTCCGCCGGTCGAAGATTATTCCGCACCCGGGAGTTGGGGACACCTCACCTCATGTATTTATTAGACTTCAATGACTTATGGGTAATCAGTATATATTTATTTTATATTATTAAAATTTTATAAAATACGTAGTCATGAGTAGGGTCGACGTATTATGTACGACTTCACGTTAGTTAACAGACTCTTGTGGATGAGGTTGAAAACTTGGTATAATAATACTATACTTGTTAAATGACAATAAATGAAAATGTTGACTTTACATAACATCATTTTGACTCTCTTATTAACTTCCTGTTTATAACAATATCATAATCATAATTCATTCATGCGATATTGAATTTAATTTAAGGTTAAATTTTAAATAATATGACTATGATACTTTTGTTGAATTTAAAATAGAGTTAAGTAAGATTATAGAATGTTAGTATTTTATAGAAATCAAAAACTACAATCCACTTTGACATTATTTAAGATCAATTTTTCACAAACCCTTAATTTTATTTGTCCATGACCTATTTTTTAACTCAAAATTTCTTTGCATCAATTTAAAAAATCACAAGTACACCGTACACGAATGTACACGTACGTAGAATATCTCTAAATCCCGATAATAAGAGTACCTATTCACCATATACATAGACAGCATAATTTTTATTGGAGATGATTTTTACACTATAAAAATTATTGTACGTACCTATCTAATTATTGTTTTATAGTGTCTTTAATTAACTTTCGATGTTGTATAATGTGGTGAATGCAATAATTTATGTAACGTAGAAATTACCTCCTAATTTCTATAGTTTTTTACAAGATTTTTTTGAACGGAGATAAACACATTTTTAGAAGAGTTACGTACCTTCTTTTAGTATATCTAAATGATGGAAGCAAATGTAATTATACGTGGCAGGGTCATGGTGGCATAGCGGTTATCATCTGACAACATCCATCGTAGCACCACCGTTGTTGAGTCTACCATTTGCGTTTGCTTCACTAGGATGGACAGCTGGCGTGTTGTCATTGGTGATTGGAGCCATGGTTACTTTCTATTCATATAACCTTCTTTCTCTCGTCCTTGAACACCATGCTGACTTGGGTCATCGTCATCTTCGGTTTCGTGACATGGCATATGATATCTTAGGTAACACGTATATATATCTCTTTATTTATCCATTATTTCATCTTTTCTTTTCTTCTAAAATTGGGTTTTCGAATACTTTTAATGCATTCCTTTTCAACTTATTTGGTATCGAAATGTTCTATTCAACCCAGACATATAAATCAATAAACACAAGAAAGAAGCAATAACTGACTATGACAACTTAAATGTCTTAAGTTAGGTTTGAATTATGAGTTTTGATAATGACAGTTATTAGGGCTGTCAATAGATACTCATAAAAAGTTGTAACCTAACTAATAACCGTCCTCTTATATTTGAAGAATTCCTTCTCCAAGTGAAAAATACAAGTTAGTTATGCATATTATTAACAACCTTAAGGACTGTAATTATCAAAATCCTTAAATTATTTAAGTTGTGTTCTAATTTTTTTGGACGCTCATTTTCTTTGGACCCGCTACATTAAATAAAACGTTTATAAATGATATATCATCTTCTTTTTTCTACTCAACGAAAATAATACACATCGTTTTCCTACTAATCTTTAACAAAATCCCATAATATCTTTTGTTTAAACTTATTAAATACGTAACAATAATACTAATTTCTTTATGTGTATGCCACACATATATACTCTAAGGGAAAATATAATACCTTAATAACACTGTCAGAACTTTAGAAGGTCTCAGGCCACCCGTAATGGATGACTAAGATCGTGTGTTTCCTTTGGTCATGACGCGTCCTTCCGTTGACGTGACCAAAGCCGACACATCCTTTTTCCATATTTCGTGTGAGATGGATTTTTGTTGCATTATGCATAATATGTTGTACCTCATGCTTCGATGATAAATTGAGTATTGCCAGCATCTCATGTATTTTATATTGTGTTTTTTTTAAAGTATATTCCTTATAAGGGCCCGGGTCACCGGACTTATACTCGTGATGTACGTGACCTAACTGTTGTCGTGGACGTTTAAAAAACCTTCCCCTGGTCATCTTGTTAATGTTTACCTAGAGGGGGTTAAACCCATGACCTCTAGTAAGTTATTCAGAAACTCTTACCACTAGACTACAAGGTTATAATTTCATATATTGTGTAGTGTTTTTCTTATTAATTCAATATATGTAGCAATTAGCATATTTCATTATTTAAGAGTTAAGACGAAGGATAAGTTTACCTAATTTATGTGTTGAATACTTGTATGGCCACTAAAATCAATTCCGAAATGACAGGCCCAAGTTGGGGTAGATACTACGTGGGCCCAATACAATTCATGGTGTGCTATGGTGCAGTGGTGGGTCAATGCCTTTTGGGAGGTCAATGCCTCAAGGTTAATTTTGTAATTTCCCTAATTTACACCATAAACATACTAAACATAAAGTATTAGAAGTAAATTGAAGATGTTTGAAATTTCATAACTTGATATACGATCGAAAGTAGAAAAAGTACTATTAATGTAAGATAGAGTTGAAGTTAAAGTTATAATATTAATAGTAATGATTATAATTTTCATTCTATTAAAAAATTTATTATTACTATTGTAATTTTCATAAATAAATGTTTGACATGCAAAATTAATATGGCACACGATCCACTAAAACACACACAAGATGTTAGCCTTTATAACATGAAACACACATCATCCATTATCTTAAAAATTTATTTTCTTTTTTAGTTTGGTGTTTAGTAAAACATTTAAGTTCATTTTCTTTTAGTTATATGTTTGAATAAAACCGAAAAATATTAATCAAAATATTGCAGGCAATATACGTGCTATGGAATCCAAATGGATCAATGAAGCTTTACGAATTTGTGGTTATTTTTGGGGTTTTAATGTTGATTTTGGCACAAATACCATCATTTCATTCCCTTCGGCATATCAACCTCATTTCTCTGCTTCTGTGTCTTGTCTATAGCACCTGTGCTACTGCTGCATCTATTCACATTGGTAAATTTACAGCAAAATTAGATTAAATTAAATTAAATTATTTTTTCAGAATCATATATTTTAACGTTTTTTTTCCCCTTTTCTTCAGGGAATTCTTCAAAAGGGCCGCATAAGAACTACTCCTTGAGCAGCAATGATGAAACTAGGATTTTTGGAATCTTTAATGCAATGGCGATTATTGCCACCACTTATGGAAATGGGATCATTCCTGAAATACAAGTAAACCATTTTTACTCATTTACTCCCTCCGTCTCACAAAAAACTTCTCATTTGGCTTTTGCACAAGTTTTTAGGTGATAGTTAGTGGTGGGGTCATTGATAATACTTTTGATTAAAATATAAGGTTGGATTGGAGAGAGAAAGATAGTTAGTGGATATTAGTGGTGGAGTCTTTAGTAATAATAATTTTTTATTATGTGGAGCCCATCATATATAGGAAATGTGAAGTTTTTTGCGGAACAAAAATTTAGAGTGAAATGGGAAGTTTTTTGTGGGACGGAGGGAGTACTTATTATCGGGCGATTTTGATTTTTAATTCATATAACATGTCAAAGGAATAAATCAAGAAACTTATTTATAAATAAGGCGAACATGACCACCCATATCTTTATATATATTAAAAGAAGGTTTTTTTTGAAATCTTTAAAGTCATGTCATAATGGCACATCATACCTTATGCCATGTATGAGGCCACTTGGCACTTAAATGTCAATTCATTATTGCCACCTAAAAGTCCACATATGCACTTTTAAGCCACCTCACTTTTAGTGACCTTTGTAAGAGACAATTCCTATATTTTACTAAATGTAAATGTAAATACTTTAGTGATAATCGCCTACCACATAAAAACGTTCCTATATATAAATCTAAATGCAATGCAATGCAATGCAATATTAAGGTTGTAATTGTCCACATAAACAATGTTAAACGTAAATACGTGTAGATCTTTTCTATTTCATGTTATACGATGGATCACTTGGTTATATTTTTTGATGAATGCTATTGTTAAAACCGACGCTTACATTAAGTTTTAATTTATGATAATCAGATATTAAAAGAATGTTTTTTTGAAATCTTTAAAGCCATGTCATAATGGCACATCATACCTTATGTCATGTATGAGGCCACTTGGCACTTAAATGCCAATTCATTATTGCCACCTAAAAGTCCACATATGCACTTTTAAGCCACCTCACTTTTAGTGACCTTTATAAGAGACAATTCCTATATTTTACTAAATGTAAATACTTTAGTGATAATCGCCCACCACATAAAAACGTTCCTATATGTAAATCTAAATGCAATGCAATGCAATATTAAGGTTGTAATTGTCCACATAAACAATGTTAAACGTAAATACGTGTAGATCTTTTCTATTTCATGTTATACGATGGATCACTTGGTTATATTTTTTGATGAATGCTATTGTTAAAATCGACGCTTACATTAAGTTTTAATTTATGATAATCAGTGTCAAATAAAATTGAATAAATTGACTTTTAGTGACCTTTATAAGATTCAATTCCTATATTTTACTAAATGTAAATACGTTTACTCATAACCGACCACCACATAAAATACCTTCCAATATGTAAATGTAAATGCAATGCAATATTAAGTTATTAACCGTCCACATAAACAATGCTATATGTATTTAAGTATAGATCTATTCTATTTTCTGTTATATGATAGATCACTTGGCTATATTTTTTGATGAATGCTATTGCTAAAACTGACGGTTACGTTAAGTTTTAATTTATGATAATCATTGTCAAATGACAATTGAATAAATTTATGTTTGGTACATGTTGGCATCTGATTTAATTATACTATTTATTATCCATTTAATGTACTTAAATATGAATAGTTTTGAATAATAATGAAGTTTTAAATAATTTAATTTATAGTTTTAACACGAATTCTATTTCATAAAAAAAATTTCAACTTGATAAAAGTGCAAGAGCAATGGTAGTTGGAATTATGATTTTCTGAAACATTGTGCAACTATTGTTATGTATATATTGTCGATCATTTACCAAAGAAATAGTTAAAGCTTATGCCAAGATTACTTTTTTATATGTGTTATTGTGTGCGAAATAAGGAATACATGAACAACGGAAACATATAAACTGATTCCCTTAAAAGTGTGTTGTCTTCTCGAATGAGTAGGGACGGTTTGCTAAACATAACCCTTATCAATCATTATATTTTGGTTATATTTAATCCAATTGGGTCAAATAGAAAAGCTTGTCTATAGTAAAACGGGCCAAACAGGTTGAAAGTCTCACAACATCAATTTTAAATGCCTATAACCTACCTACTTGTTTTATTCAAAGATTTCATTATGATTTAAAAATATATAATATGTGTTGGCGGGTTAAGCTAACATGGTCCAGCCTGTTTTGACTCGTGTTAGAAAAGTCCCTTTTGAGATATTTTTTTTCAATTTTTTTATATTTTTTATGATTATACATAAGATTATACTTTAAATATGGGAAAATTCTATTTTACCAAAAATTAGTCAAACAAGCAGTAATGCCTTCAGTTTAGAGTGTAACATTTTTTATATGCACGAGAAGAAATCAAAAGTAGACTACAAGAAAATTGCGACATTACATATGACTAACTTCTATATAGTGCCTCATATTATGTTGCTTAGGTAATTAATTTTTTAACAGGTTGATCCGAGTTACCAATTAACCTACAATAGTACAATTTAAAGAATTGACTCTTAAATGCAATTTTTAATATAAATAAAAGTTTTTTCAAACATCTGTAAGTTTGACACGTTTGTTGTTTTGTTTTGTTGTTCCTTTTTTTTATTTGATTGTTATTTTGTTGACCATATGTGTAATCTGATCATATGAGCAAAAGAACACGACCTATGGAGGTAACTGATGATGTCAAATTTAGTTTATTCATTTTAATTAAATTTTCTAAGTTCCATATTTATTTTCTAAAATTCAGGACATTTTAAATAGGTGAATCTGCATGTTTCATTCTCGGTCCATTCGTGTCATAGTCAAGCTTTTAATCCACCCGATTTACCGATATGCTTGAAATTAAATCGTTCTTTAAGAAATGTGAGAAAGACAAGACCTCTTCAATATTAAAGTCATTATTGTCAACACATGTTTTTTTATATATTTTCTACTTATATTTGTGAACAATTTTATAAGCCGCCCGTGATTTATCACGGGTTATAGGCTAGTGTATATATATAAATGACACATCTACCTAATGTCACATGACATGAATCTATGGAAGCTAAAAAAGTTCATTTCATCATGAGGCATTAAGTTAATTTTTAGATAGATTGATATATAATTACTCATTTATATCATTCATTAATGTAATAATTGTTTGTAAGAATATAAGAAGGAACAAATGTGTGCGGGTTTTTGTATTTATATTAATTCGTATGTGCGTGGGTATATAGGCGACACTTGCACCACCCGTGAAGGGAAAGATGTTCAAGGGGCTATGTGTTTGCTACACAGTGGTCATAACAACATTTTTTAGTGTCGCGATTTCTGGTTATTGGGCGTTTGGTAACAAATCTGATGGTCTCATTTTAAGCAACTTTATTGACGAAAATGGAAACCCATTGGTTCCAAAATGGTTCATTATGATGACTAATATCTTCACCATACTCCAACTTTCAGCCGTTGCAGTAGTAAGTTGTATTAACCGAATCTTTTAAACTATAATCTCAATAGTCAACCTTACGTTTTGACTATTTTGATTCATTTTTCACAGGTATATTTGCAACCAACGAACGAAGTTTTAGAAAGAGCGTTTTCCGATCCAACAAGTGGTGAATTTTCAGCAAGAAACGTGATTCCACGAGTGATTTCAAGATCAATATCTGTGATCTTGGCAACAACAATAGCCGCAATGCTTCCGTTTTTTGGAGATATTAATGCAATGATTGGAGCATTTGGGTTTTTGCCACTTGATTTTGTGCTACCGGTTGTGTTTTATAACCTCACATTTAAACCGTCAAAAAGGAGCCCCATTTTTTGGTTAAATACAATCATTGCGGTTGTTTTCTCGATGGTTGGAGTTACAGCAGCAGTTGCAGCAGTTAGACAAATAAGTCTTGATGCTAAGACTTATAAACTATTTGCTAATGTGTGATCTCGTTATCCTTAGTTCTATATAGATGTAAATTACAAAGTGAGTCAAACATTTGGTTTGATGATATCTAAACGTATCCCTAAATATTATTTCCACAAACATAAATTTATGTAAAATTTCCTAGTATCATGAAGCAATATAGTAAGTGTGTAAATTACTAGCATTTTAAAATGTTTCTATAAACAATCTTTTACTTCAAAAATTACATTCAACTATTATACAAAATGTATAATGTTACTCTTTGAATAATCATAAATGAGTGGATACACTTCCTAGCCTTGTTGACTGTTGCATGATCAGGTTTATAAATTGTGAAACGGGTCAAACCGACGGGTCAAGTAAAAAGCATCTTAAGTTCCTCAATTCGTGCGGATCGAACCTCTTGGTCTGTTAGGGCACCAGAAATCATGCGCTGTTTTCGCGCTTGTACTGCCTCCATTCTTTCCTCAACCGTACCCTAAATGGTTGACCAAGTTTGACCATGTAAATAATGTAATTATAATGCAAAGTTATAAGTATAATTGAATAATGTTTTCATGTAAGGTTTACCTTAACAATAAAACGTTTAATGTAAACATTTTTTGTTTGGCCAATCCTGTGTATTCGCATCACCGCTTGTTCTTCAACTGCAGGATTCCACCAAGGATCCTAAATAAGACGAAAAAATAATAATGGGATAATAAATTTATTTTTACTTTTAATTAATTATGTTGTTAAAAGAAGCAGAAAACAATATATACCAAAACAAATGCATTAGATGCTGCTGTTAGGTTAATTCCAACTCCTCCAGCCTTCAATGACATTAATAATACCTGTACCATAATCATAATACATAATTTATTAATTAAACCTAAAAGAAATAGTATTAGTGACACAGCATACCATACCATAATGTTGCTTTCTTCTGAAAACTGTTTTATGACTTTTTCACGTTGTTGCTGGTTTAGTGTGCCATCAAGACGAACAAACGAAATATTATTCCTGCATATTTTTTAAAAATCATTAAACTCAATTCTGATGGTTTATAACAATATATTAGCATGATAATTACCTAGAAAAGGGAATTTGTAAAAGGTCCAAAAAGGCAGTCCACTGACTAAAAACAATACTTTTAGACCCTGATGCCCGAAAACTTTCCAGTTCACGCAAAAGGGCACACACTTTTGATGATTCAACCCAATTCTTCTCAACATCAACCCGAAACCGACTATCCGTTGGTGCTGTAATAAGTTCCGTTTTGCTAACCATCTTTCTGCCAAATAACCCAAAAAAAAAAAAAAATAGTTAACAAATTGAAAGTCAGCAAACTGTAAGATTAATATTGGTATCAGAATGTGTTTCGGGCCAACCCGACCCGACCCGTTTATACCTACAAACAGGACAGAGGCCCGAATTGGGAGTTCTCCAGCTAGATAAAAGACACTCGCGACATAATCGATGAGCACATGGTGTCAAAACTGCATCTTCAAAAGCTTCAAGACAAATTGGGCATTCACCTTGTTCCCCTTTTTGTAATTCTTTTACAACTTCTTGTATATAAGCTTTTGATGGAATTTCTTTACCTTCTTCTATGGTTTCTTTGTTACTACCACCTTTTAGAAAACGTTTTGCTAATTTATCAAAATCTGAAAACTCTTGTGTATCACCTCGACTGTAGAAAGTAAAAAGCAATGTTTGTCAGAAATTACAAATTGGTTAAACATGGAGGGGTGAATTGTAAATTGTAGAAGTTGCGGACCTCATCACGAGAAAAGGGTGATCACAGCATTGTCGAAGACGTAAAAGTAATTCCAAAATTGAAGCATAATTATGAAGCACACGACCTTGCTCCACAAATTGATCAAATTTCACCTAAAATGATTATAAAAAAAGCCGCAACTCAGCCCGTTTAATTATAAATGGGTCAATTAAGGTTTTGACCCGTTTCCCAATTAAAAAGTAGAGTACCTTAGATCTCTTAAAAAGAGCATCATAAAAATCTTTTTCAGCTTCTGTTTGTTCACAATATATTACCTGCATATCAGCAGGCGGGAGGACTAATATAGGCCTGCCACCAAAAAAAGTTGGTTAAAAAATAATATATTAAATGAAAATAATTTATAGTTAAAATTTCCAACCTGCCTTCTTTGTCTCTGCTGAGCTTAGTTCTTCTTAGCATTATTGGCCTTAAAATGTTTTGGACCAAACTTAATCCCCTTTCATCACCATCTTCAAAAGGTTTTTGTATTAACTTGTTCCACCTAGTAAGTAAATTTATGTCAATTAAATTCAATAACTTATACTTACGTGTGTGTGTGTGTGTGTGTGTGTGTGTGTGTGTGTATATATATATATATATATATATACATTATACAGACACACATATAAATATATATATACAGATGATGAAAGAAAGGTAGAACATACCATGCCCAACTTCCCCATGGTTCAATCCTTAAAAACCGAAGAAGACTATAAACATCTTCTAAATTATTCTGTATCAGATATAAAAAAAAATGAATACGCAAACTAAAAAAAATAAAAAATAAAAAATTTAAAAATAAAAAAATCATACTTGAATAGGGGTACCAGTAAGACACCATCTACGGTCAGCAACAAGGGTAGCAGCAGCCATAGAAATTTGGCTTTTGGAAGATTTAATTGTGTGGGCTTCATCAAGAACTATTCTAAACCATCTTACAGAATAAAGTCCACCACGTTCTTCACCATTCTACAAAAAGTAAAAATAAAATAAAGTATACAGTTAGATATATTGTGAAAATGTATATTATATTATGACTTTAATTACCTCAGATGAAAATTCTGAGGCTACAACTCCATAAGTGGTTAACACGACATCACTCTGAGCTAATATTTTGGCATCTTTTGGACGACTTTGCCCATAGTGAACATAGATAGATAAAGATCCTGCTTCTGAATGAGATTCAATCTCTGCCTACCACCAATATTTACAAAAAAATACAAAATCCATTATTCGTTTAAAACTTAAAAGTTGCCACCTGTAACACAAAGTTTATAATTTTACCTTCCATTGGCCAATAAGAGTCATAGGACATATGATCAGATTCCCACCACCAATTAACGACTGTTTCTGCTTTTTAAACTTGTCAAAACCCGAAAACTTAACTACTTTTTTTGGAGATTGATCTGAACTATTTAACACTTCATTATTTTCTTGACTAATGGAATCTTTATCTAAAGATCCACCTTTTTCAGTATGAGCAAGAAGAAGTGATATTGTCATTATAGTTTTTCCAAGCCCCATTGCATCTGCCAAAATCTTTATCAATATTATCGGGTCAAATTATTTGTATATATTAAAGAATAAGATATTGTGAATAATATTAATTATTGGAAAAACATACTCCTCCTCTTGACATTTGAAGAATGCTAGGAAATTCAACTGTAGCTTCTCCTGAGAATGAATTCACATATACTATGAATTTCCTCCTGCATAAAAAAATAATATATAAAATAAATTAAAACATGTAACAAGTGTATTATTTATGAAAACCTCCTAAATCCGCATTTATTCAATATTCAGGCTATTATTTAAATTGTAATAATATGTTTTCGTAAATGGGCATAAAAATTGTTTGTGGTCAACAAAACCCGACCCATCTGTTTTGACCCGTTACCCGACCCGTTTGGGCTGAAAATCTTACTTGTCAGCTAGGTAATAGGCATCCCAACATGGATGAAGAGTTGTTGCAGCATCATCAACACATGGTCCCTTTTCCAAACGAACCATCCAATGAAGTGCTTGCTTTTGATAAGGGCGAAGATCACATAATAAGGTACTAGGAGATTCCATTTCCTATAAAAAAATAAACATAAATTAAATTGCTTTTAAATTGTTTATAATGCCTAAATGTAAATAATATAATCACTGTTTAATAAATTTAAAAATAATACCTCTAACTCTGAGCCATTTGCAACACCAACAATATTGTCAAGATCATTATCTGAAATTGTTTCCTCGTTTTCAACTGTACTTCCATTTGAAGATGAGTTCTTGTTTTTGCTAGCATTGATTAGTCGAGCTGAAATACCAGAATCGTCCTGTTTGTGAAAAATAGTAAATAATCAATGTTTCATAAAAATAAAAAAATGTTGTGAAAAATGAACATACCTTTACATCTAAAGGTCGCTTCTTTGTATATAAGTCATTAGGTGTATATTCTGCCTAAACACCACAAAAAAACAACCAAGAATGAAATTTTCACTATCTTTTTAAATGAACATAAATAAAAATTTATATTAGTATTATTAGTTTTATTTTTATATTTGAGGAATTGTGAAAAGGTGTACCTTTTTGAAAGGAATTAATCCAAGCAACCGAAACAATGTAGGAAGGGGTTGGATTGAGGTTTCATCAACAGAACCGGTGGGTACTTTAAGTGAGGTCTGATGGCTTTTGTGCAATATGGAACTATTAATGTGAACACTGTTGGAAAAAAATCAAAAAATATTAATCTAAATTCTAACCCAAATATCACATTATCAAATAAAATTCAGTATATGCATACCTAATGCATAGATTAATGGTATCCATAAGTCCCAAATTATCAGGAGCAGATTTACAAAAACCTTCAATTCGAATCTTCTTATCTCTAACAAGAGGTAAAAGGCATCGTGACCATTCGTTTGGTATCCGACCAATCTGCACAAATTTTGGTGACACAAAAATGAAATAAAAACATTTTCACAGGTGTTCGGGATGTTGTTTTGAAAGTGATTATCTAATTATTACAGTTTCAATTTGTAGATAATAAATTTCTAGAAAAAAATAAAAAAATAGAAGTAGAGACATATACGATATACCTCCCCAGAAGCTGATGTAGAAAACCTCACAATCTCTGAACATGCAGATGGCTGCCGCCCACGGCCGCCGCCAAACTTTCCGGCAGTCAATGATTTCTCCGGTGGAAATGTAAAATTCACTTTATCACCGGTCTTAATCTTACTCCCTTTACACGTAGACAACCCCACTACTTCAGAACAGCCCACAAGCCACCATATACTATTACTACTCCCATTTTCACTACTCACGACGTCGTTTTCCTTTTCAATTTTAAGCTCCACCGACCTGCGTGTACTTGGTTCATCATCTACACTACAGCTAACGATTTTCGGAATCGAATTTGAATTCGCAACAGTATCTTGTGTTTTTGCAGCTGCACTACGATTCAAAACCTTTGGACTCTTTGGGGGTTCCGATTTTCTGAAACTTGGAGTGTCGAAGAGTATGTTAATTGCGGCAGTTGCATCGTTGTTCGCCATGTGAAGAGCTCTGACTACATCCATTTTGGAATAATCATTTCCTACGATTGATCGAACCGTTGTGATTAGGTCATCCGTGATTTTATTCCCCATCACAATTTGTTGATTGTAATTGGGAAATGTTTCCTAAACCCTAACCCTAACAGGATGAATAAATACGCGCCAATTGATCATAAACTCTTGTGCTTCTCGTGTACGGTGTTGAAATCAGAATTAGATTTGTCTGTAAAAAAGGGTTTTAGGGCTTGATAAACCTAGGTGGATCTGCTGGTGATGGAGGATTTATCTTCGGTCGGATGTTAGATTAGATTTCCCGCCATTACTAATTGTCAAGTGTCTCTTTTTTCCTTTTTGCTTTTTTTCTCGCGCAAAACATTGAAATTGCCTAATTTTGACTTTATATTCGATAAGTGTTTGACTTTATATCCGATAATTGTTTTAATAGTTAGTTTATGTTGGTATTATGATAAAATATTGAGATTTGATTAAGTCATTTTGATCGAAGTCAGACTAGAATAACCTCATTTGAATCTTAAAGACCTGTATTTAATTAACATAACTTAATTGTTCGTTAATTTTGTTGTATGAACGAGCTTTCAAACGATTTAGAGTTACAACATTAGTTTTTTGAAGCTTGGATCATGGAATAAAAAAAAAAAAAAAAAAAAAGTCAAGATAGTTGATATATAAACGACATATTTATTCTTTTTACATTTGTTGTTTCTGATAAAAATGATTTGATCAAACTAACACTTATATAGTTTTCATCAGATAATTATTAGCGTGAGTATAAATATATATAAACCCAAATATTTGATGCATTGACAATCAAATGCAAGAATAACAATGTTACAATCAACTTCAACCTTCTTCACATCCTATCCACATTACATAACCAATTTGAGCCCTATATATCAAGCCAATGAAGGGGGGAAAACATGTATAAACAAATAAACCCTCACCAAAAATGAGAAAAACATGCCCTAAGAACACAATCCTTAAATAAAAAATAAAACTCCCTCTGAAAAACCAACTCTCTAACCCTACGCCGTTCATTTATAAGCTTAACATTAATCCCGCCAGCCCACGCAAGTATCATCGCCTGGCCCGTTTGTTGGAGCTTGTTTAATCATTTTACATTTTTGAGCTTTGTACTTGATAGTTACATTTTTTTTTAAAGATTTATTAAAGCAAACCGGCAAGCAAAGCCCCTGGGTCTGATGATGCAATTGGTTGTTGAGGCATGAGTTCCTTGACAGCTGTAGGAATGCTAACTAAATGTTCCTTGATGAATTCCTTCAATCTGTGTAAACATACAGTTAGTTAGTCAGTCAGTCAGTCCACATGTTATTTATTAGAGGTGGGAAAATGGATGGGTCGGGTCGACCCGAAACTGGGTGCAATTATTAGTCTTATTTTTTAATAAGATGAAAACATACTCAAATGTTAGTGTTGGATCTCCTGATGCTACTGTCATTCGGAGTTGTGTTCTGTCAGCGGGGTCGGTTTCAATTCTTATCTGAAAAGTACACAAATTTTTAATATTTTTTAAAAAATCAATAACACATAAAATTATAAGTATTTAGTAGCAAACAAATCAGTGTCACAATTGTAGTTACCAAGCATAGCATGGCTCGTGTACTTTCAGAATAGAAGGTTGTACTTGCAACTAAATTACTTGCATTTGGATCCTGAAAATATATAAATTAATTAACTTAAGTTTTTGTTTATGTAATATAATATTTATGAAGAACAGAACTCACTCACCAGTCCAGGACAAACCATCAACCTCAAACTATTGAACAAATTTGCCATTTCTCCCAATGACATTGGTCTCACACCTCTAACCTGTTTTAGAATTTAAAAAAAGAAGCAAATCTTGTAATTAAGGGATTAATTAATCATTTTATTATAAATTCAAATAAGGTAAGTCAAATGCACAAACCACTTCTTGAAGTTTCAACGGAGGTGTTAATTGTCTCCACTGGGAGAAAAATTCTTCAGCAGTTACTTGAATAGGCTGAAGAAACTTATTCAATACTGCAGGAAGACGAAGTCTATTATTAACCTGTCAAATAAAAACAAATATTAAATATAAATACTGTTACACCACCATCTTACAATTTTACAAATAAAAAAAAAATACCAAATATAATTACATACCAAGTAGGTTCCAAATTTGTAGGAGAAATCAAGAACAGCAACATCCCTACTTGGGCGAAGATTTACCACTTCAAGTGGGCATTGAACCTACAATAATTAGATATAAAACTATTTAATAAAGTACTAAAATTGATTATTATAATAAATATATTTGACCTGTGCTCGTGGAGGTATAATTTCTGGTACTAATGAGAGTTCTAGTTTGAGATGTGATGGAGGTAATATTACTGCTTGTACTGAATCAAGTGGAGCAGTATTCTTGTTTCCCAAGAAAAGGACAAAACGACCCTGGTGGCCCCGCCATTCTGCTTTAATTCCAATCTGGAATTTAAAAAAATTAAATCTTTGGGTTTTAACAAAATATATGATAAAATTACCTGAACATATGGATCTTCATATAGCACTCCACTATCTTTAAGGCATAAAGCATGAAACCTTTCTGCAATATCTCCTATTGGCTGCTTATATTAAGGTTAAAAATCAGATAAATCATATTTAGGTTAAAAAATGACCCGTTTTGACCCGCCCGTTTACAGTACCTTGACAACAGATTCCTGGTTTTCAACGGGTGCAAGTGCTAGAGCATCATCTGCACCAACTGTATTTTCATCTGATTGAGCAGATACACCTGGAGGACCTTCAATAGCTAATGGACTTAAAAGATCTCCAAGGATATCACCAGCAGGGGGTTGCTGGTCAACAACACTCACAGTCCCATTGACTTGGTCAACACCATTATTATCCTGTAAATTAACCAAATTATAATTATATAAAACAATACCTAAAATAAATAAATAAATAATAGTTTAAATTTAAAAAACATTACCACCACATTGGTTGTGGTAGGAATCAAAACCATGCCTAGCTGGCTGACTTGTGGAGCTCCATTTGCAGGGCGCTGATCTGTCACCACTAGAGCATTTGATGATTGCTGCTGCTGTGCACGCAACTTAATAGCACTTAGCTCTGCTGAGTCAGCATCAGTATCTTCTGCTTTTTTAATTAATGAAGACTTCAAAAAAAAAAAATTAACATTTGTCAAAAGTCATCAAATATTATTCAAAATGACCCGTTTCAACACACCTGGCGTTCTGGGAACTTAGGCATTTCTGCTAATATATCCATTAAAGCTGCACCTTTCCTACTCAATGCAAAATATTCAACTGCTCTTTGTTGTATCTCAGCATCAATGCAACTTTCATATCTAAAGAGATGAAAATTTGTGTTTAATTAAACTCTATTATTATTAATTATAAATGAATAAAAGTATGAGTATAAACAGACTTGCTGTAAACTGCCCAGATTTGATTCTGCAATTCAGGATCTGGTGGTTGTGAGTGCATCAAAATCTTTGCATATGTTGAAAGAAGAATAGGAATTGTAGGTGTCCTGAATAATTTATTTATTTATTAAATTAATATTTTACAAAAATGTGATAAGAAAGAAGTAGGTAAACATACGATACGGTAGGAAGTTTGTCATGTATGATTGCAAATATTTCCTTTGGACTACATCCAGGTCGTCTGGCCAAAAGGTAGCTGTATTCTCCAAGTAAATAAGCACTAACCTGTTCAAACTCATTTCATTAACAAAATGGGCGGGCCAGTTCCATAAACGGGCCAAACCGACCCATTCATAAGTAATAAATTAAAAATTACATACCTTGACCATTGTCTCATGTATGGCTGGTTTATCAAGATACTCTCTAGCTTTTAGTGCTGCATAAGGCTAATCAATTATACCAATATGAGTGAGTCCCAAATGTCTCAAACATTAAATAATAGCAAGAAAATAAATAATAAATAAATATAATATACCTGAAGGTCCTCATTATTTGTAACAAACTGCACAACACGGAACCATATATCATCACTGACAAAATCTCCTGCTTTGTCGATCAACTGAAGTATAACATCAACATACCTGAATAAATAAATAAATAAAAATTATAATTACGTTAAATAATGTTAACTGAAAACCAGTGTTGTAAAAATCGGTCTTGGCGGCCGCCTAGGCGGCGCCTAGGCGCTTGGCGGTCGGCTGCCGAGTGAGAAATTGCCTAATCGTTGGAGTTTGAAGGTTTTGGTCAAACTCGGTCCTAATCGGTCCTAGGCGGCCCTTGGCGGTCCTTGGCGGTCCTTGGCGGCCCTTGGCGGTCAAAAAAATGGTGATGAAGAAGATTGGAGTGGGCCTGTTTTTTTGTTTCAGTCGTTATGTTGTAGAGGAAAAAAGACGGCGATGAAGAAATTAGGTTTTCATTGGTATATTAATTGATAAATAAGTTGGAGTGGGCCTGTTTTAGAATGATAGATTGGTTGGGCTCATTATTGGGCTTCTTTTTGTTATATTTCAAAACACCCTGATGCAACTTAAGTTTCCAAAATCCAGTATTCAAACTTATTGTTCGTATTTTATATATTGTTATTGACTAATTTAATTATTTTGTTAAGATATTATATATATTTTTCTAAAAAAATTAATTTTCTTTGTATTTAATAGTACCCGCCTAGAAACCGATTAATCGCCGCCGAGACCGATTAATCGCTTGAAGGTGGTCGACCGCCAAGGTACCGCCGAGCGATTTTTACAACATTGCTGAAAACAAATGCATACCATGATAAATCAGGGGCAAATTTCTCAGCAAGAATAGCAGCTTTCAGAGCTAATTCTTCACGCATTGCAAAATCTGCTGTTGCAAGATACTAAAACATAGATTTGGTCAGTAACTGAAAAGAAATGAGAATTTTGCAATTAAATTAAATAAATACCTGTAATAATTCTTCAACAATATCTTTTGCATTCGTCACATCACACATGCCATAAAGTAGATCCAATGAACGTCTTCGAATACTACATTTGTGAAAAAGTCAAAAAGTCAATTTTAGATCTTAAAACTGGTGAATTATTGAAATTTTAAAAGAATCAAGTCTCACCTGATGTCAGGATCTTTTAATGATGTGATAATTTGCGCTTGGTGTCTTTTAATTATCTCATGGACATCTGTAACCATCAACATTCGAGTCATATTTTCCTGCATTTCACAATTAATTACCATCAGATTATAACAACAATTAAATAAATGATTATTTTATTGGAATTTATGTACTGCTTAACTTAACTTACCAAACCAAGATACCGAATATTTGGTTCACGAACAGCTATAAATTTTCCAAGGAGTGCCACACATTGTGACATCATCTCCTTCTCAGAGTCAAGATGCATCACCTAATAATTCAATCAAAATTAAGATTAAATAATTCAATAAAAATAAATCTTAAATAATTCAATAAAAATAAATCTTAAATTTTTACAAAACTTACAAGTGCAAGAGCTTCGAATAATACAGCATGAGAAGCATTGTTTTTATTAACATTTTTCACCACATCTGTTCCCATTAGTATTCGTTGTAGAACCTAATAACCACAATCAATATTAGTATTTAAAAATTAAAAAAAAAGGGAATTTGTACTAAAACATACCTCAAACAATGCTCTTCTTATTGTTGGATCTTCAACAGTTGGGAAATACTGTAGGGCCCGCATTGTTTTCACCTATACAAACCAACCACATATGTATAATGTTATACATAAAGAATGAAACCCTAATATTTGATTGATTGGTAAACAAACCTGAAGCCATGGAGAAGGAATACCATAATATGTATATTCTTGAGGAACATCTTGATTTCTAGCAAGTCTTTCCATAACTTTAACACATTTTGGAAGACAATTCCAATATGCTTCATGATTATTCGACACTAAAGCCACAAAAAGACTCATAGATGATGTTAAAACACCAACATCACGTTCATCTAAAAGTTGTGACATTCGATCTGACCTGAATATTTTAGTAAATAAAAAAACACATAACATGATCACAAGGAAACCCAAAAAACATTAACAAAACACTAGGTGGCAAGATGGGCAGGTCAAACAAGTTGGGTAACTGGTCAAACGGTCATTTAACACTTTTTTGTCGATATTTTTGATTTCTTTTATAAGTTAGGAGGTTGTATGCATCAAAAGTAGACTTTGGAGGACTTTCAGCCCATTTGACGTATTAATCGTTTAGCAAAATTAAAATTCTTTTTACCCATTTGACCCGTTTGAGATAAAACACAACCCATATCAACCCAATCATGGTAAACGGGTTGAAATAGGAAATAATAATTCTTACAAAAAAAGCATACCAGCCATCTACATTTACAACATCAGAATTTTTCCTGAACAAACGTAGTAGACATAATGCAGCTTTCTTTCTCACTAGTGGTCTGCAACTACTTGAAAGCTGAAATAAACAGAGTGATTAACAATTATTAATTAATTAATTAAAAAATAATTCAATTCCACGTATATTTTTCAGCTTACAAGTAGCTTCTGAACATCAGGTGCTAGTGACTCAGCAAATTCTCTACCACCAATATTCCCAACCTGTAAAAAAACGCATTTCTTTAACTTAAATGGAATTATTTTTTTATCTAGTAGTATTTAAATCATACATTAATTATGTAAAAGATATACGAAGTATATTGTAAATAATAAATGTTATATACATACCAATGTTAATGCCAGACACTGAAAAGTTTCATTTCGGCCAATAATATCGTTACGGACTGCATTAATTGCTAATCTTAAAAAATCATGATTCTCATTGAGCAAGCATGATGTCACTATATATCCAACCTACAGGAATCACATTATAGAAGTTAAAAAGGAATTACGAAGTATATTTATATAAATTAAATGTACGAGTTAATATGTGATGTACCTGCTTTTCTGGATATTTTGGTGCGGATATTAAAGAAACAGCTTCCATGTGACCAAAGTCTACATCATATCCCAACATATAAATGTATAGCATCTTCCAGACATATTTCTTTTTTTCATATGGTGTCAAACCCTGAGTATAAAAAAGTCAAAGTCAAGTCCTGAGTCCTGACTACAAACATTCTTTTGTACAAATATATTATTATAGTTCAACGGGCTGAACCCTTACTGGAGTTTTCATTTAATACATCTATGGGATGATCTTAAGTGTTCCATTTTCAATGTTTAGCCAAAATAAATGATACCGCTAGGTTTCAGATAAAGAAAAGTTGTACTTTGTTAAAAAAGAATAATATAAGTGGAGAATTAATGTAAATCTTATGAACTAAAATCAAAATCTTAACAATTTTGCAACAGATGAACACTGAGGGGAAAAGCTTAAAAAGGAAATTGTGCAATTAACAAAAGATATAGCAAGGCGGTATAATGATGTCTTTTTTAGATTGAAGTATGATAAACATTCTTATCAATCTATCACCTTTCCAGTAATGATCCCAATCCCAGCTCAAACAAAATGAAATGCTTTTTTAGGCAGATCTTGTGAAGACATACCCAAAAACCCTAATTTGTTTTGCCATACCTACATTGCAGCACTAATACCTCTCCTAATCTCATCTACAGGTTTGTCTACTCTGTTGGTTCCTTATTTCTTATCAAAATTAAGAATTATGCATCTTTGAGTTAGCTCAAATTCAGTGGCAATTCAACTCACCAACATAACGGCTAGCAATTTTATCAACTCAAACAAATTCGCACAGCCACAACTAACAAAACCAACTAAACCTAACTTAAAAATTCAATTCACCTAAAATTTAACCTAATTACGCGTTCACAGTCCCATATACAGCAAAAGCGCGACAATTAGTACATCAAAAATTGCACTTTTCACAAATACTAAACTTAATCAACGTATAGAAAGCTTATAATATAGCAACATCCAATAAAACCAACTAACCTTCTCATTTTTGAAGCGAGTACGGATATTGCCGAGCTCTTTATCAACACGAAGTCGTTCCTGTTCTTTATTCCGGCAATTACGAACGTCGGAGATGAAAACGGAAAGACCTCTCATACCTGATAACGCCATCACCGTTTTACTCCAATAAATTCGAGCAAAGAGGCGTTTCTCACTCTAGATCCTAGCCGTTCGTTTCTCGATCGTAATCCAAAATCAGCAACTTCCAGTATGTAACAACGACCGTTTGACGGAGAATTTCAGTTAAAATGGTAATGAATTTGCAATCGAAGTAACAATATGAAGAATGATGGAAGAAAATGTGCGATCTAGAGAGAGAAAGAGGGCGGAGAGAAGAGGGAGAAGGTGGACTGTGAGGAGAGTTTTGGAATAGCCGTCGGCGGTGAGAAGACGACTTTTTCTATTTTTCTTTTTTCTTTTATATTTATAAAATAAATTTAACAATTTAATATTTATTAAATCTCTACTATCTATAATGTATTTAGGACCTTTTCTTAAATAGATGGCTGAAAATTCATCCAAAAAGTTTCCTTTTTTGTTTTGAACTGGATTTAAAAATTATTGCATTTTAACGGGATTCGAACTCAAGAGAAAAGGCAAGAAACACAAGCATGCTAACCAATTGAACTAGAGGTTAATTCCTCAATTCTTTCAACCTCAAAACACTATCACATAACCCCTGTCCCCCGTTACAATTACGATAACCCTAGACGCCTCCTCGATTCAATCATCTCTTACCTAGGAGACGCCTCGATTACTTCAACTCGTGTCTGTACCTCGATTCATTTGAAGGGTTTTTTTTTATCGGGAAGTGAAAGGATTTTTGAAAATCAAAGAACCCAAACACCAAATAGTCTCTTTCACACCCTCAAAGACCAAAGCAGATAGCGATCTTCTTCCTCCTATGTTCACACATCCTCCGACCACCCCCTCCGATGCATATTCAGCCGACGCACCTTCCGCCACCACCTCCTTCTCAGGCCATTTTCACTTCACAAGTTTGCTACATTCCGACATCTCCCTCTTTTCCTTTTTTTTTTTTTTTTTTTGCGATCGTGTCCTGATTAGGGTTTATGTGAACCACAATACGGGGTTACTGATAACACACCGGAAGCTTGATAATTCGAGGTTTTGTCTTCTTTTGTTTGTATGTTGCAGGTACGCCTTAGAAATTATAGTTAATTATAATGACTATTGACATCACAAGGTGAAATTTAATTTGAATTGTATCACTGTAATTTAACTGATTAAATTTGTTCCTAAAATAGTAAAGTTTACTTGTTGAAATGAATTTAAACAGGGGCATAACATGAGAGCTGACGGTGAAGAGATTGTGTATATCTAGGGCTCTAACTGTACCTGAAACTACAACTATCAACTAAGAAGCCTGCTTTCGAAGGGCTTCCATAAGAGTTGATGCATGCTCTTTTGCTCACTGATTCATATGCATTACTTAATTAGTCAATTCTATATTGACAGATAAGGTTTGTCTTGAATCCTGACATTAAAGATGCTATTTTCGACCCACTTAGTTATAAGTGGGTTGGAAAAAAATTTGATCAATTAACTAGCCTTTTTGGTGATTGAAGGATATTGCAACGAGTTATTATCCGTAGTTACATCAACTTCTTTTTTGAATGGTGCTGTCACATATATTGGGGACTTGTAATATACCTGAAGCCTTACCATTTTTTGTAACTCCTAAATTAGTTGATGAAGATTCACCATTTTTGCAACAGTTAACCCATTGGGCTGCTTGTTCAAACACATGCATTAGAATACTTCACTCATGAATATAAATGTCATTCACGTGTTATGGCTTAAATTCTCAGTATCGGGTCTTATCCTCCATCACGTGTCACATTTTTCATCATCTATTAAGTCAAGCTTTAAGATATGATTATGAGGTCACTATTTATGCTTTTATGATAATTTTATTACAATGCGAATTTTAATGAATATTTCTAATGGAACTTTGCCTGAAAATGCAGAAGTTGGTTGAAGGATACCTTATTAGAGCTGCTTAAAGGAGTGATGTGTTCTCTCGTATTCTCATATGACATTTACATGTCAGCACAAAGTAGCAGATAATCATCTCTCATCATTTTCATTATATAATTACCTTAATTTGAATATGTAGATTCATCGGTTCAGGTTGTATTTAATTTTCAAATGCTTAATAGATTGATTGATTATATTTGGTGAATGTTTTTAAAAAGTTGTGTGTGATATAATCCTTTTCATTTATTTTTGATCTTGTATTTAATACTTGATAGGTGGAAATGGAAAGGGCGTGACATTTTTCGCCGAGAATTTGATTTCTTCTAAAAAATGAGATTGATTTTCAGGTGTTCGTTATCCACTTCCAAAAGAAGAAAGCAGAGATGGTATAAGAAGTTTTTTTTTTAATAGATTCACTTTGGTATTTAGGGGTGTTCATAGTGATATAATTAGGAGGTGTTGAGGTATTTAATAATGAGTTAATGATGAATGTTTTATGCAGGCAGCATCAGTGTTAATGCTCATAGTCATAGTTTTGGTCAACTTAGCAGTTGGAATTCTACCATTTGTCGACAATTTCGCACACATTGGTGGTTTTTGTTTCAGCCAATGTTTTAAAGTTCCGGGCAACCGGCCGGTTCAACCACAACCCGTGGAAGAAAGCGGGTCAAAGTCACCATTTTCCCTGCATCATTGAAGCGAGTAAACGTTTCGACCGGTCACTATCGTCGAACACCAGCCACCGCCGAATATCATTTACTCGCTTCAGATATAGTTATAGGGTACCCGCCGCCGCATTACGCGGGTACCCTGCTAGTGAATTTTTAATGTCATTATTACATTTGATTTCCAGTTGTGACCTGTGTGGCGTTCTTCTTCTCGTCATTATTATTACTATTTTTAAATTATTCTTTTAAGCTTTTTCTAAGTAAAATCTTTTTTGTGATTAATTGAGAACCAGAGTTGTTGAAGTAGAACATTTATCCTTGTTGGTTTGGTTTGGTTTTAGATTTTTTTATGTTTTTTTATTAGATAAACTAGTAACATCAAACATGCAAGTTGTGGGTATAAATAGAAAGGAAATTGACAAAAATACCCTCAATATTTTGGCATATACCGTTAGTTAACAATCAAATTTGAACGGAATGACATAAAATCAGAATTTTAAAAAGTAAAGGGATAGAATCGAGAAAATCACAGGAATAATTTCGGTACTTAACTCTAGAAAGTATAAGGTGGTCGATGGAGCAAGCTATAGCATCACTGTATCAGTAGTCTTTCACCATATTTATCACCAATTACCATTTAAGTTAAACTGTAAATGGGTCATTGCTTTGGGGTAAAAATTATTTATCGTATGATTAATACTATATTTTTTAGTCTAGTTTAATAGGTAAAGCCCATGAGCCGAGCCCAAATAATTTTATAGTTAACATTTCTTTCTTTGTTTTTTAAACCACAACCGAATCAAACTGTTCTCATATTATATTATTTTCTTAAAAGCATATATGCAAAACCTTAATTAGTTGATTATTACAGAAATCTATTAAATATAACTCCTCGAGTCTACTTAATATAGAAGATTCTTAGTAGACGATCGGTACATGTAGAGGGTCTTGTAATATCAAATGTATGCCTTTTCATACTCCTCGACACATTTGAAGAGCTCCGAAATGTTTCCTTTACCAAAACCACCACATCCCGGTTTCTGATGCATTTCAACACTATCGTTCGGCACCCAATTCTTTGGATTATTTCAATGAATATGGTTGGCCTACTCGATCCAAAACAAAAAACAAGAGTATATGTTATTACGAGTAAAGCGCAAGTATGTATTTATATAAAAATTCATAAACATGTATATTTATATAATTATATAAGGCAAATGATAACGAAAGTCCTCAAGGTAAAACTAATGTAAAGACAACCCTTGAATTTTAGGATTACTATTTTATCAATGAATATATAAACTTTTTAGGCATGTTACTATGTTAGAGACATCTTATATCACTGTCATTAACAAAACTCATTATATAAATAATGTGTATTACCTGTCACCTAAAGGCTTGGTGAAAATTTGTAGCAAAGTACCCTCATGATCTCTATCCACCAAAACCCCAAACTCCTCACACGCATTCATCTGGTCATCAGTCAAAACATCTCCGGCCCTCTCTTTCAGATTCCGGTAGTACACCGCCGGTGGTGGCGGCATAAACTCAAACCCAACACCACCACCACGTCGTTTCATCTCTCTTAATGTCCAAAATATATCTTCACTCTGCAACGCCAAATGTTGAATTCCAGGCCCTTCATTATGCTCCAAAAACGTTTGTATTTGACTCCTCCTTTTTGTCCCGTACACTGGCTCATTTATCCCGAAAATAACTGTTTCGTTGTTGCTTGCAAGGATGATTGAATTTAATCCACTTTCGTTTGTTCCAACTTCCTTGGAAGTGAATTCTGCGAATTCGTGGAATCCCGTGAATGATTTTAAGTAGTTGACGGCAGGAGTGAGTTCCGGGACGTTGATGGCAACGTGGTCTAAGCGGCGGATACCAAAGTCTTGGTGGTGAAATAGCGAGTTCTTTTTTATTATACTGAAAAAATATGTACATTGTATTGTTCCATAGCACGTTTATTTTAGAGCAAACTAGCTACACGTAAAAAGTCAAGGCCGTCTTAAGCCGATTTGGGGGCCGGGACAAAATATAAAATGGGGCCCTTAACATGCTCTGAACCATAATACATAAAAATAACAACTAAATAAACTTACATTTTCGAAATATAAAATGGATTCTTCCCTAATATCAATCAACATTAATATATGGGGATAGTGAGTGTGCGGTTGTCACGAACCTAAGCTTAGGTGTGGAACCACCTATAACTACATAGTTTTGGTTGAAAAAAATCAAAACGGTTATTTTTACAATATCTTGTCACTTTCTCACCCTATTAAAACACTTACATAATATAAAAGCATCAACTCAACATCATTTCAAGAATATGACATTTATTCAATATAAACACCATTTTTAAGAATATGAAACTTGAATCACCGATTCAACAAAAACATAATTAATATTTAAGATAATTGAAAAGTTTTAGACGAGATTTGATATACTAATTAGTTTATGTAGTGAGTTATAAGTTTGTTTAACGTAAATTATGTAGTTTTAGATTGTACAACACCTAAACTTAGATATGTGACAGTCAGACACTCACTTTTCCCAAACTATTAATAAAAAAAGATTGGAATATATGTACATCACTTGATAAAACCACACTATTTATTTATATTTTTAACGTCAAAGACACTTATAAACATTAATTTAAAAATTATTCGCGTGTGTATATAAATACGGAACACTATACTAACCAATCAAAACTTTGCGTAAGTAATCGTACAAAAATGTTCGCGGTTTTGGAAAAATATGAAACTTGTTGTGACGAGGCAAATACGAGAATAATTAACTCTACCGAAATGTGTGTAAAGAAGTTAAAAAAAAGGCTTACGAGTGACTGATTTGCTGTGTCGGTTGGAATCCCGGTAAGAAAGTGGACGCAATATCGACGGTGGGTTTCGCGAAACTAATGTATCGTAAAACGACGTCAGTGTATAGTTGGATCTCTGCTACAACGACATCGTTGCCGGGTGCACCGAGGGTGATCGGAGGTGAGGACGGTTTGCCACCACGTGAGACACTAATGGAGTACGCAAGCTTGGCGTCTTCGACTTCAACAGCGATTGAGCGGACCGCTAGTCCGTGGGCGGCGGTGAAGTGGCGGCAAGCGGTGTGGGAGAAGGTGGGTATGGTGTTGGTGGCGGTGTACGTTGTGGAGATGGTGGCAGAGTAAGGGGCGGTGAAGAGGAAGAGTAGTTGACCGGAACGGAGGACGTAAGATGCATGGGTTGTGTTTCCGGTGGATAAATCGGATTTTGCAACAATGGGCATGCCTAGAGCACATGAGAACCGGCAGGAGGTGGTGGTGGCGTCGGAACACCAAAACTCCACGTGGTGGAATCGCCGGATGGAGAACATGTCAAACATGGGAAATATGGATTTGTTTTCCGGCAATGGGTGAGAGTAGTCGGGTACTTGAGCTATCAAGTGATGTATATATATATTCCTTTTTTGAAAACGGCAAATGAAATAACGGAAGCCTACTCGTAAATTTTCAGCGAGCACCCCGAGTTCGAGCTCCACATAAGCGGGCAAACCCAGCCCCCAAAGGGATTTCCAAGGAAAATTCCTCATATGTGTCCGTGTGAGGTATGAGTTAAATTACGATAATACAACACTCCCAAAGGGATTCGAACTCACGACCTGCAGCCCACATAACCCAGTGCCTCAGACCAGCTAGGCTGGCCATCATTGGCTAATAATAAGGATCAATTGAATGGTGAAAAAGAAACTAAAAAGAAAACTTAAGCATAGATATAAGTCTTCATAATTGTTGCAGCAACGTACGTTTGGAATATGATACGGACGCAAATATTATCAAAAGTAATGGGAATGAGGCGAGGGTGTGGAAAGTATATTCTAGAAGGGGCAAAAAGGGGAACAATGAAAGTGGCTAAAAAGTTGTCATGAATCGTGTATAAAGGGAGGAGGGAGCACGTAGCTAGGCTAGCATGATTATAAAGCAATAATTATTATTCTGTTTGTTAGTAGTGGCTCTTGCATTATGCAATGAGAGAGGGTTTTACCCTGGACATTTCACCTTTTGTAATTTTCTTATTTTGAATGAAAAGTCTCCTTTCTTCCTCAATTGCTTGTTTACTGTTACATTGATTTCTCCATTTCCTATCATTGGTCCGACCTGACCTTTGACCTGCTGTGATTTATCTTCTTTTTCTGCGTTTTGTGTTCTTTTCCATTTGAAATTCCAATGGAAACTCGTTCTCTGCAATCACGACTTGAGCACCAAGAAGAAATAACACAACATTTACAAGCTGATGTAGTTTCAATTAAAGCTGATGTAGTTTCCATTAAAGCTTCGATTCAATCCCTGGAAGCAGAAAAGGAAGACAACATTGAGTTTTGTAAGGTGGTAATGGCATGGATTAAGCAACAAGGTAAACAACCAGTCGGCGAATCTAGTGGGGTTTTCGGACGTGATGAATCTCCATTTCGAGCACCAGGGTTTGAAGAATGGTCCCTTGGTCGCGTAACGCCGCCGCCAACCGGTGTTACTGGCATTCCTTGGGCAGTAAAGAAAATTAAGCTGCCTGAGTTCTTTGGGTTCGATCCTCAAGGGTGGATACAAAAAGCGATTCTGTATTTTGATATCAACGGAACCCCTCCTCACCTTCGAATTCGTCTTGCACAGCTGAGCATGGTGGGAGTAGCTCAACATTGGTTCACCATTCTTAATCAGGTTCACGACTCTCTAACTTGGACCAATTTCAGATTGAGCTATTACAGAGATTCAGTGGGTTAGAAATTCAAAACCCATTTGAACAATTAGCATCCATTAAACAAACCTCGTCAATTCATGACTATATTGACGACTTTGAATATCTTTTATCGTTAGTCCCAAAGTTACCACAAACCCAAGCTTTGGGATACTTTATCTCAGGTTTACGTGAGGAGGTCAAAAAATGGGTCAGACTCCATCGTCCTCAATCACGGCTCGATGCTATGTATCTGGCAAAAGATGTGGAAGAAATGTTGAATCCATCGGCCGGCAACATCTCGCAATCCAGGTTTCGCTATCACCAATCGGGTGGGCCTGGTGAAGTTTTTCCTTTGGATCGAACACCACAAATGGGCCAATCCAATAACCGTGGGTTTAATTTCAATAGATCTGGGGAAAAGGGCCCAAATACCAAAATCGATACCTTCCGTCAACCCTTTACACGCTCGTCAACCATGACGATGGATTCCCCAAATCGGGATTGAGGGGTTCGATCTCTGACTCGAACGGAATGGGAGGACCGTCCCAAAAAAGGTCTCTCTTTCAGATGCGGTCAGCAATATGGTCCCGCGCATAAATGTCCCGAAGGAAAACTGAGAATTCTTCTTTTGGGAGACGATGAAATTGAGACGGGTGAAAGAGAAAGGTGTCAATTGGAAGAAGATATACCACCCGACATACCAGTCAATCCTATTGTTAACCATGGAACGTATGCTTCCGTAGAATCATTGGGGTTTCGTCGACCACAACAGGAGGCAAAACCCTCAAACTCGAAGGTACCATTTGTGATATCCCTGTGATAGTTTTAGTCGATTGTGGGGCTACCCACAACTTTATTTCCCGCCAATTAGTATCATCCCTCGGTATTTCATCTACTCAATTTGATGGGTTGTTAATCAAATTGGGAGATGGCCACAAAGTGTTCATTAATCAACAGTGTTTACAATTAGCTATTATCTTGGGAACTTGTTCTTTTTGGGTGGATGCTATGGCTTTTGATACGGGTGGATTAGACCTAGTATTGGGAATGGGTTGGTTAGAGTCATTAGGTGAAGTTGTTCACAATTGGAAAAAGGCTTGGATGCGTTTCAATCACCATGGAAAACAAGTCCAATTGTAGGGAATTACTTCATCCCACCCCTCTGCGTCCCTTCAAACGTGTATCACTTATACATCCCCAAAACAATCTGTTTCGGGCATCACTCTATTTACTGCCGTGCATGACACAACGGAAATAAAACCGTCTCAAATTTATGATTTACAACAGGTTCTGGATTCTTTTGATATGGTGTTTCAAGCACCAACGGGTTTACCACCACCCCGAATCCATGATCACACTATTGTTTTGGCAGCTCCCAATGAAGCTATTAGTGTGCGGCCTTATAGGTATCCACACATTCAAAAAACAGAGATTGAGAAACAAGTTCAAGAATTGTTGACACTAGGGATGATTAGACCAAGTAAAAGTGCTTTTTCGAGCCCCGTGATTTTGGTTCGAAAAAAAGACAATTCATGGCGGATGTGTGTGGATTATCGAGCTCTTAACAAGGCTACCATTCCGGATAAGTTCCCAATTCCAATGGTAGATGAATTAATTGATGAATTACATGGTGCTTTTTACTTCTCAAAGTTAGATCTCAAATCGGGGTATAACCAAATTCGCATGCATGTTGATAGTATTGAAAAAACGGCATTCCGCACACATGACGGGCACTACGAATTCCTCGTAATGCCCTTTGGGTTGATGAATGCCCCGTCCACGTTTCAAGCCGTTATGAACGATATTTTTAGACCTTTGTTGAGAAAAACAGTGGTAGTTTTTTTTGATGACATCCTAATCTTTAGTCCTTCATGGTCCACTCATTTATAACATTTAAAAGAAGCACTACTGATCTTGAAACAAAATCATTTTGTGGTTAATAAAGCAAAATGTTCTTTTGTACAAACATCTATCGACTACTTGGGCCACATCATCTCTGGGAATGGTGTTGCAATGGATCCAAAAAAAAATTGAAGCTGTGGTAAATTGGCCCGTTCCAAAAAATATTAAGGCTTTACGGGGGTTTTTGGGCCTCACCGGTTATTACCGGAAATTTGTGAAGAATTATGGAGGAATTGCTCGTCCACTCACCGATCTCACAAAAAAAGATGTTTTTTTGTGGAACCCGGCGGCTCAACAAGCGTTTGAAGCTTTGAAGGCAGCCTTAGTTGCATCCCCTGTATTAGTTTTACCTAATTTTAATCTACCATTTATAGTAGAATGTGATGCCTCGGGTAGAGGAACTGGGGCAGTTCTTATGCAACAAGGACAACCGATTGCTTACTTTAGCAAGGCTTTAAGTGAAAGGAATTTGGTTAAATCGGCCTATGAACGGGAAATTATGGCTTTAGTTTTATCGGTTCAACATTGGCGGTCCTATCTTCTCGGAACAACATTCATAGTCTACACCGATCAAAAAAGTCTTAAATTTTTACTACATCAAGGAATTACAACACCTGACCAACAAAATTGGGTGGCTAAACTTTTGGGGTACAACTTTGAGATTCATTACAAACCGGGAAGGGAAAATCGAGCAGCCGATGCTTTATCTCGATGTAGTGATTTGGGCAATTTTAATACTCTGACTTCTACCCCACTTTGGCTTCAAGGAGCAGATTTAATTAACGAGGCTCAGGCGGATCCGGATATACAAAAATCACAGATGCTTGTGTCGCTGACCCGACAACCCACTTGGGTTATTCTGTGCGCATGGGAGTCTTATTCTACAAAGACAGACTTGTCATACCCCGCAAATCAGTTTTTATCCCTGCTTTGCTGCAAGAATTCCATCAATCCGCCTCGGGAGGCCACTCCGGTTACTACCGAACATACAGGCGTTTAGCAGCAAATCTGTATTGGCCTGGAATGGTCAACAATGTCAAACAATTCGTTCGTGAATGTGATGTGTGTCAACGATGTAAAGCGAGCTCGACGTTACCGGGTGGCTTGTTACAACCTTTAGAAATCCCGAATGCAATTTGGGAAGACTTGTCCATGGATTTTTTTTTTTGGATTACCAAAATCCAAGGGATTTGATGCAATATTAGTTATTGTGGATCGGCTGTCAAAATACAGTCACTTTATACTTCTTAAGCACCCGTACACAGCCAAAAGTGTAGCAGAAACCTTTGTTAAGGAAGTGATTCGACACCATGGTATCCCTAAAACCATAATCAGTGATCGTGATCCTTTGTTCCTTAGTCGATTCTGGCAGGAGATCTTCCGTTCCCAAGGTACCAAACTCCTCATGAGCTCAGCTTACCATCCGGAGACTGATGGTCAAACTGAAGTAATTAACCGGTGCTTGGAATCTTACTTACGATGTTTTGCGACTGATCACCACGTAATTGGTCTACTTGGCTGCCTTGGGCAGAATTTTGGTACAACTCCACGTTTCATAGCTATACGGAGAAATCCCCATTTGAGGTGGTTTATGGTCGGAAACCACCAACAGTTGTTCAGTTCATTCCGGGAGAAGTACGGGTCGAAGCGGTTCTACATGAGCTCACAGATCGGGATGAGGCTTTAAAACAATTTAAACTTCATTTTTCTCATGCACAAATGATCATGAAAGAACAAGCAGACAAAAAACGCTCAGATATACACTTTGGTGTGGGTGAATGGGTATATGTGAAGTTAAAACCATACCGACAAATGTCTGTCTCTTCCCGCATACATCAGAAGCTAGCTACCAGATTTTTCGGACCCTTTAAAATTTTGGAAAAAATGGGTCCGGTAGCGTATCGGTTAGAATTACCGGCTACCTCGAAGGTTCACCCCGTTTTTCATGTGTCGTTATTAAAAAGGGCAGTTAGAACTGATACCACACAAGTTTTACCACCCGAATTGGAAATAGGTGCTGCTGATCTAGTGACCCCTACTGCAATTTTGGCTCAGCGAGTGGTTAACAAGTTGGATGACTCCACTGATTAATGGCTAGTGCAATGGAAAGGCTTACCACCCGAAGAGGCTACATGGGAAGACGCTTTGACTATCAAAAGTCAATTTCCTGACTTGAGTCTTGAGGACAAGACTCTTTTTGATGGCGGGAGTAGTGATACGGACGCAAATATCATCAAAAGTAATGGGAATGAGGCAAGGGTGTGGAAAGTATATTCTAGAAGGGGCAAAAGGGGGAACAATGAAAGTGGCTAAAAAGTTGTCATGAATCGTGTATAAAGGGAGGAGGGAGCACGTAGCTAGGCTAGCATGATTATTATTTTGTTTGTTAGTAGTGGCTCTTGCATTATGCAATGAGAGAGGGTTTTACCCTGGACATTTCACTTTTTGTAATTTTCTTGTTTTGAATGAAAAGTCTCCTTTCTTCCTCAATTGCTTGTTTACTGTTACACTGATTTCTCCATTTCCTATCAGAATACATACCCAAAAGCATGGGTTCACTTTTTATTTTCAAGTTAGAATTAGAATGTACTCGTATTTTTTTAGTATTCCAAATAAGTATTTAATAATGTGTTAGTATTTGATGGTTTTTTTTGGAAGCTAAAACAATTATGACAAAGTTATAAGTTACAACTAATATACTTGTGTATAATATACCATTTGTGACAAATTTAAAATTCAATGGCCAAATGTGACATTTTTTCATAATTTTTTGATAAAAAATTTATTGTTTATGACACTAGCGTTGAAGTTTTATGTGTGTAGGGCTCTGGCGTGTGAAAATTATGGCAAGATTTTAATGCAGAAAAGGTAGATATTTACAGTTAAAACCAAAAGGCCAACTGTCGAAAATGACCTATTCAAATATGTCCCATGTTATGGTCATCGGTAAAATGTCATTCCACCCATGTTGGGATATGTTCACATAGGAGGAACCGATACATGAAACTGAATATTACGTGTAAAAGTGGTCAAATATATGGATCCGATAACAAGTAAATAATTTATATTGAACGGGTTGGGTCAAACATAGTTAAATCGGTTAAGTCAACCCGATATTTTCCTACTTTATGTAATTTATATTTACTGATCGATATTTAAATTTTCATTTATTACGTATTTAAGTTAATAGAAAGTACATCTCTTTAACATTTAATGAGAAGAGAAGAGCAAATGATGTCTAGCTCAGCTGGATTGATGCTTGAGTTTTACTCTCATATGAGGTGTAAGATCTGGAGTTCGAATCCTGTAAACACCTCTTTATGGTGTTAAATATGGGGGATTTTTTCCTGGGTGCTCGCTGGAATAATGCGAGTATGCTTCAAAAACTGATATTTGGGCCCGGTTCAGTAAAAAACTGGCGGTTCAATCCTGTCGACATCTTACATATTGACCCGGCCAGCATGACACCGGTTTTCCAGTCCAACCGGTCGGTCGTTAAAACATTGCTGATGATCTTTTCACTAGGAAAGTAAATCGAGGTGTACAGAAAAGAAAAGATGGCGTGAAACTGTTGAACAATCCCACTCTCCAATATAAATGAAATCCTCTTTATTAATGTTGCGTAAAGGAATGAAGTGAAGACTAAACAAGATAAAATAATTTTATTTCTAACAAATGCATATTGACCAAGGGTAAATTTACCAGGACCTACCTCGATTCTTTTTTAACAATACATTTTGACCAAGGGTGGACCTACCCAACCATCATAAAATTGTCCAGCAAATCCATAGAGCAGATATTTCAACACAAACTAACCAGTTTATGACATAAACAAAGGGTTCTCCACGGAACAATTTCAAGGTGTTTGCACAACGCATATATGGATCATTGAGAATAAAATGTGGGTGACTTGTAGATAACATGGAGATCTAGTTGGTTGGATCACAATAACACATGTGCATATGTTATTGTGTTCATTGCAACATCCTTATCAGAGCTGAACATTACCAAATAGATAATAAAATAAAGAAAAATGTTATAGACAACTCCTCTTAAAACAAAAGAATAAATAGAACACATCTTTGCATGAATAGAGATAGATGAAAACTACGGTCACACACATTGAAATACAGGCAGAGTCGACGTTAGAAGTACAAATTTCGTGACATGACTGTTGTAAGAAGAAAAGATGAGAAGGAACCAAATACATACTCGAAAACAGACTTCAAAAAACAACCATAACAGCAGAATTACAGCTCACACAAATACTTTTTTTTTTTTTACTCAATTTGCCGATGGTTTTGCAATTGCTTGTTTGATAGCTTCAGCATATGTCCTGTGTTGATATGTAAGTGTGGATTCCAGCAAGTCCCAAAGCGATGTTTTTGGATTCCAACCTACCAACAATTTCCCATTATAACTACTTGAATAAATAATTTACTTTGTTAATGTGGATTTATATTCTACTGTTTGCAGAAATAAAGTAAGAATTGTACACAAGTACCTAATTGTTTGTTTATGATGGTCATATCTGGAATTCTCTTATCGCTGTCATCATAACCTTCACCATAAAATTCTTTTGAGGTCACATCAATTGTGGGAGTTTCTATTGAATCTTCTCCACTAACTTTTGAATATACCTGCACAAAACAATAAAATATATTATTATTAATTGATGCAATAAACTTTAAGAAAGTTCAATTTAGTTAAAAATGATTTACTCACCTGAGTCATCATCTCAGCAAGTTGTCTAACCGTAACTTCATTGTTAGGGTTGCCCACATTGAAAATATGACCACTAGCTCTGGCTGGATTTTCCTGACAAGTAATTAGGTCAGAAAAGACAATATGCACACTTGTCAAAACAAGATTATTTTCACAAATACATGATTAGAAAAAAAAAAAGATTAAACGTACGATCATCAAAAGAACAGCTTCAATAGCATCCTTGATGTAAATAAAGGTTCTTTGTGACTCACCACCATCCACAAGCTTGAGGGGCTCCCTTCTCAGTAGGTTCTGTGTCGATAGAAAAGCAAACATCGTTAGTAAATTATATTCCATAAAAAAGTAAAAATTAAAAAAATTAAAATTCAAGGGAGGAGTTAAAGTGTTAAACTAACATTGCTAAAGCATGCAAGAACTCTTGGAACACCTTCACTTGGACCATCAATCCCGGGAATGAAATCCATCCTCGGGCCAATCCAATTAAAAGGTCTGACTATGGTGAACTCGAGACCATTTTCTGCACCCTCAGCTGTGAAAGGAAAAAAAGGAAGTGAGTGTGTGTGTGTGTGTGTGTGTGTGTGTGATATTTGGTGGTATGAATAGTAGAACAAAATGTGGATTAAGTTTGCTCACCATAGATTAGCCTCTCTATCAACTGTTTAGCACATGCATATGACCATCTCTGCTTCTCAACTGAGCCAAATATGCATGGAGAAGTATCTTCTTTAAGGATATAGTAAGCAGGATCCTGTGCACATTATCATTCAATTAGTAAGTTGTCTATAAAAATGTAAAGGGAAAACACATACACAGCCAGTATGATTAAATTAATTAGCTTAAATGATAACTCAGCTTGAAAAATTTAGATGACACAATCTTCTACACACTCTACGGATATCAAACCTTATAATATTAAGTGGCAAAAGTTTCATTAGAAAACAAGGAAGCTGAAGAACAACAATATCTTCCTATTTTCAAAAATTTAAGTCAATGTTCCAAATGAAAAGGCACCAGATAAACTCTCTATTTAAGTCAGAACACCTCCCATGACAGAACATACAATAGCTGCCAATATAATCTTCAGCCAAAATGCGACAATAACACATTTCATTGTATCAGATAACAACAAACCAAAGATCTGAAACTCACCTGTCGTAAGGGACTATCTTTGGGAAGATAGCTACCTATTGTTTTCCCATATACTTCACAGGTAGAGAAGTGAATGAGCCTCTTGTTGTTCTCTGAACAGTACTTAACCTATAAATGAAGGAGACATAATTCATCATCAATAAAAGCAGAAAGGCTTAGAACATAATGATTATTAACTATATAACTTTAATATATACAAGCAGTAAAATAGTCAAGTCAAACTGTCAAAGCAATATAATCGAGATGAAATACATACCACAGGGAGTGCATCGATGAAATTGCTATAGATAGTGTCAAGAGGACGTGTATTGTAATCCGCTGGAGTGCAAATAGCTGCCAGATTTATGGTCTAAATACAAATAAATAAACAAAAATTAGACAACTCAGCAGAATTAGAGTAAGAGCTCGAAACTGATGTGCATTCATGGATACAATAACACACAAATCACTGAATACTAACCACTATTAGCATTTGATTCAATGTATTCTCGACTATCTTACACTTCAAACATATTACATAGTGAAGTAACACACTAACAATAATGAGTTCTTAAGGAAATTGGACATTTGAGCTTGTAGCTGGATTATAAAACCTCACTCTCACTTCGAGGCGGATGGTTAAGGCATGGAGAGTGTATACGAAGATCAGAGAATATTAATAATAACAAAATACAGAGTATAAAACAACAAATCTGGAGAAAGCGATTGATGATTTACCAGATCGGAGCACTTAATGAGGCCTTCCAGGCGAGAATCGTTCTTGATATTGAGACGGTGGAACTGAATGCGACCGGCCCAAGGAAGAGAGTCCGGTTCGAGTAGGTGCCTGATCTTGTCATTATAAACATCAACAGCTAAGACGGTGTGCGGTGTCTCCGACATCAGCTTCTCGCACAAGTGCGAGCCTATGAATCCTCCGGCACCGATCATACATATAGTCATCGGTTTTATCGAATTTCCGTCCAGATCTACCCTCGCCATCGTGGATGCCATCGGTCTCTATCACGGTTTCCTCTGCGTGTTTCTCTGTAAAGTGTGAATTCTCTGTCTAGGGATTGGATTGGATTGGATCCGGTGTCGACGGGAGGATTTTGGGGGAACGACTGAAGGTATTTAAAGCAGATGGAAAAAGGAGGGAGGATGAGGTTCACACTCTCACAGTCACAGGGTTCATGGGCCCACTTGGCATTTTAACTGTGTGAAGACGATGTTTGTGAATCGTGATCCCCTACACTCACGACTACGATTATCAGTATGGTGCTTTTGATCTAACGACGTGGGGTAGGCGATTGACTGACGGTGATGTACCGTTGAGTTAGGGCACTAGATCTCAGCGGTAGGCACAGTCGGTTAGCGTGTTTTACTATAAACACTACAGAATATGAATATAGAGGCAAATAAAAAATAAAAACAATTTTAGAGCATGATCATATTGAGTGTTTAGTGTCACTTTAGAATATTAACCTAATTTTTAGTTCATAGTGAATCATATTACCTAAATGATATTATCTAGAGGAAAGATATTGTACATAGATAAACAAAATTTAAAATTTTAATGCATATAAGCAAACCCATAAATGGGAGTCAATTTTCATATTATAAATTTTGATGCCTACACTACACTGTACAATTATTTTTTCAGACTGTATAATTAAATAAAGCATTTATTGTGGTACATGAATTAAAACATGTGGTGTAAAAATCACAACCTATAATAAAATGTGAATATATACTCTCCTTGTAATTAAATATTAAAAAAAACATCACATTTAGTTTGTAACATACTACATCGACCATCATTTTCACTCCATACACCACCTACGTAGTGGTACCACCTCGTGAAGCCCCTCAACTACCACTTTGTATGCTCTTAATTCTTATGTTGTGTTTAAGAACAAAATTTAGAAAAGAAAAGAATTAGAAAGAAAATTAAAAAAATTTGTGTTCCTTATCTTTTTATGGAGAGAATAGAAGAGAAATTAGAGGAAATTCTTCCACAATTTTTTTTCTAAACTTTCCTCACAATGTTGGGATAATTTGGAGAGAAAATCATTTCCCTTCTTAATTCTTATATTTTTCTTCTTACTTTCTTTTTCTTTTCTTTTAGTTCAGGAACACATAAAAATTAAAATATTTTCTCTTCTTTTCATTTTTTTTCTTTACTTTTAATGAAAATTTCTGAAACACAGTATTAGTTTGTATGACTTCAAATAAAAAATGCTTAAAATTAACTTGTATTTTAAGCTATTTTTCTCATGATATTAGTTTAATAATCTTGTTTCCAATATGAAACTTGATCATATGCTATTAAAGATAGTGTGGAGTTAGTTTTTTTTTTAATATAGTGATTTTTTTTACTTTAATTCCATATATAATCAGATTAAACTTATTATACGAATTCAAATTCTATACTGTATATGATACTAGTTTCATAACCCGCCCGATGGCCGGGCTAGCTGTAAAAAATATAATATATAATGATGAAAAAACGTAAGAAATTATATGGTCAACTATTATTAAAATGATGATTAAAGGTTTTGTTGTACATGAATAATCGGTAAAAATAAATCAAAAAAGAAAACGAAATTTTATTATATAAGATGTTTGTTGTTGAGTTTGTATAGTTACCATCTTGGTCGCAACAAATAATTTTCAAGCATTTGTTTCTCTTTACTCTTGATACATCAACATATAGCTGGTCATGTGAGAATACTGATATTTGGACAAACAAATCAACCCGTGACAATGTTCGCCCATGGTTTTTTTAATAGTCATTGAAAAACGTACTTAAATAGGAAATTTTCTTCGGCTCAATTTGAAAGCAGCATAGTTTTGTCGTAAGGACTAATAATCATACGTGGGATAACACAAATTGTACAAACTTTGTCATGATCTTACCTTCAATTATATTAGCCTAGTTCTATTTCATAAATCTACTTTCTGATCAATGTTTTGCATACACATTACATGAGCATCTATCTTTAACTTCAATATATGATGCGTGACACCTGACATTTTTATAGTATACAAGAATTATGTGGTGTAAAGATCGAGGCTAAACATAGTATCATCAACAATTTCATGTGTGAGTGTTGATAATAATATGTTTAGACTATAATATTTTTGGATCATAATATTTTTAAACATTGATTATTATAACTTTCGATCATAATAAAATTGGATTATAATAAATTTGGATCATAACATTTTGTGACCATAATAAATTTAAATTACATTTTTAGATCATAAGATTTTTTTCGTAAAATATTTGAACCATGACATTTTTTTGTTCAAATTTTTATGTCTATACTCATTTCGTAAAGAATTTAATTTTAAAAACTTTTATTTTCTTAAAATTTTTGTGATTATAACATTTTGTGATCATAATAAATTTAAACTACACTTTTAGATCATAAGATTTGTTTTCGTAAAATGTTCGAACCATGACATTTTTTTTCCAAATTTGTATGACTATACTCATTTCGTAAATAATTTAATTTTAAGAACTTTGATTTTCTTAAAATTTTTGAGATTATAACATTTTGTGATCATAATAAATTTAACTTACATTTTTAGATCATAAGATTTTTTTTCGTAAAATGTTTGAGCCATTGTTGGGTCACATTTATTGTAACCAATAGTCTATGGACCATTTTATATTTAGTCGAAACTTTGGCTAGGTATATATAGTAAGTAGTAACCTAATTTGCATAACCTTTGCCCAAATTGTAGCAGCCCCCATCAATAGCAAAGTGTTCAAATATTCCATCCATTTTAATCTTCCTATATTATCACTTGTTTATGCTTAATCTATGAATTAATCATTGAATTCACAATCTACAACCATGACTCTTTTTTTTTTTAAATTTTTATGACTATACTCATTTCGTAAAGAATTTAATTTTAAGAACTTTGATTTTCTTAAAATTTTTTGTTTACAAACAAAAAACAAAGCCATGGGTGAAAAACGAAGCGAGGGAAGACTTGAATATGTTTCCATATAAAGAAGAAGTTAATTGCCTATTATGCCCTTTGAGTCAGCGTCCATGTCAACATTAAGAAGCAATATTATTGGTACATGTCATCAAATTAAAATCATGTCCTTGCTCCATATATAGGTGGGAGATTTAGTTAAATTACCTATGAGTGGTCCTATATTTAAGTAGTTCTGAGTTTGAATCTCATCGAAGATATATGAAGTGTATATATTATGTTTATTAGTTGCATTGCTTTTATATAAAATAAAAAAAATTAATCTAATTGCTATACTGTCTGATGATTTTCATCACAAAATAGTTTTTATCAAATAAAACGTTTTAAATATTAAACTATACAAATAATGTATTTTTGTTTGAGTTTTTCTAACGTATAATGTGCATTTAATGAGCCGATAATTACTATTTAAACATAAATTCGAATTTAATGAATCTTCTAAAATGGTAGTTTTTAGAGTGCATTAATGTCAATCAATACATATTTAGGAAATTATCACATCATTAATACACGTATCGTATTCGTATGCCTCGGGGGCATACGTTAGAAAATCCTTGTTATTTTAGTATTTGGGAAAATAAATGTAACTATATGTAACGACCGTAATTTTTATATTCGTGTTTGTATTATTTAATCGGGATTTTTACGAATTAAGTTATCTATATTAGATTATGTTACCGTTATGTTATGTTGAGTGTTTGAATGTTTAAAACTTGTGTTAACGGAAAACGGGTCAAGAATAGGGGTGTATCAAGTTGGAAAAACAACATATAGCTGGAACAGGGAGATCGCGGCGCGATCTCCGAATTCGCGACGTGAATTGTGCAGTGGTCTAACAGCGACCCGAAATAGCGAACCTGCCTCGCGATCTCTCAACGCGATTTATCACGGGACCAAGATCGCGACGCGATCTTGGATCGCGACGCGAACTGCTGCTGGGTTTGTTTAAAAATCGAGTTTAGCCTAGGTTTTTAGGCACCAACAACCCTACTCACCTACCAGCCGTTTTTTGAGAGAGAGAGCTCGTTTTTGGTGATCTTTGGCTCAAATCTTCATCAATCTTGGAGATTTTAACATCAAAGGTAAGGATTTTTTATCCTTCATGTTTGGTAGTAAGTTTTTCAAGCTTTTCTTGGGCATCAATGGTGGTTTGGGAAACCAACCATGTCATCTTTGGGGAAGATGACCAAATATGGGTGTAAACCATTCCTTGTAAACTTGTAATTAATGTGTACAAGCTGGATTTGGGTTTTAAGGATAGAAATCTTGAACAAGGTTTTGAGATGCCACCAAGTTGTATGAACTTGGTGATTGGGGATGTTAATATGGATTAATTAGTGTTAGTGATGGATAATAACTAGTATTTGTAATGATATTGATGATTAGGTCAAGAAGATCTTGTGATTGGAGTACTTCCTTGATTGGGAAGTAAGGAATTGTGTTGTCTAACACGAGTATTGGATAGCATTGCTAAGGTGAGTACATGTGATATATTTTGAGTACATAGCAAGGTTAATCTTTATAATTTGGAATGTTAAGAGTCATTATTAGATAATTGATTTGATAAAGAAATGATTGAATTGTTATACACATGAATTGAACTGTTATTGAATTGTTTGACTACCACTAGTATGATGTGATTTATATCATGGAGCATTGGCTCAAGATTGTGATTTGTATGTGGTAGTTATATAACCGGATCCTAGTTAACCCACACAAGTTGGGGGAGTTAGTGACTGCTACTTGGGGTGGTACCACCCTGCGCAAGAGTAGTATGTCGAGAAATTGATAACCCGGAAATAGGGGGAGTTTGAGATAACCCGGAAATCGGAGGAGCAAATAGATAACCCGGAAACGGGGGAGTTTACCTAGTTAACCCATATCGGGGGAGTTTGTTTCGGGGAGGCCCGTTACGTATGTGTTGGGCTTATGGCAAGCCTTAGAGTATGATTGACTATGTGCAATGTGATAATTATTTAATAATTATTTTGTTGCAAATATTTTCTAACCGGATCTAAAACTCATGTTTCTCACGAGACAATTTTGTCTCACGTACTACATTTCTTGTGTCTATGTACTCAGGTTCGGGAGCTAAGGATTAAGCGGCCCGTAGTTAGCATTGGATGTGATTAGCTCGGTGTACTTATTTAATTCCATAGACTTTAGTTTTGATATTATTGTAACACCGGTTTTTTATACTCATTGACCCTTCCAAATGTTTTAGTTAAACTATGTTTTTGGATATTATGGATTTTGGATGTTGGACTTACTTATTTAAAAGTTTAAATTGTTTTGAAAAATTTGTGTGTTATACTATAAATGAAGAACTAGTAACTTAAATTAATGAATATTTATAAATTAAATGTAAATTTCTTTTACAATACTATATAAAATATAGATTAATTACCCATATGTTTACACTTTTATGTGACCATGATAGTACGTTTAACAAAATATGTAAGTTGTATCACTCAATTATTCGTTTTGGAATAAGAATATTTGGATTCATAACTAGTAGCAGAGAAGGAATAAGAAAGTGGTTCATGTGGAGGGCTATTTCTAATTATTAAGTGCACATGCTTGGTAAACATTTTATATTCCAAAACTAATATGATTACATAAATATTAACAATAGATTTGTGGGTTTTTATTATGGAATGGTTAGAGAGAATAAGAAAAAATTATGTAAATACAGGTAATTAGATCGTATACGGTTGAGTTAAAGGATTTTCTTTTCCTAGTATCATGAATTAGACTACTCTCAATGGTGATACCGTCAGTTGTTGTCAAATCAGCGGCACATCAGCTCACCCTCCAACCGACACTCAAACTGACGTACTCATGCCAACAATACGCCTTTCCTTAATTTTTTTGGGACCCACCATTACAAAATACACACACACAAAATACCACTTTGGGCTCACCATCACCCACTGATCTCTCCCTCACTCCCGTCTCCAAAGTGGCGCAAAGCAACTGGCGGAATTAACTGATCCAACCATTGGCACAGAGTGATTCTGCCTGTTGTAAGAAATTGAAAGTGACGTAACCCGTTGGCACCCGTCTTAGTAGCCTAAATTGGGACCCGTTCTATTTACTCGTTTTAGACTAAGGGTGTGCATGGGGGGTTTTGGGGCGGTTTTAGGCTCAAACCGAATCCAATCCGCTAATTTCGGTTTTAGGATTTTCAAATCCGATGGTTTCGGTTTCTAACGGTTTCGGTTTTAGCGGTTTTTAGCCTTGAATGGTTTCGTTTCGGTTTTAAAACCGAATCTACCTCGTTTTAAACATACACATATAATTTCATGCACTAATCTTCATTTTTTCGAAATTACATACAAATTTCAGTAACAACATCTAATTTACAGCATTAAGTTCGAGGTCTAATAACAAATTTCAACAATGAATATCATTTTCAGCCCAAAAATCAAACTATAAACATATTTTGTAGCATATAATAATGATATAAACATTAATGAACCGTAGTAGATGAATTTTCAAATATTGAAATATGTCAACTTCTATTTAATATATATAAAATTAAAAAATATATATATAATATATTAAATATTAGTGGAGCGGTTTCTTAATGGGGCGGTATTTGGTTAAAACCGAAACCGAACCGAATCCACCGGTTTTTTCAAAATCAAAAACCAAACCGTCGGTTTTGAAATAGTTTCGGTTTTATCGGTTTGATTTTAACAGATTGATTTCGGTTTTTATATTCACCCCTATTTTAGACTGAAGTTTTGCTTAAAAGTTAAACACTCGTAATTTTTGTAGGAGCGTCAAACGTGGATGTTTAGACTTAATTTCATTAAAAAAATTCTTATTTTTTTAATTGTACTTTTTTTAATAATTTTCATTAGATTTACTATATATTAACTTTTTTAAGGAATTTTTTTATACTGTTCTTCAAATAGTATTTTTTATCATTATTATTTATTTTTTATTAATTAAAATTTCACGGCTTAAAACATCTTATGAGGTTTAAAAAAAAATTCCTGTTATCTCTATCATAAAATTAGACTAATCGATTGATTATGGATTCAAGTCCCATCATAAATAATGGGAGTAAATTAGTTACCGTTAAAAAAAAATCTCTATCGTAAAATATCAACAAAATAATGAGTTGGCAGTGATGTCATATTATTAAAAGTTTTGTCTTTATTTTTTATTTTAACTTTTAAGGTTGTAACAAATCAAATATTTATAATGCAACACAACAAAATTTCACAAGTACCATTGAATTTGCATGGCACCGACAGTAGAAACAAAGACAAAAGATAACCCACAGGAAAGGTTTAACCACGTGGACTTGGGTGAACGCGTGTGTCTACCGACAAAATATATTGCTGGTACACAGCATAGCACACTGCTTCTTATTTACGCCTTTGCACATCCAGCAATATAAACTACATAATTATCTTACTAACAAAATCGAATAGATTTTTATTTGGACGGTACCTAATCTACTGTTATTATCTATGATGGGATTTAAACTTATGGACAATACTTTACTCCTTTGATCATAATCACTAAGCTACAAACCTTGGATTAACAAAATCGAATAGATACTTGTGTTAAACTCAATTTAAGCATAAGTATACAATTTAGGAGAGACTTTATTGTGTTATAACTATTTTTTAATTCATTTGATCAATATATGTATTTATGAAAAATAATTAGTAAATTTTATATGTCAATCAATAGGATGTAATATAATTTTTTTTCTATAAAACTGAAACATATCACTATTATATTATTAGAGAAACGTTAAAGGTATTCCATCTTTTTTGTGAAGTCTTGAATGATAAATCTCAGCCCTCAAATGGATCAATCAAGTCCTAAATCACAACCACCACCATCATCACATGTTATTCAATACATTAACACCACCACCACCACCTCATATGTATTAAATCACATGTGATCGACGGGCGGCGGCGATCGACGGCAGCGGGCGGTGGTCGGCGGAAATGGTCAACAATGGTGGTGGTGGGCGGCGGTGGTAGTTGTGTATTCAATTATATGTGATTTGATGATGGTGTTTGTTAAGAGTTTTTTTTTATGCAATAGCTAAAATTTATCCCTTAGAACTATGTTTTAAAGATGGACAACTTGAAATACAAATCTATACAATCAATAATTTTTTTAGAAAAATATTATGTTACTACTTACTCTGGATAACAATGCAATTAAGACCGCTCCCAACAGTGCATCCAACTTATACCGTCAGTTGTTGCCAAATCAGCGGCACGTCAGCTCACCCTCCAACCGACACTAAACTGACGTACACATGCCAACAGTACCAATTCCCTTTAATATTTTGGTACTCACCATTACAAAACACACACAAACACAAAATACCCCTTTGGGCCCCACCACACAACTCACGGAACACTCATCCTCCGTCTCCAGTTGAGGTAACAACTGGCGGAACCACTGACATGGCCGTGCTAATGGTGTCACCCAACTGACGAAAAAGTGACGGAAAAAAGATGGTACCGTTGAAATCCGTCTAATAAGATCATAAAAGTACAAGTTATCGTTCAAGATATATATGTTCACACATGTTTAAAGTGCCACGTGCTACGCGGACAACCTAAATAAAAACTTAGTTTTGATCCAAAAAAACAAGGTAATATTTATTTATTTTTATTAAGATTTGCAATACGTTTAATAATAAAAAGAAAATTTAGATATTTAGATATTATTTGCAACAACAATACTCAAATCTCATTATACACCCTTCACTCATAAATAATTCAGCAATTGGAAGTTCATTAATTCTAAGAATGAATTTGCATTTTCTCATTGTGGAAACGAGAGAGAATTGTCTAATTAACAAGCCATGACAACTCAATATCACATAAAGTGGACAAATTTTCTGGAGGTTGGAACTACCGTAATTTATTTTAGTTAGATAAAATGATCAAATTAATTAAATGGTATGGGTTAATGCAAATCATACACCAACGAAGATTGTGTAGCAATTTTCGAACACTTTGGGATTTTTTTAAATGTAAATACAACAAAAGATGTTATTTTATATATGAGTAACATGTACTCTTTCTTGGTTGTATATATTTCCTCCATCTTATACACAAACACACAATTGCAATCTTCGTTCTTTTTTTATAAAATAAAAGTCAATTAGTGAAATGGGCATTCTTGAACATTTGTATCGTAGAGTTGATGTACTTGTTATTTTAGTTGCATGTGCGTTAGTATTATTGAGTACGAAAGGAAACGGTCAACCATTAGTTCCAGCATTATTCATATTCGGTGACTCTGTTGTTGATGTTGGAAACAATAATCACCTTGAAACTGTCGTCATGTCTAACTTCCCTCCTTATGGAAGAGACTTCATTAACCAACACCCCACTGGCCGGTTTTGTAATGGAAAACTCGCCTCTGACTTTACAGGTAAATATTCGTTCATGCAAAAATAGATCTATAATACGAAACCATAACACATAATAATCAAATTCATTGAAAATCATATTGTAGTGTCTATTGCATTCGACATGTACCTATATATGTAGGTGATGGCAATTGATAATTTTAGTATTAGTTTTTCTAAAGTATATGTTTATCTTAGGGGTATATAACAGGTGCGATTTTATTTCCTAATATATTTTGAATAACATGATTGAACTTCAATTTCTACAATTTTAAAACATGAATTAATTACAATTTTCAGTTTAAGTTAAATTTTATGTTCATTAATTACACTTTAATATATGTCTTAGGACATAGGTTAGACTAATCCTTATTATATTATGACATATGACATGTTTCAATTATTACATTCAATGTTTTATTCTTTTGGTGTAGGCGAGAATCTCGGATTCACTTCATACCCTCCATCGATATTAAGCAAAGAAGCCAACGGGAAGAACCTGTTGCTTGGAGCCAACTTTGCGTCTGGTGGCTCGGGATATTATGAGACCACTGCCAAGCTATATGTATCACCAAATATTCCTTCCTATCTCAACATCACAATTATGCTATAATAACTTGTATTTGTGCATCAAACATCGTATTCGTATGCAATCTTTGATTATTTAAAACTATAAACATAGAGTTTTGTTGTCCTTTTAAAAAAAAATCATATACCTCATCCGATTCAAAATAAGTGATACATTTTTCATATTTGGGTGTATCAAAATAAGTGATACACTTTAAAAACATCCTTAATTTGGTAAAAAGTAATGGACCTCATATCCACTAACTATCTACTTTAATAAAGTGAAATGACATTTTTACCCTTACTTTTACTTTTAAACATCATTAACTTTAATTTATTCAAAAATTGTGGGATCCATTTCCTACTAACCATCCAATTAATATAATTTAACCCTCATTATCAAATTTTGCCCTAAAAATCGTGAAAACAACAATGTATCACTTATTTTGAATCGGAGGAAGTATATAATTAATTTGAATAGATAACATGGTAAAAGAATGCATCAGCGAAACGAAATGAAATTGGGTCAAATACAATGATATCATAACTAGATATGTTTTATAGCGTTTTCACTACCCGTTTTATATGTTTTAATACTCGTTTTATCGATATTATCAATATAATACATCTTGGATTGATCTGTATTTATATAAATTGGTTAAAATTACTATATTTGTGCTAAATTATTGAAAAATGAAGGATCTAAGGTGTTAAAAAATGGATGTTAGGGTACAATCCCATTGAGCAAGCAGCTTGGGTACTACAAGGAATACCAGAAGAAGCTAGTGGGGATTGCAGGGCAGTCCAATGCAACATCAATAATCACAGGCTCGATATACCTGGTTAGCTCTGGAAGTAGTGATTTTGTCCAAAATTACTATGTCAATCCACTCCTCTACGAAGTATACACACCTTACCAATTCTCAAATATCCTTATCCAAGCTTATTCTAACTTCATCCAGGTACGGACGTTGACTTTTCAAAATTTTTAATGTATGATGAACTTGACAAAATAAGATAGCTAAAAGATTGTGTATACGTAAATATAAAGAGATACTTCCTTCGTTTCAAAATAAGTGATACAAATTAGCTTTTACGTTTTTTGAGGCAAAAGATTGTAACAAATGTTAAATTAGATTAAATTGGTTAGTTAGTGAGTAATGAGTCCCACATATTATGATTAAAATGAGTTTAATGATATTTAAAAGTAAAAATAAGGGTAAATGAGTCAATTCACTTTATTAAAGGAGATAATTAGTGGGTATAGGTCCCACCATTTTTTACCAAATAAGGAAAGTTTCAAAGTGTATCACTTATTTTGAAACACCCCAAAATAGAAAGTGTATCACTTATTTTGAAATGGAGGAAGTATTATATTAAGATAATATTTTTATGGATGAAATGAAATTTAGTATCTGAATTTGGCTAACTGGATTATGTATTGCGCGTCATGAACTATAAAAAGTGGATCGTGATATCATGAACTTGACAAAATGCTCAATTTAGTTTTCTCACGTGATTTAGCTTATAATCTCAATATATTAAGATTAACGTATTTTTCTTAGTCCATCAAAAACTTCAACGAAAATAAGTCAAATAAGAAAACGCGATCAAATTAACGAGTCATTATACTAAATCGACAATTTTGACAAGTTCTGGATGTCATGTTGCAACTTTAATAGTTCAGACCAAACATTAGAAGATCCAGCTAGTCAATTCATGATACTAAAATACATTTTAGCCTATTTTTATCTATTTCATCAATTTGGATATATCAAAAACTGTTGACGTGTATATGTTAACAAAAACATATGAGACAGGAGTTATACATGCTAGGAGCAAGAAGGATTGGGGTGTCTACATTACCACCAATTGGTTGCCTTCCGGCATCCATTACTATCTTTGGTGAAGATAGCAACGAGTGTGTTACCGAGATGAACTCAGTAGCCAAATACTTCAATAAGAAGCTCAATGCGACATCTCTAACCTTAAAGTCCAAACTCTCGGGTCTTAATCTTGTCGTGTTGGATATCTATCATCCTCTTTACGACATCATTCAAAAACCTACCGATTATGGTATATATACAATATCGAAAATATAATTGTGCAAACATAATGAGAGATGATTTCTATGTCACACTATACAACATTTAAAATGAACTATACAATAACTCTAAAACAGTAATTGGTGTGGTATAGAAATGATCTCTCGTACATAATTAATGTAAATATATTTAATATAATGATTGATATTGTTGTAGGGTTCTTTGAAGCAAGGAAGGCATGTTGTGGTACGGGGTTGGTGGAGACATCGTTTCTATGCAATAAGGAGTCACCAGGGACATGTAAAAACGCTTCCGAGTATGTTTTTTGGGACGGATTTCATCCGTCGGAAGCAGCAAATAAGATTTTAGCCGATGACTTACTTCTTGATGGCATCTCTCTAGTATCGTGAATCCGATAAAACCACTCTTTTCGCAATTTGCGTTGGTGGAATTATATCGGTGTGTGCGCTGTGTGTATGCTATATAAACTATATGGTTATAATTCATAATTTCATGTGACACCACCTATATTCAGATTCTTTGTTTTGTACTTGTCTTTTCTATGGTAAATTTGTTATTTTTCGTTTGTATATGTAATTTCTACAAATAATAATATATGTTTGCTTGGTTTCTATTTATTAATTCCTTCGATTCAAAACAAGTGATATGTACATTGTTGCTTTCATGGTTTTTGATATAAAATATTATAATTAAAATTAGATTAGATTATATTGGATAGATCCAATCTCCAAGTTAAATGTTTAGTTTTTTCTTTTGGTCCTTTTGGCCCTCTTTTCAATATTTCACTGTTTTTACCTCGATTCAAGTAGGCTTTATGCATATATTTTTTGGGCTCTGAGCAGTTGTCCTGGTCTGGGACCGAGGGAGGGGGTCACAAGAGAAGGGTGGTTGAAGAAATTGTTAGGGTCAGTGATTGTGAGCTGCCGGAAGGTAACAAAGAAAAAGACTAAAATTTACTACGGTGTATTTGTATGACATACATGCAATTCTTTCTACACTAACAAAAAACTAAACTAAATAACAAACATCATTTTGTGCCTAACTAGGATAATACTAGGAAGAAGTCACTAAATACCGACAAATGTAACATGGAAGCAAGAATCAAGAAAGGAGTCAGCTTGTGAAGTGTATTTTGCTGTGAAGTAGCATTTGACATCCTTCTCCGACCACTTGATTTAACCGACACATTAACCGGCTTACTACCTAAATAACATAATTAACAATCTTTAAACATTTACTGATTTACATTATGTTAAAAAGTCAACAGTTGAAGGACTTACAGTCATGGTCAACCCATCCAATTCGTTGACCACCCAAGTCATAAACAACACTCTTGTCTTTCAGCACAAGGTCTACATGAAACAAGATCATGTTAAAAGGGTTATCAATTAAAATTAAAATTTAGATGACTTTCAACTTGTTTGACCACTTTACCTTTTACCTAGTTTTTTTTATTTCAATCGAAAAAATAAAAGTAAAAACAAATCGACCCATTTATAAGTAAATGGGTCGACGACCACTATACCTCCTAAAATTGTGAGTCCATGACCCTTGACCTTTTGAAACCCAATGCACCATGCTGGTTCACCGTCCTAAACAGATGTATTTCTTGTAAAATTAAATATTTTTTTCGTAAAAACATTCGCTTGTATAACATAAATTTAAAAAAATAAAATTATAATAATCTTTAGCATAGCAATACCGTGGTCTTCTGTTTCAAAAGGTAGTTCTCGGGTTTTAAAACCATTGCAGCATCACCCTCAAAATTTAAACTCACAGTCGGAAACGACTCAGAAACACTGAAATGATATTAAAAACGATTAATAGAAAGTAATACTAGTAATTAATAAATTCATTAAGAAGCTAATGATATTTTAAGATAACTAGTAAACCTGTCTTTGGTCATATAACAATGATATCCCTTTGCTTCAAAATGCTGGACAGATTGAGGAACAGACTTTGTAATCTGCAAACATTATGCAGAAATGTTAATTATTACAAGTAATGTAAAGTTAAATGACATATTTGCCCTTTTGTACTTACAGCTTCTACAAAAGGATCATAGGCCTTTGCTGCTAGGTATCCAAGAGTAGTTCCGGAATCAATTATGGTTCCTGTTTTGTCGTTTGATGATTTAAAAACCGATGAATCAATTGATAATTTTTTGTCATCGACCGATATACTCTTTAGATTTAGATTATAATGTGGCCTGCGAAAAATAACAATATGCTATATTACATGTATCAGTTTTTTTTCTAAATGAGCAAGTTGGTCAAAACATGTAACCTTTTTAATGGTCGAAATGAGTTGGGTCAACCCACAACTTATCTCCAACAAAAATTGTACTTTTATAAATAACTAGTGTGTCAAATATAATCATATAAATTAGGATTTTGATAATTACTGTAATAAATACTTTAATATCCTTTAATATGATAATTTAGGTTGTATATATGGTATGTGGTTAATGATTAGGTGGTTAGTGTGCCACAATTTATGCATTTGATATATTTTTTAAAGATAGTTTATAGTCTAAATTATCAAAACTTATATAATTTAAAATATCCTTTAATATGATAATTTAGGAGGTTGTGTATAGAATAATACATTTTGGGCGACTCAACCGTTTTGACCCATTTTCTTATCTAACTTGTTTAATCTATTAGAGATAAAGCATAATCTGAATCGACCCGTTACGTTTGCTAGTGTCTCAGTCATACTCAATAAAATAAAATTATATTTACTGTGACGAGACGAGTGGCGTATAGACCATTTTTGGATCCATGATTTGACCAAGAACCAAAAAACCGCCACCTTCGCCAAGACAATGAGAAAATGCATCAGGAGCTACTCCTTGTGAAGCAAGTTGTGAAATAACCGATAAACCTTGTTGACCGAACCCAAATATCCCATCAACCGCTCTTTCCGGTTGTGATAATTCACCAGATTGCAATGTGCTACAACTGTTTCATAACTGTCTTAATTAGATCAACAACGATTTCACCAATTAATTATGAAACAACTATTCCAAACAGAGTGTTTGGATTTGCATTTTGGAACTAATTAATAACGTAAAATTGCAATTCAAAAAGGCATTTGTTATGTATAAAAGGATCTTTGATCTATATTAATGAAATTGCACTAATAATACGTAATAAATAAAAAAAATTATTTAAATGTTTTTGATTATCTAAAAACGTACCCGAACACAACAGTTGATGAAGCATTTGTATAACCAGACATCATTTCCAAATGGATTAAATCAGACACATAATGTCCCGATGTTTCACTTCCATCTCCATATTTAAACGTGTAACTGCACTTATTGTTTTTACAAACTGCATCGCCAGATTTGATTCCTATGTTACACATTTTATCCGAACATGAGATTGAAGAAGATGACGTTGATGAAGTTGAAGGGTCATAAAGCACAATTGGAACCTGTTTTTAGTTAAGAAAACATGGTGTTACCAGTTAGTCAATAAAAGTCAATTTTAATTTTAGTACGAAATTAAGTTTGTTTAAATTATACTTTGAGTCCACTTGATGTAGGGCAACCTTTGCAATCTTTGCAACTGATCCATAATATGTCACTTCCGGTGTCAACTTGTAAATAATATTCCTTTGGGGGAGAACCCAATTGTTGGAGCAAAACACAGATCAACTTATTACTGATGCTGCAGTTAGTACTGACATACTTAGTACTGATGGGGCAGAACATATTACTACTGATGAAGTTGATGCTGGTGTAAACTATAACTAAAGTTACTACTGATCAAGCTTATTGAAGATACTACTGATCATTGTAGTTACTACTGACGTTGATTATGGACTTACTACTGATCACCAAGTATACTACTGATGTTACTTATTTACTACTGGTGATTGCAGTTACTACTGATACGCGTTTTTGGAAGATATCAAGTCCGAGATCTTCGTATAGATAGTTATAGAATGTAAATCAATGTATATTATTATTATTCGATGTAAATCAAGTCCTAGAATAACTAGGGGTAAATAGTTTAGCTTCAAGGACTACTATAAGTATGTTCCTTACGAATTGTAAACGTACGTGTGTATTGTTAACTCAATAATATACATTGAAGCTTTTTGTGAAACTGTGTTCTTAATATTCTTGTTTATTGTTCATACAGTTCATTGTTCTTAATTATTGATATAGTGTTGATCCGCTGCAACTTCTATCATCAATTAGATCTAAGGTGTTTATTAACTTGTCTATAGTTAATCGATCCTGACAAGTGGTATCAGAGCGTATTGGTTCTAGATCTACTATTTGTTAAGAACAACAAAAAGTTTTAATTTTTAAAACACACACACATTATTAATCATGACTGATAATAATGAAAGCACTCAGGCCAACAAAATCCCTATGCTCACTCCCAATAACTTTGGGATGTGGAAGAATCGTATTAAGCAATACATGCTTATTACAGATTATTCCATGTGGGAAGTCGTTTGTGAAGGAAACAAAACTTGTCAACTTCAAGCAAGCAGCTCTGTAACTGAGGCAGACAAACTTAAATGTGAGAAGGAGAAGAAAGATAAAGGCATCGAACTCAAAACTCTAAGCACTCTCCTACTGGCCATTCCTAATGATTATCAACATCTCTTTGTTGAATATGATGATGCTAAGTTGCTTTGGGAAGCACTGGAGAAGAGATTCGTTGGGACAAAGAGTACAAAAAGAAACATGAAGTCTGTTCTCAAACAAGACTTTGAAAATTTCAAAGGAAAGCCCAATGAAACTGTAACACCTCAATTTTTAATACAAAACATTTGCCCAAAATAACTCATTTTTCATAAATAGAAGAACTATTCCAAAAATATGGATTTACAAAAACCTTTGGTATGAAAATCAGAGTATAAAGTTTGGTGTTACAAAATAGATCAAAACCAAAGCTAAGCACAAATCCAATCTAAAGTTCTTCTACTCTAGGCCCCGCATCCCTATCCATGCGTACCTACATCTCCGATCCTGAACCTGAGTACATAGCAAAACAAACAAGTAGTACGTGAGACAAGAAAGTCTCGTGAGCTACATGGGTTTAGACCCCGATAAAACAAGTATCACATTATATATATATATATATAAACAAATATATGTATCTCATCATCATACATTTAGCCACCCTATTGTGACTCTATCATCCTTGCCTTCCTAGCAAGTCTATCTAGTTATCCGGAACATCTCCAAATAACCCGTCATCTCACATACTTATTAATCGGGGATCCCCCGCCTTAATAAGCCTTATGGTAACGGTAAGAGGGAATCGCCCAATCTACCATTACCCGACTTCTAGCCGGATCTCGTCCGGTAGCAAGCCTCCTAACACATGATGGTCCATGGGTCGATGCCCAATCAGCCCCATCCAAAGTGACCGGGGATCCCCCGAATCACCGCCACACTATCACACGTCATAACTTCTCGAGTTATTCCATCTAAGCCCTTGGCTATCTCATAATTCATCGAACAAGTTAGTCATAATATTCATAATAATATATAACTAACTCTACATACTAATAGTCTACACAATTAATCAAATAGACCAAATCACAAGTAAGAAAACATATTTCAATGGCTATGTACTCAGTAAAGTCCACACGTACTCACCTTAGCAATAAAGATGCTTCAACCGTATTCTTTCCGCCGGTTCCTTGTTCACAATTCGTCACTTCAACACTTCACCGAATGTCTAAAACAATTATCACAACAAGATTATCAACACAAACTGCTACCAATGTGTTCATCTACCTCTAGATAACACCCATCAATCCATTTCCCCCAAATATGGTGATTACCAAACCCTAGGTTTAACCAACCCTCAAGATTCTTACAAATCGAAATCATACACTTGTTTTCCTTGTTAATATACCATCTATTAAGTGTATACACCATTTATTTAACCATTAATCACCAACCCAAGAACTAGGGTTTCAAACCCTAGCTTCAAGATCCATAGATCTTGAGCTACAAAGATGGAGGAGTGAAGATTTACCTTTAATCTTCAAATAGGAGTGAAGAATCACGAAATTTGATGAAGAAATCGGTTCCAAATGGTGTTTTCCACTCAAAAACGTATACAAAGTCGTTGGGAGAGAAACTAGGGCTTTTGGTCTGCAATAAATGAGCATTTCCCGACTTTAATGCTGATCAGACACCAAAATCGCGTCGTGATCTATAGATCGCGTCGCTATCTTTTGCCCGCGATCCAAAATCGCGATCCAAGACTTCGCTATTTCGGGTTTCTGTGAAAACAGCCAAAAATCGCGTCGCTATCCCAAAAATCGCGTCGCTATCTTGGGCTGTGCAGCCCAGGCTGCACTTTTCGACCTTTGCTTCGACACGGTTTCGTCCATAACTTTCTCATACGGTGTCCAAATGACACGAAACCAATTCCTACGTTCTTTAAATGATTTATCCTTATTTATCATATTTTTTAAAAATTTATTTATCTACAAATTTCGGGTCGTTACAACTATCTACCCCTTAAAAGGATTCCGTCCTCGGAATCACTCAAAAATTCCAGTCCACATTCTACCGAGTATCCATTCTCATTCTCCCGCGGTTATTACCGTCAAACTTTTCTCATCCCGAATTAGTCAACAATATGTATGTAAACATTCAATTAATCCCGTTAGATCCAAACGGGTCAAAAATCAATCTTAAGCCTTTAGTTCCCAAATGTGCCAAACTTGCACAATTTTGACCACAAGACTTTCAATCCTCTAACCGATCATCTTATACTCCTAGGAATGACATGACCCACGCATTATAATCAACTAATTGACCAACACCAATGTCAAAGTCTAGCTTCGACCAAGTTACCACATTCCAACATCGTCTAACCCTTGACTTAAGAACAAAGTCAACTATACTATAACAATTTCCTTTACCATCGACCTCTAATTATGATTTATCAACCATTAGATATCCAATTCCCAAATTCAACTTGAAAACGCCCAACGGGTCAAAGTCACATAATTTGACCATAACTCTCTTAATTATGTCATTACCCCTTTCTCATACACACAACTAATACATTATACTCTCATCATCGCGAGTCATTCGAAACGAAAGTCAAAACCCATCCTTAGCCAAGTCAACTAGTCACACGTTGGCTAATCTTGACTTTTGCCTAAAGTCAACCATACTTTCTCCAATTAACAAATTTCCTACCCACGAGATATCATTTTCGGCTTATCACTCCCCATTATACTCATTATTGTTCTCTTAACAATCGTTCATATTTCCAAAATTCCAATCTTTTCAAATTTCTCCGAGTTCTCACATTCCCTTATGGTCACATCAACCCTTTACCGTTTCTTAACTTTCATTTGGTCACCTATACCATTACTTAGTACCATTTCAACCACCTTCGCCTCACATACCATAATTTCACACAAGTTGACCATATCTTGGTTCCCAATAACAATTGCTTCCTAAAAGCATCATTTTTCTCATATTCTAGAAGTCTAGGCATCCCCTACCCATACATGACCTAATGTAATCCGAAAATTTTACCCCAAATTCTCACTTATCACAAAGTCATAACCATTCACATTACTCACATGGTTCTATATTCGTCACATATATATATATACATATAAATATATCATACGGACACAACAATCCATAATATAACTATCACATCAAGATGATTGGAAAGCCTCCAATCCATCAAGATCTAATTTGTCACAGTGATCGGAAAGCCCCCAATCCAAAGTGACTCACACCATCCAGTTACCGGAAATCCTCCGATCACGGAATGGAATCATTGGGATTCGCCCAACCGACTCCATCCCAAACATCATAGTAGCCGGGGGTCCCCCGAGCTAAACACATCCTTTCATCCTTACCCTATCTTGCATACTTCACTAGTATACACCTTTCACATCCCATACTTTACCACTATCTTACCCATTTAATCGTCTATTTATGCACCATGCAATCTAGCACATTTTTCCCACAATATCACGTTAACATTTTTCGTTCATATCCAACACATTTCTCATTGAACATACAACTTAATACTTTTCATATAACCTTCCATTTTCATTATCATATGCCTTCAAAGGCCATCACATAATGCACATGCATTGAACCCCGCGGGTAACCAATAAAATTTTCGATTACCATTTACCGTTTCACTTACACATTAATCACCCTTAAACGGTTCATTTCCTTATTACCACTTTCCAAATCTTTTGTCGCCACCGGGGTAATCTCCAATCCATTCCATTCACCATAATTTGCCGGTCAATCCGGTCATCCTTGAGTCAACCAATCGACTCCGGTCTACTCTTGTAACCTATGCTTTAGCGCCTAATAGCTCAACACTCAATGTTTTACCTTTATACGTCGCGGTACATTGAAATATTTATTTTCCATTTGTAGTATCACACTACCCCATGCCCCATACCGTCATGCCATTACCATGACATGTAACCAATAATTGTTTTCTTACCGTTGATATCGAATTCATCATTATTGTCACAAAACTTGACATAGCTATATGCCTTTTTTTTTTTTTTTTTTTTTTTACTCAATCACCTTTGACAATCAAAATTCGACGTTCCCGACACTCATTCATTTCCACATATTTCCCATTTATGAGTTCTACGACATCACTATACCTTAGTCATCCTTGTCTTTACCATTCACGTGTAACAACCATTATGTTACTTATCCGGCTTCTCGCCAACATCCATGTTCCATTCCCCAAGGTTTCTATTTCTAGAATTCCAATTCATACTAACGTTTTTACCAACACTTAGTACTTCCTTGTACTACTATCCTTTGTTGAAACACATTTACCATCCTCGTGGTTCGTCCTTTGATACTACATAATAGTATCAACCCTTATATCCTTACATCCTGCGACACACCTGTCTAAAATCTTTTCAAATACATATTTCCTTACACATAACTAACTGGGAAGACCATTCCCAACATAAATATCCACGTCATACAACTTATCTCTAACTTCTATAAGCACCGATTCGTGCAACAACCCAACAATTAAGCTGTAATCACATAATATCTTGACTTAGTGTCTACCCAACCAATCCATACCGATAACCATATCAAAATCCTTCATTCCCAAGAGCAATAAATCGACTTTTAACTTTTCCTCATCTATTTCTAATTCACGACTTCTATAAACACATTCGACCACTGAGATTTTCCATTAGCTACCTCTATTTCATAGACCTCATCTAACAATCCCGATATCACATTCAACTTTCTACCAAACTTGTGAGACACAAACGAATAAGTAGAACCCGAATCAAATAATACATGAGTTGACAAGGAATTAATGAATAAGGTACCTGATACCACATCGTGCACCTCTTTTGCTTCCTCCTGAATCAGATGGAAGGAACGCCCCTTCACTATAGCCGGTTCCACCTTCTTTTGAGCCGTGGACACCATCGGATCGGTTCCCTTTTTCGGGCACACATTGCTGTAGTGTCCCATCTCGTGACACGAGTAACACTCTATCTCGGAAAATGCCTTGGTTCTACAATCTCGGGCCATATGCCCCACCTTCCCACAATTGTAACACGCCTTCGAATCCCTTCGGCATTCGCCGGCATGGTTCTTCCCGCAACCCTTGCATGTGGCAACACTTCCTTGCTTGGAGGAATTCGATGCGAACTTCCCCTTTTTGTAAGTTCCCGAGCCACTCTCGGCCTTCCTTTTCTCGCTTACATGGGCCCTCTCGGCAACCCTCGTCGCATTCACCTCTTCCACGCCCCGGGCGGCACCGATGGCCTCATCAAGTGTGACCGCTCTCTTTACCTCCAATTGGTATTCCCAAGGTAGCCCACAAGCATAACGGACTACCCTCGATCTTTCCTCAAAATAAGTTCTTGCAACAAACGGGAGCAATCCCGTGAACTCCCTTGAGTACTCCTCAACCGACCTATCACCCTTCTTTAGGTTTACAAACCTCTCATGCATCTTCTCCAAATCCCTTTCGGGGCAAAACTTTCTCTTCAATCTCGTGGTAAAGTCGTCCCATGACATCTTTTTCACCACCTCCCTTCCGAGGGTTTCGTAGACGATATCCCACCATACCATCGCATCTTCTTTCAACAATTGTGACGCATACGCCACCATATCGGCTTCCCTACATTTGCTACTTCCGATGACCCGTTCGGTCTCTCGGATCCACCTCATAGTCACCTTCGGGTCCGAACTACCCGCGTACACACTTGGCTTACAAGCCATGAAAGACTTAAAAGAACAACCATTGTTTCCATCGGGCCTTGCCCTAGCATCACCGCTACCACCTGTCGAGGACTGATCCTCTCGGGTACCACTACCCTCGGTCCTCTCACCCGACCTAGCTTCGGATCCACGATCACCTCCCGACTTTCCGCGGTTCCTCATAATACGGTGCATTTCTTCGGCCACCGTTCCCTTGATTTGGTCGATAATAGTTTGGAGATCCGCCATAGTTACCGGAGTCCTATTAGCTCCAACCTCCGACTCATCAACCCGATGCATTGACGGTTGACTTTCTTGCTCATCCACAACCTCAACATGAGGTATTTCTTCCTCCCGACCCTCCGGGGCTTTACCACTTCTATGCGTGGTCACCATTTCTTTCGATCAAGACTAAACGAAAGACATTAAACATTTAGTACCTTGTGTACAACCCATTAGTCTCATAAGACTCAATATCCATAATCATATCAATTCTCATCGGTCCCACTAGGTTCAACCCTAAACTTAATATAAAGTCTCAAGGTCAACCTATGTTCTCAAGGAATCTTACATTCCTAATGCTACAGTCTAAGACTAGGATGGTCATCCAACCTAATTCACTTAAACTATAGCTCTGATACCAAGTTGTAACACCTCAATTTTTAATACAAAACATTTGCCCAAAATAACTCATTTTTCATAAATAGAAGAACTATTCCAAAAATATGGATTTACAAAAACCTTTGGTATGAAAATCAGAGTATAAAGTTTGGTGTTACAAAATAGATCAAAACCAAAGCTAAGCACAAATCCAATCTAAAGTTCTTCTACTCTAGGCCCCGCATCCCTATCCATGCGTACCTACATCTCCGATCCTGAACCTGAGTACATAGCAAAACAAACAAGTAGTACGTGAGACAAGAAAGTCTCGTGAGCTACATGGGTTTAGACCCCGATAAAACAAGTATCACATTATATATATATATATAAACAAATATATGTATCTCATCATCATACATTTAGCCACCCTATTGTGACTCTATCATCCTTGCCTTCCTAGCAAGTCTATCTAGTTATCCGGAACATCTCCAAATAACCCGTCATCTCACATACTTATTAATCGGGGATCCCCCGCCTTAATAAGCCTTATGGTAACGGTAAGAGGGAATCGCCCAATCTACCATTACCCGACTTCTAGCCGGATCTCGTCCGGTAGCAAGCCTCCTAACACATGATGGTCCATGGGTCGATGCCCAATCAGCCCCATCCAAAGTGACCGGGGATCCCCCGAATCACCGCCACACTATCACACGTCATAACTTCTCGAGTTATTCCATCTAAGCCCTTGGCTATCTCATAATTCATCGAACAAGTTAGTCATAATATTCATAATAATATATAACTAACTCTACATACTAATAGTCTACACAATTAATCAAATAGACCAAATCACAAGTAAGAAAACATATTTCAATGGCTATGTACTCAGTAAAGTCCACACGTACTCACCTTAGCAATAAAGATGCTTCAACCGTATTCTTTCCGCCGGTTCCTTGTTCACAATTCGTCACTTCAACACTTCACCGAATGTCTAAAACAATTATCACAACAAGATTATCAACACAAACTGCTACCAATGTGTTCATCTACCTCTAGATAACACCCATCAATCCATTTCCCCCAAATATGGTGATTACCAAACCCTAGGTTTAACCAACCCTCAAGATTCTTACAAATCGAAATCATACACTTGTTTTCCTTGTTAATATACCATCTATTAAGTGTATACACCATTTATTTAACCATTAATCACCAACCCAAGAACTAGGGTTTCAAACCCTAGCTTCAAGATCCATAGATCTTGAGCTACAAAGATGGAGGAGTGAAGATTTACCTTTAATCTTCAAATAGGAGTGAAGAATCACGAAATTTGATGAAGAAATCGGTTCCAAATGGTGTTTTCCACTCAAAAACGTATACAAAGTCGTTGGGAGAGAAACTAGGGCTTTTGGTCTGCAATAAATGAGCATTTCCCGACTTTAATGCTGATCAGACACCAAAATCGCGTCGTGATCTATAGATCGCGTCGCTATCTTTTGCCCGCGATCCAAAATCGCGATCCAAGACTTCGCTATTTCGGGTTTCTGTGAAAACAGCCAAAAATCGCGTCGCTATCCCAAAAATCGCGTCGCTATCTTGGGCTGTGCAGCCCAGGCTGCACTTTTCGACCTTTGCTTCGACACGGTTTCGTCCATAACTTTCTCATACGGTGTCCAAATGACACGAAACCAATTCCTACGTTCTTTAAATGATTTATCCTTATTTATCATATTTTTTAAAAATTTATTTATCTACAAATTTCGGGTCGTTACAGAAACACTCACTCAAGTGTTTGACAGATTCAACAAACTAATTGGTGAACTCAACCAAGTTGGTGTAAAGATGGATCAAAAAGACGTCAACATGAAGTTCCTAAGGTCTCTTAGTGAAGAATGGGCCATGTACACAGTGGTGTATAGACAAAGAGATGCTTTAGAAGAAAAGGAGTTAGATGAACTCTATAATGATCTCAGAGTGTTTGAAACTGAGGTAAATCACAAAAACCCTTCTATTTCTTCTAACAATGCTGCATTCGTGTCTAGTACAGGTCAAGGACAAGAAACCTCCACAGGAAAGGCTGCAGATTCTGAGGATACTGCAAGAGAATCCTTCTTCACTAGTCATGTGCATACTGCATTGATTAGTGATGACTTGGAACAATTGAATCCAGATGATCTTGAGGAGATGGATCTTAAATGGCAGATGGCTATGCTGAGCCTAAGGACCAAAAGATTCTTAAAAAGAACTGGTAGGACAAGTCTCAGTTTCAACAAAGGTGACAAAGCAGGATTTGACAAGACTAAAGTCAAGTGTTACAACTGTAACAACCTTGGTCACTTTGCAAAAGAATGTCCTCAACCAGACAAAAGATCAAAATCAACTGCTCTTGTGTCACAACAAGGACAAGGCTATGACTGGAGCTTCCAAGCAGAAGAGCATACTCAAAATCAAGCTCTCATGGCCTTTACTGACAACAAAACTGAGGTAAAATCTAAACCTTGTACCCCTGAATGTGCTAAAATTATTAAAAATCTAGAAAAAGAAAACACTAAATTAAATGAAGATCTAGCAAAAGCAATCAGAAGAAATCATGAGTTTGATAGTGTGATTGCTGATCAAGAACATCAAATAAAGGTGTACAAGATGATTGATCAACGGATCAAGGAAGAATTGCTTCAAGCTGTGGATGAGAAAGAGTTCTATGAAACAAAAAATAAAGAACTAACAAGTAAATTAGAAGAATGTCAGCTTGAAATTGAACAAAATAAATTAACAATTAAAAAGTTTGAAAGAAGCACTAAAATTCTAGATGAATTAACTAATAATCAAACTACAGAAAAGGTTGTTCATGGGGTGGGATATCATGCTGCACCACCTCCACATAAATTCATTCCTCCACTTAAAGACAGTTCAGAAAGAATCATTAATGAATTAAGAACTGAAAATCAAACTGAATCTAATACTGAAACATCTGAATCAAATGATTCTTCTGATGATGAGCAATCAATTGAATTTACAATATCTCAAACTGAATCACCAAAATCAATTGATACAAGTTTTCACACAGCTCAAAGTCCAAATGAGTCTCCTAAATATAATGCAGAAAATATACCAAAAATTCTAAAAAGAGGAAACCAAAGAAATAGAAACCAACTCTTAGAACAAAGAAAAACAATAAAGGCTCAAGAAAATAAATTAAAATGTGTTATTTGCAATAAAGTGAATCATTTAGCAAAGGATTGTCACTTCAATCCAATAAATTGCAAGGAGTTAAAGGAATTTAAAGTTTTTAAAGAAAAAGCAAAAACTCAAAGGTTAAAAGATACTACTGGTCCTTCAGTAGTAAATACAATAAAAACTCCAATTGCTGAAACTCCAAGATTTGGAAGAAGTGCACCAAGATTTGTGCAAAACAGAAGAGTTGGCAGCCCAAAGAACAGCAATTACTTCAAGAACAATGGAAAATCTAATCAAAATAAACAATATTTTAAATTTTCCAACACCAGTAGAAACTCAAACAAATTTACTACTGGTGTTAACCCTAATTATAATGCTGTATGGTACCAGTACAAGAATACTACTGGTAAAAACCCTAATTTCAAAAATACTACTGCTCCCAAAACAAATTTCAAAAACACTACTGGTGTTAACTCTAAAAACACTACTGGTCATTTTAAACATGGTAAGTACCCAAATACTACTGGTCCATCAGTAGTAAAGTATTCAAAAGCTAAAAACAATGGGTATAAACCAAGATCAGTAGGAAATTCTCACACCAGTAATAACTTCAAAAGGGCAGTAGTAAAACAAAACACCAGTACTAAACAAGTATGGTTACCAAAAGTGTTTAAAGATAAAACTCCCAAAGCCTATTTCTCAAAGGATGAACCCAAGACATATAAAGCTTGGGTTCCCAAACTTAACTAATCCTTTACTCATTTGTGCAGAGCATTCAGATCCCAGAAGAAGGAAGAACATGGCATATTGATAGTGGATGCTCAAGGCACATGACTGGAAATCTGCAAATTCTTAAAGATTTCAAGTCATTTGATGGAGGATATGTGGCATTTGGTGAGAATCCCCAGGGAGGTAAGATTACGGGTAAAGGTACTGTTTCTAATGGAAAAATTACCTTTGATGATGTATTTTATGTAGCTGAACTAAAATACAATCTTGTCAGTGTGTCTCAAGTTTGTGATAAAAAGAACAAGATTCTTTTCACAGATATTGAGTGCATCATTCTTTCTCCTGATTTTATTTTAAATGAAAAATATGTTGTTTTAAGAACTCCAAGGAGAAACAATGTGTATTGCCTGGATATAGGGGGAGAACTCATTTCTACAAATGAGGTCAACTGTTTTATATCCAAGGCAAACACCACTGAATCAGAACTTTGGCACAGAAGGATGTGTCACACAAATTTTAAAAACATGAATAATTTAGTAAAAAGAAATCTGGTAATTGGACTACCTCAAAAACAATTCATGTGTGATCATCATTGTGTTGCATGCCTAAAAGGTAAACAACACAAGACTTCTCATAAGTCCAAAACTGTGAACTCTATTTCTGTTCCTTTACAGCTCTTACATATGGACCTTTTTGGACCTACAAATGTAATGAGTATTGGAAAGAAACAATATTGTCTTGTTATTACTGATGACTTTTCCAGATATACATGGGTTTTCTTTCTCAGGACAAAGGATGAAACAAGTGAACTCATAAAGAACTTAATTATCAAACTGGAAAACACATCTGATCAAAAAGTGAAAGCCATAAGATGTGATAATGGCACAGAATTTAAAAATGCTAACTTAATTAACTTTTGTGATCTTAAAGGTATTGACAGGCAATACAGCTCACCTAGAACTCCACAACAAAATGGTGTAGCTGAAAGAAGAAATAGAACCATCATTGAAGCAGCAAGATCAATGCTAGCAGACTCAAAATTACCAATTACTTTTTGGGCAGAAGCTGTTAATACTGCTTGTTATGTTCAGAACAGAGTATTAATAGTGAAGCCACATTTTAAAACACCATATGAACTTTTCAATAAAAGAAAACCTTCTATAAGTTTCTTAAAATCATTTGGTTGTCCTTGTACTATTCTGATTACAAGAGAACAAATTGGTAAGTTTGACTGCAAAGCTGATGATGGAATATTTGTGGGATACTCTACTCAAAGTAAATCATACAGAGTATTCAACAAGAGATTAAGGATAATTGAAGAAAGCATCAATGTATCCTTTAATGAAAATGTTGCTAATGAACAAGGAAATGGTCCAGATTGGCTATTCAACATAGACAATCTAACCAAATCCTTTAATTCTAATATGAATTTCAATGCAGGTAATTCAAATTGTCTTAATCAAAAAGAAGGAACATCATCTATTAATACTGGTCTAGAAAATATGAGATACATAATTGTTGATACTGCTCCCATAGTTAATACTGATATCAGTAATAACTCAAATATTGAAAGCAGTAGTAACTCTGAGAATGAGGTCAGTAGTAATTCCAATACTACTGGTACCAGTAACAGTACTGAAAATACTACTGGTCCCAACAATAACCTAGATTCTCATGATACTACTGACACCAGTAACAACAACAATACTACTGATCCTAATGAAGATAATTCCAGTAGTAACTCTGACCAAGATGATGATGAACCAAACATCCATGACAATGAAGAATCACAAGATGAACAACTGCCTGAGACAAATGAGTCCAATCTTGAAAATCAACTAGTGGTTGATAAAGCTACAACTACAAGGACTCAAAAGAACCATCCATTAGACCTTGTTCTAAGTGATGTCAACTCACCACTACAAACAAGAAGCAAATTAAACAAAAGCTTAACTGCCAATATGTGTAATATAAGTTTAATTGCTAATGAATGTATGTATGAATGCTTTCTGTCTCAGGATGAACCAAAGAAGATTCAACAAGCAATGAAGGACTCAAACTGGATTGAGGCAATGCAAGAAGAACTCCTTCAATTTAAATTACAAGCTGTTTGGACACTTGTACCTCTACCCAAAGGAAAAAGAGCCATTGGAACAAGATGGATATTCAGAAACAAGAAAGATGAAAGAGGTATAGTGATCAAGAATAAAGCCAGACTAGTAGCCCAAGGATACACTCAAGAAGAAGGAATAGACTATGATGAAGTATATGCTCCTGTTGCTAGAATTGAAGCCATAAGGATATTTCTAGCATATGCTTCATTCAAGAAATTCAAAGTCTATCAAATGGATGTTAAGAGTGCTTTCCTATATGGGAAAATTGAAGAAGAGGTATATGTTTGCCAACCTCCAGGTTTTGAAGATCCAAAACATGGTGATTATGTGTTTAAATTGGATAAAGCTCTGTATGGCCTACATCAGGCACCAAGAGCATGGTATGACACATTATCATCATACTTATTGAAGAACAACTTTAAAAGAGGAGCCATTGATAAAACATTATTTACAAAGAAAGTCAAGAATGATATACTACTGGTACAAATCTATGTAGATGATATCATTTTTGGCTCAACCAATGATACATTGTGCAAAGAATTTGAAGAGCTGATGCAAATTAAATTCAAGATGAGCTCTATGGGTCCAATGAACTTCTTCCTTGGACTCCAAGTCAGTCAAAGAACTGATGGTATTTTGATAAATCAATCAAAATATGTCAAAGATATCTTGGAAAAGTTTGACTTGAAAGACAGTAAAAGTGCTAGTACTCCAATGGAAACACACAAACACCTACATCCTGATGTTGAGGGGGAGGATGTAGATGAACACTTATATAGATCAATGATAGGCTCTTTGATGTACTTAACTGCATCAAGACCTGACATTATGTATAGTGTTTGTGTGTGTGCAAGATATCAAGCAAGACCCAAAGAACTACACTTACAAGCGGTTAAAAGAATATTCAGATACTTGAAAGGCAAACCATCACTAGGTCTATGGTATCCACATGACTCACCCTTTGAACTAATAGCCTATACAGATAGTGATTATGGAGGTGAATGTCAAGATAGAAAATCCACTACTGGTGGATGTCAATTCTTTGGATCAAGACTGGTGTCATGGCAATGTAAGAAGCAAACAAATGTATCAACATCTACTGCTGAAGCAGAATATGTAGCTGCATCTGCTTGCTGTGCTCAAGTACTGTGGATTCAAAATCAACTTCTAGACTTTGGTATCTCTATCCTTAAAACTCCTATTTTTATTGATAATCAAAGTGCTATTAGTATTGTGAATAATCCAGTAAAACATTCAAAAACTAAACACATTGAAATAAGATTTCACTTTATAAGAGATTGTAATGAAAAGAAATTAATCAAAGTAGTTAAAATCCATACTGATGATCAATTAGCAGATCTTTTTACAAAAGCATTTGATGTAGGAAGATTCAACTTCTTGGTTAGCAGTATTGGAATGATTTTAATAACTTAAAATCTCACTTAAAATCATGTGTAAAGTTAGTGTTGTAAAATATTATTTTCTTAAGTGTTTTACTACTGGTATTGCTGTACTACTGGTGTGAAAGTGTATGCACAAAATATTACTGGTAATTCATTACTACTGGTGTATTTTAGGTTTACACAAATACTACTGGTAAGTCAGTACTACTGTTATTCACATATACTACTGGTCTTGTATGTCAATTGTTACTACTGATGTCTATAGTTACTACTGATGTCAAAATCCTTAGTCACTACTGATGTTAGTAGATACTACTGACGTTTTACTACTGATATCTTATTCACTACTGGTCTTTCATAAACACAATTACCGAACTAACCCCCATGAAAATAACCGTTATGTTATGATTCGAAGGATATTTTCGTAGTTTTGCAGGTTTAATCGAAAGATATAAAAGGCGGCAGACGATTAATTAAGCATTATCTTCACTTCGGTTCTCTAAACACCTCTCGATAAACCCTAGTTTACGATCAAAAACACTTCATCTGTAACAAAATTCTTGCAAAATCTCAACAACAATGGCAACTTTACAAACTCTCGATGTGCAAACCGATCTCAAATACTCAGAATTTCACAATATGGTTGCATTCTTAAAGAATCCCGACGGAACAAAAGATTTCCGTCCGATCGTAAAATTTTTGAGAAATTCATATATACAGTTTGCCTTAACTGTAAAACCAAAATCATATCAACAGCACTTGGTGGATTTCTGGACCAATGCTGAGCGAACAGAAGGAACAAAATCATCAATGATAAAATCTAAAGTAGATGGAAAGCACATCACAGTAACAGAACAATCAATCAGACACCATCTACAATTACACGATGATTCAGGTATGACTACTCTTCCTAAGGAATACATTGCTGAAATTTTGAATAAAATGGGATATGAGGGAAGACTCAATATAGTTACTTTTCAAAAGGGTCTTCTCTCCCCACAATGGAAATTTTTAATACATACCATTCAGCATTGTATTTCTCCAAAAAGAAGTACTTGGAATGAGTTTAATAAGGCAATAGCCTCTGCTGTTGTCTGTTTATGCACAGACCAAGTATTTAATTTTTCATACATGATATTTGATGGTATGTTGGGAAATCTTAGTTCTTCTAAATTTTTAATGTATCCCAGATTTCTACAACATATCATAAACTGTGAATTGCAAAACTTGTCAACTCCTAAAAACATTTTTCTATTACCTGAGTTGAACAAGAAAGTTTTCTCAAATATGAGAAAACAATTTAAATTTTCGGGCAAGGAAACCCCTCTGTTTCCTAACATGATCAAAGATCAACCCAATATTGGAGAGGGTTCAACCATTGCTACAACCCAAGTTGAACCTCAACCCACTCCATCACCCCCAAATACAGCCCAAACACCAATCCAAATAGCCACTCAATCACCAACCCAAACAGAAGTCATGAATGTGTCCCAGGAACTTGATATAAATCTGCAGAGTGCTACTCTTCACTCTGTGGAAGACCTACCAGACAAAACCAAAAACATTTCCTCAATTTATAAAAGAAAGAAACTTTCTTCAAAGGACACCAGGGGACAAATCGAGTCACACCCCAGGCTCAAAGAGTTGTCCTCCAAGGAGGAGAGAGGACATGAGGGGAGGGCTTTCACTACTGATGCCCCAAAGGTGGGTGCACAGGACAGTGAAAACATCTTTAGGACCCAAACCTCGGCAACTTTGAGTGATGACTCTTTTGAGGAGTTACTCAAAGGACCCCGGTGCCAAGAAACCACAAGGGGGGGCATCTCTGCTTCTTCTAGGAAGAAGAGAATGTCTAAAAGACCCAATGAATCACCAAGCAGTGATGAGGGCAGATCTGTGGAATTGATGGAAAGGAAGGAAAACCTTAAAACCAATGTACCTGTTAGTGAGCCCGATGATCTTGCTAGATGGAGTGAGGGCAGTATTAAAATCACCCAATTGACGGCTAAAGTGGATTCCTTGGAATCCACTGTACAAAATTGCCATATATACTTAACTAACCAAGGGAAAACCATGGCTGCAATGAAAAGGCATGTCAACACCATCAACAGAAGGATGAGATTATATGAGCACAGGCTTTATCAACAAGCCAAAATCATCAGACAATTGAAGAAAAAGATTGTTGATAGTGAGGCTCCACCAGTTGAGCTCACTAAGGGGGAGAAGGACAATATACAGACAATGATTGATGAATCTATAGCAGCAGCAGCATCCTCCCTTTTAAATCTAAAAGAAACAAATGTTGATGAAGGCCCAGAGATGATGGTGACAGAAGAAGAGCCTATTACTACTGCTACAATGGAAGAACAAGTTGAAAAGGAAATACCAGTAGTAACCTCTACTACTGATATTATAGCAGTAGTAAATAAAGAAAAGGAATTAATAGCAGCAAATACTACTGATGCCCTATCAGTAGTAACTCCTGAAGTAACACCAGTAGTAACTACTCTAGTTACTACTGAAGAGGAAGAACTACATTTTCCAGAGCTTATTGAAAGAGAGAGACATGTCATCATTACCAAACCACCAACACCTGATCAACCACTTATCATACCTGACATTGATGATAATGTGAATTGGTTTGAGGTTGATGAATGTTCACTTCCTCCACATCCAAAAATACTTCAACAAAATGAACTTAGAACATTTTCTCCTTCAGTTATAATAAGTGGAGTGCCAGACATGAAATATATTCCACCTCCACCTTCAGCACACATTGGAAAGGGTAAAGAGATATATGATGAAGATTATCCAAACAGAGCTCTTGGTCATCACATGGTAAACAAGATTAATCATGTAAGAGCAGAAAAGCAATCCAGATGGAGAATTAAACACAGAAAATTTTTGGAGAAAGTGGAAATGTATCAAGCTTTAGTAGAAAAGAAAAAGAAAGTTCAAAGTACAACTACTGTTCAAATACCTGCTCAAATTAAAGATGTTCAGATAGAAGCCCAAGAAGCAGAGTTCAAAAGGCTTAGAAAAGTAGAAGAGGAACATCTAAACTGTCTAGAAGATCTTGTAGCAGAATGCAAAAGAACAAAAGATGATTTACCAGATGATATATTTGAACAGAAGTCTCTTATGATAGACTTTCTAAAGACAAAAGGTCACAGTGCAAAATCTTTTGGAAGAATGAAGATGATAACCATAATTGAAAAATACTGCACTGCAAAGAAAAGAGACTTGGCTGAACAAGAAGCTGAAGAGTCAAAGAAAGTTAAAGCCAAAACTTTAGTACCAATCAGCTTAAATTTGCTCAAAGCTGGTAGTGTTTCAACTGTTGGTAATACTTCAACTCCCCAATCACTGAAAAGAAAATCTGTTGATCAAGAACAAAGCTCTAAGAAGAAATCAAAACAACAAATTATACCTGTTCTTGAAATGCCAGTTGCTCCTCTACAGAACAATCCAATTCTTAACTGGAGAGTGATGCAGAATAATGTCATAGAAGTCATAAGGGAAGACAAAGTAGTACAAAGATTCACTGGATGGTTACCCTTAATCAGATCATGTTCAAGAAGTGATGTAATCAAACTTTTGATTATTGGGAAACCAAGAATGACAAAGAAATCATGGAAAGAATCTGGAGCTGGATATTTGACTAGAATGATAGATGCTGCATTTTATCCAGATAATTATCCAGAACAATTTACAAATCCAGGTAATGTATGTGCTTGGAATGTCATTCCTACTGCAAATATGTACTTCTTTGAGAAATCAGGCAAAGTGTGTGAACTGTACTTATATGAGAAAGAATATCCACATTCTGAGAAGACTATGTATCAGATATTCATAAACACTTTGATGAAACCATATGATGCTGTTATGTTCCAAAACAAACTGAATTATTTTACAAAGAGGAACAGCAGATATATTATTGAACAACGGCTTCAACAGAATCAAAGAACTCTTGAGAAAAGAAGAAAAGAACAAGAGGAACAAAAGAAACTTGATTGATTAAAAGATAATCAATAAGTTTAGGGGGAGATTGTTGGAGCAAAACACAGATCAACTTATTACTGATGCTGCAGTTAGTACTGACATACTTAGTACTGATGGGGCAGAACATATTACTACTGATGAAGTTGATGCTGGTGTAAACTATAACTAAAGTTACTACTGATCAAGCTTATTGAAGATACTACTGATCATTGTAGTTACTACTGACGTTGATTATGGACTTACTACTGATCACCAAGTATACTACTGATGTTACTTATTTACTACTAGTGATTGCAGTTACTACTGATACGCGTTTTTGGAAGATATCAAGTCCGAGATCTTCGTATAGATAGTTATAGAATGTAAATCAATGTATATTATTATTATTCGATGTAAATCAAGTCCTAGAATAACTAGGGTAAATAGTTTAGCTTCAAGGACTACTATAAGTATGTTCCTTACGAATTGTAAACGTACGTGTGTATTGTTAACTCAATAATATACATTGAAGCTTTTTGTGAAACTGTGTTCTTAATATTCTTGTTTATTGTTCATACAGTTCATTGTTCTTAATTATTGATATAGTGTTGATCCGCTGCAACTTCTATCATCAATTAGATCTAAGGTGTTTATTAACTTGTCTATAGTTAATCGATCCTGACACCAATCGTACTTTTGTATAGTAAAGTCTACATAAAAAAAAAAAAAGAATTAGTTTTAATTGTAATAAAAAAAAAGGCTATAGACACAGCTTGTTAATGTAATACGTATGGCGCATATAAAATAAATTAATCTTATTGATTAACAATATACCAATCCTTAGGGGGTGCTTGACATTGTGTTTTGACAGTAATATAGAATAATCAAAATCAGATAATCAGTTAAATTATCTAGAAATTAGTATCAAATAAATACCCAACACGATAAGGATCATAAGTGCCTTCAAGTGTGAAATCTAAAACATCTTGTTGCTGCAAGAATCTACGATGCCTTAAATTATCTCTATCTCTAAGTTCGCTCAATTCCATGTGATCGTTGTATGGAAAAGCTCTCTCCAGCTTAAGACTCGCCGGATAATTACAAAGAACCACCACTCCCTGCAACAACACCGCCACAACAACGCCGGAAAATGTCAAAGTTGCCGCAATATTAGAAGCCCACATCCCAAGACCCTGCTTCTTTTAGGGACTCTCATTAAACAATAATTTTGCAACAAAAACTCAGATTAACTATACACATATATATATAATGTACAGATTATTGCATGAATTGCGAGTTTGTGTAGATATGATTACGGCAAAAGATTCAAGATAATGATTTAGAGGATTTCGGAACCAATTTTGATAATGTTGGATTGATGAAATGTGAAATCCATTTTGGTTGTGTAGAAAACATTGGTGTTTGATGAACGACAACAACCACCCCTAAATTTGAAACGGCATGAAATCGCACCTATCAATATTTGGTAGATACGATAGCAATCCCGTTTTACATTCCTAAAATATCTGTCGCCATGCATGAAAATCTTAACTTTAAGTAAATTGCATAAACAGTCCATAAACTATTCATATATTTTTTCTTTATCTACTAATTGTCTAATTTTAAGTAAATTTAATAAACAGTCCACAACAAACTATTAATATATTTTCTTCTTAATCTACTAATAATTATCTTATCTCTAACTCATCAGTTTTGCTACATCAACGTCATCCTTACTTGTTCAATATTTATTAAAATTACATTTGGTCAATAATTCTATCTCATTACACTTAAACCATATCGTTGATATAAATCACCAACAATCTGGTGATCGATTATAATGCATAGATAATACATCATAATATGAAAAAAAGTTAAATAGTATATTCTCCGCGTCTCACTCTAATCTTTATTTAGTTTTGAAAATTGGTGGTTCCATCTTGAAGGACAATGTTTGGCTGTTGATAGATCGTTAGCCATCCTTTTATAACCTTGATCTGTTCCATACGTTGTGCAATCAACCATTCAGGATCATTAGATGTTGGAGTATGCAAATCCGAGCAATGGTGACCTAATTATTTCCATAAGAAAAACACAAAATTGGATTTCCATAAGGGATTATGTAATGTTAAAGGTAAATTAAAGTTAATGAAGGGATCTTTGTGTGTATATAAGAGAGTTAGAAGGATGAAAATGCAAATCCCTTTATGTTTTTTAGCCTAATTACGCAAGCTTACAGTAATGTAACAATACAAACGTTAACCCCAAATTATAAACACGGAAAATAAAAGAAAATAAAAATGCAAAAAGTGGTGTCACGTACCTTCTTCTGTATATATAGCAACTACACTATCTGATATGTTTTCAAGAACACTGTCATTTTAAAAATTAAGAAGAATCCTTGAGAAATTGCAAGTAATTTTATGATATTGTACATGTTAAACGAATTTTTACCCTCCAGAACTATACGGGTCTCGCAGTCCATTGGAAAAGATAATGTTACTTGCAAATTTGTTCAACACATTTTTTATATCCTACCAAAAATAAAAGGATTAACCATATAACAATAGAAATATATATTTCACGATCAGGAAAAAATAAAATAAAATAATTTACATAGCCTCCGAACTCCACTTGGGCCCAAAAAGGTCTCGGGATAACTCCAAACACATCTTCACATTCTCTTGTGAAGTTAGCCATATTAAAAGTCTTAGCTTGAAACATTGTATCATTTTCACCACGTCCCATGGGCATTACCATTTCTGTACACGACTACATAAAACACAAATCGTATAACATATTAAAAATCATACAAAAACATTTGTTACACACTTACAATTATAAACGTGTCTACCTGCCAATCCCATCCAAAATCCTTGCTTATACTGTCGTGAGAAACCGGATGGCATCTTTGCCCGTAAACCGCATTGTATCCGGCCATTATTTTGTCTAAAACATACGTCTCGTTACCGAGTGCATCACAAGCATTGCAAAACGTGTGTAGGGTATCATCGTCATTATACTGAGCCATATGATTATATCGGTTCTCCAAATTGTCCTTGAGGTCTTGTGTTGTGTTCAACGGTCTATAGATGAAAACATTATAGTTATAATTGAGATATAAAACTACAAAATTTAGTGAGAGTAATATATAATAGGGAAAATTTCTTATATATCCTTGTAAAAGTAATAAATTATTTTTATATCCTTTCAAAATTTAAAAATTATTTTTATATCCTTTAAAATTTTTGAATTATCTTTATATCCTTCCAAACTTTTACAATTATCCTATATATCCAAAAACCTATTTTATTATTTATTAAATCATTATAATATCAATAACCATTATTATCAACTTTATCTATTTAAACAATTACTATATTACCCTTATTATATCTAAGGCTAAGCTTAAGCCTAAACATAAATTAAATGGTAGATTCACCATATATGAGAATGAGTTTCTGTTCGTATATCAAATTCATAACTTGGGATATTATTAAACACTTTAGATAATGAAGAAGGGGCTTTTATTAGATATTTGATTTGGGATATTATTCTTCCCTATAGTCCAATAAATCTGACGATTGTCTATTCCAATAATATAAGAACGGCGAAGAAATCATAATTACTTGTATAAAATGTTAATAAAACCTTTTAAGAGATTTAAACTTCAATTTCATGAACGTGATATAAGGAAGTTTCATGAATTTGATATGTCTGCCGTATATTCATTCCAATCCACCATTTAATTTAGGTTTAAGTTTAGATTTAGATATAATAAGGGTAATATAGTAATTATTTGAATAAATAAATTTGATAATAATTGTAACACCGCAAAATTTAGGAAGTGTTTTTTTTTTTAAAAAAAAAAAATGCCCGAAGGCGATTATGTTATTCTCTAGGTTAGTTTAGTTTAGTTTACAAACAAGGTCCCACATTAAGCTTCCAAAATGAACATTACTTAAACAATACAAAAACGGTGTCACTTAAACGACATGGCTCACTTTTTTCAAAACATAACAAACTGAGCTTGGTCAATCATCCCGTCCAAAGCACCGATCACCTGAAAAGATTCAACGAGGGAGGGATTAGCACAAAGCTAAGTGAATGAATATAATCTATAAATTCTGTAAAGCCCAACAAGCTGGCATAGACATCTCTACTATCTAAAGGCCACCTAACCACGTATCACTGTTCCCTAAAACACGGAAGTTATAAAACATCTCCGGTTGGGTCATCACTTAAACCCGGAAGTTTAAATAAACATCTCCGGTTGGGTCATCGCTGGAACACGGAAGTTTAAATAAACATCTCCGGTTGGGTCATCGCTGGAACACGGAAGTTTAAATAAACATCTCCGGTTCGTTCAAGAAGATCGGGGTCCTACCGGAGCCTTAAACCATGGTCGGCCAAACCACGGTAACCGATAGCGGTTCGTGACCAACACCCGGGCAACTCCCTCCTCTTGACCATGCAACAAATACAGGTAAGGTCGGATACCCTTTAGTCGACACCCATTGCCCAGCGCACTGACTTCTCAAACCTCGGTCACCAAGTCAAACCGAGTTGTAGCTACCCGTCGAGCCAAGTCTCTTCACCTATGTGCACAAGGTCATGTATGGTATTCCCTAACACTAGGCATACAAAGCAAGTAAACCAGCCACGAAAAACACCGCGAAAACGTCACAACTGAGTTCCCAATCGCGAACTCCAGTTCACGATCGCGAACTAGAGTTCGCGACGTGAACTATGATCGTGAACTCTTCGCGACGACTAACAAATTTCTCTGGACCGACTTCCCGATCGCGAACTAGGTTCGCGTCGCGAACTCCCCTCATCTGGCGATTTCCTGCATTTTTTACCAAGTATGCATATACCGAACCAATTGTGACTGAACACAAGTTGGAGATTAAATCCACTCACCGAAACCTTCCACTTGCCGAGCTCAGAGGTCTAATGTTTCTGAGTCCCGATCCCGATTCCTGTACACCAAAGGAATACCGAATTAGTATATAATTCCTCCGAATTATAAACAATGTTAAATATACATTTAACAATAACACTTGCACTAACTAGACAACCAAACACCTAAATCACCATATGAACATGTCATGACCATTTACACTTACACAACAAGTCAACTAGTCATTTTGCAAGTCTTACACCCAAACGGGTCAAACCGGATTATTAAACAATAATACTTCCTACAACTATAATCATATCATCAACTTGCCATTTATCAATTGTTATTAATAACATTTCTAACAAACACTTATACTTGCACAATTCAAGTTTCTTAAGTTACTTTACTACCCATTGGCCCAAACGGGTCAAAACCCGAGCATGACTATAACACTTCCAATTTCCATCAATTAGCACAAAATTCTATAACTTAACAAGTCATAATCATGTAACAATTCATCCAGCTCAAAGTTACCAACAATCCATGTATTTCACTTCCAAATTACTAGTTAACCATTTTTAACTAAAAACATCCAAACACAACTACAAATGCTATAATCTACCATTTAGCAAATCATAACTAATTAATCACTCTAACAAGTTCATAACTATCACAACCCAACTATTTTACTTCAAAATCATAAGTTATAACTTTTGACCCAAATCATCCAAACACTAGCTATCAAATCTCACCAAAACTTGACATAATCCACAACTAACATATTTGACATATTATCACTTCCTACATATTAATTCAACCCACAATAACATTAAAACCCATATTAAGTCAAGTTAGAAGCATAATCCAAAACCACACAATTGATACACACACACACACACACACGAACACACACACGAACACACACCCACACACACACACATGTGTACATTTTGCTAAAAAGGTTGTACCTTATGCTAAAATACTTGTACCCATACAACAAAACATGTCAAACTTAGTATAAATACTTAACCTACCATCTAACACAATAATCACCAACCAAATCTCAAGAACACATAAACCCTAATTTATCAACTATCATGGAATCGAAAATAAACACATATAGGTTGAAGCTTACCTCAAGAGCTTTCCAAAAACGTGTTCGGATTAAAGATTGGCCAAGAAACGAGCTATGGGTCTTCAAGATAACTCAAGAACACAAAAGGGTTTTTAGAGAGATGTTAGAGAGAGAGAGGAGAGAGACGTATGGAGAGGGAGTGAGATGGAGAAAGATTGGTGAAAGAAAAGATGGGTTTTCCCCATCTCTAAGTGCTGCTCAAAACAAGGGATGGGGCCCACTAGACCCCTTTTCCATTTTTAACAAATACAATACAAAAGTCCCTTTCATAGTTAATTTATTTAAAATACCAAACGGGCTCCAATTTTAAAAACGAAAGCATTTCTAGAGACGATATTAAAAGGAGAATCCAAAGATATAAAAATCACATTTTCATTTAAACATTTCAGAAAATAGATATTTTAATCCCTTGATTAAAATATCACAAAAGGATAAAAAGTCAAACCATTCATTTAACACTTAATCAATTCATTCCACATATGGTCAAATAGATATTTTCAAATATCAAAATATACCTAAAACATCTAGGCCGGTTTTAGGATGTTACAACTCTACCCTCCTTAAAAAGGATTCCGTCCCCGGAATCCAACAACAATATTCAAATAGCAAGTATTAATCACAATACGTCTACCACTCTATTCCAATCAATGTCATGCATACATGCTGAATCAAAACATCACATCCAATTTATCATACACTTCATACCGTACTTAGCAATTCCAACTTTTCCATATTATGTTCCCGCAAAACATCGACATTTCAATTAACAATCACTTCATTTCTGTAGTCTACATTTACTCCAAATAATCTCATTACTCATATAACATTTACCATTCATAACAAGTTAGCATTCTTCATGCCATAATAGTTAATCAACTAGCATAAGTTACAACATAATTTCCATACACAAGGTCACACAATTATTTCAAGTCTCAAATACCTACCCGTTTTCTTCCTTATCCTATCAAAATTTACAATCTTGCACGGTTTAACTCGTTAAACGACCCATAATTTTAAGAATTTCCAATAAAAATTTCCGGTCTTAATCAACTAATTTCAAAAAAATACACTTTCTTAACATAAAGTCACATCAATTTTGCATACTAGGCACGTACTGGTCAAAATCAAGCAATTCATCGTGACACCATCAAAGTCCTTAGTTAACAATACTTCTAATAATCATATATTATTCCATGCTTAATTGGCCCTATTACACGGGGGACACAATTTCACAAAGTCAAGTTGCACGTTTTGACAAAACAAGTCGAAGTCTACACAATTCAAGTCTACCCCACATATTTCGTTACGATCATGGCAATACAAATGGCAACATCTTTTATACCCAATTAGTCATACCTATGACCTAACAGATCAAAACAAGTTTTATTACATCCATAACATGTTAAAGTAATCAACAAACCCAACTTATACAGTTAACAACGATTATCATCATAATCACGGTCTAACAACTAATTGCATCCAATCAAGTCTTGACACTAATTACCTTTAACGGGTCAACATTAAGAAATTTATCATAACGATTTCAAACATACAATTCACAGTTCATTAACATGTCAAACTCATGTGATGACTAATAAGCATTTTCAATTACGTGACAACTTTTACTTAGACTTCAAGTCAACCATTCACAATTCAACTAGTCCTTAACTCTTACCTATTAACATCCAAATAGCATGATAATTTTCATCAATTCAATTCACAATTAAGCATAAATAACTTTTATCATTTCTCTCATGATATTCGATTTAGAAACATAACTCTTAAGTCATAAAACTCAAAATCTCAATTTGACCACTTTCATTACAATCCATAAAACATCATTATCACTTCGAGTAATTTAACAAAAGTTACCAATTTAAACTATGATCAATTTTTTTTTAACATAAATCATTTATATACAATCATTTAAATCTAAACACTAGATTTAAGTTTAAATCACATTTTCAAACTCTTCTCAAATAATTTCATAATCAATGCAAATCATTTAACAGTCTCTTTTATCTCCAATTATTACTATCACAAGACAACTCAAAATAATCTACACATACAGTTCATTAGTCACTTTTCAGACTCCAAATTTAACATAGAAACCAATCAGGTTTGCATCATAACATTTCAGGTCATTCCAACATTTTTATCACTGACTATCTGCCACAATTACTGTCTATAACAAAAGCAAACATCAATTTGTTCACATTTCACAACATTTCTGATTCTCACTATACAAGTCACTACATGTGACCCAACATGTCACAATAAAATTCCACTTTTTCACATAACAAACACTAGTCCTACTTGGACTATTCAATTCACGCATACAATTCCATCCATTTTAATTACAAGCATCGCATTCCCACAGTTTACAATAGTTACTATTATACTCAATTTGATCCATGGTCACATATGTTGTGACGGAAACCGACATACAACCGATTCTCTTCGCTTCTCCTAAAGTGAAGGAACAAACAACAGTTACAATCAACTTATCACCAATTCGCACAAAATGGAAACAAGTAACTTTAACTACCGGGACACTATGTGTGTCCCGACAACCAAGAAAAGAAACAATCATTTATAATTTTTAATTCATAACTTTAATTAACTAGACTAATCCATACATCATATCACTCTAAACTTAGTCCAAGTTTCAATGAAAGGAACATGTAAGCATACATCACTTATATCTACAAAACTTCTGACACATAAGATGTATCTCAAATCAACAAGCAATCAATTATTCTAATTCGAGTGACATAACACACCACGGGTAAGCAATTCAGTTCATCACAACATTTCACAAGTCCTAATTAAGCGATCTACTCAATTACTAATTTTACATGAACACAAGTATTGAGTTTATAAAAACATACCCGAGTAGTCACTGTCAGTGACATCAGCACTCTTTCTTTTCCTTTCTACAGTTGATGAAGATTCCCCGACCACCACCGCACATGACCCAGAATTCACTTTCTTTATCAAAGGACATTTACTCTTTTCATGTCCCTCACTTTGACAATTCCAACACACAACCCGTGGAAACTCACAATCCTTACCCTCGTGCCCAAATTGACCACATCTAATGCACTTCATGGTCTGAGCAGTGCACGCCCCCGAATGAGCGGACTTACATTTACGACACCATGGGTTCTTTTGACCTGATATACGAACAGACTGTTTAAGACTCACGTTCCCCGGTGGTTTATAAGTATCTGGTTGTCCCAACCCTAGAGGTGACTGAATTCCCAACTGTGGGTACGGATAAAATTCCTGAGGTGGAAGTGGGTGATTTATTTGAGGGGGAGAGGGTGGGTTCATTTGTGGCGGAAATGGTTAATTTGTTAGTGGTTGTGTTGATGGGGAGGTAAGAAGCAATGTGGCAAGGATCGAGGGTGTCATTCCTTTGATTAGTCGTTGTTGTTGTTGCACCTGATTTCTTAACTCATGCACTTGGTTTTCTAACGCCTTAATATGTGCATCCCGGTCAATCTCCACATTGTTACTTGGGGTAGCAGTTTTCTCTGGGTTAAGGTGGTCGGGTTCTCTTTATCTGTCATATCTGATACCAAGTTGTAACACCGCAAAATTTAGGAAGCGTTTTTTTTTTTTAAAAAAACAAAAAATGCCCGAAGGCGATTAGGTTATTCTCTAGGTTAGTTTAGTTTAGTTTACAAACAAGGTCCCACATTAAACTTCCAAAATGAACATTACTTAAACAATACAAAAACGGTGTCACTTAAACGACATGGCTCATTTTTTTCAAAACATAACAAACTGAGCTTGGTCAATCATCCCGTCCAAAGCACCGATCACCTGAAAAGATTCAACGAGGGAGGGATTAGCACAAAGCTAAGTGAATGAATATAATCTATAAATTCTGTAAAGCCCAACAAGCTGGCATAGACATCTCTACTATCTAAAGGCCACCTAACCACGTATCACTGTTCCCTAAAACACGGAAGTTATAAAACATCTCCGATTGGGTCATCACTTAAACCCGGAAGTTTAAATAAACATCTCCGGTTGGGTCATCGCTGGAACACGGAAGTTTAAATAAACATCTCCGGTTGGGTCATCGCTGGAACACGGAAGTTTAAATAAACATCTTCGGTTCGTTCAAGAAGATCGGGGTCCTGCCGGAGCCTTAAACCATGGTCGGCCAAACCACGGTAACCGATAGCGGTTCGTGACCAACACCCGGGCAACTCCCTCCCCTTGACCATGCAACAAATACAGGTAAGGTCGGATACCCTTTAGTCGACACCCATTGCCCAGCGCACTGACTTCTCAAACCTCGGTCACCAAGTCAAACCGAGTTGTAGCTACCCGTCGAGCCAAGTCTCTTCACCTATGTGCACAAGGTCATGTATGGTATTCCCTAACACTAGGCATACAAAGCAAGTAAACCAGCCACGAAAAACACCGCGAAAACATCACAACTGAGTTCCCAATCGCGAACTCCAGTTCACGATCGCGAACTAGAGTTCGCGACGTGAACTATGATCGTGAACTCTTCGCGACGACTAACAAATTTCTCTGGACCGACTTCCCGATCGCGAACTAGGTTCGCGTCGCGAACTCCCCTCATCTGGCGATTTCCTGCATTTTTTACCAAGTATGCATATACCGAACCAATTGTGACTGAACACAAGTTGGAGATTAAATCCACTCACCGAAACCTTCCACTTGCCGAGCTCAGAGGTCTAATGTTTCTGAGTCCCGATCCCGATTCCTGTACACCAAAGGAATACCGAATTAGTATATAATTCCTCCGAATTATAAACAATGTTAAATATACATTTAACAATAACACTTGCACTAACTAGACAACCAAACACCTAAATCACCATATGAACATGTCATGACCATTTACACTTACACAACAAGTCAACTAGTCATTTTGCAAGTCTTACACCCAAACGGGTCAAACCGGATTATTAAACAATAATACTTCCTACAACTATAATCATATCATCAACTTGCCATTTATCAATTGTTATTAATAACATTTCTAACAAACACTTATTCTTGCACAATTCAAGTTTCTTAAGTTACTTTACTACCCATTGGCCCAAACGGGTCAAAACCCGAGCATGACTATAACACTTCCAATTTCCATCAATTAGCACAAAATTCTATAACTTAACAAGTCATAATCATGTAACAATTCATCCAGCTCAAAGTTACCAACAATCCATGTATTTCACTTCCAAATTACTAGTTAACCATTTTTAACTAAAAACATCCAAACACAACTACAAATGCTATAATCTACCATTTAGCAAATCATAACTAATTAATCACTCTAACAAGTTCATAACTATCACAACCCAACTATTTTACTTCAAAATCATAAGTTATAACTTTTGACCCAAATCATCCAAACACTAGCTATCAAATCTCACCAAAACTTGACATAATCCACAACTAACATATTTGACATATTATCACTTCCTACATATTAATTCAACCCACAATAACATTAAAACCCATATTAAGTCAAGTTAGAAGCATAATCCAAAACCACACAATTGATACACATACACACACACACACGAACACACACCCACACACACACATGTGTGTACATTTTGCTAAAAAGGTTGTACCTTATGCTAAAATACTTGTACCCATACAACAAAACATGTCAAACTTAGTATAAACACTTAACCTACCATCTAACACAATAATCACCAACCAAATCTCAAGAACACATAAACCCTAATTTATCAACTATCATGGAATCGAAAATAAACACATATAGGTTGAAGCTTACCTCAAGAGCTTTCCAAAAACGTGTTCGGATTAAAGATTGGCCAAGAAACGAGCTATGGATCTTCAAGATAACTCAAGAACACAAAAGGGTTTTTAGAAAGATGTTAGAGAGAGAGAGGAGAGAGACGTATGGAGAGGGAGTGAGATGGAGAAAGATCGGTGAAAGAAAAGATGGGTTTTCCCCATCTCTAAGTGCTGCTCAAAACAAGGGATGGGGCCCACTAGACCCCTTTTCCATTTTTAACAAATACAATACAAAAGTCCCTTTCGTAGTTAATTTATTTAAAATACCAAACGGGCTCCAATTTTAAAAATGAAAGCATTTCTGGAGACGATATTAAAAGGAGAATCCAAAGATATAAAAATCACATTTTCATTTAAACATTTCAGAAAACAAATATTTTAATCCCTTGATTAAAATATCACAAAAGGATAAAAAGTCAAACCATTCATTTAACACTTAATCAATTCATTCCACATATGGTCAAATAGATATTTTCAAATATCAAAATATACCTAAAACATCTAGGTCGATTTTAGGATGTTACAATAATGATTATTGATATTATAATGATTTAATAAATAATAAAAAAGTTTTTGGATATAAAGGAAATTTTTAAATGTTTGGAAGGATATAGGAATAATTCAAAAGTTTAAAAGAATATAGAAATAATTTTTAAATTTTGAAAGGATATAAAAATAATTTATAACTTTTACAAGGACATATAAGAAATTTCCCCTATATAAATAAGTTAATAATATTTAGAGGATTATTAAAATGTCACAACTTACAAGTAGGGGTGAGCATAAAAACTGAAAAACCGAAACCAAACCGTTAAAACCGACAAAACCAAACCGTTAAAACCGAAACCATTTCAAAACCGGCGGTTTGGTTTTAGATTTTGAAAAAACCGATGGATTCGGTTTGGTTTCGGTTTTAACCAAAAACCGCTCCATTAAGAAACCGCCCCGTTAATATTTAATATATTATATATTTTTTTTTAATTTTATATTTATTAAATAGAAGTCGACCTATTTAAATATTTGAAAGTCCATCTACCATGGTTCATTAATGTTTATATCGTTATTATATGTTACAAAATACGCTTATAATTTGAATTTTGGGCTGGAAAATGGTATTCATTGTTGAAATATATTATTAGGCATTGAAGTTAATGCTATAAATTAGATATTGTTACTGAAATTTGTATGTAATTTTGGAAAAATGAAGATTAGTGCATGAAATTATATATCAATGTTTTAAACGAGGTGGATTCGGTTTCAAAACCGAAACCGAACCGTTAAAGGCTAAAAACCGCTAAAACCGAAACCGTTAGAAACCGAAACCATTGGGTTTGAATATCCTAAAACCGATATTAGCGGATCGTGTTCGGTTTGAGCCTAAAACCGCCCCAAACCACCACATACACACCCCTACTTACAAGCATGTGTTGAATATATGTGAAAGGGTGAAAAGCCCATTGGGCTCAGCCGCTACCCTGTCAATTTCGAACCAAGAGTCCCTAATGGTTTTGTAGCAAGTCTCACTTGTACTCTGTGAATTAAAAGTTGTATCAAAAATTTCTCGAGATATTTTATAGGGTAAATGTCAGAAATTATCCATGTGGTTTTGCATTTTCAGCTTTTTTATCCCTAAACTTTTTTTTTCGGGATTTTTATCCTCGTGCTCTTTAAAATTCTGGATTTTTATCCTTCCGTCCAATTTGACTGTTAAATAACGAAATATGCTAAAAAGTGGGGGTGTTTTCGTCCTTTTCTTTTTTCCCATTTCTTTTTTCTCTTTTTTTTCATCTTCTTCCTCTTTCAAACCCTAATAAAAGATTTACAGATCTGAACCCAAATTCTCTCTCTACAAATCTGATGAAACCCGCCACCAAATTCATCCTCCTCCACCCTCCCAAATTCTACCTCTTTCAAACCCTCTTCATCATCTTCTTCCCCATTCTTCAATCTATTTCAAAGATCTAAAATCTGGGTTTCTTCCAACTAAATCCTCCGATTTCAAGCATAAAATTTGAGAATCCACCATCCTTCAACAATTGTGAATACAAAACATGTTATGATTTTGTTTTTAAAACCTTCATCCTTCAAACCCATTGTTTGTTTTTATAACCAGCGTCCTTCAACAATTTGCGACCACCTCAACCTCCACCCGCCCGTCACCGCCTCCCCTCCCGACTTGAACTGTCACCATCCGCCGCCCGTCAGTCACCCCATCGTCTTCTCCGGCAAGAATCGTCACCATCATCGTCTTCTCCTTTATAAAGACATCTAAGGTGAGAGCTCTTTTGTGCTCTGCTTCTCAGATCTCAGATCTGAGATCTGCTTTCCAAAAAAAATGAATCTTTATTGGTGAATGTAGATGCCTGCGATGGTGGTTACGGGAACACATTTTATGAAGAACACATCTTCAGGCGGACGGGTCATGTGGCAGTGGTGGTTAGAAGATGAAGATTGTGAAGATAAAGACACATCTTCTGGGTTTTATGAAGAACACATTTTATGAACACAGGGTTTTTAATTTCTTGGCTCAACAAGTAGGGGAAGATGTTAATTGGGGATTCGATTTGTGATGGTGGTGGTGTCTAATTTGTTGTGGTTTTTATTTAGATTAGGGTTCATCAAGTAGGGGATTAGGGTTCTTGTTTTATAACGAAGATGAAGAAGAAATGTGTAGAAAATACAAAAATACCCTCACTTGTTTAGCATGTGGGGTTAGTTAACAGCCAAATTTGGATGGAAGGACATAAAAGCAGAATTTTAAAGACCACGGGGATAAAAATCCCGAAAAAAAATGTTTAGGGACAAAAAAGCTGAAAATACAATACCACGGGGACAATTTCTGACATTTACCCTATTTTATATGTTGAATCTTTAATTTTCTTACATTGAAATCGTTAGAACTACTACGGCATATCCATTTTCCGGAGTGAGTCCTTCGAAATAGAGAATCGGGGCTGATGCTGCCAATGCACCATATGCGACGTGTGGATATTTCAATCGAAACCACGATGCTAACACTGAAAAATATAATGAGAATAGTAATATATTGATAATTAGTAACATTTTCAGTGAGAAAAGTTATTATAAGTAATAACCGTGGGTATAATGATATAAAGAAAAAACATATGAAAGTGTAACATATTATGACGAATAACTTACTTCCACCATAGGATCCCCCAACAGCTATAACTGGACAATTTTCTGCTGACATATTTCGTTTAAGACTCAAAATTAACTGAGCATAGTCCGCTAATGCTTGTTCCGAGCTAAAAAATCCTAGATTATTGGCATCTTTATATGCTTCATCCTTGGATCCAAATGGTATTGAGGTCCCGTAGTATCGATGCTGTTACAAACCATGTTATGAAACAAAAAAAAAAAACTTTAATTAACGACCGTCTAATTTTTTAGGTCTTACCTCTGTATACACCAAAAGCCCGTTGAACTGTGAAGCAAGGACCTGAAAAAATCCTGAAAAATGCACTAATGAAATAACATCTATCTCCCCACCCATGTAAACAAAGATCGGAGAGCTTGTATTAGGCCCGTCCCAATATTTAGAATTCATAATATACCGTTGTTGAAAAGTCGTGTAACTTTCGGGCTTATAACTAAAATGGTCGAGTGGTTGTGTATAATTGTGGAATTCAAAATCGGGAGTGAGGGAGTTGTCATACTTGTAAGATTTGGGGGTTTCATTCAGAATGCTTAATCTTGGTCTAGTGGTACGTGTTGCGGTAGCAAATGTTCCGATGAGAACAGAAAACAAGGCGAATATTTGAAGTAATGTTGGGCTCATTTTTCAAATTCTAACGTCTTTTGTTTAGAAGAGTATTCTTTAATAATAGTATTATAGATTTATAGGTGTGTTTCTTGTTGTGTTAGGGAATTTTGACATTGTAGAATGGTTTATTCCTAAGTTCTGGAATAATTTGTTGTCGTTATTGGCAAAGGAATATTATTAATCTTAGTAAATAACCATTTCATAGTCCGATTAATAACAATTTTTAAAAGAGGAGAAAGTCACAAAGCAGTTTCTTTATAAATTACATATAATAACATTCCTGAGAAGATATTATTATTCATCAATTATTCATAAATATCTTTTTATAAAATAATGATATGATTACAAACCCATCAACTCCTCGTTATTTGTTTTAAACAGGGCAATTTTATTTTCAAAACTGAGCAATGTAACATGTTTTGTGCATTAAAAATACACGAGGCAAATAGAATGTGACAAAAAACAATTCATAAAACATAAATACATTAAACGACAAGATTAGATGATTAGCTACAAGCCTACAACAAACGAAGCGTATAATTTACCTCTCCAGATATAATTCAAATTTCAAAGGTATATATAGTACTTCCTCCTATTCAAAATAAGTGATACACTTGGGGTTTCACGATTTTTGAGGCAAAAGATTATAATGATGGTTAAATTAGATTAATTGGATGGTTAGTGGAGAATGAGTCCCACACCTTTTGAATAAAGTAAGGTTAATGATGTTTAAAAGTAAAAAGTAAGGGTAAAGGGATCATTTCACTTTGTTAAAGTAGATAGTTAGTAGGTATGGATCCCATTTTATTTGCCAAATAAGGAAACTTTTCAAAGTGTATTACTTATTTTGGATCACCCCAAAAAGGAAAATGTACCACTTATTTTGAATCGGAGGAAGTATTACTTTTCATAAACACATCAGTAACTTCTCACGAGTCAATCTCTCAATTTAAGCCAACAAAAAGCCTCATTTTCTCACCAACCACTTACACTCAAAACCACCATTAAATTAAACACAAATACATAATATACAAAATACTACACCAAACCCCAATCGAAAAAATAAATTAAAAGAAAAAAAAACACGTGCACAAATCAACCAGCAGCAGTGGTACACATGACACATCTCATCCGAGACGAACCCGTAGGGGTATCTTGGTCATTTTCATCATCTTCATCTTCAATATAATCACCATTAGAATACAAATTAACAGATGCAACTCCTTTTTTGGTGGTAACAGAATTTGTGGAATCCATTAAACAATGCAAGTGGTATGCATGACAACAAAAGAATATAATCACTGATGCATTTTGATTGGATAATGGATCAAAACAGATGCAACATCTCCCACCAGCTCGGGTTTTTGATTTTGCTTCCATAGATTTGATCAGTGGGGGTCGATCCATGGGATTACTATCCTTGTTGGTGGTGTTGGAACGGGTCCCGTTTTCTTCATTGCTTAGGTATATTGCACGTGTTGCTTCTTTGTAATATTTTACTAAAAGGTTAACAATATCAGCCTGCCATGCCAATATTTGTTAAATTATTATTTCAACAAAAATCCCACCTTTAATAATTATTTAATGGAAAATAGTCAAAATACCTTGAGTATATCGTTACAACCATGTCTTAGAGAAGTTTCGGTTCTGTAATCTGTGATAATCTTCACTAAACGGTCCCTCAGCCTGAAATTAATGGATCAAAAACATGATAATAAGATTCAATAATTGAAAGATAAAAGAGGAAAAAATGAAAAATGGTTATACTAACCTAGGGATCTCCAAACCATTGGGTACAATATTGACAATATATAGAGGATCAAGATTGCCTACTGTATGTTCTAACAAAACACCAACCTGACAACCAAATAAAGGTTATTATAATAAGTTATTTATTAAAAAAGAAAATTAATATAATATTTACCATTTCGGGTTTATTTAGACATTGTCTAATAAGTTCTTCCCATAGGTCGTCATCATGTTGCATACTGACAAATTCTACAGCCTGTAAAATGTTATGTTAAAACACTTAAAAAAATGAGATAAAAATAAAATTAAAATAATGAGAGGTACCTCTTCTATATCACCCTTTTTGTCTATTATAACAGCAAGGGCTTGTTTTGCATTCCCCATTCTTCCAAGGATGAAAACTTGCTCACTTAGTAAACCTTTTTTAAGACAAACTTCATACGCCTAATTTCACAAAGATGATGTCAGCATCAAGAATAACTTTACACTTAAGCTGGTCATTTTGACCCATTTACTTATGGTCAATCATGTGATAAAGAATTAGCTTAAACCAAAACATGTCACCCGCAATGCATAAAACATCCAAAATCATTTTATTTAAAAGTTAAGACAACCCGGCCCATTTTGACCCGTTACCCAACCCACCCATCAATTCTGCAGACCTTTTCAAGCATGTAATGCTGACTACTCCGAAGAAATGTAAGCAGCATTTTTTTATCATACTCTGCATAAAGCTCAACCTGTTTTTAAAAAATACAGAAAATATTATAATCTAACATAATGTTTATATATGAAAGAACTAAAGTGTTTGAAAATACAATACCTGCATGTCATGAAAATCTCTGCCAGCATGAGGATTAAATTCAAATAGTGAATGTAAATACTCATAGAGAAAGAATCTGTAATCACATTGCTTTTTTGAAGCAAGAAGCTGGGAAACAACTTCAGCAGGAGTAATTAAATCCCTGTATTGGATTAATAGTGGTACTGAACGTTTATCATCAATCACCATTAGCTGGACAACCTGTAAATAATAATTAAAAAAATAAGTATAAAAACTGGATTGCCCATTGTTTATTCCCTAATTACAATTTGCTAAACCTTCTCACCTTCTCACGAATCACATCATGCAAGTTGTGCTTCTCTATGAACTCAAATATATCTGGTTTCATAAGCTGAAAAAAACAAAAAATATCTCAAATATATCGTTTTTGCATCATAACCAACGCGTTAACTATTAATAAAAATGGAAGAAAAATGTTTGTGGGCACTTACATCAGCATAAAGTGCAAAAGCTTTCTCATATTGGCCATCGATTTCATACAACACTGCCAGTGCCTGAAAACAATTTAACAGAATTAATATGCTTAATTATATATTTCTCAAAAATTAGTTTGTGTCACCTCTTTGAGTTCATCAGTCATTGATGAGGTGTTCAGTTGGGGCTCAATAGCTGCAATAACAGGGACTGCAGAGTATATTGTATGTGGCCAAGATTTAACAGCAATTAGCAGATCCCTATGGGAAGATGGAATTGTTGCAAGAGCTACAAGAGCAACCTGCAGTTTTTGTAAATAGTAATAAATCATTAAATTACTTTCTTAAACTGCATGTTAGCGGGTCGACCCATTCTGACCTGACCCGCCCCGCCCATATCACATACCTCATAAGCAGTATCACGTAGCACTGGGCTCTCTGTTGGAATGTAAGGAACCAAGACAGGAAGCTGGCGAAGATGAGCAAAGTGGAAAACCCACCTGTCAGAAAATAAAATAAATAACCATTTTTATTTTTATTTTTCCTTTTTTCATAAATTAATTTACTGAATATTCTAGAATTAGCATTTTAAGTTTAACCTCTGGATTTAAAATACATTACCTACCTCTCCCATGCTGATGCAGACCCCCGCAACACTTTAGGACATAAAGAAGCTGCTTCTGCATATTTTCTTTCCACAATTAAATGATCAAGATACCTTGATCCCACCTGATAAAATAAATTCATATAAAAATTAAATTTTAATTATTATATTAAATTCAAAAGAAATTAAACAGGATACCTCATCAAGGAGCTCACTACGCCCTTGTCCAGCTTCAACTGCTGCTAAAGCTTTTTCATGCCAACCGTGTTGAAGAAGCCAGTTAATATGATCTTCTGCATCCCTGTAAATCAAAACCATATTATCATTTTTTAATTCAATAAAACTGAATTAATTTCTACATAATTAAAGAGGTTTTATTACCTAGGTTTAGCAATAACTACGTCTTTTGGGGATACAACATAGTATAATGGCTCATCACCAGCTGCCCATTGACCCCCTGCATAGCTGCTACCTACATCCATATTTAATTAGTATGATATATTAAATGATTATAATAATAATTATTCATAAATCATAATAATAATTTGTACCTGAAAAGGGAACATGAGCAAGAGAATAATCTTTTGCCTTATAATGTTCAAACCCAAGTACAGGTAATGCATCTGTTGCCAGCTCATCATTGTTCCATGTCACCACATGCACTTCAGGTCTTTGAGCATTCCCCTGCTTAAAATAAATTCAATAATCTTATTTTTACCTGTCTATTTTCATCTTACCCAAAGCCATCATCAATAATAATAATAATAATAATAATAATAATAATAATAATAATAATAATAATAATAATAATAATAACAATAATAATAATAATACCTGTCGTGAGGGAACACTGCTACTAAATTCTTTTTCTCCATCTTCACCAGGTATATAAGCTAAAACAACTAAAGAATCACCAAAAGGAGCAACTCCTGATATGAAATAACTTGTTTGAAAAGATGCAACAATATCAACTTGATTCATATTGGAGGTTGTCATTTGTCTATATGACCCGTTTACACCTCGGGCCTGATTAATTTTAATTGATGCAATTTTTATAGTTGTTCCCCAACCAATTACAAGAAGAGCATCATCCTGCATATCATTATTTCATAGATAATGATTTAATAATGTTGCAAATATTCTACAATTAACAATTAAAATCAGAAAAAAAAAATATAAAAAAAAAATTACCTGCCAAACTAAATGAGGAAGTAAAAGTTCGGGCCTAGGGCTTCCTCTAGGTCTTTCAATAAATGTAACACGTTGATCATTAGCAGCATCATAAACTTTAACTCCAGCATCATTAGCCCATGCAATTAAACTCGTTCTCCATTTAACTGCATGAATAGGGCCTTCTCCAGAATGCAAAACCTATGAAAAAAAGATTTTTTTTTATAAAAATTCTAACTGATGTGTGATAAAGTGATAAATGAAAAAACAAATGCAGGAAAAATACCTGATCACGGTAGCCTATCCATCTTTTTACATTAAAATATAAATTTCCAGCTAAACCACCAGCAACAAATCTTCTAGATTGTTTTCTTGCATAATCTGGATCTATTGCAATGGCTTTCATAGGGCGATGATATTCAAATTTTAGTTTTTCATCTGTGAAAAGACTGATAATTACAACTGATCCATCATCTGAACAGCTGGCAATGAATTCACCTTCTAAGTCAAAGGAAAGATCATTGACTGCAGCAGTATGAGGCTGAAATTCCTTAACCTGTTAAGAACATTAGATACTTACTCCTTAATACTTCAATTGTTGCAGTCTAAAATAACTAATAATGACTACATAAACAACTTTGTTATTCAGAGGTATTAATACGAACCAAACCAATCAATCATAAATAACAGATTTTCTATCAAATCATGCTTGTATTGGGTAATCATGCCCTCTTTTATTTATATGACCTAATGCCCTAACCCACTAATAATATCAGATCATCTGAAAACCATTCATCCAAACAACCATATTCAAATACGTATAAAAGTCAACCAGTACTCTTTGCATTTGTGAACATATGTGGTAATTGATCTCTGCATAATGAGATACAGAGCTCCTTGAAGCATTTTCTGTTTTTGCTAGAAGAATCAAAAGGCATCTAAAACTAGCTGTTCTTTCCTAATTCCTATTAATATGTCACAAGCGACTGAATTTAACAGCAATTGAGCTTCGGATCTCAAATCAAGCTACAAATGATTCAATTTAATCAATCAAATTTTCCTAATTAACATCCCACATAATTGAATTCCAGACCTCCAGCACTGAACACTTATAACAAAACACACAATAGTAGGATAAATAATAAGCTACGATGTGATCTGGTGAACGAGATCAAAGACGATAAATGACCTGATTCCCGAGGAAATCAAGGATATGAACGGAACCGCCATGAGTACCGAGAGCGATCATCCGTTCAGCAACGGCGACACACGACGCAGCATCACTGGATAAAAGAGTCGGCACGGTGGCTCCCATTCTCTGGTACTTAAGCCTGGGTTCATCTTCTTCTTCCTCGTCTTCTTCCTTCTCCTCTTCTGTATCTTCTTCACCTTCTTCTCTTTCATCGTCACCTTCCGTTCCGTTCTCAGATGGCTTGGGAGACATTGCCGGAGCTGTAGAGAGAGAAAGATGAGAGAGATTGAGTGGGAGAGATGATTGATTGACTATGGTGCTGGGTTTGGTTTGTGTTTACGCTTTTCTGGACCAAATTGGGGCACTTCTGTGATTTGTGTGTTTGGAGGGTTGCGAGTTTTGAGCGTCACAACGAAGAGAATCTGGTAAATAAACCGACCCAAAATCTTGTTGGGGATTGACAATTTTTACACTTGTTTTATAAAATTAAATATTACTATTTGTATTCAATTATTCATACGTATTTGATAAGATGACATGTGCAATATACTAACTCGCTCTCTTAATATTATCATTTAATAAGTATGACTAAATATTATTACTCGAAAATAAATAGAAAGATTTAATAAAATTTGATATTATCTTTCAAAATTAATTTATTTCATCCGTAAATTAAATCTTTTTAGAATAACTATTTCGTCCATAAATATAACAGTTAGTTTTCACAAACGGTTGGTTATTTTCAAAAATAAAATAAAATAACATGTGTCAAAAGCTTAGACTGCTTAGAGAATATTTATACATAATTACATATGTACGGGCATTCTTCTTTTCTTTTCTTGGATATCATCTCCTAACTAAATTGAAACATTATAAATTTAAAGAAACAAAGACTACTTAACTGTAGCCTTTTTCTTGGATGTTTTTATGCCAGTATAGACGTATGGTACACATATTGCTTAAGAAGCATATTACAAAAAGTTGAGTTTTGAGGAAGGATATTTTATTAATGGATCCTCCATTCTCCGTGCCAAAGAAGGTAGTGCAGTGCAAGCCGAGGAAATTAGGAGTTATGGTGACATAGAAGAAGTGAGATTACAACTAGCATAGCAATCACATTTTATGTACGTCACAAAAAATGGCGTATAATTTCAAAATCAAAATCACGTTATGTTCATTAGTGAGCTGACTAGAAGACCGATAAAGAGCGGGGCTTAAGGACGAAAAGGGCTAGAGCCTGGAGATGGACTTGGATGATGAAAAAATTGGTCATCCAGACTGATTGATAGTAAGGACTAAGGATCTGTAAAAAAATATTCTTTATTTCAAGCATTCTACCAGGGGTGTATGAGGTGCAGCTATACAGGGTCTCATATTTTATAGGGGCCCAATTTTTATATATCTTATATATATAATATTATAATTATAATTTAAGCCAACTTAATAATTTAATAGAAAAAAATTAGAAAGTCTAAATTTTTATAAAAATCTTGTATTTAGGGGGCTCATTTTCGTATTTTCGCACAGGGCATTTAAAATTTCGGAGACGCGCCATTCTACGTACAGAAGAAATTTATATAAAGGGAGTTTTTGCATTGGGGATTGCTTTGATGATGGGTAGTACTAGGGGTGTAAATGAGCCGAGCCGAGCCCGAGCTCGACTAGGTTCGAGCTCGGCTCGTTTAAGTTTTAAGGAGCTCGAGCTCGAGCTCGGCTCGTTTCGAGCCTTATATGTAAAGCTCGGGCTCGGCTCGTTTAGGTTTTCGCAGGTTCGGGCTCGGCTCGATTAGGCTCATTTAAGCTTCAATATACACAAAATATATAAACTTTTTAATCTAATTATAATATTTAATATATTATGTAAGCACTTCATTTTTATATTATGTTATATACATATATATGTATAGTATACATACACACAAGTATAAAAATATATAATATATAATTGTATTTTTGTAATAATTAATATATATGTGCTCGTTTAGGCTCGCGAGCCTAATCGATCTTAGTGGATCAAGCTCGGGCTCGGGCTCGTTTAATAAACGAGCTCTTAGTTAAGCTCGAACTCGCCTCATACTCGTTTAAGCTCGGCTCGTTTCGAGCTTTTAACGAGCCGATCCCGAATAGCTCACGAACGGCTCGGCTCGTTTTCACCCCTAGGTAGTAGTCATAAATATGCCAGCCATGCAATTCGTACTCCATGACGATATTACTCTACTTAAAAACCATTGAGTGACGATATTACTTTACTTAATAACCATTGAGTTAAATAATATTTGTATTCTGTTAATGCAAAATGTAATATCATAACTTCAACAACTTTTTCTAAAAGATTGAATTTGGATCTTGTAAAGTTTAGTAAATAACGAGTTTTTGGGAACATACTTCGCGGCGGGGTATTTGTCTAATGAAATATTAAATAGCAAAACGTAAAAAATATATATGCAAATAACCTTATTATATTTATAATATTTGGTGTACAAAATATGAATATTTCCATTTCCAACATCACATCTTCTCCTCCTCAATGTAATTTTCAATCATTCGTAATAAAGTTCAACTATAGAATTAATATTAGGAAAACTTATTAAAAAGAGCTTATAACTTATAAGTTTATATAAACTTAAATAATCTCAAAGAAAATCATATTTATAACAGACAAATCATTGATGTCATCCTTGCACCCTCATGTTCAAATATAAAATTTTGAATGAATAATTTTTACTCCCTCCGTCCCACAAAAAACTTCTCATTTGGCTTTTGCACATGTTTTTAAGTAATAGTTAGTGGTTGGGTAATTGATAATACTTTTGATTAAAATATAATGTTAGATTGGAGAGAGAAAGATAGTTAGTGGATATTAGTGGTGGGGTTTTTAATAATAATAGTTTTTTATTGGGTGGAGCCCACCAAATATGGGAAATGAGAAGTTTTTTGTGGGACAAAAGTTTAGAGTGAAATTGGAAGTTTTTTGTGGTATGGAGGGAGTATTATATACAAATCAAAATCATTTATATTCTGAATAAAAAATGGCACTGAGAGGATCAGAGGAATGCCATAGAAATGAAGGTCAACTCAGTTTGTCAGAAATGCCCGAAAACGAAAAACAAACCGTAAAATAACAGTTTTTCCACACAACAAAACAAATCAAATCACACACACAGACGCACAGTAACCCCATGAATTCCAACAAAACTTTGATCCCACTTTCCCACACCACACCTCTCTAAACCCTCAACCATTACCGATCTCAACATCTATTCAACAATGGAGGTTCAATCTCACCTGCTGCTCGATTTCAGAGCCCCAATCCGAAATGCAGCTAATTAATTTCTCATCATCACCATTGGCGTTGATTCCAATTGCTTTATATCATGGCAATTTGAGTCCCGAGAGTTCCGAGCTTTCTAGGTTTTTGTTCTTCGGTTCGCTTCTGTTATCAACCGGTGATAACGGTGGCGGTATGGATTTCTCAAAGGTTAGTGAGAAGTTTCTCAGCTCAGTCTGGTCCGCCGGATCCATCAGCTTTCTTCCTTCAACGTCCGATCGACCTGAGGTAATTGGAAACTGTTTTGTGCTGATTTACACACAATTTGTGCGTAATATACTTTCAGATCAACCGTTTCGTATTGCATTTGTATAACAGTTGGTTTTAATAATTTATTAGTGTTACATTTATAAGTTATTTGAGTTACATTTCAACAACATTACATTTCTAAATTGTAATGATTTTATGCTCTTGCAGTAGTTAAATAGTTACTTAATTAGAAGTTAATTTGCCGTCCAATAGGCATTTGCAATATGATTAGTTACAATTTCTTTTCCTCTGCAGATTCCAGCACGTGCTGCAACTGCAGCAACAATAGCACGTGCACTTGCTGCAACTCCACATCATAGGCAAAGTATTTCTTCAAGTTCTGAAGAATTAAGTTCAATATATGGGAGTACGTCTCGTGGTCAAATAGTGGATGAACTTGAAGATGAATTTTATGAAGAGGTTTAACATATTTTTAAGATTTTTATATTTACATACATATCATGGTGTAGAAAAATGCTATATAATTGTTTGATCTGTGTGGTAGATGTTTGATCCTGTTCGGCATACTTTAGAGAATCTTCCATATCAAGAAAATGAGCTAACATATTTTGAAGGAAAGGTAATATTATGATTAAATTCCTCCATATATTGAAAGTTTTTGTTTATATTTGAAACTGAAAATTAGTTGTTTATAGGCTGCTTTGAGGTTATTACAGCTGGATAAAGTGACAGAAACTTTATCTCGCCAAGTGATGGAGCACCATGAAGTAATGGGTAAGATTAACACAAGCTCTCTAAATCAGAAGGAGATGCTAATAGTTCCTTTTCTTTTTTTCTTTTTTTGTTTCTTTAATTTCTTATTATTTTATTATTTTAATTAAAAAAATCCAGTGAAAGGAATGCATTTGGTAAAGGAGCTGGAGAAAGACATGAAGGTTGCTAATGTCATTTGCATGGTAAGCAGGTGATGATGTTTACGTTTATTTGCCTTAACCTGATTTCATTGAAAAATAACTAAATAAGCTTAAGGTAGTTTTTATTTTATTATTTATTTTACTGAAAACTCATAATGCATGTACACTTGTACTTGCAGAATGGAAGAAGACACTTAACTTCTTCAAGTAATGAAGTATTCAGGGATCTTATTGTCAACACAAATTCTAGAAGAAAACAAGCTCTTCTGGTATTTCCCTTCCTCTAAGACCAATAAAAATATTTTTTTTTGATTATATTAATCGGCATACATATGTTGTTGATATACAACAGATTTTGGTGAATGCAACATAAATTCTTTGAATCTAACCATATTGATAGGGTAGTGGTTTGAATTTTTTCTGAGGTGTAAATTTAATGAATATATATTTTGTTAATTGGTATTAATTTGCAGGACATACTTCCAGTTTTAGCAGAGCTTCGACATGCACAAGACATGCAAGTAGCACTTGAGACACATCTTAATGAAGGAAACTTTTTCAAGGTTTTAAAATGATTTCTATATTATGAAAACTAATTCTTTTGTCAACTGTCAAATATTATATATGTATATATATTTCCTATCTTAGACTGCAACTTTATGGTGGAGTGGTTCATTGTAACAGGCATTTCAGGTGTTGCCTGAATATCTTCAACTTCTGGATGGTTTTTCAGATCTGTTGGTCATACAACAGATGAGTCATGGTGTGGAGGTAAGAATTTTAAGCAATTCAGATAAAAAAAAAATAGTTGTTCAGAAATAGTGAAGATGAACAATTATTCACTTGCAAGCTGTTATATAAATGTGGCAAAAAGGTTAATTTACAAAGTGCAATTGTTGATTCAGATGTGGCTGGAAAAAGCTTTAGAGAAATTAGATTCACTTTTATTGGGAGTTTGCAGAGACTTCAATGAAACGAGCTTTTTAACTGTAAGGAATTAATTTTTGGTTACTTTGATTTGTATCTTTCATTCATATACTCTTAATCTTTACAGGTAGTTGATGCATATGCATTAATTGGTGATGTATCTGGTGTTGCTGAAAAAATACAAAGCTTTTTTATGCAACAAGTTATTTCTGAGACACATGCATTACTCAAAAGTATTGTTATAGAGGTACAATTTTATAAATATTATCCTAAGTATTTCATATCAAGCAAACAATATTATGATTACTTGGATGTTGCAGGATCTAGAAGCTGCTGAACTCCAAAACATGAGGTATCATTTTATTAGTATTTTAATTTTTAATCAATTGTTTGGTATATACTTAAAGCTGCCTTTTGTTTTATTTGCAAATTTGCATATTAGGCTTACATATAGTGATATATGCTCACAAGTACCTGAATCCAAGTTTAGGGAATGTTTGTTAGCAACCCTAGCTGTCCTCTTTGACATAATGTCTTCATATCATGCAATCGTGAATTTCAATTCAGATAATAAGGTATAATTCATATTTCTTGTCTTACTATGTACAGTAAATTACATAATTGTTTTCCATAATAAAGTGAAAAATCAACTATTTGTATATCACAGGTTTCTTTAGGCCAAATATCACCTGCAATGCAAGAAGAATATGAAATCACTATTGATGCTGAGTCATCAAAAACTGATGATGTGGCACTCTCTGAACCCGCAGATGAGGCCACAACATCTGGTTCAGAATTTAGAGATGATGGGAATGCAGCTTCAAGTAGCGGGTCGTCTTGGTTTCAGCTTAGGAATGATGCAACAACGTTTGTTTCACAAACATTACAAAGGGGTAAAAGGAATGTTTGGCAACTGACAACAAGCCGTTTGTCTGTTTTGCTTTCTTCTGATGCTGTTGGGTCTACAAGTATTCATCAGTTTTTAAAAAATTATCAGGATTTAAATACTTTTATCTTAGCTGGTGAAGCTTTTTGTGGTGCTGAAGCTATTGAATTTAGAAGGAGATTAAAAGCTATTTGTGAAAATTATTATGCATCTTTTCATCGCCAAAATATATACGTAAGTTTATATATTTACTCAAAAAAGTGTCACTTTGTGGGTCCTAGTAATTAGTTTATATATGCATCTTTGATGTATGTGTGTATATAAGATTGTTATTTATCTTTCAGGCTCTAAAAATGGTTTTGGAAAAAGAAAGTTGGCTCATGATTCCACCAGAAACAATGCAAGCAATTAGTTTTGCAGGCCTAATTGGCGATGGGGCCGCCTTAATAATCCAATCTGCCAGCTCATCCCAAAAGTCAACAGATTTAGTCAAAACTACCTCAAAACAAAGTGGGTTTTCCCATTGGATTACTAGTGGAAATCCATTTTATTCAAAACTTAATTCCAATGAATTGGATGATCCTTCTTCACATAACACATCAGTATTCTCTGAAACTTTAAATGAAGGATCTCACAAGAACACATTGTTACATAATAATGATTCAAATCATAAAAACGGGCGTGTTGATCTTGAAGATGAAAATGAAGATCTTCATGCTGATTTTATTGATGAAGATAGTCAATTGCCAAGTAGGATTCCCAAATTTAATCCTTCAAGAAATCATTCTTCAGTTTGGGGTACTAATGAAATGGAAGCACACACAGGATCTTCAATTTGTCTTTTAAGGTTAGATATTATACTATTATAGACTTAGTTACATAAATAGTCGGTCCCCGTGGTTTGTATGAAATAACTGTTTGAGTCCCTAGTTTTGAAACTGGTAACATCAACCCTAAAGCAAAAAAAGCCGTGAAGTTTTATAGGGACCCTTGATGTTACAGGTTTCAAAAATAGGGGTTATCCGTGTAATAAATAAAGTTGAGTGTCAAAATCCATAATTTCATACAAACGACTATGGACGAATTATTTATACCAAGTGTTTTGGGTACACTTACCTGATTTTATCTATATAAATAGGCTGATGGATAAATACGCGAGATTAATGCAAAGATTAGATATAATCAATGTTGACTTTTTTAAGGTACGTTTCTAAACAGGTTTCTTTTTTTTTTTTTACACAACTTTTTTCTGGAACAATTTACGTTTTTACAGGGTATATGCCAACTTTTCGGGATATTTTTTCATTTTGTTTTTGAAAGCTTTGGTCAACAAGTTTCTTGTGGTAAAGGATTGAATGATGCCCTTGGTTGTGAGTATTCTTTAACTTCCTTTTTAGTTGTTTTTTCTTTTAGTTTATATATATGAATTTACTTTTATTTTGTTCAGATCAGTTAAAAACAGCTTTATCCAGAATAAGACAAGATTGCGGTCAGTGGGTAAAATCCACAAACCCTTCATTCTCTTCCTCTGCATCAACACCTTTGAATATGCCATCATCTCATACTGAAAACGGGCCTAACGGGCTACCCAATTTGCATGTTAGTCATGTGACCAACACCCCATTTGGGCTCAAGGTACCTTAACCTTTTTCATTAACTAATTTTGATTTTGTTTATGTTTATGTTTCTGGATTTGGAGTTATTATAAAATTGAATATATGATTTTGATGCAGGAAAGATGTGCAGGGGCTGACACTATATCTCTTGTTGCTCAGTTATTGGAAAAATCTAAAGCACATCTTCATTCAATTCTTCTGCAGAATAATGCAGCAACTGTTGAAGACTTTTATGACCATTTGGTAGTTACTTAATTCTTAAGGGAGTATAAGATTTTTTAAAAAAATGAAATAATTAGTTTTCACTTTTATCAGATTGGTTCAGTGCCAAATCTCATAGAGCAAATTCATAGAACAACCGCTAGATTACTTCTTCATATTAGCGGGTAAGTTAATTCAACTGGATGCACTTATATATAATTACATAATTACAAATTTCGATAATTTGGCAGGTATGCTGATCGAATTTCCAATGCTAAATGGGAAGTAAAAGAGCTTGGGATGGAACATAACGGGTAATTAATAGTAAGACCAACATCCTTAAACATATCAATAAATATTTAGTAATTATTATTTTTTTATAAAAAAACATAGGTATGTTGATTTATTATTGGGAGAATTTAAGCATTACAAGACAAGGCTGGCTCATGGAGGCATTCAAAAGGAGGTAAACATGTTTTTTATTTTCTGCATTAAATATTTAATTTTGGATTAATAAAAAAGACAGCTAACTTTTGTTTATGTAATAAACTCAGGTGCAAGAAACATTAATAGGATATGGACTTGAAAACCTTTCTGAAACCGTTGTTGAAGGCTTATCACGGGTGAAGAGGTGTACTGATGAGGGTCGAGCTTTAATGTCATTGGATTTTCAGGTTTCTATTTAATTTTAACTGAAAATTATCTATCAGCTTTTTTAGTATTTGTGTTGTTTGCATGTGGAAAATGATGGTTAATTCAGGTTTTGATCACTGGGCTTCAGCATTTTCTGACCATTAATGTTAAGCCGAAATTACAAAGAGTTGAAACTTTTATCAAGGTAACCTTTACAAAGCCTCATTTAATTAAAGAAATATATTTAAAATTATAATATTAGGAATTATTTGTGATTGTGTTTACCTGCAGGCATTTTATCTTCCAGAAACTGAATATGTGCATTGGGCGCGCACTCACCCGGTAACATCCCCTTTATAATTTTACTTTATAATACATACAACCTTCTAAATTATGTCATTTTTAATAGTTTGTATTTTATTATTATTTGTAGGAGTACACAAAAAGCCAAATGATGGGGCTAATAAACCTTGTGGCCACCATGAAAGGTTGGAAGAGAAAAACCAAATTGGAAATCTTAGAAAAAATAGAGTCAGCATCACCCTGGTGTGGTAGGTAATTCATAATTTACACTTTATATCGAGTTTAGCTTTTGAAATTATTTAAATTTTTTTAACATATCTATGTATTAACTATATATCAAGGCACTCTCATTTGTAAAACAACAACTACATTATCAGCCCAGGGCTTGTTGAAATGTAACTTCTAGTTCTCAATTCCACCATTCTTATAGTTTCAAGATTACATTCATGACATAAAATAAATATAACATCCAAAAACCACATCACTAATAAACCTTGAATGCATTAAACAATTAATTAAAAACTTTGCTGTTATTTTCTTATTAGTTATGTATGTATGTATGTATGTATGTATGTATGTATGTATGTATGTATGTATGTATGTATGTATGTATGTATGTATGTATGTATGTATGTATGTATGTATGTATGTATGTATGTATGTATGTATGTATGTATGTATGTATGTATGGTGCATATACATGCATATATGGTGGTTAAATAAGGTCTTCTAGAAGGTGGTGGGTCCTGGGGAAGTGGTAATATTACCCACCATATTGAATGCTACACAGGGTTGGTCTTGTGGTACCTGTAAAATTGAAACATACAGATGATCAATTTTAGTTTATTAGTGTTCTGCCAGATGGGATTATATTCAGATGTTGTACGTTTGTTTGATTAACTAATCATATTAGTACGTTTTAACTTTTAATTGCAAATGACCTATCAATCATAACTTTTATTGCATATATGAATTAAAAATTATGAAGTAGAAATTTATTCAATGAATAGTAGATGTTGACTTACCATATGACCAGCTCCCAATATCCAATAAAAGTGTAGATTTTTGTAAGACTTTGTAAATCCTTTCGTAACTTTTTCGTCCTGTCCATAATCAGAAATGTTTCTAGCCCTCCCCACCTTCCATAAAAACAAATATGTTATACAAATACGAGTGTTTCTTATATACTATAGAAAAAGAACATTATAAAAGAATGAAAATTTGTTGTCTATATTAGTAATTAATTTGACAATATAAAATAGTAAAATTCTAAGTTTAAAATATCTCGCTATGCTTTGTGCAATAACAATGTTATTTTCCTTGGGAAGAGATCTTGACCATGTAAAAAATAAAAGTTGAAATTTATGGCTGTCCTTTGGCATCTAATGTGATAATAATTTTAGTACGATCATGTGAATTCATAGTGAGTATCCTTAAACATTTTAACAATTCACATAGGATGAAAGGTGTTACGTACTTGAGCTTCTCAACCCATGCTTCGGTTCCCTTGGTTGCACATATGAGATCAAGCTACAAACAATGAACCAATACTTGATAGATAAATTGTGGTTGTATATCTTTTATTATAACAATAATAATACATTTTATAGAAAAAAATGAACTAGTTGAAAAAAAAATATGTTATTATTAGTATAATATTACTTGGCCATTGTATATGGTCACATCGACACCTTTCTCCAAGAGTTCATCAACCTAATTATGTTTCGAAACAAAGTAAACAAGCATTAAGCACTTAATCATATACCTAAAAACCTTTCTTTTAAACTCTTTTAAATATACCAAAATTCCCACGTATGAAACTACGGTATACAACAAGTTCTCGTAGCCAAAAACCAATGTCGCAACTTGCAACACATTAAATCGTGTTAAGGTTCGTTATTAGATCATTTTTTCTTTCATGATCTCATAGTTTTTTCAGTCACCAAATTACATGATTTGTACAAAAAAAAATTGTGTTAATATTCAAACTTTTGTCAAAAACTCCATTTTTCGTACATGGAGAGGTCTAAAACAGTAAAAACACTATAAATTAAATGTTTACCTCATTGATCCTGGGTCTCATATTATCACCACGCATATATTTAAAAACAGTAGGTGATTGCTTTTTCCATCTGGAATCGTAACATTTCATTTATTCAATTTCATTTATCATTATTTGAAATAAATAAATAAATAGAGTAACTTACTTCACGTCATTTGGAATAATTTTGAGTTTGTTTTTCATGGCGCCATTCATTAAGCTTTCAAGATCGCCGGCAGAAGATTCTTTCGATGGGTCCGTTGCCGTTGATGTAGTAGCAACATCGTCCGACAGAAAATTATAAAAATTCTAAAAGTAATGAAAATACGAAAATTATTCATTTAATATAACTTTTTTTAATGTAAAGTTACTCTGGAATTTAAACCGGTGTTGTATAACCGAAAAACTTACCACATGATTTGTATCGACTTGAAGTTGTGTTTCTAGAGTGTTTAGTATAGGCATTGCGTCTTCAAAATGATCATTGGCTGTTTGCTGCTTAATTTCATCGACTAAACTATTTATTAAAAAAGGTTTAGAACCGTATATATATTTGAGCAAAGTTTATTAAAACTGAAGGGGAAAATTACTAAAATAATATAAAGAAAATGCAAACCTATTATATTTATTGAGGCCATTGTTGTCAAGCCTTGAGATATCTTTGAGAAGAGGACCCCATGAAGCCTAAAATAATTTTAGGACATACACACACAAAAAAGTTAAATAAAACTGGACAGAAGAAATATTATTTAATTTTTTTTTCGAAAGTCGAAAATGTATAAAAATGGTTTCAATGTTATGGTTTTATTTTTGCTTGATCACTATATTATTACTACAAATAGATGCATATCTGTAAATTTCATAATTTTCTTTTATTTATGTTTAATATACTTCGTATAATAATTTTTTATATGTTAGCCAAATAATAAAAAATATATATTATTTAAACTATTTTCAAGTAATAAATCTATAGATCATTACCACATAGTCTTCCGGTGAAATCCAAGCACCTCCCAATGCAATTCCTAAAAACCATTGGAAAAAAAATGCCAACAATAAACAAAAAACTTAAAGTGGATCTTTATACTTATTTTAGTTCTTAAAAAGCACTGTAATTACAAAAAATGATAGTTCTATATCAATTTATACAACAGAAATAGGTTTTGAAAGTCTAAAAAGACACATTAAACTTACCCGAGATGCTATATAGCACAAGTTAGACATACAAACAAGGGTGAAACTACCATTTAACACGGGCGGTCGGCACAATCTCTTAAAATTTTTCGAATAGTATTAAAAAAGTTAATTTTTTAGTGTAAGTGATACCCTAAGCAAAAAATATACACCCCTCAGTTTTTTCTTGGATCCGCCCTGCATACAAATGGACCTACTAAATGTTATGACTCACATAATTCGATAGGTCCATTTGTAAATCTAAGTAGCATGTCTAACTTAATATTTGCAAAGTTGATTGCAACTTACCTCCAAAAATAAGGTTCAAGTGTTTGGCTTGAATGGCCTTGAGAGCATACTAGCAGGGTGCCCGCGCAATGCGGCGACGGGTACCCTAGCGGCAACCAATTGTAGGGTTGTGGTGACGGTGGTTAGTGGTGATGACGGATGATTGATGGTGGAGGTAATTTTAAGTTTTTAAGGTTTAAGAGATTAATAAAGATAATTTTGTGTTAAGGAACATTAGTCTATTAGCTTTGTTGGTCTATTAACAATAAAATGACATAAAAGTTACAATTTTCGGAAAGCTTAGTAATAATTTATGTTATATTTTTGTCATGTTTCTCGATTTATAAACATACACCTAGTGTAAGCCATTCATAAGCTAACAGGATGAAATTGACTGCTTCAATTGTGAAAGAAAAAAACATGAGAAAATATAAAGACCATGAATAAGTTTACTGTCTTTAACCCATAGTAAATTGAAAACTATATCCTACATGTTTCCTTCAGAAATGAGCATATGAACTTTAGTAGAATGTTTAATCTTAATCTAAAAGTGTCAGCGACTTTCTGAAAAGAAAATTTTAATAATAAAAACAAATTAGGTTTCAAAGCCGCTTCGCTAAACATACGCCTACAATGTCAAATGTTGACCTGTGTAGGGACCTGGAAGTTAATTGGACTTCTTTGAGTTCCATCACTTCTTCATGCCTTTTTCAAATGTCTCAAAAAGCTCATCACGTATCAGAAGTATTAACGGGTTGCTCAACATGATAATTCAGAAAGCAAATTATTAAGTTTTTTTGCTTCAATGTTCCAATTTTAAATGTCAACACAACATGCTAAATTACTATGGCATAAAAGCCATAAAAATTACTGAAACTCCTACTGCCCCAGAAGTGTATCGCATTTAATTTTGTGTTCTCATAGTTTTTTAATGTTTTGCAACATAGCAAAAAACAAACAAATTTCAAATCAAGTTTATGGCATCTATAGTTGCATAATCGTTCAATTGAGATTCTTTATGGTTTATCTCTGACAATTTCTTAATTAATAGAGGTGACAAATAGCTCCATCAACAAAAGAACCAACCTGCATTTAATGACCCGAAATTTGTAAATAAATAAATTATATAAAAATATGATAAACATGGATAATTCATTTAAAACAAGTAGGAATTGGTTTCGTGTCGTTTGGACACCGTACGAGGAAGTTATGGGCGAAACCGGGTCAAGACATGGAAGAAAAAGTGCAGCCTGGGCTGCCTGGGGAGTTCGCGGCGAGAGGACTGGGTTCCCGATCGCGAACTTCGAACAGAGAGTTGGGATTTTTGAGATAGAAGTTCGCGGGCAGTTCACGATCGCGAGGAAGTTCGCGACCCGCATAGTTCGCGGCGCGAACTCTGGTTCACGGCGCGAACTTCCCCGACCAGCTGTATTAAAGTCGGGTTTGGCTCATTAAATGCCATCCAAAACCCTAGTTTTCTCCTACCAGCTGGTGTGGGCGATTTTTGAGCACAAAGTGGCGTTTGGAGCTTAATCTTCACTAAATCTTGGTGATTCTTGCTCCTAGTTGAAGAACAAAGGTAAATCTTCATCTCTTTTGGGTTTTTAGCCATAGATTCAAGTAGGGAAAGCTTGAATCTCAAACCCTAGTTTTGGGTTTGTTCATAAATGATTAAATGTAAGTTGTTTAACTTAGATCTATGGTATTTCAACAAGGAAAAATGTATTGATGAAATGGATCCATGAAGATATGAAGGTTTTGGAATTAGGGTTTGGTGATTTGGGGAAATATGATGCTAGTAGTTAACTAGCTATGGATTATGTAGTTAGTATTGATGTTTGATGTAAACCATTGTATTGGTGTTGATATTAGGTCATTTGGTGGAAGGATTTGAGGTTCAAGTCTTGGGAAGAGACATTTGTGTTCAAGAAACACATCTTTTGGATAAGCTTGATTAAGGTGAGTACATGTGAACGTTCAAACTGAGTACATAGTTAGTAAATGTTTTATGTTTTCATGCTTTATCGAGTCTATGAGTAATTTGGTCAACTATGTGATTACTAATGAATTACTTATGTGATAATGAATTGATTAATTGATTGAGAAATGATGGAGCTATAAGCTCATGATGATAAATGATAAGTGATGATGATGATTATGATGTCCCTAGGGCCATGATTGTAACACCCCGAGACCAGGCCTAGTGTTTTATCACTTTCGGTAAATTATAAATATTATTTACTAATTTATTTGAATTAATTAGTATTTTAACCAATGGTTTAAAATTAGTTGAAATTATAATATTTAGGTATTTTAATGATTTTTATATCATTAGATTCATTTCTAAACCAAAGTTCCAAATATATCTTCGTTGCCTGAATCAGAGTTAGTTAGATATTTTAAATGAATCAACTGTGAATCAGATATACAGTATTACACTGTATAAAATGAAATTGTGGCCCATTATGAGAAGTACACGTGTTGTGTACGTGTAGGATGAGGGGTGTAAAACCCATTTGCCTGGCCTTTCTCTTTTCACGTCATTTACCTCAAGAACACATACATACACTAAATTCTTCCTAAAATCTGCAATTCAAGCTTTAAATCTCTGCAAATTCCAGCCCTAGACTCGAAATTCAGCAAGGAACTCATAGGTAAACTCTTCTTATTGATTTGGGGTTTAAAAGTTGAAGTTCTTGTTTAAGAGTATGAACTAGGTTTTGGTGATTCTTGATTATATGTGAAATTTTGAAACGCTTCCGCATGTGTTGTAAAAAAAATGGTTCAGATTTTGAGGTGTTACAATGATAGATTGGAGGCATTCCGATTATTATGGTTCATTAAGGTTAGCGGTAGATTGGAGGCATTCCGATTACCCAATACCTATGAGTCCCGGTAGATTGGAGGCATTCCGGTTACCGTGGATATGACGGTCTTGATAGATTGGAGGCATTCCGATTATCTTGACATTGGCCAATGATGAAAGAAATGAAGTGACCCGAATGGAATTTACTTTAATATTATTATATAAATGATATTATGTGACTAGTTGTTTATCGGGTCTAAAACACATGTATCTCATGAGGCAATTTTGTCTCACGTACTATGTTTGTGTTTTGCTATGTACTCATGTTCGGGATCGAAGATTTAGGAGGCCCGTTTAGAGAGGAGGCCTTGATGAGATTAGCTTGGTGTTCATAGTTAGAGCCCTTATCCTATGGTTAAGATATAACTTGTAACACCAATTTTTGTATACTCTGATAATCTCAAACAAGAAACCTTTTCAGTTTTTGTAAAACCGGTATTTGACACCGATATATATTATTACTTATTTTGGGATGAAATGTTGTTTAAATATTATTTTGAAAAATGAGGTGTTACACTGCAGATTTAAATGCGAGTTTAACGCTAAAAGATTAATAACCTTTATAACTTGCTTAAATGAAAAGCATAATAACTTATATTTCATCTATTTTAAGTAGAAATAGAGGGTATTTACCTGGTGTATCGCAGTAACAATGTCAATAGTTGCTTCAAAACTTACAAGTAAACCATTTTTTGTTTCTAATAATGTAGCCAGTTAACAGTGTAATCTACAATTATAAGAACCCTAATTAAAGATAAATCATTTTCATGCTATACAGAGCCAGTTAACAGAGCCCTAATTTAAGAACAGAAAACTGAAAAGTAGAGTGAATCGACGTACCTAGGGTTTTATGATCAAATAAGATCAATCTCTTGAATTCATCCTGTAATTGAGAAGTAGAGTGAATCGAAGTAATCCTCTCTAATCTTGTATTTGTATGATTAAAAATGTATTTGTAGGATTACCAGAAGGCCGAACTGTGAAGATATTCGTGTTTGTAAGATTATGAATGTTACCTCAATATCGAACAGAAGATTTTCGATTCAAATGTAACCCTGTATTTGTAGGACTCGGAGTGAATCGAAGTGATATTGGAATGGAATCGAGGAGATTTCACGGAATCGAGGAGGTTCACTAGAATCGAGGAGGTTAGAACTGAATCGACGGGTTAATCGAGTAGGCATGTAAGGAAGAACTCCAATCGTCCACCACCGTGTATTGACCTAATCACCCACGTTTCTAAGTTTAATAATTACAGATTTAGGAGGATTACAAAGTTCGTAGCCTAGATCAGTTGGTTTAGGCGACTAAGTACAATCCGTAGGTCGCTGGTTCGAGTCCTAGCAGCACCTTTTATTTATACTAAAAGTAATAATTTCCATAATTAGCAAGTATTTGGCTGAATTTTCAGCATGCTAGTTATGGAAAGTCCTAAATGTATTATATATAGTAAAGATAATGCAAGAGTAACACCATATTTGCCTCCATAAGACTCTCCAAATATGTAAAGAGGGCTTTTTTGAAGGATTTCATCTTTATTAAATATTGCAATTAACAATGTTGTTAAATCTCTTGCAGCCTCTTCATCATTTCTCACATATAATGTTTCATCCTCTACAAAACTATACCCAACCCCAACTGGATTATCCTATTTGATTTTACCACACATAAACAAGAATAAATATTAATAAAAAAACTTGATATAGGCAATGTTTTTTAGGAAGAAGATATTGAAAATGCACATATATTTTTGGCTTACCACAAACAAGAGATCTGCCTTCTTTAACCATGTAGAGTTTCTAGGGTTTAAAGAAGTGTCCAATGGTCCCATTTCTTCAAAATTACCAAACCCAACTCCTGAGGAACCCTACTTAATTTGCAAATAATTTAAACTCAAAATAATAATTTGACTTCACAATGTTGATTTAAAACAAATATTAATCTTAAATGAGAAATTGCCTCAAAGTACACACAACAACAACAATTACGATACACAATCCCTTGAAATGTAAGGTATAAGAGAGGTAAGATGTAGATAATTATACCTCTGTAAGTAGAGAGTCTACTCATACTCAATAACCACTAAATTATGTTTTTAAACATGCATTATGAACGTGAAACATGATATAAATCTAGCTACATCAATGCTATAAAACATCAATGCTATATATCATATTATTAAATCAATGGAAATCAATTTAAAAGATAGACAGTCACTTACTGGTCCACCCTGTAACCACAAAATTATTGGCCATGGCTTCTTTGGATCTTGAGTTCGGTAAGGACTTCTATAATACCACCAGAACATGTGAGCTCCTGTTTTCACACATTTTAAATAAACATCTTCATGATTATATATATTCATAATAAAATTATACCAAATGTTAGCACTTATATATGTTAACTTTTAGTATACTTCATAACAATAACTAGTTTCAAATAGTGTTCCTTTTAGGGGTGGTCGAGTTTATGTTCGAGATGTACACGATCTAATTGTTACTGTGATTGTTTCCAAATTTTTCCTTAATCATGTAATAAATATTTACAGAAAAATTAAACATATAATATCTAGTAAATGAAATCATTTAGTAGTGTTACCACCGGAGCCCATATTTTCACAAACAACTTTTGGTTATGTAAATATTATACCGTTAAAAAACAACAAAAAATCAATAAAAAGGGAAAAATGAAAAGAGCAGATTAGATTTTCTATCATGGCATTTATATGATGCATTAATAGCTGTACTATGCTCTGGTTTTAGGAATTTGGTCTCTGGAAAAGGTACTAACAAGAATAAGAAACATACTGGGCCTAACTGGAACATAACCCCACTTCTCTGATCCATCTTGGGGCCTATGCCAATGGCCAATCCTCCATAAATATAAACAGAATTAAGAGGGCAGAAATTTGAGGTTTCTCCATATTAAAATAAATGAATCACAACAATAAAGAAAACCTGAACCAGCTTCCAATAATCAAAAAGACTTTATCAAAAATTAAGAAATGAGAGTATATATAGTGTTGTGGAAGTTCTCTTGAAAGGAATATATATACACATATTATATATATAAAGGAAATCTTTATGAAGACGTAAAAGAAATTGTACCATATGAGCTGAATTTATATCATTTATCTTTTTTTAACATGAGTTCCAACCAGCTACGCAAGCAGACCGCCGTTGTGGTGATTTATATGATTTGTCTATTTTGATACATCTATAAAAGCATGTTGGACTGCGTAAATAGTATGTTTAATCACAAGTTCTGTAAGGTGGTCATAGCCAAGTTTTAACCATTTTTAAGATAACTTAAAGCTATTGAGTTCAAGCCATTTTTAAGTCTATGTAATAAAATTCGAAAAGGTCAATATTAGGTGGATGGTAAAGACTTTAGTTAGGAAGATATGGTGAAAGATACAAGAAACTCAAATGTTAATTCTTTTTTAGAAAATTATAATTTGTTTATAGATGAGTTTAAGACTAGTGCACATCTATTGACCCAAATCTGGCATGCATAGTATTTTTGTAAACTTAAGATTATGGGGAATCATTTATTAAGTTACTATAAAACAAAAACATTAAGTTAATTGAAAATTATGGGGAGCTGTAAATGGGGTACTTGTGACTTTGTGAGTGCGATAAATCTTGCTTGCAAGAAAGTACTTCCTATATGGTGTGAATAAATGACTTTTTGAAGGAAATATGATCATTATTAACAACCTAGAATAAAGAAAATATAGTTCATGTAAAAAGTTACATGTCAATTAAAATAAATGCAGTTCAAGTAACCTGTGTGTTGGAATATAAAACTTCTACTACTGATCCTGAATTACTACTGAAGAATACATTGAAGTTACTACTGATCTCGAGTTACTACTGCTAAAGGCAATTACTACTGACGATCTAATTTACTACTGATGAGCGTATCTGAACAAGATCAAGTCCGAGATTTGAGTAGAGTTAGTTATAGAATGTATATCTTTATGTAATTCAATTGTAATCGTTTCCTAGAATAACTAGGTTAATAATTTAGGCTTCAAGGACTATTATATATAGTTCCTTATGAATTGTAAACATACGTGTATTGATCGAATGAATTAATACATTGAAGCTTTTTGTGATAAACTGTGTTCATCGTTTTTATTCTTATTCGATTCCAGTTTACATTGTTCTTAATCTAATAACATAAGTGTTAATCCGCTGTAACTTCTTGTGTTAGTAGATCTGGGTTTATAATAACTTGTTTGGTTATTCGATCCTGACAAGTGGTATCAGAGCAAATTGGTTCTAGATCTACGAATTAAGAACAACAAAAAGTTTCATACTTTCGATCTCAAAATTGTTAATCATGTCTGATAACAATGAAAGCACTCAAGCTAACAAAATTCCCATTCTCACTCCCAACAACTTTGGGATGTGGAAAAACAGAATCAAGCAGTACATGCTTATTACTGATTATTCCATGTGGGAAGTTGTTGTTGAAGGCAATAGAACCATTCAGATTCAAGCATCAAGTTCATTGACTGAAGCAGACAAATTGAAGTGTGAGAAAGAGAAGAAGGACGGAGGAATCGAACTCAAAACTCTAAGCACTCTTTTGCTTGCCATTCCCAATGATTATCAACATCTCTTTGTTGAATATGATGATGCAAAGAAGTTGTGGCAGGCACTGGAAAAGAGGTTTGTTGGTACTAAGAGCACCAAAAGAAACATGAAGTCTGTTCTGAAACAGGACTTTGAAAACTTCAAAGGCCAGAAGAATGAAACATTATCACATGTCTTTGATAGGTTCAACAAGCTTATTGGTGAACTAAATCAAGTGGGTTACAAACCAGACAATGATGATGTCAACAGAAAGTTTCTTAGGTCTTTGGGTGAAGAATGGTCTATGTATACTGTGATATATAGACAAGGAGATGCACTTGAAGAAAAATAACTTGATGAACTCTACAATGAACTAAGAGTTTTTGAATCTGAGGTAAGTACTAAAACTCCAAATCTATCTTCAAACAATGTTGCTTTTGTGTCAAATACAAGAACAGGTCAGGAGGCTATGAAGAATGCAGAAACAGAAGATTTAGCCAGAGAATCTTTCTTCACTAGTCATGTGCACACTGCACTGATTAGTGAGGATTTAGAACAACTCAATCCTGATGACTTGGAAGAGATGGATATTAAATGGCAGATGGCCATGCTAAGCTTAAGGACAAAGAGGTTTCTTAAAAGAACTGGAAGGCAAAATCTGTCTTACAACAAAGGTGATAGAGCTGGCTTTGACAAAACCAAGGTTAAGTGCTACAACTGTAGCAATCTAGGTCACTTTGCCAGAGAATGTCCAAACAAAGATCAAAGATCAAGCTACAACAAGAACAGTACGTCCAACTCAACTGCCTTAGTCTCTCAAGAAGGACAATGATATGACTGGAGCTTCCAAGCAGAAGAACATGCGCAGAATCAAGTTCTTATGGCATTTACTACTGATCCTTCTACTACTGAGGTACATTCTAAATCTTGCACTCCTGAATGCATTAAATCATACAAAGAATTAGAAAAACTAAACAAAGAAACTCTAGAAGAGATGATTTTAAATAGAAACAGAAGAATTGAATATAATGGTTGTATAGCAGATTTAGAAAATCAAATTAAAATCTATAAAATAACTGATCAAAAGATAAAAGATGAATTGCTACAAACCACTTATGAAAAAGAACATATTGAATTGAAATTAAAAGAAACTTTAATCAAACTTGAAGAATGTCAAATGGAACTAGAACAGAATAAATTAACCATTAAAAAGTATGAAAGAAGTTCTAAAATTGTCAATGAATTAACTAGCAATCAAACTACAGAAAAGATTATTCATGGAGTGGGGTATCATGCAGTCCCACCTCCAACAAATTTTATTCCACCACTAAAATCTAGTACAGAAAGAGTTTTAAATGATTTAAAAATTGAAAGTCAAACTGAAACTGAAACTGAAACCAGTAATGAATTTAATGAATCTTCTGATGATGATCAAACAACTGAATCAAATGATATTAGTTTTCACACCACACAAAGTCACATTATATCCCCAAAATATAACTCAGAAAATATACCAACAATTTTAAGAAGGGGAAATCAAAGAAATTTAAATCAATTAAAAGAACAAAGAAAACCTGAAAATTCCAAATCAACTAAATTATCATGTTTAATCTATAACAAAGTTAATCACATAGCTAAAAACTGTCACTTCAATCCTATTAACAATAAAGAATTTAAAGAATTCAAAATCAGCAAAGAAAAGGAAAAAGCATTAAAATTAAAACAAACTAAAGAAGAAAAAGAAAAGAAGTTTAAGCAACCAAATCAAAAGGAGTTCAATAAAACTGATACTAATGATACTCATAAATTTGGAAGAAATGCACCACGATTTGTTCAAAATACCAGATATAAAAGTCCAAGCAGAAGTAATTATTTTAAAAACAATGGAACTCAAAATCGTTTTCCTCAATTTTCAAGATTTTCAAACATCAGTAGAAACTATTCCAGGTTTACTACTGGTAAAAACCCTAATTACAATGCTGTCTGGTATAACTACAAAAACACTACTGATTATGGTCAAAACCCTTATTACTCAAACACTACTGGTCCATCAGTAGTAAAATTTTCAAAGGCAAAAAAACTACGGGTTTAAACCTAGATCAGTAGTAACTCACCACACCAGTACTAAATTCAATACTCCATATAAGAATCATACAGTTAAGAAGTTTTATTCTTCAAAGGATGAACCCAAGACAAAACAAGCTTGGGTTCCCAAAATTAACTAATCCTTCTACTTTATGTGCAGAGTATCCAGATCCCTGAAGAAGGTAGAACATGACATATTGATAGTGGATGCTCTAGACACATGACTGGAAATCTTCAAATTCTTAGAGATTTCAAGTCTTTTGAAGGAGGTTATGTTGCTTTTGGAGAAAATCCTAGGGGAGGTAAGATTACAGGTAAAGGTACTGTATCAAATGGCAAAATTACTTTTGATGATGTCTTTTATGTTGCTGAGCTTAAATACAATCTGGTTAGTGTGTCTCAAGTCTGTGATAAGAAGAACAAAATTCTTTTTACAGATATTGAGTGCATCATTCTTTCTCCTGATTTTATTTTAGATGAAAAATATGTTGTTTTAAGAACACCAAGGAGAAACAATGTGTATTGCCTGGATATAGGGGAGAACTCATTTCATCAAATGAGATCAACTATTTTATATCTAAGGCAAACACAAATGAATCAGAACTTTGGCATAGAAGGATGTGTCACACAAATTTTAAAAATATGAACAATTTAGTTAAAAAGGATTTGGTAATTGGTCTACCACAAAAAGAATTTATGTGTGATCATCATTGTGTTGCCTGCCTAAAAGGTAAACAACACAAGACTTCTCATAAGACCAAAGCAATTAATTCTATTTCTAACCCTTTGCAACTCTTACATATGGACCTTTTTGGACCTACAAATGTAATGAGTATTGGAAAGAAATAATATTGCCTTGTTATAACTGATGACTTTTCCAGATACACTTGGGTATTCTTTCTCAGGACCAAAGATGAAACAAGTGAATTAATCAAGAATCTGATTGTAAAGCTGGAAAATACAAGAGATCTCAAAGTGAAAGCAATTAGATGTGATAATGGAACTGAATTTAAAAATACTAACCTAATTGACTTTTGTGGTCTTAAGGGTATTGACAGGCAGTACAGCTCACCAAGAACTCCACAACAAAATGGTGTAGCTGAAAGAAAAAATAGAACTATCATTGAAGCAGCCAGATCTATGCTTGCAGAGTCAAAATTACCAATAACTTTTTGGGCTGAAGCTGTTAATACTGCATGTTATGTTCAGAACAAAGTATTAATAGTTAAGCCTCATTTTAAAACACCTTATGAACTTTTCACTAAAAGAAAACCATCAATAAGTTTTTTAAAATCATTTGGTTGTCCTTGTACTATTTTAATTACAAGAGAACAAATTGATAAATTTGACTGCAAAGCAGATGATGGAATTTTTGTAGGATATTCAACACAAAGCAAATCCTACAGAGTGTTCAATAAAAGGTTGAGGATCATTGAAGAAAGTGTGAATGTATCCTTTAATGAAAACCTTGTGAATGAACAAGGAAATGGCCCAGATTGGTTGTTTAATATTGATAATCTAACCAAATCCTTTGATCTTAGTTATGAATTTAATACAGGAAATTCAAACAATCAAAGCCAACAAGTAGGACCATCATCAAATGAAAGGCAAGAAATCATGAAATATATCTTAGTTGATACTGCTCCTACAGTTGATATTGAGGACAGTAGTAACTCTGATAACCCTAATTTCAATGATACCAGTAACAACTCAAACTTTGAAGATACTACTGATCCCAGTAGTAACTCTGAACCTCAAAGTTGTGAAGATGATGTACTTAATACTGATGCCAGTAACAACAATGATACTACTGAAACTACTGAAGAAAATGTTACTACTGACACCAGTAGTAATGATGAACCTCATCAAAATGCAAACAATCAAGAAGAATCAGGAATAGATGCACAAATTCCTGAATCAAATGAGTCAAACTTAGATTCTCAACTAACTGTTGATAAAATCCCTGGAACCAGAACTGAAAAGAATCATCCTTTGGACCTAGTCCTAAGTGATGTCAATTCATCCATGCAGACAAGAAGCAAATTTAATTCTAATATTTGTAATATCAGTCTAATATCTAATGAATGCATGTATGAATGTTTTCTGTCTCAGGAAGAACCTAAGAAGATTCAACAAGCTATGAAAGATTCAAACTGGATCATAGCAATACAAGAAGAACTTCTTCAATTTAAACTACAAGCTGTATGGACACTTGTCCCTCTTCCAAAAGGAAAAAGACCCATTGGAACCAGATGGATCTTCAGAAACAAGAAAGATGAAAGAGGTATAGTGATCAAAAACAAAGCTAGGCTTGTAGCACAAGGTTATACTCAAGAAGAAGGGATTGATTATGATGAAGTATATGCACCAGTTGCCAGAATTGAAGCAATCAGAATATTTCTAGCATATGCTTCATACAAAAGAATCAAAGTCTACCAAATGGATGTAAAAAGTGCTTTCCTGTATGGGAAAATAGAAGAAGAAGTATATGTATGTCAACCCCCAGGCTTTGAAGATCCAGAACATGATGACTATGTGTTTAAACTAGACAAAGCTCTTTATGGACTTCATCAGGCACCTAGAGCTTGGTATGACACATTGTGTTAGGGTAGAAAACCCGGTCAAACCTATTACTTTATGAATCTGATGAACAAAGGAATATATAAGTTTAACTTATATAAATAATCTTAGTGATACTCGTCTCATACCGAGTTGGTCGGTATGTGGTCATACTGAGTTGGTCAGTATGAGGTGATACCGAGTTCACGGACCGAGCTGCACAATCAGTGCATGATTTCCCATGATTCACTTTATTAGTCAAAGCCTTTAATCATGGGATACACTTAATAAGAATTGGGAGTTACATTTTAAATAGGGTTAATTGTAAAACCTCTATCACTTATAAATAGAGGTTTAGTCTTTAGTTGTTATTCATCCTTTTGGATCCCGGTTGATCACTTGTGTGGATCACCGGTAACCCAATTCTAAATGTAACACTTTGTGGAGTGTTCTTGGTTATTCCGCAACCAAGAACACATTTTATACGTTTGTGCTTAATAAGAATAATCGTATGACGTATATGATCTTGTCTTTACCGATTTTATTAAACAATATATGGGTGGTTGGGTCCTACAATTGGTATCAGAGCGGTTCAAAGTTATCTACAACTTTGATGATCATATAACCCTATATATTGTTGAAGATCAAGTCTTTTCATAAAGAAGAACAATGCAGAATTTTCGTCATATTCTGCGCACGGGTAGAAGAAATGCCGGATCTCCTTCGTTAATGGTCGAATCTGTGTGAAATTTGAACAGGAGGTTCTCAACACACAGAAACACAGTCTGACCGTTCAGAATTGCAATTCGAGTTTCTGGTAGAGAGATATGTATGGCGCAAAAAGTCAGATTCTATGCTTTTTATTCCTTACTTTTTGGGCAGCCATGGTAGAAAAATCAAATCTCCTTCTTCAAACAACGAATGAGCGTGAAATTTTAACTGAAGGTTCACCATAATGTGTTTAATGTTTGCACCGTTCAGATCTTCAAAAGGAATCGTTAATTAAGAGATATAAATTTTTGAAGATTATTGACGAATATTTATGGTATGTTTTTAATTCTGCGCAACTGTGATAAAACGGCTATTATATCATTTGTAACCGTTGAATCTTCATGAATTTTGGATATGATATCCATAACACATACATTTACTCGGTATCAAAATTTTAGACTGATCAGGAACATATATTGAGAGATACATATTTTCAAAGTTGCTGGTTTTCTGATACTGAGTGTCTCATACTGAGTGGTCAGTATGAGACTGCTGTGATCGTTTCAACCGTTGGATCCTTATGATTTTTGGATATGATGTTGAAGACAGTTATAGGTATGTTGTGTAAAAAATTCATAATGATCAGAAGATTATACACGGAGATATGATTTTTTGAAGTTGCTGCAAAATTAGAGAAACGAAATTATGAAAGCTGAATTTTACAAGTGAGTATATTTCACATGTTTTTCTCTTTTTAATCATATAAAATCATCTTAAACTGAGGAAATCCATACGTTGATTGATTCTTTGGAGGGGTTTCAAGTCAAAGATAAAATATACCGAACAGTTTAAGGTGAAAGTATATGATTCAGGGGGAGAAAAACTCAATGCGATATATATTTTCTCATAATATGAAGCTAAAGTTCTTGAAGCTAAAGTGTTCATGCTATGTTATTCAAGGGGGGTACATGTTACATATTATTTTACAATCATTTGAATCGTTTCAAACTGAGGAAATCTACTAGTTGAATGATACTTGGGATATGTTTCATTTCAACTCAAATATACCGGACAGTTTGAGGAGGAGTCAATGATTGTGGGGGAGAAAAGTTAATGTGATATATATTTTCTTGAAGTACTTAGTGAATAAAGAATATGAAAAGATCTAAAAAAAAGAAGACCATACAAGACAAGATCGTTATTATTTATTAGGTTAAACATATTCATTTGTTATCATCAGATAGGGGGAGATTGTTAGGGTAGAAAACCCGGTCAAACCTATTACTTTATGAATCTGATGAACAAAGGAATATATAAGTTTAACTTATATAAATAATCTTAGTGATACTCGTCTCATACCGAGTTGGTCGGTATGTGGTCATACTGAGTTGGTCAGTATGAGGTGATACCGAGTTCACGGACCGAGCTGCACAATCAGTGCATGATTTCCCATGATTCACTTTATTAGTCAAAGCCTTTAATCATGGGATACACTTAATAAGAATTGGGAGTTACATTTTAAATAGGGTTAATTGTAAAACCTCTATCACTTATAAATAGAGGTTTAGTCTTTAGTTGTTATTCATCCTTTTGGATCCCGGTTGATCACTTGTGTGGATCACCGGTAACCCAATTCTAAATGTAACACTTTGTGGAGTGTTCTTGGTTATTCCGCAACCAAGAACACATTTTATACGTTTGTGCTTAATAAGAATAATCGTATGACGTATATGATCTTGTCTTTACCGATTTTATTAAACAATATATGGGTGGTTGGGTCCTACACATTGTCCTCATACCTACTGAAGAACAATTTCAAGAGAGGTGCCATTGACAAGACATTATTCATAAGGAAGGTCCAAGATGATATACTACTGGTCCAAATATATGTAGATGACATCATCTTTGGATCAACAAATGATAAATTGTGCAAAGAATTTGAAGAAGTGATGCAGATCAAGTTCAAAATGAGTTCAATGGGTCCAATGAATTTCTTTCTTGGACTCCAAATCAATTAGAAACCAGATGGTATCTTGATCAATCAGTCAAAATATGTCAGAGACATCTTAGAGAAGTTTTCAATGAAAGATTGTAAAAGTGCAAGTACTCCAATGGAAACTCACAAACACCTACATCCTGATGTTGAGGGGGGGGATGTAGATGAACACCTTTACAGATCAATGATAGGATCTTTGATGTATTTAACTGCATCAAGACCTGACATTATTTATAGTGTTTGTGTGTGTGCCAGATATCAAGCAAAACCTAAGGAGATACACCTACAAGCAGTCAAAAGAATCTTCAGATACTTGAAAGGAAAACCTTCACTTGGTCTTTGGTATCCACATGCATCACCATTTGAACTTATAGCTTACACAGATAGTGACTATGGTGGTGAATGTCAAGATAGGAAATCTACTACTGGTGGATGTGAATTCTTTGGATCAAGGCTGGTGTCATGGCAATGCAAGAAACAAACTAATGTTTCAACTTCAACTGCTGAAGCAGAGTATGTAGCTGCATCTGCCTGCTGTGCACAAGTTCTGTGGATACAAAATCAACTTCTAGACTTTGGTATATCTATTCTCAAAACTCCTATTTTTATAGATAATCAAAGTGCTATCAGTATTGTAAATAATCCAGTAAAACACTCTAAAACAAAACACATTGAAATTAGATTTCATTTTATAAGAGATTGCAATGAAAAGAAATTAATTAAAGTAGAGAAAATTCATACTAATAATCAATTGGCAGATCTTTTTACAAAAAGCTTTTGATGTAGGAAGATTCAACTTCTTGGTTAGCAGTATTTGAATGATTTTAATCAATTAAATCTCAAAATAAAATCATGTGTAAAGAGTTTTGTACAAATTTTAATTTTAAATTTCGTTTTACTACTGGTTATCTATTACTACTGATGGTATGCTTTTACTATACTTTAGTACTGATAAGGCTTCTCAGTAGGAATTAGGTTAAGTATAAAAACAAAGGTTACTACTGATGTTTTTACTACTGATGCTTAGTTACTACTGATTGACCGTTATCTGTAAAATACTTAATTTACATTACTGACCCTCATGAAAATAGCCGTTAAGCTATTATTCGAAGGATATTTTGGTCATTTTGTAGGATTAATCGAAAAATATAAATACCTGACTGAGATTAGTTTAGCATTATCTTTTCCTCGATTTGATAAACCCTACGCTAAACCCTTATCTCTGCAAAAGTCGATCAAAATCTTTCATCAGTAACAACTCAATTTCTTTCTAAAACCTGAAATTCCTAACAAGACGATCACTCTCTCTGAAAGAAACTCATCTCAAAAGATCAAAATCAATCACCATGGCAACCCTAAAATCTCTTGCAATCCCAACTGATCTTAAATATTCCGAATTCCATAATATGTGTGCTTTCTTGAGGAATCCAGACGGCACAAAAGACTTTCGTCCCAGTGTAAGGTTTCTAAAGAACTCCTACATTAAGTTTGCACTCTCCATCAACCCAACATCGTATCAACAACATCTAGTTGATTTCTGGACTAATGCTGAAAGAACTGAAGGGTCAACTATGTCAATGATCAAATCAACGGTGGATGGAAAAACAATCACCATCACTGAACAATCCATCAGACAACATCTTCAACTTCATGATGAATCAGGTATGTTCTCTTTGCCAAAGGAGGATCTTGTTGAAAATTTACAAAAAATGGGGTATGAAGGAAGACTAGATATAGTCACATTTCAAAAAGGTCTTCTTTCACCCCAATGGAAATTTTTTATACATACCATTCAACATTGCATCTCTCCTAAAAGGAGTACTTGGAATGAGTTCAACAAGTCAATAGCATCTGCTGTTGTTTGTCTGAGTACAGGACAAGTATTCAATTTTTCAAACATGATCTTTGAAGGAATGCTTGGAAATCTTTCTTCATCTATATTTTTAATGTATCCAAGATTCCTAACTCATATTATAAATTGTGAACTACAAAACCTTTCCATTCCTAAACACAGATTTGTAACTCCTGAATTAAACAAAAAGGTGTTTTCTAACATGAGAAAATAATTTAAATTTTCTGGTAAAATTACTCCACTTTTTCCAAACATGATCAATGATCAACCACCTACTGGAGAAGGTTCAACTCACCCACTTGAACCCCAACCCACTCCATCACCCCCAAATGTAGCCCAAACAGAAATCATACAGTCCACTCAAATAGATACACCATCAAATGTCCTGAATGTGTCCCAGGAACATGAAATAAATCCTCAGAGTGCTACTCTTCACTTTGTGGAAGACCTACCACCAGCCCAAAACATATCCATCATTTATAAAAGGAAGAAATCTTCCTTAAAGGACATCAGGGGACAACTTGAGTCACACCCCAGGCTCCAAGAGTTGACCTCACAGGAGGAGAGAGGTCATGAGGAAAGGGCTCTCACTACTAATGCCCCAAAGGTGGGTGCACAGGATAGTGAGAACATCATTAGGACCCAGACCTCGGAAACTCTTAGTGATGACTTAGAATTTGAGGAATTACTGAGAGGACCCCGGTGCCAAGAAACCACAAGGGGGGGGGGGGCATTACTGCTTCTTCTAGGAAGAAGAGTATGTCCAAACAACCCATTTCATCACCAAGAAGTGATGAGGGTAGAACAGAACTCATTGAATTGACGGATAGGATGGAAAACCTTAAAACCAATGTACCAATTAGTGAGCCCGATGATCTTGCTAGAAGGAGTGAGGGCAGTATTAAACAAAAATCATTGACGGATGGGATGGAAAACCTTGAAACCACTGTACAAGATTGTCTGAAATTTTTAACAAATCAAGGGAAAACAATGACCTATATGAAGAAGCACATCAACACTATTAACAAGAGGATGAAACTATATGAGCACAGACTTGTTCAACAAACAAAGATAATTAGAAAGCTCAGAAAGAAGGTTCCTGGTAGTGATGCTCCACCTGTTGAGCTCACTAAGGGGGAGAAGGATACTATCCAAACTATGATAGACACATCAATTGCAGAAGCAGCAACTTCTCTCCTTAATCTCAAAGAATCAACTGCTACTGAAGGTCAGTTTAATGATGAAGGCCTAGAAAACATGGATGCTACTGATGAAGATATTACTGCTCCAGTTCAAGAACAACAACAAGAAGAAACGCCAGTAGTAACTCCTACTACTACTACTGATGGTATAGCAGTAGTACCTCCAATTGTAATAACAAACACTACTGATGCCCTATCAGTAGTAATTCCTGAAGAAATTCCAGTAGTAACCACTGTAGCTACTACTGAAGAGGAAGATGAAGAAATTCCTGAACTTATTGAAAGAGAAAGATATGTCATCATCTCAAAACCACCAACACCTGATCAACCACTTATCATACCTGACATTGATGATAATGTGAATTGGTTTGAAGTAGATGAATGCACACTTCCTCCACATCCCAAGATACTACCAGAAGACCAACTTAAACTGTTTTATCCAAAATTTGAAATTCCTGGTATCCCAAATATGAAATATTCTCCACCTCCATCTATTATTCCAGCTTGTATTGGAAAAGGAAAAGAGATCTATGATGAAGATTATCCCAACAGAGCATTAGGTCACCATGGTGAACAAAATTAATCATGTCAGATCTGAAAAACAATCCATATGGAAGGTGAAACATAAGAGATACTTAGAGAAAGTGGCTATGTATCAAGCACTTGAAGAAAAGAAAAGGGCTGTAAAAGATGTTCCTCAAATAAAAGATGTTCCACAGATAAAGGATGTTCAGATAGAAGACCAACAGGCTGAATTTAAAAGACTTAGAAAAATTGAAGAAGAACATCTAAACTGTCTTGAAGATCTGGTAGCTGAATGTAAAAGAACAAAGAGTGAACTAACAGATGATGTTTTTGAACAGAAGACAAACATGATTGAATTTCTGAAGTCAAAAGGACATAGTGCAAAATCTTTTGGCAGAATGAAGATGATCACAATAATAGATAAATATTGTACTGCCAAGAAGAAAGAATTAGCTGAAATAGAAGCAAAAAAAGAAAAAGGAAATGCTTTAATCCCAATAAGTCCAACATTAATTCAAACTGGTAGTATATCAACTACTGGTGAAACTTCCTCTCCCCAAACAAAGAAAAGAAAAGCTCTTCCACAAGAACAGAGCATTAAAAAGAAATCAAAAACAGAGCAAATTATTCCTGTTCTTGAAGTTCCAGTTGCTCCCCTTGAAAACAATCCAATCATCAATTGGAGAGTTATGGATAATAATGTTATAGAAATTATAAGGGAAGACAAAATTGTTCAAAGATTTACTGGATGGTTACCTATGATTAGATCATGTTCAAGAAATGATATAATCAAACTTCTAATCATTGGAAAACCTAGAATGACAAAGAAATCATGGAAGAAGTCTGGAGCTGGATACATTACTAAAATGATTGATGCTGCATTTTATCCAGATAACTACCCAGAAATATTTACAAACACAGAAAATGTGTATGCTTGTAATGTACTCCCTACAGTAAATATGTACTTCTTTGAAAGATCAAACAAGAATTGTGAGCTGTATTTATATGAAAAAGAATATCCACACTCTGAAGAAACCATGTATCAGATATTCACAAACACCATGATGAAACCATATGATGCTGTAATGTTTCAAAACAAACTTAACTATTTCATCAAAAGAAACAGCAAATTCATCATTGCTCAAAGAAAGAAACAGAATCAAAGAACTTTAGAGAAGAGAAAGAAGGAAGAAGAAGAACAAAAGAAACTTGAGTAATTCAAAATGAATTAACAAGTTTAGGGGGAGATTGTTGGAATATAAAGCTTCTACTACTGATCCTGAATTACTACTGAAGAATACATTGAAGTTACTACTGATCTCGAGTTACTACTGCTAAAGGCAATTACTACTGATGATCTAATTTACTACTGATAAGCGTATCTGAACAAGATCAAGTCCGAGATTTGAGTAGAGTTAGTTATGGAATGTATATCTTTATGTAATTCAATTGTAATCGTTTCCTAGAATAACTAGGTTAATAATTTAGGCTTCAAGGACTATTATATATAGTTCCTTATGAATTGTAAACATACGTGTATTGATCGAATGAATTAATACATTGAAACTTTTTGTGATAAACTGTGTTCATCGTTTTTATTCTTATTCGATTCCAGTTTACATTGTTCTTAATCTAATAACATAAGTGTTAATCCGCTGTAACTTCTTGTGTTAGTAGATCTGGGTTTATAATAACTTGTTTGGTTATTCGATCCTGACACTGTGTCACGTAAAATATTAATAAATGCTGTTTGTAGCTACACGTTACCCATGCAAAGCAAATGGTCCTTTCACATAATAATTATATATTTATAGTTAAGTAACAAAATTTAAGGTGTTTGACAAATTATTGTAATGTCAAAATTCAGATTATATACATGATATAATAAATAAGGGCTAATGCACTAAGTGATGATCGTAGAATTAAACTTTAGTCATTGTATTCTTATGAGCAAAAGCCTATATTCTTATTTTGCATATATTTAACTTTATAACTTATAAAATAAAATTAAATTAAATAAATGTAAATTTAATTTAATTCAAAAAATATAAATAAAAAATAACAACCAAATATATTCTTATAAACACTATATTTTAAATAATGAGCAAAAGCCTACGATATTTAAACCAAAAAATATATCAATACTAATACATTTTTTTCTATTGGTAAATAAGTAACTTCCAATATAATAATTAAAATTATTAATGATCATTTGAGACCTTACTAAATTAGCAAGTTTTATATTTTCAGCAAACATACTTGCTATTTTAATTCAGTACATATTAGTGTGTATAAAAAATACGAACTATGCAAAATTTGAACATGTAAGCTTTATATTATTTATATAATGACCTAAGTAACAAAATTAATAGACAGCTACTATCAAAATACTTGATCATATAAATTTATTTGATATATAATGTCATGTTATTGTATAAATTTAGCACATAAAAATGTTTCGCATTTCTATCATATTACTTATTATATAAATATATCAAAACCTAGTAATTATAGTAAACGTAAATATCTTTAAAAAATTATAGAATATACAAAATTAAAAAACCAAGTTTTTTTATAAATACAAATATCCTTTAAAAATTTTAGTATATAAAAAATAAAAAAGATAGAAAGTGTCATAGTAAAAATTATAGTATATAAAAAATAAAAAAGATAGAAACTGTCATAGTGTTTTTTATATATACGAAATAAAAAATATACAGAATGTGTCAAGTTGGGCTCGAACTCTAGTTGTCCTACTTTGTAAGGCTGTGGCTTTGCCACTTTGCCAGGAAAAAGATTCTATCAATATTCGCAAATAACGGACATATATAAAATAGGGGGTGATTTTTCTACCATAATTTTTAAGGTATGTACCACATCCAATGCATAATATACTTGTACAATTAGCTGTAAAACCTATATTATGTGGTATAACCATTAAAAATTGTGGTAGTAATATCAATTCTCATATAAAATCATTAAAAAGCTCCAACCAATAGGATTCAAGTGAATAGTAACTTTGAATCACTATTATATACTCCCTTCGTCCCTAAATAAAATTCTTATTTCTCCTTCAAGTTCTATCCCTAAATAAAGTTCACATTACTCAAACTTAAAGGGCTCACTCAATATAATAATATTATTATCAATACTTTCACCACTAACTATCTCCTAAAACACTTTCTATCTCCAATCAAACCTTATATTTTAATCAAAAGTAATACCAAACACCCCAACACTAACTATCTCCTAAAAATTTGTGCCAAAAAAAAAATGAGAACTTTATTTAGGGACGGAGGGAGTATATAGGGAATTTATTTATTTAGGTTATTATACTTATAAAATTGGTTAGTTAAGTTATAACAACCGGATATGGATTTTAATTCGTGACAAAATAATTTTTGAGTAAATTATACGGATAGTCCCTGTGGTTTGACAACAGTTTTGGATTTGATCCCTAAGTCTCATAAATTACACCCGCGGTCACCGTGGTTTGTACTTCGTATTGGTTTTGGTCCCTAATACTAACCGCCATTAAAATTTGATGTTAAACTTTTTTATTTAACAATTTTACCCTCACCAGTCACCATCTCCTTCATCTTTCTTTCATTCCTGCACATAAGAACACACCTAAATCAAAATCCTAACTCCAGTTAAAATATCATGCAAACAGATTATATAAAAACCCTAATCGTCGATTGAATTATAATCACTCCCGCTACTGTAGATCCATCGATTTATCAATTTCACTATTAAGTTTTCAACTTTATCAAATTATAATCATTTATAATTTCAACTTGATCAGATTGATAAGCTTTCAACTTCATCGTCCCCATTGTTGATCAGTCGATTGATAAGCTTTCAACTTCATCAGATTATAATCATTTATCAATTTCACTAGTAATCCCTTCAACCACTATCATCGTTCCCATTATTGATCACTGATTTCTGATATCACTAACATTGTCATCGAATTATCATCGAAATTACAATCTGATAGGAATTGAAATGGCGCCGACAGTCAACGTTTCTTCAGCGGCCAATCGTTTGTCGGTAATGATGTCGGCGACATCAGTATAGCCATCGGCGTTGATGTCCGAGGCATTCACGAAGGATGCGATAATTTCATGGTTCTGAGGTGAGTTCACAGCTGCGAACGCGATCATTGATGCTTTGTGTGGCCATTTGTGTTAGTTTGACGGTGGGAGATGTGTGTATTGTAACGACCCGAAATTTTGAATCGAATAAATTATAAAAAAATATGATAAAAAAGGATAAATAATTTAAAACACGTGGAAATTGGTTTCGTGTCATTTGGACATCGTATGAGAAAGTTACGGACGAAATCGGGTCAAGACGTGGTTGGAAACAAGTTTGAAAATCAAAATGGTATTTCTGGGAATTCTCGTGAACATGAGTTTTGGATCACGAACACGAGTTTCGGATCGTGAACACGAGTGTTGAATCGCGGATGCGAGTTAAGCGAACACCAACTTTAGTTCGCGGACACGAGTTTAGGATTCGCGGCACGAGTTCGCGCGGGGTGCGGGTTCACGAATGCGAATTGGTAGTTCGCGGCGCGAGTTTTGTCTGGAACAAGTTAAAATCGGGATTTTTGTCATTTCTCTCATTTCTAAACCCTAGAACTTCCTCCCAAGTGTGTGTATACGATTTGAGTGTAAGGAAGCCATTGGAACCGATTTTCACACTCAATCTTGAAGATTCTCACTCCATTGTTGAAATATAAGGTAAATCTCTACTCCTTTTGTTATGGATGATGTTTTTGGGTGAAAATGGTGAAGTATGCAAACCCTAGTTGGAGGGTTTGTAATGGGTGATGAAATTGGGTTGAAATAACTTAGATCTACAACATATAGTTAAGGAAAATGTGTTCATAACATGGATTTGATGTTATCTAGCTAGTTATGAACTTTATTTGGGAAAAATGGTGGGTTGGGTAACCTACCAAGTTATCTTTGGAGAAGATGATTAAGATGGGTGTAGAACACTCCTAGTAAGTTTAAGAACCTTGTGTTCTTGTTGGATTTGGGTTTTGTTGATACAAATCTTGAACTATGGTTTTGAGATTTCCACCAACTTGGATGAACTTGGTGGTTATGAATATTGTTATGAAGTTATTGGTAACTAGTTATGGATAATAATTAGATTATATGATGATATTGATGGTAGGTCAAGAAGACCTAAAGTTTGGTGACATTTCACAAGTTGGAAAGTGTAACACACGTATTTTTATAACATCGTTTTTCAATATTTAAAAATACGTTTTCCAACAACCATCATGTTGCCCAAAATATAGTTTAACAAAAACTTTAAAACTTCTATACGAGTATACAAAAATACGGTGTCACCAAGTATATCAAAACCATAGGCAATGGATCTACCTACGAGCTCCCGAGCTAAACATCTCTAGGCCACTTCTAGTGCAACCTTCTATCACTTCAAACCTGTACCTGAGTACATAGCCACAAAACAACGTAGTACGTGAGACAAAATAGTCTCGTGAGTTACATGGGTTTTAGACCCCAATAATAAAAATCATTTCATAAATATATAAACATATATATACTACATCAATACCGTCTAATCACCCTATTGTGACCCCATCGATCTTGCTTCCCTAGCAACATATCTAGTAACTAAACATATAGGTACCAGCAGCACAATCATAACTAGTACATAAACATATACGTACTAGAAGCATCAACATAACTAGTATATAAACATATATATACTAGAAGCGCATTAACTTATTAACCGGGGATCCCCCGTATTAATAAGCCTCAACCGAATCTAATACATAAACATATATGTACCAGAAACATACCAGGGATCCCCCGAATTGCTCAAGATAACGGCAAGAGGGAATCGCCCAATCTACCGATACCTGCCTTACTCGCCGGACCTTCCTCCAGTTAGCAAGACAACTACCTTGGATGAGTCGATGGGAATCCACCCAACTGCCCCTCACTCCACACCTCATGACCGGGGATCCCCCGCGTCATCACGTCATCTCATTCTTACCATAACTCATCAGTTGTTTCAATCAAAGCCCTCGGCTATCACATCAATCATCAAATAAGTTAGTTATCTAATTATAACTATATATAACTAATTCAACATCGAGTGAACGTACCTGTATAGTCCCATGGACCCGGTCATAAGCAACCCACATCTACTTCTATATCTATGCACCCTAGGAGGTCCATACTTAATTATTTCATAAGATACATTTCTTATTTTATCGTCATCATGATACTTTATCTTTTTAATACAAAATATTTCCATAAAATCCTTTTAAATTTAAATCATTTAGAGTATTGTCCCAAAATACGGATTTACAAAAACCTTGGTATAAAATAAAAGTCACTAGTGGTGTTACAAAGTATATCATAACCAAAGCCAAACGTAAATCCACCTTGCTATCTCTACTAACCCGTGCGCCTTCACTAGAAAACGCACCTAATCCTTAGCGCCCGAACCTAAGTACATAGCATCACAAACAAACATAGTACGTAAGACAAAATTGTCTCGTGAGATACATGGGTTTTAGACCCGACATTAATATATAAATGATTACACATACTATATATATATATATATATATATATATATATATATATATATATATATATATATATATATATATATATATATATATATATATAGACATACATATTTATATACTATGGTTACCTCCGCGGTACCCCTAACACATTCATATACATCGATCACCTCCTCGGTAATCCCATCACATTCAATCATAGCCTAATCGACCCGTCAAGTTGTTCGGAATGCCTCCAATCCAACGAGACACCATTTTTGTCCTACTAGCCAGAATGCCTCCAGTTCAGTAGAACCCCCTTTGTCACCTTGTCCAAGCAAGGTGACCCATCTTATCTCACTAATCAGAATGCCTCCAATTCAGTGAGATCCAACATCGTGTTGGGAGATCGGAATGCCTCCAATCCACCAGATTAAAGATACCATGATAATTCAGAATGCCTCCAAATCTATCATGTACCTGTCCTATTTCAAACTACCCCGTCTTAACTATTTCATGTGACTATATGTCACATCCATCATCAATACCATAGGACCAACATACAAACTATCCATATACTAGTCTCACTTAGTATTCACAAAATCAAGCAACTAGTTAATATAGAGAAATTATATAACTAGTTTATCATTAATAGTCACATATTAAAAAAATATTTCTTTACCGCTATGTACCCAGTTTTAAAGTTCACATGTACTCACCTTAGCAATAAAATGCTCCAACCGTATTCCTTACGTCAATCTCCTTGCTTCACGATTCGGTCAACCTTCTAAGATTTCACCAACAGCCTAAAACAATAATCATAAGATTATCAACATCACATACTACTACTATTGTGTTCATCTATCTCTAGATAACACTTATTAACATATTTCCCCCAAATATGGTGATTTACCAAACCCTAGGTTTAACCAACCCTTAAGATTCTTACAAATCATAATCATACACTTGTTTCCTTTGATAATACACCATCTATTAAGCATATCCATCATTTATATCACCATAATCCATAACCCCATGAACTAGGGTTTCAAACCCTTACATCCAAACACATAGATCTTAAGCTACAAAGATCAAAGAGTGAAGATATACCTTTAATCTTCAACTAGGAGTGAAATCTACCAAAGATTTCTGAAGGATTCGACCTCAATCAGCCTCCAAGCTCGGAAATCGCCAAAGAAGAAGCTAGGGTTTCGATATGGCATCAAATGAGCCAAAACCCGACTTAAAGCTGCTCGACCATAGTTCACGACGCGAACTAAGTTCGTGTCGCTAACTTTCCCATGCACGCGAACTTCGCGATCGGTAACCAGTCGTGAACTACTTCACGCTCGAAAGCCCTTTTCTCTGAAGACAGTTCCCGATCGGGAACCCATCTTCGCGGCGTGAACTCTTCAATGCAGCAAGGCTGCATTTTTCGGTTGTTGTCTCGACCCGGTTTCGCCCATAACTTTCTCGTACGGTGTCCAAATGACACGAAACCAATTCTTACGTTCTTTAAACGATTTATCCATATTTATCATATTTTTATACAATTTATTTAATACCAAATTTCGGGTCGTTACAACTATCCACCCCTTAAAAGGATTCCGTCCTCGGAATCACTCAAAAATTTCAAATCCGCATTCTACCGAGCATCCATTCTCATTCTCCCATGGTTATTACCATCAATATTTTCTCGTTTCAATTTAGCCAACCACATGCATATAAACATTCACTTAACTCTGTTAGATCCGAACGGGTCAAAAGAATCAATCTTAGGCCTTTAATACCCAAACGGGTCAAGATGCCACAATTTGCCCACAACGCTTCAAATCCTTTAACCGATCATTCTATTCACAAAACAATAACATGACATAACCATTACAATTATTTGATTGAATAATAAAATAAATCTAGCTTCGACCAAGTCGATAAAATCTAACATTGTCTAACCCTTGACTTAAGAACAAAGTCAACTATACTTTAACATTTTCCCTTCTCGTTAAAGGATCCCATAAATCCTCCTTTCCTTTACAATTTACCTTTATTTCATGATCCATCTACAATCATATACTCGATCCCCAAATTCAATCTTGACAACACCCAAACGGGTCAAAGTTTCATGATTCGACCCTAACACACCCAATCATTTAACCAAACTCTTTGTACCCATTGGGATGATATGACCCCAATCATTACTAATGACCAATTGACCAAAATGATAGTCAACCCCTCGCTTTGACCAAATTGTCAACATTGTTCCATTTTTGACTTAAGCACAAAGTCAACAATATTTTGAAGATTTCCTTACCCATTAGTGGTTCTACTAGTCATTAATTCCGTATCAATCGACTTTGCATTCATGGTCCAACCACAATCACACTCGATTCCTAAATTCTATTCGAAATACCCATCGGCCAAAGTCGCACCCCTTTGACTGCCATTATTTCCATTAATCCATTAACCACTAACTTACATATGTAGAGGATACATTATGCCTTTATCCTTGACTAATCAATTTAAACGAAAGTCAAAACTCAATTTTGACTGAAGTCAACAGTCCACTAGTTGACCAACCTTGACTTATGATTAAAGTCAAACTTACTTTGCAAAATTTCCATATTCTTTATTACTAAGACATCGCTTCCCAAGCTTTTCATTCCCGATTCCAATATCTAAATTTCCTCTCTCAATCGTTCCTCTTTTCTTCGATTTCAACTTCCACAATCGTTTAACAATTTTCATTTAAAGCAATACCAAATATCTATTACCTTTTTAATTTTCATCCAATTACTTATACCATTTATAATCTCCTTCAAACATCCTTATACCATACTTGAAATTTCCCGATTACCGGCTCTAGAGCCTCAATCATAACCAATTCTGGCCTAACCACCCATTATACATCTTTCATTACTCATTGGCTACTAACCAACTTTGCTTCCTAAAGCATTCCTTTTTCATGAACTATGAACTTGTAGGTATCTTCTACACATACTTCTACTTAAACACGAACCATATTTCCAAATCAGACCCTCATTTACCATGAAATCATATCAACAACTAACCATACAATGCTACATATGTCAGCTACAATCACCATATCCCGGATACAACAAATCATACTTTAACTATCTTATTGAGATGATCGGAAAGCCTCTAATCCATCCCGACTCCAAACTGTCACAATGATTGGAAAGCCTCCAATCCATAGTGACTCATCAAATCTCGTTAATCGGAAAGCCTCCGATCTAACAAGATCCATGCAATACCGTTCTATCTTGCATACAATTCATGTATGCCCCATTCATCTAGCATCAAGCTATCACTTTCTTTCATGATTTCCCATTCAATTTCTATTCTTCACTTAATATTATCTTCCTAAAATTGCACGCCTCCCATCGGTCATTACTCCCGCTTATACACTATATCACATGATGTTCACATGATCATTTCTAGTGCTTTCCCTCCAATCTACTCATTTATCAGTCATTCTTAGTCGATTCATTTCCTCATTACTAAATTTCACAATCTTTCTTTTACCATCGAGATAACCACTAATACTTTCAATTTTCCACATTCTTACCAAATAATCCAGTCAACTCGAGTCACCCAATTGACTCCGATCCAAAACCCATTATAAGCTATCACGCTTTTTCTATGTCATTTTTCCAATAATTTATTGTTACTCTTGACTTAGCATACCATTTCGGTAACACCTTACACTATCAATCTTACCTAGAAAATTTTTACCACTTTCATATTTCGTCCTTGATATCCCATGGCACCATAGTTTTCCTTTTTACCGATCATAACATATTGACCATTTATTTAATTCCACTTTATACCTTCATGAAGGTTGCCCGTCATCATTCCCTTCAATATATTTTAATTTCATCTTTCCCGATTCTAGTCTTTAACTCATAACGCTTAACCATATAAAGGTCGTGCATGATAACTATAATAACTACTTTTATGTCAAAGACTCATATAGCAACTCAAATGGTCAATCCTTAAAAGCATTACCTCGTGCGACTTAACAACAAGTAATTCTTGAATCGTATAACATAAGTTTTAGAAACATAGTACCTGAAGCGACATCGTGGCTTCCTCTAGCCTCGTTGTGAGCAGTTGATGTCAGCATACCGGTTCTTCTCTTCGGGCATGCACCACTAAAATGCCCCCTCTCGTGACACGTGTAGCACTCCACTTCTTTGATGTTATTCACCCCGCAGTCTTTTGCCCTGTGCCCAACTCTTCCGCAAGTGAAGCATAAAGCTGTACCCGACTTGCATTCTCCCTTGTGGCCCTTACCACAATTAGGACACTTTCCGCCACCAACTTTATTGGTCAAAGTCGGTGTGAACCTTCCCTTCTTTGATGACTCCGAACTATCTTCGATTCTCCTCTTTTCCCCACCTCTTGGTAGCCCTTGGACCACCCACTGATCCACTTTCTCGGTGTACACATCCACCGGTTCATCTCCTTTTCTTATAATCACGACCTCTTCTTGAACCTCCTCTAAGTTTCTCTTGGGGCAAAATTTCTCTTTCAAACGGCTCGTGAATTCATCCCATGACATCTTGTATATCGCCTTCTTGCCTAATATTTCATACATCATGATCCACCACACGTGTGCTTCATCTTTCAACATTTTAGAAGCATATGTCACCATATCTTCCCTTCTACATTTGCTACTCTCCAAAGCTTGCTCAGTTTCTCGAATCCACCGGACGGTGACTCTTGGCTCAAAACTTCCCGAATACGCCTTGGGCTCATATGCCATAAATGCCTCGAACGAACATCCATTTCTCTTATCAAGACTCATATCATTTTCCTTTTCAGTCGAGAATTCCTCCAATTGGGCCTTGCTACCCGAACACTTACTCTTTATACCCGATTTGGAATTACCTTCCCTTTCCTTGGTCATCCGGTCATCAATAATCCGGTTCACGTCCTCTTTTACTTCTTCCCTCATTCGGTCAAACATGTCACAAATCACTTCTAATGTTACCGGCGTGTAGTTAGCATAAACTTCCGGGTCCTCTTCCGAGTTAAGTGGAGTTCGTCCACTTTCCACATTCACCATTTTGCTATAATAAGATGACAACTATACCTTCATCAATCATTCATTCAATAGTCCATTTCGACTCTCAATCTCGAAAGTGACCACATAAGGCAATTCTTCCTAGGGTTCGACCCTAAGACAACTTAGCCCTATAGCTTTCAAGGTCAACCTAGTTATCTAACGGAAATATATCATTCTACTTCTACAACTTAAGCCTAGGGTGGTTAACCCAACCTAATTCGCTTAAGCTATAGCTCTGATACCAAGTTGTAACACCTCAAATTTTTAATACAAAATATTTCCGTAAAATCCTTTTAAATTTAAATCATTTAGAGTATTGTCCCAAAAAATGGATTTACAAAAACCTTGGTATAAAATAAAAGTCACTAGTGGTGTTACAAAGTATATCATAACCAAAGCCAAACGTAAATCCACCTTGCTATCTCTACTAACACGTGCGCCTTCACTAGGAAACGCACCTAATCCTTAGCTCCCGAACCTGAGTACATAGCATCACAAACAAACACAGTACGTAAGACAAAATTGTCTCGTGAGATACATGGGTTTTAGACCCGACATTAATATATAAATGATTACACATACTAAATATATATATATATATATATATATATATATATATATATATATATATATACATACATACATATTTATATACTATGGTTACCTCCGCGGTACCCCTAACACATTCATATACATCGATCACCTCCTCGGTAATCCCATCACATTCAATCATAGCCTAATCGACCCGTCAAGTTGTTCGGAATGCCTCCAATCCAACGAGACCCCATTTTTGTCCTACTAACCAGAATGCCTCCAGTTCAGTAGAACCCCCTTTGTCACCTTGTCCAAGCAAGGTGACCCATCTTATCTCACTAATCAGAAGGCCTCCAATTCAGTGAGATCCAACATCGTGTTGGGAGATCGGAATGCCTCCAATCCACCAGATTAAAGATACCATGATAATTCAGAATGCCTCCGAATCTATCATGTACCTGTCCTATTTCAAACTACCCGTCTTAACTATTTCATGTGACTATATGTCACATCCATCATCAATACCATAGGACCAACTTACAAACTATCCATATACTAGTCTCACTTAGTATTCACAAAATCAAGCAACTAGTTAATATAGAGAAATTATATAACTAGTTTATCATTAATAGTCACATATTAAAAAAATATTTCTTTACCGCTATGTACCCAGTTTTAAAGTTCACATGTACTCACCTTAGCAATAAAATGCTCCAACCGTATTCCTTACGTCAATCTCCTTGCTTCACGATTCGGTCAACCTTCTAAGATTTCACCAACAGCCTAAAACAATAATCATAAGATTATCAACATCACATACTACTACTATTGTGTTCATCTATCTCTAGATAACACTTATTAACACATTCCACCCAAATATGGTGATTTACCAAACCCTAGGTTTAACCAACCCTTAAGATTCTTACAAATCATAATCATACACTTGTTTCCTTTGATAATACACCATCTATTAAGCATATCCATCATTTATATCACCATAATCCATAACCCCATGAACTAGGGTTTCAAACCCTTACATCCAAACACATAGATCTTAAGCTACAAAGATCAAAGAGTGAAGATATACCTTTAATCTTCAACTAGGAGTGAAATCTACCAAAGATTTGTGAAGGATTCGACCTCAATCAGCCTCCAAGCTCGGAAATCGCCAAAGAAGAAGCTAGGGTTTCGATATGGCATCAAATGAGCCAAAACCCGACTTAAAGCTGCTCGACCATAGTTCACGACGCGAACTAAGTTCGCGTCGCTAACTTTCCCATGCACGCGAATTTCGCGATCGGTAACCAGTCATGAAATACTTCACGCTCGAAAGCCCTTTTCTCTGAAGACAGTTCCCGATCGGGAACCCATCTTCGCGGCGTGAACTCTTCAATGCAGCAAGGCTGCATTTTTCGGTTGTTGTCTCGACCCGGTTTCGCCCATAAATTTCTCGTACGGTGTCCAAATGACACGAAACCAATTCCTATGTTCTTTAAACGATTTATCCATATTTATCATATTTTTATACAATTTATTTAATACCAAATTTCGGGTCGTTACAACTTTTACACCCTCCATTGACATCTTTAACAAGATCTCCAACACACAAACCCCATACTCACAATTCCCCCAAATCGAGTTTACAAAACTAACTAGGAGATGAAAATACCTTAGATCTTTAACAGGGTTGGAAGATCTTCGAGAATGATGGTGTTCTATGCTCAAAAACACCCAAAATCGCCCCCAAGAGCTCCCAAATCGGCTGCACATTTTGGAATGGAGAGAAAATGAGCAAAAACCCTAAAATCCCGATTTTTATGCTGCACAGACATAAATCGCGCCGCTAATCCCAAAATCGCGTCGCTATCTACAACCCCGCGTTATTTCGCGTCGGCACATCGCGTCGCGATCTCCAACGTGATCTCGATTTCGCGTTTGCCCCAACGCTATATTGGTTCACTGTTCCCATATTGCACCAGATAGCGCCGCTATCTCCCAGATAGCGCCGCTATCTATACCTGGTACCATAGGCTGCACTTTTTGATGCCTTTATCGACCCCTTTTCGTCCGTAACTTTCCCATATGATGTCCAAATGACACGAAACCAATTTTCACGTTCTTTAGATGATTTATCCTTGTTTATCATATTTTTAAATAATTTACTTAACACAAAAATTCGGGTCGTTACAACTATCTACTCCTTAAAAGGATTCCGTCCTCGGAATCACTAAAAATTTCCAACCCACATTCGACCGAACATTCCGTTCTCATTCCCTTGTGGTTATTACCATCAAACTTTTCCCATTCCAATTTAGTCAACAATATGTATTTAAACATTCACTTAACCCCGTTAGGCCAGAACGGGTCAAAAATCAATCTTAAGCCTTTAATACCCAAACGGGTCAAAATTTGCACAATTAGACCATAACACTTTAAATCCTTTAATCAAACCCGCTATACACATAGAGACCATATGACCCAATCATTACAATCATCTAATCGATCCACATGGATATCAAAATCTAGCTTTGACCAAGTCAATATAATCCAACATTGTCTAATCTTTGACTTAAGCATAAAGTCAACTATTCTTTAACACTTTCTTCGCTTGTTAAAGGTTTCATTAATCATCCTTTCCTTTACCATTGACCTTTAATTTATGATCCATCAATAATCCTATACTCGCTTCCCAAATTGAACTCTAAACACCCAACGGTCAAAGTCGCACAATCCGACTATAACTCTTTCAATTATTCCATTAACCTTTTCACGCACATACAATCGACACATCATACTCTCAACATTCACTTGTCATTTAAAACGAGAGTCAAAGCCCATCTTTGACCAAGTCAACCAATCACAAATTGACTAATCTTGACTTTTGCATAAAGTCCACCATATTCTCTCAAACTAACAAATCCTTTAATCACGGGATACCATTCTCGACTTATCGCTTCCGGTTCTACTCATCATTGTTTCCTTAACAATCGTTCCCGTTTTTCCAAACTTTCAGTTTGTCCCCAAATAACCCGAGAGTTGTACCTCTACCTAAGGTCACACCGACCTTTACCGATTCTTGACCATCATTTGGTCACTCATACCATCACTTAGTATTCTTTCAACCATCTTTGTATCACCTCGATTAATTTCGTAACTTTTATTCTCCATTACCGGTATTAGATCCTCTACCGCAACACATTCTCAATTTCATACAAGTTTACCACATCTTGATTACCAGATAATAATTTGCTCACTAGGAGTTTCTCTTTCCTCTTATTCTATAAATAGTAGGCATCCTCTACACATACACGACTTAAATGCAACCCGCATTTCAACCAAATTTTCACTTATCATACAGTCATAACCATGCACATTAACCACATGGTTCTACATTCATCACACACACACACACACACACACACACACACACACACACACACATATATATATATATATATATATATATATATATACATATATATATATATATATATATATATATAACATTATTATACTAACACAACAATTTGTATTTAAACTATCACATCGAGATGATTGAAAAGCCTCCAATCCATCAAGATCCAAATTGTCACAATGACTGGAACATCTCCAATCACGGAATGGAACCATTGGGATTCGCCCAACCGATTCCACCCCCAAACATCATAGTAGTCGGGGATCCCCCGAACTACCACATCATTTATTCCTCATTCTATAATGCATACGATACATGTATACCTCTTTTCACCTCACATAGCTTTACCACTATCTTACACTTTTAATTTTCTACTCATTCATCATGCACTTTAGCACCTTTACCATAATATCATATTATCATTTTCTTTCATATTTAACATATTTCCCATTGGACATACTACTTAACACGTTTCATATATAATTACATTTCCATTTTCATATGCCTTCAAAGGTCATCTCATAATGCACATGCATTATACCCCGCGGGTAAACTATTAAAATCTCCGATTATTATTTACCGTTTCGATTACACATTGATCACCCTTAACCGATTCATTTCCTTATTACCAAATTTCCAAAACTTCTGTCACCACCGGGTACTCATCAATTTATTCCATTAACCATATCTCACCGGCCAACCCGGTCATCTTCGAGTCAACCAATCGACTCCGGTCTACACTCGTGACCCATGACTTAGCACCCAATAGCTCAACACTCGATGTTCCACTTTTATACATCGTGAGACTTAGGATTATTCCTTTCCCAACCGTAGTCTCACACTACTCTACGTCATATACCGTCGTACCAATACTATGACCTTTTATCAATTATTACTTTCTTACCCTTAGTATTGAATCCATGAATCCCGTCCCAAGACTTGCTATGGCTATATGCCAACTTTCATTCAACCATTTTCAACAATCAAAATTCGTCATTCCCGAAGCCTATTCTTTTCCACGTGTTTTCCATTTATGAGTTCCAAGACATCACTAAACCTTAGTCATTCTTTTCTTTACCATTCACGTATAACAATCATTACATTACTTATCCGGATTTCCGCCGAACATCCAAGTTCCATTTCTAAAATTCCTATCCACACTAACATTTCTTACCATGACTCGGTATTTCTTTATACCATCATCCTATTATTGAAAACATTTATCAATCTCGCGTCTCATCCTTTTATGCTACATAATAGCATCAACCCTTACATCCTTACCACATGCGACACACCGATCCATATCATTCCCATTATATAATTTCGATACACATACTAGCCGGGAACACTATTCCCAAAATAAATTCCACGTCATACGACCCATCTTTACTTTCTATAAGCACCAATTCGCGCAATAGATAAGCAATTAAGCCACAATCACATAATCATCAATTTGACCTAAGGTCTCCGAGGTTGCATCATGAACCCCCCTCTATATTTTCTTCCGGGCAGACTTCCCCTTTCAACTCACTCGTGAGTTCCTTTCACAACATCTTGCACCGTGCTCTCTTTCCCAAAGTTTCATACAACACATTCCACCGTGTCAACGCCTCATCCTTCAATAATGGTGATGCTAAAGTCACCACATCATTTTTCCTTCGTTTGCTACTCTCTAGCACTTGCTCAATCTACCGAATCCACCAAATCGTGACCTCCATCTCAGAACCTCCGAATCACGCAACAGCTTCACACGCCATGAAGGCCCTACACGACATCCTTCTATTTCTTCCGACTAGGTCTTGTCACCTTTTTATGTAGATACGTCTCACCATGGACTTCGCCATTAGATGACTCTTCCTTCATACGGGTACTGGAATCATTCCACCTACCCTCATTCATTCGATTATCCAAAATCTGGTTCATATCCTCATTCGTAACTCTTCCCAATTTAGTGGAGCTCGTCCACTTTTCACATTCCTTCTTTCGCCATACCAACATATCCATCAAACAAGATTCAAACGGTCGACTCAACAGTCGAAAATAACACTATTAGATCAAAACATGGCATTCTCATAGGTGTCGACCCTATCATACAAATGCCTTGCGGTCTCAAAAGACTTCACATTGCACATTTCATAACAACTTCTATAGGTCCCCTAGGTTCAACCCTAAACTTAACATAAAGTCTCAAAGTCAACCTATCGATCTCAAGGAATCTTACATTCCTATTGCTACAGTCTAAGACTAGGATGGACATCCAACCTAATTCACTTAAACTATAGCTCTGATACCAAGTTGTAACACACGTATTTTTATAACATCGTTTTTCAATATTTAAAAATACATTTTCCAACAACCATCATGTTGCCCAAAATATAGTTTAACAAAAACTTTAAAACTTTTATCAGAGTATACAAAAATACGATGTCACCAAGTATATCAAAACCATAGGCAAGGGATCTACCTACGAGCTCCCGAGCTAAACATCTCTAGGCCACTTCTAGTGCAACCTTCTATCACTTCAAACCTGTACCTGGTACATAGCCACAAAACAACGTAGTACGTGAGACAAAATAGTCTCGTGAGTTACATGGGTTTTAGACCCCAATAATAAAAATCATTTCATTAATATATAAACATATATATACTACATCAATACCGTCTAATCACCCTATTGTGACCCCCATCGATCTTGCTTCCCTAGCAACATATCTAGTACCTAAACGTATAGGTACCAGCAGCACAATCATAACTAGTACATAAACATATACGTACTAGAAGCATCAACATAACTAGTATATAAACATATATATACTAGAAGCACATTAACTTATTAACCGGGGATCCCCCGCATTAATAAGCCTCAACCGAATCTAATACATAAACATATATGTACCAGAAACATACCGGGGATCCCCCGATTTGCTCAAGATAACGGCAAGATGGAATCGTCCAATCTACCGATACCTGCCTTACTCGCCGGACCTTCCTCCAGTTAGCAAGACAACTACCTTGGATGAGTCGATGGGAATCCACCCAACTGCCCCTCACTCCACACCTCATGACCGGGGATCCCCCGCGTCATCACGTCATCTCATTCTTACCATAACTCATCAGTTGTTTCAATCAAAGCCCTCGGCTATCGCATCAATCATCAAATAAGTTAGTTATCTAATTATAACTATATATAACTAATTCAACATCGAGTGAACGTACATGTATAATCCCATGGACCCGGTCATAAGCAACCCACATCTACTTCTATATCTATGCACCCTAGGAGGTCCATACTTAATTATTTCATAAGATAGATTTCTTATTTTATCGTCATCATGATACTTTATCTCTTCTTTGACTTTAATACACATTTATTACTAGTCAAATTATACTCAGTTTCATATATATTCGTTCTTCTCTTTTGTTAGTAAATATTACCCATAGTTACCCAATATTATAAAAGTCATTACCACTTGCTTTACTAATATCTATTTATTAATAAAGACTTAGTATTCTTTCTTTTAATCAATATCTTTATTATTATGGTTTATTAATGAAGATTTAAATAACTACTTTAGTTTACCATATTTACTTCTAAAATCACCGATCATACTAGACATGTTCTAGTATCACATTATGCCTACTTTCATATCTTTCCTATCACTATCTTTATCAAAATATATATCAATAAAGACCCAATAAAATATCATACGTATTTTTAACAACTATTTGCTATGTACTCAGTTTAAAAGTCTCATGTACTCACCTTATCAATAGCTAAATCCATATCGTGTTTATCAACACGAATCCTTGCTTTCCGCCTTTGGAACATCTCCAATCTTTAGGTCCTTGCAACCTATCAACATAATCACCACTTATCTAGTTATCATCCACAACTAGACATCATTAAACCACCGAAATCACTTCCCACTACCAAGTTCATCAAACTTGGTAGAAAACCATAAACCGTAGTTCATGGTGACCAACTACAAATCACAGATTTGATACAAACTCGAAGTCTACACAATTTATATGGGTGTTTTACACCCTCCATTGACATCTTTAACAAGATCTCCAACACACAAACCCCATACTCACAATTCCCCCAAATCGAGTTTACAAAACTAACTAGGAGATGAAAATACCTTAGATCTTTAACAGGGTTGGAAGATCTTCAAGAATGATGGTGTTCTATGCTCAAGAACACCCAAAATCGCCCCAAGAGCTCCCAAATCGGCTGCACATTTTGGAATGGAGAGAAAATGAGCAAAAACCCTAAAATCCCGATTTTTATGCTGCACAGACATAAATCGCGCCGCTAATCCCAAAATCGCGTCGCTATCTACAACCCCGCGTTATTTCGCGTCGGCACATCGCGTCGGGATCTCCAACGCGATCTCGATTTCGCGTTTGCCCCAACGCTATATTGGTTCGCTGTTCCCATATTGCACCAGATAGCGCCGCTATCTCCCAGATAGCGCCGCTATCTATACCTGGTACCATAGGCTGCACTTTTTGATGCCTTTATCAACCCCGCTTCGTCCGTAATTTTCCCATATGATGTCCAAATGACAAGAAACCAATTTTCACGTTCTTTAGATGATTTATCCTTGTTTATCATATTTTTAAATAATTTACTTAACACAAAAATTCGGGTCGTTACAGAAAGCAAGGATTCGTGTTGATAAACACGATTTGAATTTAGCTTGGCTAAGGTGAGTACATGAGACTTTTACTGAGTACATAGCAAATGATTTTGAAAACTATGATGTTTTGTAAGTCTTTATTAATAAATGGTTTTAATAAAGATATGATTGATAATAAGATAAGAAAATGCAAGTAATAGACTATTTAAGTATATCTAAATGATTAATGATTTTGAAAGAGATTATGATAATGAAAAGTAATTATTGATTCTTTATCACTAACATGTATGAATAATGATAATGATTAAAAGACTATGATAATCGGTTTATTAATAATATGTTTTAATAAAGCTTAAGACAATGATTTTTGAGTAATGAGTATCGATTAGTACATTATGCTCATAAGAGTAGTTATTGAATTACTAGGGGAATAAGTATAAAGTGACTAGTAATAAATATGTATTCTAGTCAAAGAGAAGTTAAAGTAATAAGAGTTTGATAAATGATAAATATGTTTTATTTAGTAAATGACTTGGTAAAGTCAATATTGAAACTGAATAAGTAAAAAGAATAATATGATAAATTAGAATAGATGTATTCTAATAAGTGATGAATTTGATGAAAGGAGCTATGCTCATATTTGATGAAAGGAGCTGAGGCTCATAAGTGATGAATGAAATATCCGAAATAAGACCGCCCAGAAATGGGGGAGCATGAGACGTCTACTTGGGGTGGTACCTCCCTGCGCAAAGAGTAGAACGACACCCAGTGTTGGGTGAGCATGACGACCCGGAAATGGGGAGAGCTTATGAATCTCGGTAAGATGGGGGCTCCCAATTACCTTGATAGTTTACCTATGACGTCCCATATCGGGAGAGTTGGCTTCGGAGAGGTCCGTTGCGTATGTGATAAACAAGTGTAAGCTTGGAGATAGCTTACAAATATGTGATTAGATGATGTATAAGCTTATGGTAAGCTTATTAATTTATGCGATTAAATGAATAAGAGATGAGATGTGAATTAATAGAAATGACGAGGATAAGTATTTATATTGACATAAATATTATTTTATAAATCTTTTTGAGAATGGGTCGAAAACTCATGTATCTCACGAGACTATTTTGTCTCACGTACTACTTTGTTTTTGGCTATGTACTCAGGTTCGAGATTGAAGGATTAGAAGGTCGCGGTAGAGGTGGCCTAGAGATGTTTTAGTTCGGGAGCTTATAGGTAGATCCCGTTATCCCATGGTTATGATATTCTCTTTGTAACACCGGATTTTATAACTCTGATAAATGTTTTAAGGTTTTTGTTAAACCGTATTTTTAGATATTGGACTTTGGAATATTTTTATTTAAAAATATGTTTTAATTGATGTTTTAAAAAATTAAGGTGTTACAAGTATGACTCGGTGTTTGCCGCTATACATTGACGCCGGTTGAATTAGATCCCGATTCTTCAGATGCAGAAGAATTATTCAATCGAAGTGCGTTGAGAAGGAGAATTCAGTCGACAGTTAGGGTTTTTGTATAATCTGGTTGGATAATTTTTTAACTGGGGTTAGGTTTTGATTTAGGTGTGTTTTTGTGTGCCAAAGATGAAGGAAAGAGGAAGGAGATGATGAGGGTAAAATTGTCAATTAAAAAAGTTTAATAGCAAATTTTAACGGCGGTTAATATTAGGGACCAAAACCAATACGAAGTACAAACCACGGTGACCACGGGTGTAATTTCTGAGACTTAGGGACTAAATCCAAAACTGTTGTCAAACCACAGGGACTCTGTGTAATTTACTCTAATTTTTTTATGGCACATAATTTACTCAACTTTGTTACCATTGGGACATGAACACATGACCTTAAGTCGTGGGCAGCATCATACACACTAATACAACTAGGCTACAAGCATTGGTTTAACTGGCAACAAAATGATAACGTGACAATTATTTATCTGCTTGATAATTACTGAAGATCACTTTTCAGGGGAAAAGTTAACTTTGTTCATTGTACTTTATCCCAGGAGGGCTCTTAAATAATGATAAATTGTTGTTAACATATTGTAAGCCACTCAGATGACCTAAGTTTATGATTTAAAAAATTTTTGTATCCAATAATTAAAAAGCACAATAAATGAAAGTTAACTTTGTCAAAAAATATGATAACTGCTACATTAACCCAATGTTTAGCTTTTGAAGTAGATGTGTCAAATAGGAAAATGATACACTCATTCATAGAGTTCATTTTCAAATTTATAAATTATTTGAATAGCGTCTTTACAATAACTTCAAAATTCAAATAAAATTTCAAATTATTAGCAATTTTTAGATGCTAATTCCTCCCCTAATCGTGTTATTTATGTCTTTCTATTTCTTTATTTTTCACAAATGTCTATTAATAATTTCAGATCATCTGTTACTTTGTAGACACAGAAGAACCCGTAATGCTTCCGATCATCTCCAATGCTACACATGGTTGATCTACTGGTATCTGAAAATTACAAAATTCAAAAAACACTTCAATCCTCCATATTTTAAGTTTACAAAAGTGCCCCTCTATTTTGTGAGAGTTAAGTGCACATATCTTGGGGGAATAAATGTAAAAAACTTACAAAGTGACCAGCTTCAAGAATCCAATAAAAGTGTAAATTTCTGTAAGACTTGGTGAACCCTTTTGTGATTTTACTATCTCCACAATATAATGGAATTCTATCAATGCTCAAAAATGTCTTCAAACCCTCCCACCTTTTTCATGAAAAAAAAAACATAAGGGTAAAATAAGAATTCAACATTGGATACATATCATAGAGGGTAGATGTGAATTTACTTGAGCTTTTCAACCCATGCTTGAGTTCCCTTAGTTGCACACATATAAGATCAAGCTAAAAAAACACCACAAAAATAAAAATTATAAATTATCATTTATTTTGATCAAAAATTGCAAAAGAAAATCTTACTTGACCATTATATATAGTCACATTGACTCCCTTGTTCAAAAGTTCACCAACCTATATAACAAACAATAAATGAAATAAAAATCATTAGTTAAATTATTCTCCATTATAATCATTTTGTTCTTGTTCTTAAAATCTTGCCTCGTTAATTCTTGGTCGCATGAAATCACCTTCTAAGTAAGTAAAAACAAGACCCGACTGCCCACCCCATCTGTCAAAAAACATACCCGAATTGATTAATTTGGTAATTATTTCAAAATTAAAAATATATACATATGAAAAAATAAAACTTAATACTTACTCCAAATTATTTGGAATAATCCCAAGTTTCTTTCTAATGACACCATTCATCAAGAGATCAAGATCACCATTTTCACCCGGTGATTTCTTTAAAGAATCAAGATATCTCGAGTACCTTTTTCTTGGGCTTACTCTTAGTAGTTCATTTGCTGTAATCGATAATGGATCCATCTCCGAATCCAATAAGAAATTGTAAAAATCCTACACTCAACCCAAAAAATTCATTTTTTTTTTTATTTTAAAAAAAGGTTCAAAAAGGGAAGAAAGTGAGATAGCATATTTGTTATTAATAAAGATGGACTCTACTTATAAATGAGTCGATTCAAGTTATATTTTATGTCTAACATGTCAAACTTTAATATCAAAATATAAAAAAAAAAGCTTAGAATCAAATGGGTTGAATGGGCCAAATAGGTTGTAAGTTAAACAAAGGGTATTTTTTGTAAGGACCCGTCCTAGTAAGACGCATTTTGGGGATTAAACCGAATTTGTATTGATCTGTATTATTTTTTTTTAATTTATTCAAAAAACTAGATTACTACTAGAATATATTAGACACATTAGTTTTCATCTTTAAAAAATAACAAAATTTCTACAGAAAATGTTCCGGTTTAATTCACCCGCTGACCACTATAAAAATTACCCATTATTGATTGCCCTAACCTATTTGACCCGTAACCTAACCCACCCGTATTTCTACTAAGTGATTAATACTTACAACAGAGTTGCTATTTGCGCTAATAACTCCTTCAAGATCACTCCATAATTCGGTAGCAGCTTTCCATTTCAAATCAACAATTCGTTGTTTTATTTTCTCAACTACACTGCTTCCTGACATGTTTTTGTCAGATAAAACATAATCCAATCCAACCCAATTCTATAAATCAAATTCAATTTAAATTTCAAGTGTTCATAACCATATATAACACACACAGAAACACCATAATTCACGCAGTAATGGAAGACCACTAACCTGTTTGCTTCCTTTAAAAGCGGACCCCATGATACCTTGTAATTTTAATTTCAAAGCTTTTAGAAATAAACATGTTTTAATGGTTCATATTTGCTCAAACATGACACATTTTTAAAACGCACATCCAAACACCCCATAAATATTAAAGTAAAGTTACCACAAAATCTTCAGGAGAGATCCAACTATCTCCCAAAGCAATTCCTGAACATAAACCATAAAAACCAATTCACTAACTTTTCAAATCAATCTACTTGGCTTTCTTTTTTTTCTTTTTTTTTTTTGTAAAAAAATCCATTTTTTCGTAGTTTCATAAGAAAGATGGTCAGTGGTTGAAAAAGTTGAACAATCTACCAAATTATAACAAAAAGAAAGAATCTTTTTTTTTTTTTTTGGGAAATTTGAATAAATGTGGTTTTGTATACCTCCAAAAATAAGCTTTAACTTTTTATCTTCAATAGCCTTGAGGGCTGAGAGTCCAAGAGTGACTGCATATTTGCCACCATAAGATTCTGCCACTATATAAAGTGGACTTTTTTGAAGGGTTTCATTTTTATTAAATATTTCAATTAATAATGTCGTTAAATCAGTTGCAGCTTCCTCGTCAGTTTTCACCAGTAACTTTTCATCCTCAACATAACTGTATCCAGTTCCAACTGGATTATCCTAATTTCCCACCAAAGTCATAAATTTATTAAAAATAATGAAAGAAAATAAAACACTACAAAATTTAAAAATTGCATACCACAAATAATAAATCTGCTTTTCTTAACCATGTAGAGTTTCTTGGCTTCAAGAAAGAGTCCAATGGGCCCACTTCTTCAAAATTTCCAGTCCCAACTCCTGAAGCACCCTACATTAATGATAATACACGTATAAATAATCACAAACAAATTTTAATAATTTAAGTTTAAATACTTCCTCCGTATCAAAATAAGTGACACACTTTCTATTTTGAGGTGTATCAAAATAAGTGACACACTTTGAAAACTTTCCTTATATGGTAAAAATAGTGGGACCCATACCCACTAACTATCCACTTTAATAAAGGAAATTACCCTTATACCCTTACTTTTACTTTAAAAACTCATTAATATCACTTTATTCAAGAAAAGTGGGACCCATTCTCCACTAACTATGTACTTTAATTTATTTTAATCTCTACTTTAATCTTTTACCTCAAAAAAACGTGTAAGCCAATTTGTGTCACTTATTTTGATACGGAGGAAGTAATAAATTTCTCATTTGCATAAAGACAATTACTTACAGGTCCACCTTGCAACCAAAGAATTATAGGCCATGGATTGTTTGGATCTTGAGTTCTGTAAGGACTTTTATAGTACCACCAAAACATATGAGCTTCTGTGTTCATAAACATTAAACACAAACAAGATTAGTGATAAAAATAATCAATCTTGAACATGAATTTAACAAAAAAGATTGAATCTTGAACATGGGTTTACTAAAAAAGATTGAATCTTGAAAATGGATATAACAAAAAAAAGAATTAAATTATTAAATCTTACTGGGTCTGACTTCAACATAACCCCATATTTCTGATCCATCTGGAGTTCCTGCAGCAATGGCCAGTTCTCCATTGAAAAGTGGAAGAAAGATGAACACAATATAAAAAGCAAGAAAATTGGACTTTCCCATTTCAAGAAGAAAAACCAAAACAATTAGAAAAGAATGCAGTTTATTTATATATAAAAAGAAAAGGAAAAGGCAATTATTGAGGAAGGTGGGCCTGCTTATGATTAAAAACATATACTTCCTCCGTATCAAAATAAGTGATACACTTTCCATTTTAAAGTGTATCAAAATAAGTAACACACTTTAAAAACTTTCCTTATTTGGTAAAAATAGTGGGACCCATACCCACTAACTATCCACTTTAATAAAGTGAAATTACCCTTATACCCTTACTTTTACTTTTAAAACTCATTAATATCACTTTATTCAAGGAAAGTGGGACCCATTCTCCACTAGTTATGTACTTTAATATATTTTAACGCTTTAATCTTTTGTCTCAAAAAACGTGTAACCAATTTATGTCACTTATTTTGATACGGATGAAGTATTAAATCCCAAAAGAGCTTTTTTTCTTTTGGGTTTTGTAGTAATTTTATTAATTATGATTGAAGTGAAAGTGGGTGAATTTATGAGCAAGGGAAGATTGAGTGTAAAGAAGGATAAATTGTTGTCAAGAAAGTGACTACTGAACTATTCATTCCTACAACTATTACTAGAGTAAATTATGAATATACTTTTCTCCACTCAATCTACATAAATAAACGAGAAAACAGAAAACAGAAGTATATATTTAATAAAAGGGTTTTGATAATGACAGTCATAAGGGTTGTCAATAGACAAGCATCAGAAGTTTGTACATCAATCTATAACTACCCCTGAATTTTAGGAACCACTTCCTCCCATTATTTAATGTACAACTTTTATGCACTTAGAGACAGCCCTAAGGGCTGTCATTATCAAAACCCTTAATAAAATACTCCCTCCATCCCTAAATAAAGTTCTCATTTTACAAGTTGATAAAGTCCACTTAATAAAATAATATAATTAACAGAACCTCACTATTAACTATCCACTAACTATCTTCTCTCACAAAACCAACTTTATATTTTAATCAAATTTATTACTAATGACTCTATCACTAACTTTCTCCTTAAAACTTGTGCCTAAGAGAAATGAGAACTTTATTTAGAGACGGAGGGAGTATATAATTATGGATTCCTTAATTGTTTTCCATCTTGTAACAATAAGCAAGGTCTTTGATATTTGTTGCTATACATCTTCGGTAATTTAATTAAATTCGGTTGGAATTGAATTCGGTTGTAATTGAATATGATTATGCGTTTGGCTACCAAAATTTTGAGTTGTAATTCAAATTAATACTTATTCATTTTTTTTTTAACTTTTTTAGATTCTTTTTTTAAATTTTATGATTATTATTATTTTTTTAAATTTTTTATTTTTTAAATTGTTTAATTTTTTTTAAAAAAAAATAAATATTTTAAACTTTTATAAAAAAATTAATTTTTTTTTTTGTTTTTTTATCTTTTAATTTTATTATTTTCTTAATTTTTTTATTATTTTTATTCAAGGTTGCAGAACTCGCTATGTAACACCTCAATTTTTAAAACATCATTTAATTCATATTTTTAAATAAAATAATTACAAAACCCAATGTCTCAAAATACGGTTTAACAAAAGCCATTAAAAGTTTATCAGAGTATTAAAACCGGTGTTACAAAACAATATCATAACCATAGGATAAACGGGATCTACCTACGAGCTCCCGAGCTGATCAACACTAGGCCACTTCTAACGGGACCTTCTAATCCACCGATCCTGAACCTGAGTACATAGCCACAAAAACAAAGTAGTACGTGAGACAAAATAGTCTCGTGAAATACATGGGTTTTTCGACCCATTCTCAAAAGATTTAAAAACAATATTTGAAATATTATAAATACTTATCTTTATCAACTTTATTAGCTCATAAAACAACTTCTATCTCATTTTTAAATCATTTATTCATATTAGCTAATAAGCTTACCATAAGCTCATTCATCACATAGTCACAAATATGTAAGCTATCTCCAAGCTTACTCTTTCTTTATCACATATGCAACGCACCTCTCCGAAGCCAACTCTCCCGATAGGGGACGTCATAGGTAAACTATCAAGGTAATTGGGATCCCCCATCTTACCGAGATTCATAAGCTCTCCCCGTTTCCGGGTCGTCATGCTCACCCAACACTGGGGGTCGTAAACTGTGACATTCTACTTTTTACGCTGGGAGGTACCACCCCAAGTAGACGTCTCATGTTCCCCCATTTCTGGGCGGTCTTATTTCGGATATTTTATTCATCACATATGAGCCTCAGCTCCATTCATCAAATTCATATTTAATTAGAATACACATATTCTAATTATCTCATCATTCACATTACTTAATCATTTTCAAAATTGACTTTACCAAGTCCTTTTATAAATAAACATATTTATTACTTATCAAAAATCACTTTACTTTAACTTTACTTGACAAAAATGCGTATCTCTTACTAGTCACTTTATACACAACCTCTTACCAATTTAATCACTACTCTTATTAGTATAATTTTACTAATCAATACTTATTACTCAAAATCATCATCATCAGTTTTATTAATACATTTACTAATAAAACTCTATATCATATACTTTCAAACATTTTCTTTATTAATACTCCTTATTAATAAAAACTCATTAACAATTCATATAATCATGTTCACTTATCAAAATAGTCAATTATATAGATTATATCTTGATATCATACTAACACATATTCCTTATCTTTCTAAATCTCTATCTTTTATCAAAATACTTATAAGGACCCCATAAACATCATTTTACTTCAAAATTCTTTTGCTATGTACCCAGTTTAAAAGTCACATGTACTCACCTTAGCCAAACTTAATCCTCTTGAGCTTCTTGAACCAAATCTTCACTTCCCAAGACTTGTGAACTCCAAGTCCTTCAACAAATGCCCTAATCACGAAACCACACAAGGTTTATCATCAAACATCACCATTGACTATAAAATTCACCACTAGTTTACAACTAGTATCAATTTTCCCCAGTTTGACAACCCATAAAACCCTAGGTTTTCATAGATCTTAAGATCTCCATAAATCCATGTCATGGGCATAATTTCCTTGTTAAAATATCACAGATCTGAGTTATATACTTTCATTTCATCACCCATGACAAACCCTCCAACTAGGGTTTGCATACAACACCAATTTTTCCCCAAAAACACCATCTATAACAAAAATGAGTAGAGATTTACCTTATACTTCAACAATAGAGCAAGAATCTTCAAAATTGAGTGTGAAAATCGGTTCCAATGGCTTCCTTACACTCAGAATCGTACACACATACTTGGGAGAAGATTCTAGGGTTTAGAAATGAGAGAAATGGCTTAAATCCCAATTTTAAGGTCTGTACAGCGACAAATCGCGTCGCTATCATGAAAATCGCGTCGCTAAATGGAACCCCGCGTTTTTTTCGCGTCATGAGATCGCGTCGCGATCTTCCTCGCGATCTCGATTTCGCGTTACGGACACACGCTATTTCGGATCTCTGTTTGCTTCAAGAACACTTCGCGTCGCGAACTTCCAGATCGCGCCGCGATTTCCCATTACCAGCTATCCTTGGTTTTTCCTTGTTATTAGAGTGCTCGGTTTCGTCCTTAACCATATCAAACGGAGTCCAAATGACACGAAACCAATTCCCACGTCTTTTAAACGATTTATCCTTATTTATCATATTTTTTTCATAATTTATTTGATTAAAAATTACGGGTCGTTACACGCTACTCGCTACCCGTTCGTTCGACGACCTTGTAGCGAGTAATCAGTTACTCGGTGAGTACTCGGCGAGTACTCGGATTGAGATTTTCATATATATTTTTTTTATAAAAATATATATTATACATATAATTTTCCTATTTTTAAAAAATACAACATATATTGGAGAAATTGACCGAATTTTAACCGAGTTTTGACCGAGTTTGACTGAGTTTTTGAATTTTGACTGAGTTTTAGAGTTGGACAAGTTTTGACCGAGTTGGCCGAGTTTTTGCCGAGTTGGCCGATTTTTGACCGAGTTGGCCGAGTTTTGGCCGAGTTTTGACCGAGTTGGCCGAGTTTTGACCGAGTTTTATATTGACCGAGTAACTTGACCGGTTAGGACCTACCCGACTCGGCACACCACCGAGTAGCGGTTACCCGGCGAGTACTCGGGCGAGTTTTACAACACTGTTTTTATTATTATTTGTTTTTTTTTAATTTTTTTTAACGACTTTAAAATCTGAAGCATACAAAATGTTCAAATTTGTTAGTTTACTAAAGGACCGTAATTGAATTCATAGGGTATCAGGACGGATTTCAATTACAAAGAATATCGTAATTCGAGATTACGTCGTAATGTAATTGAATTACAATTACGGAGGATTACGTCAAAATAATCAGGGCCTAAAGGTCATCAAAACTTTTAAGCAAACAACAATAGGATTACCTACGCGTTGTGTTGTCTTTAAAAAAAGTAGAATTACCCTGCACAATGATACGAAAAATTTTCATTTGATAACTAAAATATTGTTTACTAATATTTAACAACCAAAATATTGTTTTATATTAAAATATAAACTACAGGTTCAAAGATATTTTCTTTCCAATATATTTCGATAACATAACAGTATTGTATACACTTACCTGAAAAAAATTTTTAAAACAAAATGTATCTTCTTTGGTTAGACATGATTTGATACTAAAAATAATTTGAGGGTAAATATTGTATAAAGGGTTTGTATGATAAGAATATACTCCATCCGTCCCACGAAAAACTTCCTGTTTGACATTGGCACAAGTTTTAAGATGATAGTTAGTGGTGTGGTCATTGGTAATAATTTTGATTAAAATATAAAATTGGTTTGGAGAGAGAAATATAGATAGTGGATAGTTAGTGGTGTGGTCCTTAATAATACTAGTATTTTATTATGTGGAGCCCATCAAATGTAAGAAATGAGAAGTTTTTTGTGGGACAAAAATTTAGGGTGAAATGAGAAGTTTTTTTGTGGGACGGAGGGAGTAATTTGTAAATTATTTACATATTTATTACATTATAATTATTCATTGTCATCCGCACATGCCGGCTGATCCGGTCCGCGTTGTAACACCCGTATTTTCAAAACATCGTTTAAATCATTTAAAAATACATTTTCCCAATATCTGACATATTGTCCAAAATACAGTTTAACAAAAACTTTAAAACCTTTATCAGAGTTTATAAAAATACGGTGTCACCAAATATATCAAAACCATAGGCAACGGGATCTACCTAAGAGCTCCCGAACTAAGCATCTCTAGGCCACTTCTAGTGCAACCTTCTATCACTTCAACCTGTACCTGAGTACATAGCCACAAAAAACGTAGTACGTGAGACAAAATAGTCTCGTGAGATACATGGGTTTTAGACCCCAACAATAATAGACATTCCATAATTTTATAATCATATATATAAACCACATAAATACCGTCTAGTCACCCTATTGTGACTCTAGCTACTTTGCTTTCCAAGCAACCATATCTAGTACCTAAACATATAGGTACCAGCAGCACCAACATGTCTAATACATAAACATATATGTATTAGAACCTAACATACCAAGTACCAAACATATGCGTACTAGAAGCCCAATCATATCTAGTACATAAACATATATGTACCAGAAGCACCAACATGTCTAATACATAAACATATATGTATTAGAACCTAACATACCTAGTACCAAACATATGCGTACTAGAAGCACTCGTGTGCTTAGTGTATAAACATATACACACCCGGTGTATAAACATATATACCACCGCTCAGCGACCAGGGGTCCCCCGCGTCACCACCATCTATCTCTTATCATAACCTAACAGTTATGCCAGTCAAAGCCTTCGGCTATCATATCAACATCAAACAAGTTAGACATCTAACAATAACGACACATAATTAGTTCAACACAGTGTGAACGTACCTGTATGGTCCCATGGACCCGATCATAAGCAACCCATATTCACTTCTACATCTATGAACCCCAAGAGGTCCATCCATATTTATTCTCATAGGATACATTTCCTATCTATCGATATCATAATACTTTTATCTCTTCTTGACTATAATACATATTTATTACTAGTCAATTCATATTCATTTACATATACTTTCATTCATCACTTTTATTAGTATAATGTACTAATCAATATTCTTTACTTAATATCATCATCATTAGTCTTATTAATGCATATTATTAATAACCAATTATCATACATCATATTAATAATTAGTTATTAGTCACTTTTCATTATCATGATCTCTTTCAAAATCATCAATCCTTTTAGACATACTTAGATAGTCTAGTATTTACATTTTCTCATCTTTTCAATCATATCTTTATTAAAAACATTTATTAATAAAGACCCATAAAATAACATTTGTATTTTCAACACTCTTTGCTATGTACCCAGTTTAAAAGTCTCATGTACTCACCTTAGCAATAAAGTGCTCCAGCCGTATCCTTTCCGCCGGTTTCCTTGTTCCAACAATTTGATCAAACTCCAAGACTTCACCGGAAGCCTTTAATCTTCAACTAGAAGTGAAATCTATCAAAGATTGGTGAAGAAATCAGCTCCAAATGATGGTTTACACCCAAAATCGCCCACAAACTCGAGAGGAAGAAACTAGGGTTTGAGATGGCATGAAATGAGCCAAAACCCGACTTTAATGCTCTGGTCGGAAGAGCTCGCGCCCCGCTCGCGCCGAGCTCGCGTCGCGAAGTGACGCGGATCTGCCCCCTAATCGCCGCTTTTACCAGACTTCGCGCCAGGCTCGCGCCTGGCTCGCGCCGCGAAGTCGACGCGAAGTCAACGCGACATACTCGCGTTCCAGCTCCGGTCCCTCTGCTCAACCTCGCGTTTCGCTCGCACCTGACTCGCGCCGCGAACTTGCCTGTGCAGCAGGGCTGCACTTTTCGGTCTAGGTTTCAACACGGTTTCGTCCATAACTTTCTCATACGGACTCCAAACGACACGAAACCAATTCCTACGTTCTCTAAACGATTTATCCTTATTTATCATATTTTGTACAATTTATTTATTTATAAATTTTGGGTCGTTACACGCGTATTCAAAATTTTAATACAATTACCGTAGTAAGGTAACTGTTCATTATAAATATCAAACGGGATTCTCAAATTGAAAACGGAGTTATTGGATATTTACATAAAACCCCCTAAGATAGGGGTGTGTTTAGTTACTGTATTAAACATATTTTCAATATATACCCCTAAACTATATATTAATGACAAAAGAAATTGTACATTATATCTTCATTTAACTTTAATTTTGATTAAATAAAAAATATATTTTCTAACATTTTACCATTTAAATTTGAGTTTTAATAATGACAACCCTAAAACCATGCGTAACGCACGACCCGGCGACCGCTCGTGACCTCCACCTCGGCCTTGCCCGACGCGTCCCGCTCGTTAGGCCCGCTCGACCCCGACGCGTCGCCCCCCTCCAACGGTCGACTATTAGACCGTTCAAACTCGACCGTTGCACGCTCCCTTTCCCCCTCAAACGGCTCTTTTTACCCTCTTCAAATTTAATATTTACCCCTTTTTTAGTACGTTTTAATTAATTTATGTAATGTTTTTTTATTATTAATGTAATGTTATTTTTTATTATTAATGTATTGTTTTTAATTTAAATTAAAATTAAACAAAAAAAATCGAACGGTCACCCATTACGGGCTATTGGTCGCTGTCTGGTCATGTGTTTGATCAGGAGAGAGAAAGCTGATGTGGCGCAGAGGTGGCAGGGGTGACCAAACTTAGTTTGGTCACCTATTACGGGTAGTATAAGAGTTGTCAATAAAAGTGGATTATGCATTTTAAAGGTTTTTCTAACATGTACTCCCAAGTCACATGTTAAGGTGTATTAAATCATTCTAAATTTCCTATTAAAATGTTTTTAAACATTAATGAAATTCATGTTACATTTTGAAGATATGTATTAAATACATTTTTTAATTTTAATAGAAAATTGAAGTTATTTAATGCACTCTAACATGTGCCCCAGGCACATGTTAGAAAAACCTTTTTAAAAATATTAATTAATTAGAATTGTTAAAGATTTATTGCATGAGGTTTATAATGGAGTTTGTTACTTTAAGTGTTTCTAAAAATAAAAAAGATAAGCGAGATAATTATGGTTTAGTGGTTATAATTTAATTAAATAATATTTTTTAAAATGCATAATCCACTCTGCTTAAAAGTGAACGTCAAAAATCTCGCTGCAACTCGCGAGCTAAATCTTGCTTGTTCGAAATATTGATGGTTAATTGTAAAAACCGGCTTTGAATCATTACACTTAGCAATACTAATGATGATGATATAAACCTATGACCTTTAAACTAATTAATTACTCTGTATATAAAATGACCATAATATCATAAAATTAAATGTTTATAACTTTATATAGATAAGTGTATGTATGACAACAACAACAAAATTGCAAAATCAAAAATATGGGCTAAAAAAAAGAATAGCAATTGTTCATTCTACATCATAAAATATATACTTCTTCCATTTCAAAATAAGTAATACACTTTAGATTTCACGTTTTTTGAGGCAAAATATGATAATGAATGTTAATTAGATTAAAATTGATAGTTAGTGGGGGATGTGTCTCACACATTTTGATTAAAGTGAAGTTAATGATGTTTAAAAGTAAAAGTAAGGATAAATGTGTCATTTCACTATATTAAATGAGATAGTTAGTGAGTGTTGACCCCACCACTTTTTACCAAATATGATAAGTATTTAAAATTTATCACTTATTTTGAAACACATCAAAATGGACCTCAAAATAGAAAGCGTATCACTTATTTTGAAATAGAGGAAGCATATACAGAATTTGAAGATATATGAAAACAAAACTCAGCAAAAATTTATTATAGTTTAAAATTAATCTAATAGCATGTTTTAATACATAATACGGAGTAATAAAATATTTGATACATATATGTATTTTTTTCCTTTTCGGCAAAGTATTATAATCAAAATAGCTCTATCATCTGCAATTTAGTTAAAACTATTATTGAAACTATTTTGAAATCAGATATAATAACTTTAAAAATTATATGTTTCCAATTTAAATTATAAAATGTCAGATTAAGGTGGACAAAAACAATGTACACAAAGATAATCAAAGGACTAATGTAGAGGGTCCAATATCATTAACTCTATCAGTAGTAACATTAAAATAACAAAATATCACAACCGATTATGAAAGTATACTAACTTAAATGTTATATAGAAAATCCAACCCAAAAATATTCGATCAAATCTATTACTCCGTAATACAGTGGCTCCTAATCCTAAACACATTCATTAAATGTTAAAACTAAAAGAAGGTTAATTTTGAAAAGCTCCTAATCCTAAACATTTTCATATAATGTAAATTTTGAAATACATCACACATAAAAAAACATAATTCCTTCGAAAACATTACCAAATTACCAAAATACAGTTTAAATCTTGTAATAGAATGCAATCTTAATTTTACTTTGTAATACTTCATTTTTTTGATAAAATTAAATTTTCAATTATTTAAAAAATATATTACTTTTTCAATATCCGAAATTAGTAATTTTTTTCAGTATCCGAAATTAGTAAAATACTAAAATTCAATATTTATCGTGAACGTGAATACCTACATATCATGACGTTCATGTTATTAAAAATTAATCCACGTCGTTAATAACTAAAAAAATAAAAATAAAAGAATGTTAATTTATGTAAGTTATGGGTTTTGATAATGACAACGACTCTCAATAACAATGGATAATATTTATAATTACCCCCTTTAAACTTCATTAGTTAAATTATCTTCCATTTTTCTAGCAATATTAAATCTCTTCCACCAATTAAAATCCAAAATGCTCAATATTATCCATTGTTAGTGACAGCCATAAAAGCTATCATTATCAAAACCCTTTATTTAAACTATAAAAAAAATGATCCCTTGGAAATGGCCCAACTTCCGGCCCACCGAGCCTGCTATAAAAACCAAAAACATTCAGCAAAGTTTATGTAGAATTGAAAAGCGATAGCGTATATTTTCACAGCGTTTACACAACGCAAATGATACCGCAAGGGTAAAATTTGACCGCGTATACGGCCACGTAGTTCACCAGGAATATTGCTGCGTATTTCACCGAGTATATGTATTTCACCGCGTATAGGGACGCGTTGCGTATAAGGACGCGTATTTCACCGCGTATATGAACGCGTATACCACTTATTTCACCGCGTATAAGGACGCGTATTTTACCGCACCGCGTATAAGAACGTGTATTTTTACCGCGTATGCGTATAAGGACGCGTATTTCACCGCGTTAATGGCCGCGTATTTCATCGCATATAATGACGCGTACAAAGACGTGTATAAGAACGCGTACCCCGTATTTCACCGTGTATAAGAACGCGTACCGCGTATAAAGACGTGTATTTCACCGCGTAAATTCACCCTGCCTATAGAGACGCGTATTTCACAACGTAAAACAACGCGTATACGGCGTAATTCACCGCGTATACAACTGCGTATATCATCGCGTATAACGCATAACCACGCATACAGAAAACGCGTATTTTACCGCATGTACGTATTTTGAATATACCGCGCATAACGCGTATTTATTGTTGGAAAAAGTTGTGATAAAATGATTTTTCACCAACTTTGGACCTATATAATTATATATATATATATATATATGTGTTATATATAGTTATTGGTTGGTAGCTATGTGTTCTCCTTTATGAGAGCTACGCAACGGTATATAGCGTGTCCAAAGTCGAGTTGTGGTGAATGAGATATCGACTCTCAAAGTAGGGTGTTTGATACAAGAAATCTTGGAAGTGGGGGATGTGGGAGAGTATCCCACATAGGAAAAAGATGAAACCATTTGTTGGTTTATAAGGTTGGAAGTTGTATGGAAGATTAAATCCTTATACATGGGTTTTACCCGCACGCCTACGCGCGGGGGGGGGGGGGTGCAAATAATTTGGACTGAGTTGCCCGAAATGGCTTGAACTCGTGTACGCCCGAGCGACCTGCGGGCACGAATGCAGCTCCGAAATTCCGGGCTCGTGCGGGTCAATTTTTGCACCTCATCGACACTGCAGTTGTCTCGTACTGACCTCCTCAGTACTGATTTTTTCATACTGACCACCTCAGTACTGAACCGATCAATACCGACCTCCTCGCACTGAGTGTTCGCCGTGTACTGAGTCTGATACTGACCTACGCAGTATCAGTCTGATGCTGACCTGCGCAGCATGCAGTCTCATACTGATCTGCGCAGCAGATGTCTGATACTGACTTCCAATACTGACCTGCGCAGCAGCAGTCTGATACTGACATGCGCAGCAGCAGTCTGATACTGACCTGCGCAGCAGCAGTCTGATACTGAGCTGCTGCACTGACTTCCAATACTGAGTTCTCGGACTGAGTTCCTGGACTGACCAGAAGGACTGAGCAGAACAGTTACGAAAATTCTGCAATTAGTGCAGATTACTGTTTTGATTTCTTGTTTAATTGTATTGAATGCATTTAATGTTTTGATTAAACATCACTTGACATTCTACACTATAAAAGGAGACCTTGGGTCTCATTTGTAAAGACACCTTCTACACCTACTTCTTCTTTTCACAGCTTTCTCTCTTAAAGAAAACACTCTAAACTTGGTTAGTGTTCTGGCTTGGATTATATCCGGTAGTGTAAAACTACTCGGTTGTTTTACCCTGGGAAATAGACAACGAATCTATTTTAAGGGGATCGTGAATTTCACGAGACTCAACCAAAACCTTGTACTTGTTTGTTCTATTTAGTTTGTTTCAATCTTTTGTAAACGTATTCGTCAATTTCCCTTATTGTAATTGTATTTTATTAATGAAAATTGGTATTAGCTCCTACAAACTTAAAATAGATTTTCCTCTCTAGCTAATACCGGTTGGAAAATACATTTTTTTTTCGGATTTTGCTCGTTAATAGCATAGATTCGGAAAAGTGGTGATTGAAGCGTTTATATAGAACAAAAAGGTTCAATTGAGTTTTTAGAAAAGAAAAATTTCCAATTTTGTTTTGTTTAAATTGTTAAATCAAATTTTTGGATTTAAAGTTTATTATATCAAGTTTTTAAAGTTTGATTTTAAATAACTTGATATATAGTTTAAAAAAATTTTGGATTTAAAAATTTTTGGTAATCAAGTTTGCTTTGGCTACTTGATTTTCTCATACTTGTGAAAAGCTAAAATTCTTCGGGATTTTTTTTTTCTATGGATTGCTTTGGCATCTAGAATTTTGCTTTCAAAGTTGAGAATTTTGGAGTTTCTTATGAAACTTGTAGTTGATAGTTATAAAGTTTCGAAAGTTACAATAGTTGAAAAGATACAAGATAGTCTTTGACTTCTTGAGTTGATTCCTATAAGGATGTTACTTGAAATATATCTTTTAGCTAGTTGTATGTGAGAAACTTATATAATTTTGGATTAAGACTAATTTGTCTTATTTTGTACTTTTCAGTTGAAAGATGGAAAGTGGAATGGATACGCCGCCGGCATCCACCGTGTTGACTCCACCTTTTGTGAATGCTATTCCTTTGGTTGGAACTCAAGTAGCCGTGAACACCGTTGCCAACCATGCTGAAAGGCCCGAAAAGTTCAATGGTTTGAACTTTAAAAGATGGCAACAAAAGATGTTCTTCTACTTGACCACGTTGAACCTTGCAAGGTTCTTGACCGAATCCGCTCCTACGATCGTTGATGGGGAGACCGATGTTCAATCCGTGAACGCGGTAGATGCATGGAAGCATTCGGATTACATATGCCGAAATTATGTCTTGAATGGCTTGATTGATTCTTTGTACAACGTGTATTGCAAAATAACGACGTCCAAACTCTTATGGGAGTCGTTAGATCGCAAATACAAGACCGAAGATACCGGAACAAAGAAATTTGTCGTTGCCCGGTTCTTGGATTTCAAGATGATTGACTCAAAAACCGTAATGAGTCAAGTGCAAGAATTTCAAGTGTTGTTACATGACATACATGCCGAAGGAATGGTGCTTAGTGAGACCTTCCAAGTCGCGGCTATTATTGAAAAGTTACCTCCTAGTTGGTTGGACTTCAAAAATTACCTTAAGCATAAGCGAAAGGAAATGTCCATCGAAGATCTTATTGTTCGCCTTCGTATTGAAGAAGACAATAAAGTTGCTCAAAAGATTAGTTACTTGCCCGATTCGGCAAAAGCTAATGTTGTTGAGAATGGGGAATCTTCTAGGAGAAACAAAGGCAAAGATGTGGTCAAGAACAAGAATGGTCATTTGAAACCAAAAGATGGGATTGTGAAAAAGAAATTCCACAAGTTCAACGGTACGTGCTACAATTGTGACCAAAAGGGTCATAGGGCTTCGGATTGTAAGCAACCGAAACGAGAAAATGCACATGAAGTCAATGTGGTGGAGCATAGTGATGAACATATGCAATTTGTGGCAATGATATCCGATATCACGGCAATGATCTCGGAAGTAAACTTGGTAGGAACTAATGATGTTGGTTGGTTCGTTGATACGGGTGCTACCCGTCATGTTTGTTTTGATCGAGCCCGATTCACCACGTTCAAAGAGGTTGACAATGGTGAAAAGTTGTTTATGGGGAATGCGGCGACGGCCGATGTGAAAGGAGAAGGAAAAGTGGTCTTGAAGATGACCTCGGGAAAAGAACTTGTGTTGAGCAATGTGTTGTATGTGCCGGAGATTCGTAAGAATCTTGTTTCCGGGTGGTTGTTGAACAAGTTTGGTTTTCGTTTAGTGTTTGAATCGGACAAGGTTGTGCTAACAAAAAGTGGAATGTTTGTGGGGAAGGGCTATGCCCTTAACGGCATGTTTAAATTAAATGTCGTTTAAATTAAATGTTATTTGAATAAATGATTATGATGAATAAAACTTTATTATGTTTATTATTCTTGTGTTACTTACATTTATGTCAATAAATTTTAATTTAAAGTCATATTTTATTTAAATTAACTTTAAAATACATTCCACATCGATTCAAATTCACAAATATAACGAATACATCCTTCCATTTGGTTGAAAGAAATAACCAAAACTCCTTGATGCACACGAAAGAGTGTAACTTTACTTTAGAGAAAAGTAAATATGAAGTGATTGATACATTAATATGTACAAATGTGGGGGTAAGTCGTGTGTCGACTACTTATCTTTTATAAGATAACCCGTGAGGATAAGATGAAACATCGCATGCATTTTGATTTGAAAGAAATCATCTAATAAATACTTACGAATGTGGGGGTACCTTGCTAAGGTATTAATTCATCTTAATAGGAAATTAACTTCAATTAAAGAAGATATTCTAAATAATTGATGGTATATCTTATTGTCTCAAATTTACATTAGTCAAGTGTACAATGTATAATGGTGAGACAAAATATGATATGATAACTACTCTCAAGTGAAGTTATCATGATTGACTATAAAAGCTAAATGATAAACTTGCGGATCCGCTTATGAAAAAGGCTTAAGTAGAGAGTTAGTTATGGAATGGGACTAAAGCCCTTGGAATAAAAGTTTATGCGAAGGAAACCTAACCTAGTTGACTGGAGATCCCAAGATCTAGGTTCAATAGGACAACCTAATTGTATAAACGAAGGGATGTCACTGTGGGGGTAACGGAATTCCTCCATACATTCTTAAAGGGAGTACATTGTACTACTTCCTAGTCCATTCCTAGTTCAGTGACAATGAGGATAAGCACTATGGCTTTTAATGATTCGTGGTAGAGAATCACCTATGTGAGAGAGAAGTGGGGTCGCTTTGAATGGAATTGTTGGGCACAATTCTTAGTAGCTCTCGCAGAACCAGGCAGTGTCCATGACCAAGACGGGCACGATAAGAGGATATGAACAAGTTAGGGAGAGTCTTGTGAGAATGTATACCGTCGTCTACACAAAAGGCGGACTCAGTTCAAGGACATCGCGTCTACTGACTGCTAGGAGACTAAGTGTGCTTCTCAAGGGAGGGTTCAAAGGCTAACACCTACCCATCCTTTGCAAGACTTGACTGTTGAACATTTATCGATGGTTTGTGGTGTTTTCAATCGATCTCTATTCATGTGGGGGATTGTTGGAAAAAGTTGTGATAAAATGATTTTTCACCAACTTTGTACCTATATAATTATATATATATGTGTTATATATAGTTATTGGTTGGTAGCTATGCGTTCTCCTATATGAGAGCTACGCAACGGTATATAGCGTGTCCAAAGTCGAGTTGTGGTGAATGAGATATCGACTCTCAAAGTAGGGTGTTTGATACAAGAAATCTTGGAAGTGGGGGATGTGGGAGAGTATCCCACATAGGAAAAAGATGAAACCATTTGTTGGTTTATAAGGTTGGAAGTTGTATGGAAGATTAAATCCTTATACATGGGTTTTACCCGCACGCCTACGCGCGGGGGGGGGGGGGTGCAAATAATTTGGACTGAGTTGCCCGAAATGGCTTGAACTCGTGTACGCCCGAGCGACCTGCGGGCACGAATGCAGCTCCGAAATTCCGGGCTCGTGCGGGTCAATTTTTGCACCTCATCGACACTGCAGTTGTCTCGTACTGACCTCCTCAGTACTGATTTTTTCATACTGACCACCTCAGTACTGAACCGATCAATACCGACCTCCTCGCACTGAGTGTTCGACGTGTACTGAGTCTGATACTGACCTACGCAGTATCAGTCTGATACTGACCTGCGCAGCAGGCAGTCTCATACTGACCTGCAGTACTGATCTGCGCAGCAGATGTCTGATACTGACTTCCAATACTGACCTGCAATACTGACCTGCGCAGCAGCAGTCTGATACTGACCTGCGCAGCAGCAGTCTGATACTGACCTGCGCAGCAGCAGTCTGATACTGAGCTGCTGCACTGACTTCCAATACTGACTTCTGATACTGAGTTCTCGGACTGAGTTCCTGGACTGACCAGAAGGACTGAGCAGAACAGTTACGAAAATTCTGCAATTAGTGCAGATTACTGTTTTGATTTCTTGTTTAATTGTATTGAATGCATTTAATGTTTTGATTAAACATCACTTGACATTCTACACTATAAAAGTAGACCTTGGGTCTCATTTGTAAAGACACCTTCTACACATACTTCTTCTTTTCACAGCTTTCTCTCTTAAAGAAAACACTCTAAACTTGGTTAGTGTTCTGGCTTGGATTATATCCGGTAGTGTAAAACTACTCGGTTGTTTTACCCTGGGAAATAGACAACGAATCTATTTTAAGGGGATCGTGAATTTCACGAGACTCAACCAAAACCTTGTACTTGTTTGTTCTATTTAGTTTGTTTCAATCTTTTGTAAACGTATTCGTCAATTTCCCTTATTGTAATTGTATTTTATTAATGAAAATTGGTATTAGCTCCTACATTTAACCGAGGCGGATAAAAAAGAAAAAACGTGTATCTGACGCGTAGTTTTCTTAACAAAAAGAAAACCTTAACTTCAATAAAAATATTAACGAAGATGATGGATCAGATTTCTAGCTTGGATTTTTCGCAGAAATGAGAAAAATAAGAATTAGCGTTCAGTTATTTCAGATTCGATCATCTGGGGAAATACTCATCATATCCATCACCTCTAAAACAAACAGAAAATTCAATAAAAATAAAAAGAGGGGAATAATTGATGTTGCATACTGAAAACCCTAATTTTATGTAGAAGATGATGGCTAAGAACAAGGAAGTTAGGGCTGTCAAATCGTGTTATCATTTCGTGTTTTTGGGTAACACGATACGACACGACACGAATGCGTTCAACACGAAAACAACACGACATGAAGTCGTGTTTTATTTTGCTAACACGAACACGACACGGTTAAAAAACGATATACACGACAACACGAGATAAATAACAAATATATCAATTTTTTTACTTACTACATGCTAAAAACACGAAAAACACGACAAAACACGACAAAACACGACAAAATCATAACTATCGTGTCAATTTCGTGTTAATCTCTGAACACGAACACGACACGACTTCGTGTTTGTTTTAAACGACACGAACACGACATGAACACGAATTCAAATTTTGATTTTGTCCCAATTTCGTTTTGTTTCGTATAATTTTTCGTGTCGTGTCAAGTTTTGACAGCCTAAATGAAGTGGTGAGGGAGGGTGTTGAAATAGATTGAGTTAAAACCCCTAATAATCGGTAATCTATTTTGCAGTTGAGCTTGAGCAAGAAAAGCCCAATAATAGTTTCCTTTCATGATAGCTTAGCCCAATAATGGTATCCTGTATCACTGTATGTTACCTTACTTAGCCCAATAATGGATTCCTTTCATGATAGCTTGATGTGCTATTTTTATTTATTGGATTTTTCTAACTTATGCCCTAAGGGCATGAGATTAAAAGTGTTTAATGAACTTTAAGTTTCCTTTAATAATAAATAAATGTATTTATTTGTTATTAATGAAGTTTAATTTTGTATGAATTAAATATATTTTTATATGAAAATGGTAAGTTTGAGTTTAATAAACATGTTTATCTCATGCCCTTATGATATGAGTTAATCAAACCCTTATTTTATTTACCATATTGATCATATTTACTCGTGTACCAAAAGAAATACTCTTTTTTGAGTTCCGAAAATACAAATTTTGTGATTTGTTTGTCACCACATTTGAGTTTTTTTTAACGTTTAAATTGTTTATTCCATATTTCATTCATATTTCATTCAAGGTTTTGTTAATGACAGCCCTAAAGGGTGTCTCTAACATGCATAAAACGATTGTACATTCATGTATAGAGTAGTGTTCCTAAAATTCAGGGGACAGTTTTTATATTAGTTTTGTCTTGTTATTGACAGCCCTAAGGGCTGTCATTATCATTTTCCTTCATTCAATTATAGGATAAAAAATAACATCTACCCCCAATGAAAATTAGAGGAAGACAAATCATATTTAACCGTTAATGATACATTTTATTCCATTTGACGAAACAAATAGGTTTTACTATTCTAGCGGAATGTACCGCCATTTCTTCTTTAATTCCTGCTTGCCAAACGTAACTTAGGCAACACATAACATTTCTACGAGCTTACGGACTTATTTATTAAACAACATGAAAGAAAAACAGGTAGGGGCTGTGCGACAAACCCCAACTTTTGCTAGACCAAAATCACCTCACATCTAACTTTTGATTTCTGTTTTTGCTTAATTTGATTGTTTATTTCCCTATTTACATTCTTATTTGTGGAGTTAAATTCGTACATCAAAATTAGATAACTAGTTTCATAACCGGATAAGTGTGCTAGCTTCGAAAAATAAATACATAATAATGAAAAAAATGTTTTGTTATTCATAAATAAATGTTTAAGGAATTCAAAGTCAAAATAAATTTTTTTTACAAATAACCTTCAACCTGCTTGCAGTTACAGTAAAACCTCCATAAATTAATACTCGATAAATTAATAACCTCGATAAAATTAATAATTTATTCGGTCACAACTTGGGACTAGTACAAAATCAGATCCTAATCGATAAAATAATAAGATAATAATTTTTTTGAAATCCTAATGTAAATACATTAGTCCCAACCAAACTATAAATTAATAATTACTAAAATAAAATTCTAAAATTCTAAAGTTATCAAGTAAAAAATGAATCTACAGTCACTTGTTTTTTTTTTTTTTTTGTGAACTTCAAATCTATATTGAGTTCATCTTTAAATCTCCCAATTGCACTTAAGAGTTGAGGCATTGTATTCTCATATTGCAACAAAAAGTTGTGAAGAGTTGTTGCCGCTTGCAATGCTTATTTCCGAGTGACCGGTTCCTGTGAATATGTGAATACGTATTAGATAAGTTGATTTTATAATAATATTATCTTTAAATTAATAATTTATTAATTTATCGATAAATTAATATCTCGCTAAATTAATAAAATATCCTAGTCCCAACTTTATTAATTTATGAAGGTTTTACTATATATTAACTTTCATTCTTAATGGTTGTATCTTTGTTTTCGTTGCATAAACCTATTTTATGATCAATATTTCTGTTAGAATATAATGTATTAAATGTAATTTATGTATAATTATTTTGGTCAATACGTTAATATGGTAGGTAATAATGTTGGCATGATTGTAGCCATAATTTAGGCTTTCCCTTGTATATTTATTTGTAAAGATTGGAATGAGAATGGCGAGAAGATAATTATCTTTTATGGTATCAGAGAATAATTGATTCTCCTCTTTTTCCTTTTCTTTCTTCCGCTCGTGGGTCTCTCTTTCTTGACAGGCTCCACACTATTTTTCTTGTGTTTCTTTCTTGTTTTCGTCCCTGCTTCTTCAATGACACCAGAAAACAATTCAACAAACACTTCCACAAACACCACCACTAATAAATTTCATCCTGCTCTAAGTGTTTTCAACATCCGCAATCATGTTCCGATCCAACTCGAATTGACTAACGTTCAATATTCAACTTGGGCGGAGTTGTTTAAAATATGTGCTCGATCGTTACAAGTTCTTCATCATATAATTCCTCCCGAGAACGCACCTTTTTCAACAACTACTCGTGATGAGATGTGGTATACACTTGATGCAACGGTTTTGGGGTGGATTTTTGCCACAATTTCCCGAGATCTAATCACCACGGTCATGGTTCCTGGCTCGTCGGCTATGGAAACGTGGAATCGCTTACGCGATTTATTTGAAGGCAATAAGCACGCTCGCGCTGTGACACTAGAGCAAGAGTTTTCTCATACTGTGTTGGCAGATTTTGACGGCGTTTCGGCATACTGCCAACGCCTCAAGGAGCTTTCCGATCAACTACGGAATGTTGGTGCCACGGTCTCCAATGATCGGGTAGTTCTTCAAATGGTTTCGGGTCTTACCGATGCCTACAACGGTGTCGGCACGCTGCTCCGACAGAGTAATCCTTTGCCGTCTTTTCATCAAGCTCGCTCAATGCTCACGCTCGAGGAAGCCGGACTCGCAAAGAAGATGGCTACGTCATCGAATTCAGCAATGATCGCTCCATCTACCGAGTCTCTGAACGGCACTCAATCGGCTAAATCTCGAGAAGGTTCATCCAAGCATGGTCGCAAACAGAAAAATGGGGGCCGGCAATCTCAAAACCATGCAAATCGAGGGCAGTCTAGTGGGGGCAGACGACCTAGCAGCAACAACCATACTGGGCCTTTTTCTTTTTCTCAATGGACTCCTTGGTTTGCACCTTCTGGAAATTGGGCCTTGCCTCCATGCCCTTATCCAACACTCCAATGGGCTAAAGCACCTTCTGGATCACCACCGTCTCAATTACGGCAAGATGGGATTTTGGGCCGGACTCCTCAAGCAGCCCAACAGAATTATGCGGCAGCCCAACAGGCTTATGCAGCGGGCTCGGAATTTACTCCAACCGATATTGAGTCGGCGATGTACACCATGAGTCTCAACCCACCGTCAAATCCTTGGGTTATGGACACCGGTGCCTCATCACATGTCACTGCCGACAAAGGTAAACTCTCGTCTCTTTTTAATTTGAGCAAACAAAACGGTATTTTAGTCGGAAATGGCCAATATATTCCAATTCTAGGGTATGGGAACACAAAATTAAAATCACCTCACCCACCCCTAGCCTTGAAAAATGTTTTATATGCTCCTCACATAATCAAAAACTTGGTTTCGGTACGGAAATTCACAATCGATAATTATGTTTCTGTGGAATTTGACCCTTTTGGATTTCCTGTGAAGGATTTTCGGACAGGGAAACGTTTAATGAGATGTGACAGTCATGGTGATCTTTACCCGGTTACTTCCATGAAGCCGGTGAATAATGCTCAAGATTCAAGTGTTGCTTTTTTGATTTCTACGTTATGGCATGATCGTTTAGGTCATCCGGGACCTCCGGTTTTTGAGTCGTTAAGACAAAACAAAATAATAAAGTGTGGTCCTCATAAACATTTTTCTTTATGTCGTTCGTGTGTGTTAGGTAAACAAATTAAATTACCTTTTCACACTTCTCCGAATAATACGGTTTTTCCTTTTGATGTTATACATTGTGATTTGTGGACTTCTCCGTTTTGAGTAATTCGGGTTTTCGTTATTATATTGTGTTCTTAGATGATTTTACTAACTTTGTTTGGACTTACCCTTTGGCTAGGAAATCGGATTTCTACTCGATTTTTGTGAAATTTCATACCTTTATTCGCACTCAATTTGAACGCAATATAAAAAATCTTCAATGTGATAACGGCAAAGAGTTTGACAACAAAAATGTTCTTGATTTTTGTCATCAAAATGGTATTGGTCTCCGTTTTTCATGCCCCTACACATCTTCTCAAAATGGTAAGGCGGAACGTAAACTCCGATCACTAAATAACGTCATTCGTACTCTTTTATCTCATGCTTCGGTTCCACCATCATTTTGGCCCTATGCGTTAAGCATGGCCACATACCTTCAAAACGTTTTACCAAGTAAAGTTCTCAACTTTCAAAACCCACTTACTATTTTGTATAAAAAACAACCAGATTTATCACATTTACGTGTTTTTGGGTCTTTGTGTTATCCTCTTTTTCCATCTACCACAATCCACAAACTCCAAGCTCGGTCCAAACCGTGTGTTTTTTTGGGGTTCCCGGATAACCATAGAGGGTATAGATGTTACGACATGCTTTCTAAGAAAATCATCATTTGTCGGCATGTTATTTTTGATGAAACCAAATTTCCATTTAGTACCGTATCCACCACGTCTAAAACTTACGATTTTTTGGATTCGGACACTACCACTTACATGAGATTTCATATAAATAATGTGACTCCAAACCCAAATATGACTATCCCACCTCATACGACCCCACAGGCACCTAATTCAGTTCCTCACTCACCAAACAATTATCCTATTTCTCAAAACCAACCCCAACAGGCCACCTCTTCGCCAGCCCAACAGGCCACCCCTTCGCCGGCCCAACAGGCCCAACAGGCCGAACCATCTTCACCGGTCCAATCCTCTACTACCGCACCCATCCAACCTCCTCCTATACCGTCTAAACCAATCACACGTAGCCAAAGAGGTATTTTTAAACCAAAAACTCTTTTTAATCTCCACACCCAACATAATATATCACCCATTCCAAAAAATCCCGTCGTTGCTCTTAGGGACCCTAATTGGAAAATGGCCATGGACGACGAATACCAAGCTCTTATTAAAAATGACACGTGGGTTTTGGTACCGCGACCACCTAATGTTAATATTATGCGATGTATGTGGATTTTAACTCATAAAACACGTGCTGACGGTTCTTTTGAGCGGCATAAAGCCCGTCTTGTAGGTGATGGAAAAACACAACAGGTTGGCATTGATTGTGGAGAAACTTTTAGCCCGGTCGTTAAACCGGCCACTATTCGAACGGTGCTAACTTTAGCACTATCTAAAGCATGGCCTATACGACAGCTCGACGTCAAAAATGCTTTTTTACATGGAAAGTTGAACGAAACCGTATACATGCACCAACCAATGGGATTTCGTGATCCTAATTTTCCCGATTGTGTGTGCTTACTTAAAAAATCGTTATACGGTCTAAAACAAGCACCGCGGGCTTGGTACACTAGGTTTGCTGAATATGTTTCTCGTATCGGATTTACTCACAGTATTTCGGATAATTCTTTGTTTATTTTTAGACAGGGTGATCACATGGCTTATGTTCTTTTATATGTGGATGATATTATTCTAACGGGTTCATCTAATAAACTTCTTGATGAAGTAATTTCTTCACTAAGCTCGGAATTTGCAATGAAAGATTTGGGGTCCTTAACTTCTTTTTTGGGCATTTCAGTCACTCATAATTCCAAAGGCTTATTTTTATCTCAATCCACATATGCATCCGATATTCTGGCTCGAGCCGGTATGACCTCGTGCAAACCATCTGCAACACCGGTTGACACAAAACCAAAGCTCAGTGCCACATCGAACCCAAAATTTTCTGATCCAACGTTATACCGTTGTCTGGCTGGAGCACTTCAGTATCTCACATTCACTCGCCCAGATATATCGTATGCCGTTCAACAAGTGTGTTTGTTTATGCATGACCCAAGAGATGCACACATGGCTGCTCTTAAGCGCATCTTACGCTATATCCAAGGGACACAGACGTATGGGTTGCAATTGTCCAAATCTCCTACATCCACTCTCATGTCATATACTGATGCTGATTGGGGTGGATGTCCGGATACACGTCGATCTACTTCGGGGTACTGTGTCAACCTTGGTGATAATTTAATCTCGTGGTCAGCTAAACGCCAGCCGACATTGTCTCGTTCTAGTGCTGAAGCAGAATACCGGGGGGTCGCCAATGTCGTAGCCGAATCATGTTGGCTTCGGAATTTATTACTCGAGCTTCATTGTCCAATTAAAAAGGCGACTATTGTTTATTGTGACAATATTAGTGCTATTTACTTGTCTGGCAATCCGGTTCAGCATCAACGTACTAAACACGTAGAAATGGATATTCATTTCGTTCGCGAAAAGGTCGCTCAAGGTCAGGTTCGCGTTTTACATGTTCCATCTCGTTACCAGATCGCTGACATTTTCACGAAAAGCTTACCACTCGTTTTATTCAAAGACTTTCGCAACAGTCTCAACGTTCATCTTCCTCCCGTTCTGACTGCGGGGGAGTGTTAGAATATAATGTATTAAATGTAATTTATGTATAATTATTTTGGTCAATACGTTAATATGGTAGGTAATAATGTTGGCATGATTGTAGCCATAATTTAGGCTTTCCCTTGTATATTTATTTGTAAAGATTGGAATGAGAATGGCGAGAAGACAATAATTATCTTTTAATTTCGCAAACTTTCATTCTTAATGGTTGTATCTTTGTTTTCGTTGCATAAACCTATTTTATGATCAATATTTCGTATACACGTTATAGTAATACTTATCTTTAACTTCAACATATGGTGTGACACACTAGAAATTTTTATGATATTAAAGGAATTTATAATGTAAAAATGGTTAAATATAGTACATCAACATCCACAACATAAGAATAGTCCAAAGACTTGTATATGTTCTATCACGATTAATTGGATATATTAATTAAACCCATCAATTAATATCTAACTAACATGATTGGCTCGACATTATTAATTAAACTATTAATTAATATTGGCACATAATTAGGAAACTCTAACACACATGATAGTTAAACTTGTTTATTTGATGATGTTAGAAACCTATTTCTACTGGCGGATCCACATCTATATAAGGGGTGCATGACCTCCACTTGGTGGGGCCCCTCATGTACAAAAAAATTAATTTTTTATTTATTTTAATATAAAAATTTTTTATTGACCCCACTTATTAATTGGTCAATTATTAATAGACCTAGATTAATTTTGATCCTAGATTCGCCGCCACCGGCTATTTCTAACACCAAATTCATTTATCCTCAATTTAAACCATATTATATCCGTATCACATTCAAATCGAGTATTAGATGGTGTCGGGAATGAACACTCCTTTATATTTCCTAGACAACAAGTCGTTACATAATTTGTCGTTACATAATTTGTATAAAAAACGTTGAACGTTTTCCAATAATGAAGTATTAGTAAATATCGAAAAAAGTAGCTGAAAAAACTGAATTTCGATTTTCGCCAAAACCATCCAAACATGGAGTGTCAGTGATAAAATGGTGATCCACATAACCACCGGCACACTCTTCCTCCGAATCAATTCCATCATTCTTCACTCTCCGTTCCGATCAAAATGAAGAATCTAATCACCTACCGCCGGAGCTTACTTCAAGAAGAAGATGCCGCTAGAGCCATCGGATCTCCGGCACCCTCCTTCACCTCCAACTCCCCGTTTGATTCCTCCTTAGCTCTCACAATCCTCGTCCTCCTCACCGTCCTCTTCTTCATGGCGTTCTTCTCTCTCTACATCCGCCGTTTCTCCAACATCAACAACAACTCCGAAGATTCCGTCTCCGATCGCCGGCAACCCACGGCGCGTGTCCGTACAGGTAAAAACGGCGGACTTGACTCCTCCGCCGTTAAGTCACTTCCGGTTGTTCCGTACGGTGGCGAGTCGAAGATTTGGAGTGAATGTTCAATCTGCTTGAGTGAGTTTGAGGAGAGAGAAACGGTGAAGGTGATACCATATTGTGGTCACGGATTCCACCCTATGTGTATCGACACGTGGCTTTTATCGCATTCCTCGTGTCCATTATGCCGGTCGACTCAGCTATTTCCGGCCGTCGATCAAGCTGGAGGCAGTGTGGTGAGATCCGACGGTGGTGACGCGACGTGATTGAATGCATGAGGTCCCGCGTGTAACGATTGTGAGCACAAGACAAATTTGCCGGGATGAAATTTTTGCAGTAAGCCACGTGGACGTCGTTTTTTCTTTTTAATTTGTTAATTTATTATGTAGATAAATGCATTTTGTGTTACCAATTAATTAAATAAAATATTTTAAGTATTTATGATTTGATGTAGCCATTTACCAGAGGAAAATGAAATATTGTATGGAGTGATAGGATTTGTGGGACCTCATTTATGTTATACTAGAACAATACAGAATATGGGCAACAATTGTCAATTTGTTAGGACCGCTAAAGTATATGATCATCTATAAATTTGATGTATTTTTCAGATGATCTAAAAACATAGGGGTTTTTTTTCAAGTACAAGTCATAACACATTCTTTGAGTGTATAGTTTCAGATGATTAGTACGATATTCGTGCTATACTGCAGGTACAAATAGAGAGCGGGTGGTGATGATCAACAATGATGGGCAACATTAGCAACGAGGGAACAAATATCAGTACACCGAGAATAACATTTTTTACACAATGTCATCCGCACTAAACAACAAAAAATAGTTTATCTAACTAAACAACAAAAAATAGTCTAGAGGGCTAAAATGATTATTTTCACCGACTAAACAACAATTTATCATTTAGAGGGTGTCTGGGATTGCGATTTGAAGTAGATTATCCACTTATTGCGTTTTGAAAACGCAAATAATCTAAAACTAGTGTTTGACAAAAGATATGAAATAATCACTTATTTGCGTTTTGGAGCTTTCAAAATGGACTTTTAAAAAAGTAGGTTGATAGCTACTTATTTGCGTTTTGAAAATGGAGTTTTGAATATTACCTATAAACTAAATAAATAATCAGGTTTGTCAAACACTAAAAAACAGATTATCTGATTATTGCGATTTCAAACAGCATAATCAAGTCCAAACACTACTTTTCAGAATCACGTTTTGTAACGCTGATTATCTGATTATTCATTTTCAAAACACATAATCTATTTTCAATAAGCAATCTCAAATACCCCTTAACTACATCATCTAGATATCTATATTATTCATATATTAAACGTTGCTTTCCAGTCCTAAAAGATGGCTCGATTATACTTGAAGGAAGGAAAGAAAATTATATATTTTCGTTTAAGCAAGATAAAACACGTATACGTATGAATTCATAAGACTTTTTTAAGAAGTTAGTAACCTCTATAATGATTTTTTACTATTAGAATAGGGGGTGATTTTTCTACCACATATTTTAATGCATCTACCACAATAGTTGCATCACATATTTATACAGTATGCAGAAATACTTATACAGTGTGGTATAAACCTCAAAAAGTGTGGTAGCAAAATTAATTCCCTATTAGAATAGATGACTTTTTAGGAGGTCACTTCAACCACTTATTTTTCCCAACCACTTAATCATATTTCAATGTTTGATTCTTTTATTCCATATATTTAACAATTTTACATTTTAAACCCTATATATATTTATATATGAATCATTTATTATTTTTTAACTATAAATTATAAATTTTTATCATATTTTAATACTTTTTAAGGTCAAGCATTATAATATTTTTGTAAGAGATATTTTATAAAAATGTTAAATTTTATAAATGCTTAAAAATTGTTAAATTACATAAGAAGGGGCATTTAGTAACATTTGATATATATAAAGGTAAATTAGTAATATTAATAAGAAAAAAAATCTTTGGAAGAGAGGTTTTTAATTAATAGGTTATAAGATGATTTGGCGAATATAATAAGTTATTTGAGAGGTTAATCTTTGGAAGAGAGGTATCTTATGTATGAAGTAAGCATGGACCTCATAGGGTTCATAGATGTAGAAGTAACTGTGGTTGCTTATGATCGGGTCCATGGGACCATACAGGTACGTTCACACTGTGATGAACTAATTATATGTCGTTAGTATTAGATGACTAACTTGTTTGATGTTGGATGTGATAGCCGAAGGCTTTGACTGTCATAACTGTTAGGTTATGGTAAGAGATAGATGGTGGTGACGCGGGGGACCCCCGGTCACTGAACGGTGGTATATATGTTTATACACTAAGCACACGGGTGCTTCTAGTACGCATATATTTGGTACTAGGTATGTTAGGTTCTAATACATATATGTTTATGTATTAGACATGTTGGTGCTTCTGGTACATATATGTTTATGTACTAGATATGATTGGGCTTCTGGTACATATATGTTTATGTACTAGATATGATTGGGCTTCTGGTACATATATGTTTATGTACTAGATATGATTGGGCTTCTGGTACCTATACGTTTAGGTACTAGATATGTTTGCTAGGAAAGCAAAGTAGCTAGAGTCACAAAAGGGTGACTAGACGGTATTTATGTAGTTTATATATATGTTTATATATTTATGAAATGACTATTATTGGGGTCTAAAACCCATGTATCTCACGAGGCTATTTTGTCTCACGTACTACGTTTGTTTTGTGGCTATGTACTCAGGTACAGGTTTGAAGTGATAGAAGGTTGCACTAGAAGTGGCCTAGAGATGTTTAGCTCGGGAGCTAATAGGTAGATCCCGTTGCCTATGGTTTTGATATACTCGGTGACACCGTATTTTTGTAAACTCTGATATAAGTTTTAAAGTTTTTGTTAAACTGTATTTTAGACAATATGTCAGATATTGGAAAAATGTATTTTAAATGATTTAAACGATGTTTTAAAAATACGGGTGTTACATCCATTGATGGAGCTTTCATGGAAGCTTCACCAAATAGATACAACTAACAATTCTACACATACATAACTTGCTATAACTCAATTAAACACCAAATCATACATCAATTTCGGATTCTAAGCATGATTACAAGAAAACCCACCAACAAGAAACCCTAGTTCTTCATCCAAACTCAAGACTATGAACCCTAGTTTAAGAAGAGGGAAAACATACCTTTAACTTGCATAGATTCGAGATTTTAAGGATGAAAAGCAAGAGATTTGAGCAAGTTCTTCAAAAACCCAATTTTTCTTCTATGTGTGTGTGTATCGAAGTGAAGCAGGCAAAAGAGAAAGGATGAGTCAATTTCTAGCATGACCAAGTCACAACACGTGTTTTTCCACTTAAAATGCTGATTTCATTTAAACACAGTATGTAGTACAGAGTATTTGGTTCGCAGATAATTAATTTAGACTTAACTAACTCCAATTTTAACAACGAAGATATTTTTGGAACCCGGGTTCAAAAGTGAACCCAAATTTATGAAAATCATTTTAAAATTTAAATATCTCAGATTCACTAAATTTTAACCCCATGGTTAAAATACAATTAATTCAAATAAAATAATATAAAATAATAAACACTAAAATATTATTTACCGGAAGTAATAAAATTCTAGGCCGGGTCTCGGGATGTTACACGCCATGTGGCCGGGTTTGAAAAGAGTGATTGTCAGCAATGAGATGTTTGATTTAACAGAATATTCATATTGTTTATGTACTTTTTACATATGATGCAACATCCATTGTCTTCAAACACGTAAGAGAGCTATATGATTCAGTACATAAGAATTGTAGCTAGTAGTGGTGTTTGTTTAGTTGGATTGAACTGTCCAAATATCTTATATACCAAGCCGTCCAAACTAAATAATAGTTCAATTAGCTCAGTTTTATTGTTCGATCTATTCTCCTGATATTTTTGTTACCTAATCCATATAATTGTATAAAAAGTCAATAATAACTTTTGTTCTACAATTGTAAATCTATCTAATAAGTAGTCAATATATGAATCATTCTACTAATTTTAGAATACAAAAAGAAAGTATGTTTGTCTACAGAAATGAGGAGGTTGAATGGCTAATTATCGTCATTGTATATAAGCCAAAATATTATAAAGGGTTTGTAAAATTTTAGGATGAAAACTAGGTAAGTTGGAACTAGTAACCAAAGGTAAATGACAATACTAGTTTTATGTAATTTGTTTGGCATATTACACATATATAATAACTATGTATATGAAAAGTAAATGAACAAAATTGTTTTATCTGTATTGTAAAATCAATCCGAAAACCAAAATAATGTTTCGTTTTTTTTCCAAACCACCCAACCAATCTGAAAGACTAAGCATGAGCATTTGAGCCGAAAAAACCGAACCAAACTGAAAACCGACTGAAACCGAACCGATAACAACATGTTATCGCTTCGGTTTCAGTTTTGAAAATTAATCGTTTTCGGTTTGGTTCGGTCTTCGGATAAGGATGGGCATTTGACCTAAAAAGAACCGAACTGGACCTAAACCAAACCGAACCAAAACCGATAACATGTTATCGGTTCGATTTCAGTTTTGAAAATTCATCCTGTTCGATTTTGGTTCGGTTCGGTTTTTGGACAGAACTCACCCCTACAAAAGGCCAAAGTAGCCAGATTATTAATGAAAATATATAGATAAAGATTAGATCCACAACTGTATTGCTAAATTATTCTGATATTGTTTCGTTTAAATTATAAACCCAACTTGAGAAATAAAAGAAAGAAAAGGCCGATGTATACTTCCTACCAACATAGCATTTTTTTTTTAAATGATATTGTTAAACGGTCAAGACTTGTATTACCTTAACGTGAAAACTGGTTCTCGATTTCACATTAGAAGCAAGGTTGTTTTTATGTTGATAAAAATTGTCATGTAATTTATGTCCCATTTTGAGTATTGACTTCGACTACCAACCTACAACCTAACACGAACCAACCACCTTCCACAATTCAAGAATCAAAGCAGTAGAATATAAAGCATCAAGTGAATACTAAAACACATGATAAGATGTTACAAGTAGAGTTAGTTAATCGTCAAACATAGCACAACTTTCAATGCAAAAATTACAACGGGAATCGTGAGGCTAGTCTGGTAAAGTATCATCATGACATTGTCTCAAAAGTAAGCAGTTTGCCATTCAACAAAACAATCAACGCCTGTCATTATTCAATTCAAATAAATATACACCCAAAAATGAAGGGGAAAAAAACAATCTCGGTATATTTACCTGATGAGGTTTTCAGAATCAATAATATATCTGTCTCGTTATTCCAGTTAATGGTGTAAAAATTGGAGTATGGATGTAACTGTTTATTCACCTCCGCTTAAGGGTGCCTAATACTTTCCTTTACTTTGGACCAATTTATCTTTTCTGCACAGTTTGAGCATACGTACACATGTGCCCGCCTAAATTAACACAAAATAGTTACACCTCAACAACCTCTCGATCTCAATAAAGTTAAAATTGTGATTCAGTATTTACCTATTTGGTGTAGAGTCAAAATCGCAACAGAGGAAGCAAGATTGCAAATTACTTTCACCTGTCAGTGATAGAAGAAAAATTGTGTTAAGATAAGAAAATGAAAATGACAGGTGGACAAAATGTAAGTAAGACGAACCAGAAGCTGATATTCGAGTTAAAGCTGAAGAAACCTCTTGTTGCAGTGATGTTTGCAGCTGAAGCTGCATATTCATGCAAGCTTCAAGTGTGCTTTGCATGCTGTTCATTCGTTCTTGAAGATGAAGCATATCCATACGTAAATCATTGATCGTCTCACATTCCTGAAACAAAAACAAACTGTCATGACATCATCATTATAAAAGTAAAAAAAATTAAATATATATATAAATATCTCACGGTTCCAGAGTGCTGATGGATGGCGGTTGGTGTAGAGTGAGCACTTTCAGTGACATCATCATCTTCGTTGACAGTCTCCTCATCAGATTCAGTTGCCTGATTTTGGCGTTCCAGGTAGGATTGTGTCAGGTGCTCCAGTGTCATACGGAAATCACTTTGAAGAAGATTAGAGACTCTTCTCCTATAACATTCAAACTTTTTGTCAGTTTAATCACTTTGAAGCAAGTAATTGGATTTATGGATTATATGTACCTGCTTGCAAGTTGTTGAAGATCTAATATGTTATCACTTTCATCATCAGATGCAGATGCATATACCGGATGATGGTGATACCACTCATTATATGGTTCTGGAGAACCACCCCTTGCTGTTTCTAAAACCACAGTCAAATTATCTTCTTCTGATTGTACAGAATCTTCCTGGATTGACTCAGTAGTGGTCAAACTGTCTTCTGCTTCTAGATGGTCAAATGTTTCATGTTGACTACCCTGATTTCTTTCCTCTGGTCCCACCTGGTCAACGCTTTCAGTAGGTGACTCGGTTTCCATAATTTGTTCATGTCTTTCTACTACAAGAGCACTATATTCTTGGGGACTAGTACAATTTTCAGTTACATATTGAGTTTCTCTGGTGTTACTTATGGTCTCAAATTCATTAATAATATCATTTTGTAAAGGATTTTCTCGATATTTGGGGCTATTTAGAGATGAGATATCAGATTGTGATCCATCGTGAGTATGTTCATGGCTATTCACTCTGGAAAGGAACCCTTTTCTGCTTCAAACAAAGAAACTATATTATATTAATATTAATATTATATAAAAAGAAGCTATATTATGCCAACTATATTGATTCATGCATTTTATAAAAGGTATGCATAACTGGCAAGACAGTTAATACTATTCTTTGCATTTCAGCCAGATGTGTAAAAAAGAGAAGATACCTCAAATCAGATACCGTGTTTGTTTGCCTCAGTAAGCCCAACTCACTTGCAGCACCAGAACTAGACTTTTCATCTTGTGTGAATCTTTGGTTCCATAAAAATCTACCCCTCAGCAATGCCTATAGTAACCAATAACATCAAGAAATAAATAACTCAAAACATAAATTTAAATAAAACAAAATAAATTATGAATTCAATTTACTGAAAAAGTAGAAAAGTTCAAACCTGTATACGATTTCGATGAGCAAAATTCGTTACAAGTCTACTCTCGTTCAAACTCTGCATTTCTTTCTCCCTTTCCATCTTAAATCTGGCTAATAAGTCAAGAAAATCCTGTCTTCCACGAACAGATCTTCGTGTACCAACTCTAGTTTGATTAAAACCTGAATTTTGTACTCGTTCAATCTGACTACCAATTTCAGGAGCTTGTTCTTCTAGAGTGTTTGACTCTAACCATTCCCTCACAGTCATCACTCTCGTGTTTACATTTTCACAAAACCGTTGCTCCTTTGAACAGTTATTCTTAGTCCTGAAACTGTTTTTACTTCCCCACTCACGAAAAACTTGTCTCACACGCTCTTTATCAGCTACACTGATAGCAGGAGAACGATCCACACACAAGTTCACATTATCATGTTCTCTGTTTTCAATCATCATCTGGTTTTGGTCAGGTGGACACTCGTTTTCAGTTTCACTGGTAGTTATTGACACGTATTCGCTTTCAGAAACTGCTGATGAACATGAACATCGGCTTCCAGAATTACGATTTGTTGCTCCATTTATTTGTTGTTTTTCAGTCTCTGTAGTTCTGTTTTCACCTTCGAGATCTCGCCACATTTTCCGGATATAAGATGTACGGCTAATTGGTCTCTCTTGATTACCCCATCTTCTTGACACAGGTGAATAATTCTCATTGATATAAGAAGTTTCCAGAACCGAAACGCTGTTTATCCCAGCAACAGCCATTTTTAAACACTTGACCCCTAGAGTTCTGTATTAACTGCAGTCATCGCATACCCTGAATCAATAAGAAAAAAGTACTACTTCAGCAAGAGATTAGATAGGATTTGGATTAATTTTTTATAATCAAAGATTACATAATCAACTTTAGATCTACAAGAAGGATTTGGATTAATTTTAAACGGCAGCTAATGCAGTAAATAAGTCATTATTAGGATTGATTTCGTGCAACAACTCTTAATGCTGGTCAATCATATGTTTTCCCCTAATTAAAAAATTGCAATAAGGACGAATCTACAATTTCAATAGCCTGTAAGTTCACAGATGAAACGCATCCATACCAAACTTATTAGCAAAGATCGTATTAAAATAGGACTTAATTCCGAAACAGAATCATTTAAGAGTGCATATCATATGTGTCTCATGATGATACTAATGATAAGCCACATTAATTCCAATACAGACGCACTGAAAATTTCCATAGATTACTGATTCATAATCCAAACAAGGTATAAATCAGCTGAAATGAACAATTAAAAAATAGAAAAAAAACAGTTAAAATGCTCTTTCTCACCGTATCAGAATTGAAGAGTCCTCAACCAATTGGAGTAAGTAAACAAACACATGAATACGCACACGAGATAAATCTCAACCTAGATTACCAAAGGCAACACATTTATTATCCAAATAGCAACAGCAGCTTGTGAATCGATTAAAGCATTCAATAATTGCTAACACAGCATAGGATTTCAAAGTAGAATTCCATAAGCAACACAATTACCACAATGAATCGAATGAACCAAACAATTTGAAAAATAGAAAATATAAACGAACCTGTTAAATATAAGTATTTCTTCTACGTCCGAAAACTCATCAAATGAAATGAATTTGAGGAGTCCTCAATTAGTCAGAGTAGGTAAACACTTAATAGTTGCAATAAGCACGCACAGTAGAGAGAGAATTTCTCTCTGTGTGTGTGTGTGTGTGAGAGAGAGAGAGAGAGAGAGAGAGAGAGAGTAAATGAGGGAAGAGGAGAACACGTTTTTTAGTTGGGAGGTGCATAAATCATGGCGTAGCTGTAACGTCTTTTTTTCTATCAAGAAGAAAGAAGGAAGAGGAGCCATTGACGGAAAAAGATTGAATTGACCATTTTACCCTTGTAGAAAAATCTTTTTTTATTTGTTTTGAGAATGTTGACTGTCTTTTCACTTGCTTCTTTACGCGATTTATGGAGTCTTGAATTCAACGGTAAGATGGCTAGATTGGTCGTGACTCAATCAATAGGCACATAGTGGGTAAGGATCTAAACGACATCGTATTGTTTTAACATTTTGTGGCCGAATATTTTTTATGCATTTAGCTGGTGTTTTTTGGATTGTATTTCTAAGAGATATTATTTGATTTGTACGTTTGTGGTTAATAGGCAAAATTAATACACACTTAATTTCTTCAAATAAGAAATATAAGATGTAAATAATCATGCATTTATTTATAGATAGAGAGATTGTTTTCCGATTATAGACAAAATTAGTATTATTACTTTATTGTTTAATAATTTTTTTATTATTGTAGAACTTTTAATTATGATTTGAACATAAAAGGCTGACCATATTAGATTGAATAAAAAAAAGTAGAAGTTTTAATTTTGCAAAATATTCATATCTAAAATACCTAACAAGCTTTTTTGTGATGAGACCAAGAAATTAATACAATTCCTAAACAATGAATCGAACAAGTGTATTATAATGAACCTTGAGGAAATAGACGTCTAAAAGAGACATCCTACCTTATATCCTACATTATATATGAGGCCTAAATTTAAAGAGGGTTTGACACCATGGCAATTCCAAGCATTCCTATTCGTCCATAATGCCACTTGGAATTCCCTGATTGGTCCACGTCATTTGCACTAATACAAACGAATCTGGTACGGCTTACGGTCTACATTCATATTCATATGCTCCATATACGGCAAACGAATCTGGTACGACTTACGGTCTACATTCATATGCTCCATATACGGCTTCCTACATACAAGGAAACAAATAACTATTTAAAAGATCGTACATACAAATAACTATTTAAAAGATCTTACATACAAGGAAACAAATAAATATTTAAAAGATCAATCAGCGAAGGAAACAAATAACTATATGTAACATTTATATGTAACATTTCTTCATTTACCTTTTTTTGTACAAAATCATCATCATATCTATCGATTATTATGTCATTTAGAAGTATATAAAGTTTTGGGACATTTTTCTACATACTAAAATTTACAGCATACCCGCCCATCAGACGGGTTTTGTAACTAGTTTTATTATATAGGGCAAGTCATAAATGGCAATAAATATGAAAATACATATATCTTTCAGAAGTACAAAAAGACAAAACATAAATCTAAAATAGATCTATCATAAATAAACATGTACTTCTATATACCCAAAGCTTGTAGATTAGTGGTATTTAAGGTATTGCTCATGACCTATTAGTTATGGGTTCAAGTCCCGTCGTGGACAAAAAGGTGGAATGCTCGAGGGAAGGCATACTACCCCTTGTTGATATCACTGTCTAGGCTCGAACCACTAACTTACTAACTAGTCGTTCAAAAATAAATAAATAAATAAATAAATATGTATATAAAGTATTGAATAAATTGTAGTAACGTACTAACGTGTACAAGTATCCTAACACTTGTGAGTGATTTTCTCCACCACGAATGAATATTAGTCACGATAATGGAAGAGGTGTAAATATTGTACTTATCATGATTCTTGTAATATGTATTGTATATACCGTATCTTGATAGCAGGGCAGTCAAATCGTACTATTGTTTCGTGTTTTTGGGTAACATGACACGACACGAATTTGTTCAACACAAACAACACGACACGAAGTCGTGTTTTATTTTGCTAACACGAACACGACACGATTAAATAACGACAAACACGACAACACGAGATAAACAACAAATATATCAAATTTTTTACTAACTGAATGCTAAAAACACGACAAACACGAAAAAATATAACATAAATTTCTAAATATTCCCAAAATCATAACTATCGTGTCAATTTCGTGTTGATCTCTGAACACGACACGACTTCGTGTTTGTTTTACACGACACGAACACGAATTCAAATTTCGATGTTGTCCCAATTTCGTTTCGTTCCGTGTATTTTTGTCTTGTCGTGTCGTGCCAGGTTTTGACAGCCCTACTCGATAGTGGTATTAAAATTTAGAGTTTTGTTAATGACAGCCCTTAGGGTTGTCTCTAACATGCATAAAATGGTTGTACATTCATTGATGGAGTAGTGATCCCAAAATTCAGGGGACGGTTTTTTACTTTAGTTTTAGCTTCTTATTGACAGCCCTAAGGACTTTCATTATCATTTTCCTAAAATTTATATAAGCCTATAATTTATCACATACTATAAGCTATTAAAATAAATACACAAATGTTTGAGATAAAAATATAGCAAAAAGTAGTGAAAAGGGAGTAAATCGGAAATGGATCGAAAATAAGAAATTAAACCATTACTAACCCGAATTATATTGAAGATTTATCTATAATTGATCATGTATTCACCATTGTTTCATATCAGACCCGTTTTTAATCTTAATTTTAATTCTATCATGATACAACATTCAAGTTTATTAAAATCATTAAAATTAAAATTAAAATTCTATTATATAAATTAAAGATCATAGTGTGGGATAACATATATATTATACTTATTATACAAAAGGCATAAATTTGTACTGTTCACTAAGCATCTATTGGCTGAAAAAAATAATTAAATAAAAGTAAAGTAAATGGGAAATTTGGCATAATTAAATAAAAACAAAAGTAAACAGGAGATCTGGCAAGAGATGGCACGTAGGTTCTCATTGTTCTTGGAAGGGAGCAAAGCAAAATGAGATTTTTCAAAAACAACTCTAAAGTAGCGTTAATTTGCTAAATAGCTATTAAATATTTATTTCTTATCATCCAAGTATCTACTACTTCGTATTTGTTAATAATAAAAATGTTATAACTACTATATTAATTTAACATCTACTCCTACAAAATAAGATATTTATTTTCTAAACAATATTTATTAATGATATAAAGGTTCTAATTACTATATCAATTTACCATCTACTTATATGAAACAGATGATTTATTTCTAGATATTTATCATTATAGCGTTTATTGATTTGATTAGAATGAACCTAATATTACAATATTTATTACTTTTGTTAAAATTATCAATATTATATAATCATGGCACTTTTTCAAATATATATTTTTTAACAAAAATTTTAAAATAAAATATATTCCTTATATAAATGTATAAAGTATATGTTTCAAAAGGTGTGGTTAGTCGGAAACTCAATTAAGTTTCGAATGCTCTAATTATATAAAATTAGGTAATTAGAAAACTGTTTTTACTTATTAAAAGAGACTCTTAATTTCAATTGAAAAAAAAATTACGTTTTAAAACTCGCAACAACGAGCGGGGACCACAATGCTCGTTAAATTACAAATAGCGTATACACAAAATTTTCTAGGGGTCTATGGTTTGGCTTATTTGTTGGATTACGATTGATAAACAGACAGACTAAATAAAGTTTATTAATTTCACTTTAAATTTTCAATAAACTTGTAAACCTCAAAATAAGTCAAAACAAACACATCCTAATGCTAACTAAAAACTGTGGAGGTAAAACTGTATTGTATTCCTTGGGGTTTTCCTTCAAAACAAACACATCCTAACTGGCCACCAAGGATAGTTTTGAGGTTTTCCTTCAAGAGGTCTTGGGTTCAAAGATTGTTGGAGATAAAATTTGGAGATTAAAAAGTGGTGGGGTTTATTCCCCATATGTGGAGGGTTCGAGGGAAGACATATTGCCCCTTGTGGATGTCATTGTCTAGGCTTGAACCACTAACTTACAATCTTGTTGTTTAAAAAAAACTAAAAACTGTGAAACCCAATTATCTTTAATTATTTTCATGATTGTTTTTAACGAGGATGAAGGAATCTGAGCTCCGTTGCGGACTTTATGATCCGTTCATTTAATTGTTGGAATTACTATAACTATTTTAACTGGCATGTTTTATAAAATAATGGAAGGATCAGAAAATTATAATATTAAACTCGCCGATATTGTATTTTAATAATCTTTTTAGTGGTAAAATTTTGATATTTTAAAATTTCATTTTATTTAAGCAGGGGTTTAAATAAGATAATTAGTACTTCCTCCGATTCAAAATAAGTGTTACAAGTTCCTTATATGAGTGATTCAAAATAAGTGTTACACTTTAAAAAAATTACATTATTTGGCAAAAAATAGTACGACCTACACCCACTAACTATCTACTTTAACAAAGTGAAATGACTCATTTTACCTTTAAGGTGTGTTTGGTACAGAGATTTAAAGGCAGGGAAAGGGAAATAAAGGTAAAGTCTCTTGTTTGGTTACATTGAGAAAAGAAGATGGAGAATTTTTTTTTTTCCTTTTCTCTAATTTCCATTCCCTAATAAATAAGGGGAAAAGAAGAGAATCACAAAACGAGAATTAAAAAAGAAAACACGGAGATTAGAAAGCCCACCACAAAGCCCTCTTTTATTTTCTTTATACGTTAGCAAACCCTTCGTCGTCGTTGTCAATCCCTATTCGTCCGAGCAATTCGCCGCTTCTTCCAGGTTAATCTCGAACTCTATCTCTCTGTCTCTCAATCTTTATCTTTCGTTAGACTTGTGCAAACCCAAACCTATGTCTCTCGATAATGAGTAGCATATTTTTACTATTCGTTAGTAAAACAGAGAGATAGAATTCTGGGGAAACCTACGTCTACCTATTACACACGCACATAAGGTGCTTTCAATGTAATAATACTAATACATATAATTATTTATCTATTTTACATAATTTGATTGTATATATGTATCTATTAATTATGTATCTATTATAATTATGTATCTATGTCTTTCGTTTTATGCATCTGCTATGTATCAACTTTGTATTTATTTTTTCTTTTCGAACAGCGTCAATTTTGTATCTATTATACATAATTTGGTGTAACAATTATGTATCCCTGTCACAGATTTGGTGTATCAGTTATAATAATTTGGAAAAATACTTTCGATTGACTGTTTTATGAATATTGTGTAGTTGAGATGGCAAGATTACCATTGAGAAAAAGAATGATTGTAATAGGTGCATTTTATGTCATGTATGTTATGATTCGTTGGTGGATGATGTGTAGTCATCGTTTCCGTCGTTCGATTGAATCAAGATCGTTAAATACAAAGTATTTAATGAGTTACCATAATAGGCGTGATAACATGGAGAGGATGGTGTATAAAAGTGATGTTACGAGTGTTGTTAATATAAGAATGAATATACATGCATTTACAACACTTTGCGATATGTTAGAAAGTAGAGGAGGGCTAACGAATAGTAAAAATATGCTAGTCGATGAGCAGAACCACATATAATTTATCCATGAATTTTGTATGTTATAATAATGATTGTTGTGGGAAAAAAAATATGTTTGCTAATTATAAAGTTTGTACAATTCTCTACTGATTTTTTTTGTTATACCAAACAAGAGAAATGATTCTCTGCTGCAATTCTCTGTTGAAGTCTCTGTGCTACCAAACAGAGGAGTTAATTCTCTTTCTCCAGACTAATTCCCTTTTTCTGCAATTCCATTCTCTGCAACCATTTCCCTGCAATTCCATTCTTTGTACCAAACGTACCCTTACTTTTTACTTTTAAACATCATTAACCCATTTTATTCAAAAGGTGTGTGGATCATTATCCACTAACCATTCAATTAATCAAATTTAACAATCATTATAATCTTTTGCCTAAAAAACAGTGAAACATAAAGTGTAGCACTTATTTTGAATCGGAGGAAGTATAATTTTATCTCATTTTTAATAGTTAAGGGGTTAGAATGAAAGTTTTAGAATTATTTATCACAATCATTCTATTATAAGGGCTTTTGGGTAACTTTTAATAATTCATTTTGAAAAAACGACCACATTCATCTTATTACGAGGGCTTTTGTGTAACTTTTATTAACTCCGAGAAAACGCCGTTTTAACAATTCGTAATGAACAGTTAATTTCCTATGGGAATTGTATAATAGATAAATAGTGAAATGTTCAAGGTAGTCCATTAATTTTATCTAGTTCTAAGGGATATTTATTAGTCATTGGATCAAGAAAAATTAATGGTCAAGATCAAGATTCAAAACCACCACCACTACAAGCACATGTGCTTCTCCGGCGGCCGGAGACGGCGGCCGGCGGCGGAGGACGGCGGCCGGAGGTGGCCGCTGGCGGTGGTGACCGGTGGTGGTGGTCGTGACTGGAAGCACATGTCCTTCGTGACTTGTTTTGATTTTTTTTCTGTGTAGTGAAGCACATGTGTTTCATAACGTGAAGCACATGTGCTTCGTGATTCAAACACAAATGACTTGCTTGTAAATTACATTTGTTCAGGAACAAAAACACATGTGCTTGGCTTTATGAAGCACATGTGCTTGGCTTTATGAAGTACATGTGCTTGGCTTTATGAAGCACATGTGCTTCATAATGATATGTTCGTCACTTGTTTTGATTTTTTTTCTATGTAGTGAAGCACATGTGTTTCATAACTTCAAGCACATGTGCTTCGTGATTCAAACACAAATGACTTGCTTGTAAGTTACATGTGTTCAGGAATAAAAACACATGTGCTTGGCTTTATGAAGCACATGTGCTTGGCTTTATGAAGCTGAAGCACATGTACTTCATAATGATATGTTCGTCACTTGTTTTGATTTTTTTTCTGTGTAGTGAAGCACATGTGTTTCATAACGTCAAGCACATGTGCTTCGTGATTCAAACACAAATGACTTGCTTGTAAGTTACATGTGTTCAGGAATAAAAACACATGTGTTTGGCTTTATGAAGCACATGTGCTTGGCTTTATTAAGCACATGTGCTTCATAATGATATGTTCGTCACTTGTTTTGATTTTTTTTTCCGTGTAGTGAAGCACATGTGTTTCATAACATCAAGCACATGTGCTTCGTATGCTCCCTTGTGTGTTTAGAAACTCATGTTTTTAGTGACTTGAAGCACATGTGTTTCGTGACCTGAAGCACATGTGCTTCGAAGTAATATGATGTGTTTTAGTGAAGCACATGTTCTTCGATACATCAATACCACCCCCACCCCCATTAGCACCAGCACTTTCACTGTCAGCCACCACCACCGCCACCGGCGGGCGGCGGCGGGCGGCGGCCGGAGGTGGCCGGAGGCGGCGGCCGGCGGTGGCTGTAGGTGGGGGATTTGATTTTGACCATCTTGATCCAATGGCTAGGATTTATCCCTTGAGACTAGACAAATCCTTTGGACTCTCTAGAATACAACTCTAGATAAATAATACTCTTTTTATAGCAAAATGTCTAGGTTATTGTTGAAAAAATAATAATGACATAATGGGCATTAAGGGAAAAACATACTCCAATAGAAAGAGAAAAATAGACATGAGTCATGGGTCGTGGTAGTTGGATTTTTGTGTATTGAATTTGTCGGGTTTTGAATGTATCCTTTTTAGTGGCTCGATAGAATGTCGACGTTTGTATAGCACTACATTGCTGAAAATTTTATTTTAAAATGTTAAAAATAAATTAGAGAATAATATATATAAAAAAAGGTTGTAAATTCATGTGCCTCTACATGTGATGCAAGTTGTCCTTTCAATTTGTTTGCCCGTTTTGGAAGAAATATAATCGATTTGTCTTAATTTCGCGTTAGAAAAAGTTATCACTTTCTCTTTATTTGCTTATAAAAAGTAAGCATGGTCATCAAAAAACAATTTAACCATTGTAAATGTGAATTTAATTTACTGATAGGGAGAACGCTATAAAAAAAAAAAAAAAAAAGAACAAATAACAATTGTATATGTGCTTTTACTTTGATATAATATTACTTCCTATTAAATATTTATACTTCTATTTATCTTGTTATTTATTTGATCAATACAAGTGTTTAAATTAAATGATAAAATTAAGAAAAATGTTAGTATATTCTACATGTTATTTTATGGGTATGAAGATAAAATATGCAATTTTTGAACTAGTATCAAACAATATAACTTATCTTTTACTTTTACTTTTTAACTAAAACATGAGGAACTGATGGGCGTGAACCACAACGTAATGTTTGTAATGATACATGGTGTTGAAAGAATATATGATATAACGTTAATGTGATATTTAGTAGCGAGCTTTATTAAACTCGATGCTATGCTCTAAGTTTAAATTATATAGACAATTATTATTACAAATCTAATAATGGCATAAACAGAAGGGAATACGATGTATCTAATGTTTGTGTTTGAAGTTAAAGTGTTGTGCATTATTACATCCTCGCATAAAATAATTGTAAAGCTATGGTATATAGTTTTTAATACGTAGGTGTAATGATATTTAGTGCCATGTGGCCCCATGTTTGGCTCAAAATGTATATTGATGTGTTTTTATACTACAATATTTGAATAACTGAATAAAGTATATACTCTTGAACTCATGATCGTAACTTACCGTTGGACAAATTAAACTATCATACTTTCCTTAATAAAACACTTTTTGACCCACAAAAAGAGTTCAATGTTTTCGAAAGTTGAAACCATGTGTATTTAGTATTAAGATTCTAAAACTACATAATGGTTATTGGAAAGTAATAAGGTGGGATATCTATGGAGGTTTAAAAAAATCAATGTTGGAGATCTATGTGACAATATTAACTTAGAAACTGATCAAATTAATTCATTGTGACAAACCGTTTGTTGTGTGAGAGATAATATCATTTCTTACTTAATTTTGCTACTTATTTCTAGGGGTAAGTAGTACTAAGCACGATGCAGAAATCATATTGAAACCGAAAATGAATAATTTTTAAAATCGAACTGATTACATGTTATCGGTTTTGGTTCTGTTTAATTTTGGTTTGGTTCTGATTCAATTCATTTAGCTCAAATGTTCATCACTATCCGAGCACATAACTGAACCGAATCCGATATAACCGAAACCGAAAATGATGAACTATATTATGTTATATACTTATCAAGTTTTCTTTTGAACCACTAAATTTTATTAACTCCTAATGTTTTAAAATCTGGTTTAGATATCGAACCGGCCACCTGGTGGTTCACCGGGTCAACCGGTTCTAAAAACGGGTGGATAATAAAAGTCAAGATGAGACTAAAGATATTGTTAAAGGGTCAACCCGGTTTTTAAAAAAATTGTTAAAACCCGACATCGGACCAACAAAAAAAAAAAGCAAGTAGCCCATCAAAATGTACAAGACATACAGAGGTGAGATAAAGCTAATCGGTCGATGGATCAAACTATTACTAGTATCATTCTAGTACTTGGTTAACTCTATATTTGGTTTTACCTTCTTAATACATAAAATATGTTCTGGTAATAACTTTTTTTTTAAATGTCGCTATGTTTATTCATCTTCCACTTCTACATGCACTGTAATGCTTTTTTTTTTTCTTAAAATTTTATTATAATACTTTTAATTATTAATGTATTTAGGCACTACATATGTTTAATTTAGACATAAAACTGATATGATATTAATTTTGTTTTGAACGGCAAATTAGTAAGTTAGTGTTTCGACGTATGCAGTGACATGCAAGCGGGCAGTATGCATTCGTCGAACATATCTTCTTTTGTGGGAATAAACTTCATCTCCTTTTTAATCTCCCGAGTAATGCCTTCAGCAAGTTTTGAATTCAAAACTTTTTGAAAACAAATCCCTGAAGGTAATGGTGGCCAATTGATCCAATCGATTGATATGATATTAATATGAGTAACACAAATGTTTGGTATTGACTATTATGGGAAAGAAAATTATACGGTGTTTAACATATAAAATTATGAAATTCATTTATGGACTGTGTCATCATAGAAACATGTGAAAATTATTAAGCAAACATTTTCAGAATAAGTCACGTTTATGTCAGAGTTATGTCACTATGACGTATTTGATAAAAATAACTTAACTTTCAAATTCTCCAAAACCGTATTCAGAGGGCAGACTGACGAATATATGTTGCATTAGTAATTAGTAAATATATAAGGGTACAGTTGATATCTTCAAGTAAATGACCCACACATACAAATAAAAGTAAGGGAAATACAACAAAATCCACAAAATGAAAATAAGAAAGAACAAAAAAAAGTTCAAAACAGCCCCTCAAATTCAAGAAAAATACAATTCAACCTTGATATCAAATATCAACATCACACTTTGTCAATTGAAAACCCTTCGAGGAAGAAGAAAAATGAACCATAATAGGTGCACATGATACTTTCAAGCGATAGTGTCTTGATTTCCACACTCCCACCTTGAACCTTATTCTAGCCCTCAATTTCACCACCATCTCAACCTGCCCCGATGACCTCTCCACCTTTATGTCACGTGCTATTTGTTCAGGCAATGCCACATCATGTGATGCAAGATTTAACTTAAAACGGGTTGCGTTTCTTTTGGGTTGGTAAAACGGGTCAATAGTTCCTCTACTGAGAGTTTCATCATCATACAATACGGTAATATCAACTTTATCATAGTAAACGGACACTTTTTTGTTCGGGTTGTATGCACGAAGGAGGAAGTAATATGACGCGTTTAGATGGCTGCCATTGGTTAATTATAGTTGTGGATTGAGCCATCCTCGATGGTGTAGACTAACTTTTTCGGCTTGATAGTTAGCCAAATAATGAGAATGGTTAGACCAACAAGGACTATGAGTGTAAGCAAAACTATTGCAATGAGTCTTATTAGCTTTGAGTGTGTTGGGCCGGTCGGGTTTTGGGTCGGGGGTTTAGTAACGGCCATTGTTTTCAATTAAATTGACAACTTGTTGAAGATGGTTTGATTAGGCTATATATAGTTTGCAAAAAGGTGGGAATTTTGTGTTAAGAGAATGTCTTGCAACCAAAGTCTTTCCTTTTTCTTTCCATCAATTCCCTCTCTTTTTCGTTTGTCATGTTGTTAAGGTATGTATTTCACAAGTTTTCATAAAAAAGGTATTCCCATTATAAAGGATTCCTCTAGCGACCAAGTCTATGTTTGTGATAGATGTGATCTAACCATTATCGTGATTATTTTCAAATATTTTTATGATCATTTGGTAAATATTTACACAGAGAGGAATTAAATTTATAACCTATATGAAGTCCTCTAGAATTCGATTCCTCTCTAAACAAACATCACTACTAGGAATTGGATATCTTGCTTCACATGATGATGGTTACATGATACAAGTAATTGCACAAAAAATAATTAACTATTAGTAAAAGTTGTTCCCAATAATTATTGAGGAGTGAAACAGATTAATGTAGAGGAGAGTCGGAGACAATATGTGTCGATAACTAAGGACATATTGATGCAAGGTAAGACTAAAAGGGGGGAAATAATTTTTTTTACATCTTTTACCCTTTAACTTTTATACATGTACGTAAATAAATTAACATTTTATTGTGAGTAAAACTGATGCACAATTTTGTAAACCTAATGTATAACTTCTCACACTTTTCAAAAATATTGTTTTATATTTGTAGAGAGGGATGATTGTATGGTTGATAAATGAAAAGGTAAAGATAAAAAAAAGGTAAAATGATGCTTAACTTGAAGATGGAGGAAGAAGGAATAAGTAGAACTCTCAAGTGATCCTCTTATTCATGTTTGGAAATACTTCAACTTTTGTGGATCCTTTCTTGATTTTGAAGGTTGCCAAGAAAAACCGCTTTTATATTTTGGATTGTTTTGGCAAATATAATAGAAGGGGCATCATAGGTCACGCTGATCGTAAGATCCTGTTTGATTTGCTGGTTCAACTTTAGACTCGGTTCAAATCTCCATGTTTGATTTGCTCATATATCATCTAACTCGGTTCAACCTTCGGACTCTATCAAATTTGCCTCTTAATCCGGTTCAAATAAAATAAAAAGTTGGACTCAACCTTGTTTTTTGATCTTAACTCATTTTTCATCATTCAACACGCTATGTCAGAGATATTATCAAGCAATAGGGTCTCAATACATGTTTATACCTTATTGCATTAACCATCCGTGTACGTAGTTTGCTACAATAAAGGATTTGAAATTGGTTTTATACATAACTTGTTAAATTATGAGCTTGATTTACCGACTAAACGATCTTCGTTATGTGATGTTGTAGGTTGATTACCAGTTATTGATTTTTCTGTCAAATATAACTGATAAATACAACACACATTTTAGGAGTCTTATTGAAGTAAATACAATACACCTTTTACGAGTCTTATGATAATAAGATCATGTACTCAACAATTATATACCTTATTTGTCATTATATTTCATATGTACATATATTCCTTTAGCATTACTTATTTACTTACAAATTTGTCCATTAAACGCTTTGAAATCTTGTTATAAGTTATAACTTATACTTCCTCCGTTTCAAAATAAGTGATACATTTTGTGGTTCACGGTTTTTAAGACAAAATATGATAATGAATGTTAATTAGATTAATATAGATAGTTAGTAGAGGATGAGTCTCATATATATTGATTAAAGTAAATTTAATAATGTTTAAAAGTAAAAGTAAGGGTAAATGTGTCTTTTTACTATATTAAAGGAGATAGTGGGTGTGTGGCCCGTTACCTTTTACCAAATATGTAAGTTTTTAAAGTGTATCACCTATTTTGAAACACCCCAAAATGAAAAGTGTATCACTTATTTTGAAACGGAGGAAGTAAGTGTCAACTCAAGACAAATTAGCCAGAAAAAATATAGTAGAAGAATCAAAAAGTGATTTTTTGATAAGAGGGCCTCTTAAAGCCCATAAATGAAGGGGAAATGGGAAATGGGTCATGGGCTACCAATAAGTTTGAAGCAGAAAATAAAGTGGCCCAATTTTCAGAAATGTTAATAAAGTTATTTACTTAGTAATGTAAATTAAACATCATTAAGAAGATATGTTCTGATTCTTACATATTCTTATTGAACTCGTTTAATCAACAAGTGTCATCACATAATATAGGTAGTAAGATGAGGTATTAAAATTTAATTGAAAACAATACAATTTTTCTATTAAGAAGCATGTTTAGAAGTATGAATATTGAATGGGAAGATTGGGACTGAAAAATGAAAAATGCTAATTTGATTTTATTGTCACCACATTTGACTTTTCAGTGTCAAATAACAACACATACCATTGTAAACGTTTAATTATTATTACTTTTTATATAATTTTCATGCATATCAACAATTAATAAGTTAGCTAGAAGTATTATTGTGTAATTGTTTACTCTACACATGATACTTTCAATTAGGTCTCTGTTTAACTTTTGAGGACGAATGCAATAAAAACAGAAAAAACTATGGCACTTAACTCATGCCATGAATCAATTATTTATAAAACTCTTCAATGATGTTATTGTTTATGGTTTGGAATTTAAGCTAATGTCTTAATCTAAATTCTTTCATGGAAGTTTTTAATTGGCCAATTGCTTAAGCTAATGTCAGTTTGTGAGTACATTTGAAATGCTTAAGCATCTTAATCTCTTAATCTGAATTCCTTTCTTTAAACTGTTTATTTAATGGTCAATTAAAATAAAATGTTTAAGGTGATGTCAATTTGTAAATACATTTCAAATGTTTAAACTAATAACTAATCTAAATTATATTATAAAAAGTTATTAAGTAGCCAATTAAAATGCTCGAAACTAATGTCAATTTGTAGAAACAAGTACTATGTTTAATATAACCTCGTCGTTTGTGTAACACTTTTCCATTTGTGTTAATCTATTTTTTTTTTCTTCATTATATAACATTATAACCTCGTCATTTCCGAAGCACTATCTTTGATTCCATTTGGCATTGGACCAAAATTCTCTCCCGCCACCACCAAATTAGTTCCAAATTCAAAATATATATTCTATTCACTAGCTTCAAAGCCCGCCCGACTGGGCGGACATGCTTCGAAAAATAATTAAAAAAACATAACAAAAATATTGATACAATTTAAATAACATAATAATCCATAATTGTAATGATAAGTTGGTACAAATTTTGATACATAAATAAATGTTACAGAAAATTTAGAGACGAAATAAGACTCCTTTGTAAACGACATTTGTTGTTGAATTAGTGTAATTGTCATCTTTGTCGTAACAAATAACCTTCAATCCGTTCTTGTTCTTAACTCTTGATATAGCGACATAAAGTTGACCATGTGAGAAAACTGGTTTTTGAAGAAACAAACCAACTTGCAACAACGTCTTACCTTGGCTTTTATTAATAGTCATAGCAAAGCAAACTTGAACTGGAAATTGTCTCCGGTTCAATTTGAAAGGCATCTTGTTGTCGGAAGGACTAATAACCATGTGAGGGATAGCGCAAATTGTACCAACTTTACCGCCAGATATGATTTTACCTTCTATTATAACATGAAGAATTTGTCGAAAATCACCACCAAACAAAACAACTTTTCCACAAAACACAACTTCTAATGGTATCGAAGGGTCCGCCCTGCACCTACCCCTTCTCATGCTTCACTGAATTCCCTCTCATTTTCAAAAACATTCTTATTATATAACAATCTAACTTATGCGACAATAGATATCTTTGTAAGAATAACTATATGTTACATCGAGCAAATATCATTCAATTAGATGCGTTTTGTAACAATAACTATACAATAACTAATAATTTAAATTAGGGTAAACGCAATGCCACGGATGAGACATGAATATGGTGTCGACAGTCAAAATGTTGGCTTGCACATACATCAAAATGAATACAATGACTTCATGTCGTGTTGTTTTCGTGTTGAATGGATTTGTGTCGTGTCATGTTACCCAAAAACACGAAATGATATTACAATTTGACAGCCCTAACTAATATACATGGGTTTATTTAGTGCACTTAGAGAATGTGGAAAATATATGGTTGGTGTGAATATTTAATACCAAATTTCGAGCTTCCAAAAGATTTGTATCACACTTTTAAGGGGTGTTTGGGAAAGTTTATTAAGGGGGCTTATTAGCTTATTAGCTTAATAAGCCCGAAATTTCAAGCTTTTTTGGGCTTATTAAGCTAATAAGCATCCTTAATAAGCTTTCCCACACACCCCTTAAAAGTGTGATACAAATCTTTTGGAAGCTCGAAATTTGGTATATTTACTGTGTTGAAATCAATATATGAAATATATTTTTTTTTGTTAACCAATTGGCTGTGATTTCGGAAATCTTTACCAAAAAATTAGGAAAGTTTGAAAAGATTTCGTTGAATATTAATGGTTGAAATACACTGGAAATTTTGTATTGGGGACACTTACCAAAAAATTAAGAGAGTTTGAAAAGATTTAGTATTTATTAATGGTTTTAATATATTTGAAAATTTTGTATTTTGGATACCTGATTTTTTAAATTTCCGAATTTAAAGGAATTTTGAAAATTGGTTAATTGGTTTGACTTTGACAAGTGGCATTTGTGAATATTACATGTCATCAATTAGAACCAATGAAAATAATTTAAATGCACAAGTTGGCAAAAGGAACTCAAACTTAACTCCATATATACAGGTAGATTACGTCATTGAAGTCTCTTTTGCATTTACATCCCCTTTATGTTCCAAACTTTGTAATTGTACCCATAATCGTTTCAAAATTTACTCCCACACGTGCTTTGGAACAAAATAACAAGAACCAACAAACCATTACACACACAAACGAACAATATGATGTCGTTTCGGGTATGAGAATATGTATTCAAAGGTTATATATTTGTCATGTGATCCCTTATCAATTCATTATGTTAAACATATCTACAGGTTTTATAAACTTTCGCTTTTATAAACTAACCATAGTTTATATATTTGTCATGTTATGCAAAATTTATTAATATTAAAATGTTTATATGTATATTATTGTGACATGAGACGACAATACCATAAATATTTAGAAAGGTTTATAGTACGAGATGTTCAAATCTTTATAGTTTTCTTATTATTGGTTCAAAACATGGATTAGTTGTCACGCCAACCGACCCAATAACCCGTCCCAAGATTGATCACGGGGAGTTTCCGGGGGTTTATTAGAAGTCTTTTAGTAAAATGATTGTGGCGTCTCAGGTAGAAGATGAAGCTAAATGAGTTTGAGTAATTAAAAGCATATATGGAGTTAAAAAGGGGGGTGGTGAGGAAGGGAAACTTCATAGAATAATTCCTTCAAAGATTAATGTTTTCTAATGATGTTTACTTTTTTTTAATGACAAATCCTAGTCTATCCCTAATTACTACATATATCCGTGGTAAAATTTAAACCCTTAACCTCAAAAGTGGAGACAAACAAATATACTGCTAGATCAATGAACCTTTGATATACATAACGTCTGATTTGTATGTACGAAATATTTTTTCTTACATAAATTATTTTAGTTGGTAAATTTTATGGAAATTGGCAAATTGCATGTAGGTTATTGGAAGGGGGAAAGCACGCCGCAGTTAACATTCCACGTGGAGGTTTGTTAGTGGATGTGACAGCATATTTGCAGAAACGCGCGAGATAGTGGCTTCGCGCCCTCTCAAACATTTTCATGGAAATAGGAGTACAGACTACGAATGAAAATAAAAGATGACAATTTAAAAGAGAAAATTAGTGGCTTCGCGCCCTCTCAAACATTTTTTGTGATGACCGAAGTACCCCTACTCATCATCTACATTTTTCTACAAGGGACTACCACCCTTTTAGATTATCAGCGACCAAATGTAGCTATTTATGTATACATACTATAGACAGTTGAAGTATAAGATACTTAAAATGAGTAAATTACACAGAAGATCCCTATGGTTTACCACTTATTACAGCCACAGTCCCTGAACTTCGTTTATTACATCAGACGTCCCTGGTGTATACAATTTGTTACACCCATGGTCCCTGTTGCCCTTAATTTTTTCTAAATGACGAAAATATCCTTTTGATCTTTTGTAACAAAGCGAAGATAAGAGACCGTGAATGTTATAAGTGATAAACCACAAGGACCATCTGTGAAATTTACTCTATTAATTGATTTTTTTCTTTTCTCTCTTTAATTCATAATCTTCCGCCAAATTCAGACTAACCACTCGCATCTATCTATTTTAATTCAAACCTAAATCAATAACCATTATCGTCGCGTAATCAACCCTTGCCTCCGGTTGCCTTATCCAGTTGTTCCGCCGCCGATGACGTTCTATCGACCTGAGTGTGCAAAACACCAACTCCTCTAGCGACGTGCATCAATTGTCTGAATCACCGCGTGTGTAAACCACCAAATCCTCTTGGGGCGTGCATCGATTGTCTGATTCAATTCTGGTCGATATATAGAATGCCATCGGCTCGGAACATCTGGATGGTGAGTCTAAATGTGGCGGAAGAACATGAATTAAAGAGAGAGAAGAAAATAAATCAATTAATAGAGCAAATTTCACGGATGGTCCCTGTGGTTTATCACTTATTACATTCACAGTCCCTTATCTTCGCTTTATTACAAATGCCACAAGGGTATTTTCATCATCTAGAAAAAGTTAAGGGCAGTAGGGATCATGTGTGTAACAAATTGTATACACTAGAGACCTTCAGTGTAATAAACGAAGTTTAGGGACTGTGGGTGTAGTAAGTGGCAAACCACAGGGACCTTCCATGTAATTTACTCTATTTAAAATTTATTATTTCATATAAACTTAATTAAATTTAATTTGTAAGTTTATACTTCCTCCGATTCAAAATAAGTGATACACTTTCTATATTTGAGTGATTCAAAATAAGTGATATACTTTAAAAGTTTATCTTATTTAGTAAAAAGTAGTGGGCTCCACACCCACTAACTATCTACTTTATAAAATGAGATGACCCTTATACCCTTAATTAAATTTAATTTGTAAGTTTATATAAACTAATAAATTTATAATTATCTATAAAGTTTTCCAAACATATAGTTAATAACCAAAATCTGGAAGGACTGAAAAAGAAATTTAGGGGTAGCATCGTCCATCGAAAGAAGTTTCTGGTGGGGTTTATTGTTTCATTTCCACCCATATGAAGAGGCATATGCATTCCTTTAATATCTCCCAACTCACCTCAACCCCCTTTTCTCTTTACACACAAACCCTTACAAAATTAAAGTTGAAAATCAAATCTAAAATCTCAAATTCCAAAAATAGGAATCCGTGTTCATTGATTCTCCCCACTAAATCGGTGTTTTGTAGCCTTCAATCGAAAATTTTAGGGTTTTCGCTGTGAATACAGCTGTAAAACAAATATCTCCGAAAGATTTGCTATTTCTATTCTTAAAAATTGCAATTATCATCAGTTATAATGGCAAACGGAACAGACGGTGATGAATACGTGTTGTTATCGTCGATTCGTCCAGGATTGAAACGCGAATTTGCGTTCGCTATGAAATCTCATTCGGAAAATTATGGATTGTGTGGTCGGACGCGTGCACGGAGGCCTCAGATGTCGCCGGAGCCTTCACCTATCAATAAGAAATCGAAAACTTCCGATCTAAAAGAGGATAAATTAGTGGTGGAATCAATTTTGAATACAGATGAAGAGGAATCGAAAAGTGACGTTGTTGATCCCGGTCGAACGGCGATTGAACCAATGAGCGAAGTGAAATCAGAGCCATTGGATGATGATTCTGTAAAATCTACACGAATTAGTTTTCAAAATGATAACGACGATGAGAAAATTGCGGAGAAGGATGGGAATGTAATTAGCTCTGGTGATACTCCGTCCATCGGCGACAATGAAAAAAATTTGGAAATGAAAATGTGTAAGAAGATTTTACTGAAGAAATTTCCAACAAAACTGAAGGAGCTTCTAGAAACCGGTTTGCTTGAAGGATTACCTGTTAGGTATGTTCGTGGCACAAAGGTATATATTCACATCTTTCAACTGAAATTAAGGCTCTCATGTAACAGTTTTAGCATTTTATCAAGTATATACTGTTCATCAGGTGAAAGGTAAGACGCTGGAGAAAGGTCTTCCAGGTGTTATAAAAGGATCTGGAATTTTATGTTCCTGTGAAACATGTGGTGGAAATGAAGTGAGTTTGTTGAATACAGTATTTATTTATTTATTTTTTTGAATTATTCATGTGCTGATTTTGAAGATTGGTGAAATTAGGTTGTCACTCCTAACCAGTTTGAGCTGCATGCCGGAAGTGCAAATAAACGGCCACCGGAGTATATTTACTTGGATAACGGTAACACCTTAAGAGACGTGCTTAATGCTTGTAAAACTGCTCCATTGGAGGGATTAGAAGCAGCTATTTTACATGTAATAGGTTGTTCTTCTGAAGAAAAACCTACATTTTGTCTGTATTGCAAAGGTGAGCTAATATATCTTATGTTTTAGACTGTAGAACTTAAATGTTATATTGCAGTATCTTATAAACCTAATTGTTTGATGATTGACAGGGTCTATACCTGAATCTGGCAATGGGAAGACAATGCTTCTGTGTGATTCTTGCTTGGATTTAAAAGACTCCCAGCCTCAACCTCAACCCAAACCTAAACCTAAACCTAAATCTCAACCTCAATCTCAAACTCGTGTTCAGTCCCAATCTAGCCCTATGTTATCTAATGATAATAGTGACAGGTATATGCTTCTGAAACTGTATATTAGAGAACATTTGTGTAAAGCTGTTTGAAATGATTCTATGAACCCTTTTGTACTTGTTTGTTTTGCTGTTTGTAATTGTGAATTTTCTGTATCTAACATAACACATAACCACATTTATTATTTCTAATTAGTTTTTCTTATTTATATACTCAGGTCTGCATCTCCAGTATCTGCTCCAAATCCTACCTCTCGACTAACCTCCAGTAGCAAGAGCAAAGGCCCTGGAAGGATAACAAGAAAGTCAGTACTCTTGTTGTGTTGGTTTCTCTGCTCTATTTATTTTCTTTTTTTCAACAAATAAATATTTACTATTTTATTTTTATTTTTTTTGTTTATGCAGAGATTTGCGTATGCACAAGCTAGTATTTGAGGAGGATGTACTACCTGATGGAACAGCACTTACTTATTTTGCTCGTGGGGAGGTAATCAGTTATATCGATAAATGGGTCATAGCTTTCTTTTTATTTAACTTAGTTTTTGATACACTTACTTAGTCACTAAGGAACTAGCAAGGGTAGTTTAGTCATTAGTCACGAGTTGGTTAGAAAGTGGTTAGACTTAATAAAGTGTTTAGTGCTAATAAGGTAAGTCTATAAATAATTTGTGATAGCAAGTGTGTAGGGTATTCTGTTTTGTGTAATGAAATTGCATTTCTTGGGAGAGCTATTCACCTCTCGAAAGTGAATACACTATCACTGTTGATTGTTTTCGGAATTCAATCACAGTTTACTATCGTTTATCTGTTCTTAATCATCTAGTTTGCATCAGTTTTTTGCATGTTTATGCTAATTACATATGCTATAAACCATTTCTTTATAAATTGAATTTCACTTGCTTGATAATTCTATTTATGTGGTGGTTGCAGAAAATGTTGGAAGGGTATAAAAGAGGTTCTGGAATTTTTTGCTCTTGCTGCAACAATGAGGTACCTGGAGATACATATTAAATTAGAACTAAATTAATTATATTTTGGGAATTAGTTTGTTAATTTTGTCTTCATTTTCAGGTCAGCCCCTCACAGTTTGAAGCTCATGCTGGTTGGGCTTCACGTCGAAAACCGTAAATTTCTCTCTGTTCTTAATTTAAATAATATTATGGAATTTGATTATTAATAGTTTTTTTATTTGTGTGGCAGTTATTTACACATATACACATCAAATGGTGTATCTCTGCATGAGCTGTCGATAAAACTGTCACAACACAGAAAGTTTAATGCTGATGATAATGACGATCTCTGCTCCATCTGTGCAGATGGTGGAAACCTTTTGTGTTGTGATAATTGCCCTAGAGCTTTTCATCCTGGTGAGCTTTTATTAATTTTTTTATTTTTTATTTTTTATTTTTCATGTTACAGTTAATGCACATTGTATGGTTAAAATGTTTTTTTGAAAATGGGTTATCTGCAGAATGCATATCTGAGGCTGTTCCAAAGGGTACATGGTACTGCAAATACTGTGAAAACATGTTCCAAAAGGAGAAATTTATGGGAAGAAATGAGAATGCAGTTGCTGCTGGAAGAGTTGCAGGAAGTGATCCCCTTGAAGAAATTACTAAACGTTGCATTCGTGTTGTTGCAAATCCACAAGTTGGAGAATCAGGAGTTCCTGCTAAAAAAGGAGCTCCAGCTTGTGTTTTATGCAGGTTTCTATCTACTTTTCTTTCTTGTAAAGAAACATATCTGAAATCTGAATCATCGATTTATGACTTTATGTGTTGTTGACATGTGCAGGGCACATGACTTCAGCAAGTCTGGTTTCGGCCCGAGAACTGTCATCATTTGTGATCAGGTGATTTTTCCATGTTGCAATAATTCATTTCATATATATGAATAATATGATGTAAACTTTATAAGTTCACATCCATTATTTGGGTTTTGTTTTGCAGTGTGAGAAAGAGTACCATGTTGGCTGTCTGAAGGAACATAAAATGGACAACCTTAAGGTGCTGCACCAAAATTACAAATATATTTGTTAATAAATGTCCAGGTCAGCACTTTTTTCTGTTTTGTGTACTAAACCTACATACTTTATAATTACAGGCATTGCCTAAAGGAGAATGGTTTTGTTGTACTGATTGCACTACAATTCATACATCCTTGGAGAACCTGGTGGGTGGTGGAGAAAAGATGCTTCCGGAAGCTTCCATGGGTGCTATTAAGAAGAAACAAGTGGAACAAGGGTTAGAACCCAGTGCTGACCTGGACATTAGATGGAGGCTTTTGTGTGGTAAAATGGGCTCTGCTGATGATACAAGAGTGTTACTATCTAAAGCTGTTGCTATTTTTCATGTAACTACTTTTTCTAAATATACAGTTTTTGTAATCACATGCAACTTATTTCTAATGTTTTTTTTCTTTGGTTCAGGATCGGTTTGATCCAATTGCTGACTCAACCACAAGCCGTCTCGATCTAATTCCACACATGGTTTACGGGTAATTGACTTTGTTTTTGTCGTTAAGTGGTTTTAATTAATTTTATTAATCGGAATATTTCTTTTTTAACTACAGGAGAAGTTTAAAACAACAAGATTATGGAGGGATGTACTGTGCTATTTTGACTGTCAAGTAAGATCATTGTTAATTATATTTTTACTAATTAAATGAAGCAACTGTTCCAATTTTCTAAATTATAAATATATTATTAAATGTGCAGCTCGACAGTTGTATCTGCTGGCATATTTCGTATCTTTGGTCAGGAAGTAGCTGAATTACCTTTAGTAGCAACAAGTAGTGAATGCCAAGGACTGGTGAGTAACGGGTCGGATCAGGTCAAATTTAAACCCTTTTTTTTGTATTTAATTTATATTATTTAATTTAAATGTTGTATATAGGGTTATTTCCAAGCTCTATTCTCGTGCATAGAAGAACTACTAGCTTCTTTAAATGTGAAAATTCTCGCACTTCCTGCTGCTGATGAAGCTGAATCTATATGGACCAAGAAATTTGGGTTTGAGAAAATGCCCGATGTAGAGGTATTTAATATTTATTATTATATATTACTAAATGACAAGCTTAAGAAACAAAAAATTGAAAATTTGAACTTGATATTACAGTTGAAGCAGTATAGAAAGAAATACCAACTGATGGTTTTTCAAGGAACTTCAATGATGTACAAGACTGTCCAGAAGGCTGAAACAAACAATTAACAGTTGGACTTGGATAACAGATAGTCAAATTTTGTGGGTCTGGGTATCGGCTATAACTATAAACTTGCAATTTTTTTTGGTTATATAGTTATATGAAGAAGAAAGTACAGTGGTACTAATTATCTCCTATGATACCTAATATGGTATCTTTGTCCGAATCATAATGGGCTGGCCGTTAGGCGTTTTTGATCAGGAGATGTTTTTGTTTTAAAGTTATTGCTGACGAAAATTTGGATATAATCTTAAAGATAAATTTTATCTCATTGCCTTTTTTTTGTCCCTTTTTAACTACTTGTTGTACATTTTATAGTCCAAATGTAGTTATTTCTATAATGTATTCTAGTGCAAAGAATCTTTAGAGATGAACTGAACTGCAAGTTTATTTAAGGGTTTGACACTATAGAAGCATGAACTAGATAGACGTGTGCACAGTCAAAAAACTGTACTACATGGAAAACTGATTTGAGAACTGAGAAAATGGTTTTGGTCAGACTAAGGTGTCAAACCGATGACACTTGGAACCAAACCATACTGAGAACTGGTCATGGCCAGAATCGAATCAAGAATTGAGGAAGTTTGACTTATTTTGGGTTTTTCTCGGTTTTGGATAAAACTGAACCTGACCGAGAACTAATTTTGTAAGAAAATTAGAACTGAGAACAAACTTATATAGTTTGGTTTGGTCCGGTTTGGTTTGAGCTTTTGTTGCGGATAAAATAGTAAAATTCCCTAAGGACGACAGTTAGTGATGAAGGGTTGACGGGGTACAATAGAATGTACAACTCCCTGTAAGAAATAATATCAAATTCGTGATTGTTGGTGTACCATCTACAATACAATGCACACAATCCGAATCGCACCAACACCTAGGTAAAATCTCCACACATAATTTCTAGGTATATCAGACCATCAAAATCCTATACACAATGGATAACTAAAGGGTGATTCACAACTAAACCAACAAAGGTCAATCTAGATTTGGTTTGAGATGGCTAATCTCTCAATACAAAATAACACGAGTTGAATACGAATTGAATACGAATTGAATACTAGACAATATTTGAAGCAATCTTCTGTTCCAATGTCACTGAACAATGATAAAAAGATATGCAAACTACTATCCTAGCTACTAATACCCATTAGCCAATAAAATAGGACTTGTATGGAAAGGGAAACGTGCATGGTAACTTCTACATATATAGTGGTGTTATTATGCTTATCACTTGGTAACAATTAAGAAAAGAAGGGAACTACAATGCAAACAAACTAGATGTGAATGTAGGGGTGTAATTAAGCAGCACGAGTTACTTGATGCTAATTCAAAAAATAATCTGAATCGACTCGTTGTGAACCGAGCTACTCAAGTAAGGTTTCATGGATGTTCTTGTTTACAACTTATTACGTTCACAATTATTTATATCACTTTATTAGAAAATGTTAAAATGGTATAGACCACAAATGTAACAAAATCTATACAACAATGACATTCAATGTAATAAATACTACGTAGTATATAACAGGGATCTTTCATGTAATTTGCTCTAAAATGTATTTACATTTAATAAAAATTAAAAAAATGTATTTGGAATATATCAAATAACCAATCTAGGCGGGAGATTTTAAATTCAAATTAAAAAAAGGACGCCATATTAAAATGACCCCATTTCTATTTGGTAGTGGGTCCGTCCTTTTTTCCTTTCTATATTCGCTCTTCACACCCATCACCACGTAACAATCCACTACGCTCTCAACGGTATTTTAGGGTTCTACATATACTATCTCGATTTCTGATTTTAATCCTGATTCTAAAATCCTTCTATCTTTTGATTCATTTACACAGAATACAGATCACCTGCAAATTCTTGTTTGCTAAAATCGAATCAAAATGGGCCAGATCCAGTACTCTGAAAAATACTTCGACGATACCTTCGAGTATAGGTAATTAGCGTTTACTCCGTTTACCAGTTTTGTCGATTTGGTTTTTTATTCATTTTTATATATGCTTCTTCGATCTGCTGTAACAATTTTGTCGATTAGGTTACTTATATGTTTCGAACTTGTGATTTTCAGGCATGTGGTTCTTCCTCCAGAAGTTGCTAAGCTTCTTCCTAAGAACCGTCTTCTATCTGAAGTACGTTGTTACCTATCAATGTTTATATATATATATATATATATATATATATATATATATATATATATATATATATATATATATATATATATATATATATATATATATATATGTTTAATTTTATAACTTCCGAAAAAACTTAGCTTTTGCCTGTTATTTAAATGAACTTTTTTTTTTTTTTTTTTTTTGAAAAAAAGGGTAAACTAGGGAGAAACTTCGGCATTGCCATCACCCCAACCCTAGAAAACCATAAGAATATATATATCAAATAAAGGGTACAAGGCGTCCTGAATACACAACAAGAAACATATCAGCCAACAAACACCACTACAAACAAAAAAAAAAACAAACTATAAATGCCATTGAATATTCCAATCTTCAGCAACTTTCTCAATCTGCTTTGACCTCTTCACTTTCAAACATAAAAGATTAAGTCTAATATTATCCTTAATACGCAGCAACACCACTTCAGCAGGCTTGTTAATAGCTTTGAACAACCTGTTATTCCTTTCACACCATATATTGTAAACAATAGCAGCCATACCTATTCTCCTTAAAATACTTGTAATATTATTATTGCACTTACTAGCAGCCATTGTATTGATAATACTGCTCCAGTCATTAGGGAAATTGTGAGCATATATTTCACCTTTCATTTTATCCCACACAGATTTAGAAAAATCACAACCAAAGAACAAATGATTGTGTGAATCGCTACACTTTTTACAGAAAGGACATAACAGCACATTCTGCAGATTCCAAGCAACCATTCTGAACTTGAATCCTAACTAATTAAGTTTTGGTTAAGCATTATACCAAATTTCTTTTAGAGAGATTACTAACTGTCTAGTACGTCTGGTGTCAAACTCAACCAGTTCACTTACATATTGATATAAATTATAGAAGTTTGATACACAAAAGTGGATGCAAGCGTATATGCTTTAGTTTTAAATTTGAAACAACATCAATAATCCTGTTTCATGTGAAAAATATGAAGTTTGGCCTCTAAAGTGAAATTACCTATTAGGCTGTTTCACTTGTAATTCCATTAAGCATAATTTCACAAAATGCTACCTGTTTAAGTTCACTTTCAGTTTCCGTTTATTTCTAAATGGATATGATAACAATTATCCATCTAAATATGCAATTTATTTTCTGTGACTGTATGAGTTTATACGAACTATATATGTTTCTAAGCTACACAATGATACTAAGGTCTATGCGTGTAAAAACTGTGTTTTGAAAAGCAGTTTTAACATGCTTATTCAAAACTGCTTTTCTCTTTAAGAAAATGCAGTTTTTCAGATGGTTTAGCAAACACCAATTTTTCTGACAGTTTTCCTAAAATGTATTCCTAATGAGCCTAGAAACAATACGTATTAGATAAATCTATGGAAATTCAAGGTTTATTTATACTAAAGTTGATGAACATTATTTTGTTGGTATAGAGTGAGTGGCGTGCAATGGGAGTGCAGCAGAGCAGAGGATGGGTGCAATTCATCGACCCGAGCCACATATCATGCTGTTCAGGAGGACACTTAACTACCAGCAGAACCAAGCTTAACCTCAACCAACCATGCTTGCTAAGTTTCTGTTATAATACATCTAATTTCATCTAGAAATGAATATCAATGTGTTGGTACTCTAGTGTTTACTCTAGTGCTTCAAAGTTTGTTTTATCATCTTTGTTGTCAAGAATTAATTTCATGCAATTGTTTTAGTTTAATTTGAGTGGTTTTTTGTATCATAACCATGTTCTCTAAGAAGAAAAGAAAAACATGTAATTGAAGTGATAATTAGATTCTACTGATTAATCAAGCTTATGAACCAACTAAAGTGTTGTTTGGTAAGCTTTTTAATGATTCATTAAGAGGGCAACCTCTTAATCTGGCATACTGAGAGTGTTTGGTAAGTCTTATTAATGATTCATTAAGAGGGCAACCTCTTAATCAGCCTCTTAATTTTTTTTAACATGTTCTTCCTTTTAGACATATGTGAGGAAAAACCTGAATCATTTAGACATCTGCATCATTCAGATATTAATTATTTGGATATTATTATATAACACCAAAAACTATGGAATTAGTTCTTTTGTTGTGATGAAGGATCCATGACTACGTCAATGCAAAATCCAATAACTAAATTGAATCGCTCTGAACCGAACCATGAATAGAGAAGATGGCTTTAATTAGACCGAGGACCGAACTGATTACATCTTGGACCGAGGAAGTTGGGTTTTACAATTCCTTTTGACTTTTTTCGGGTTTGGACTGAACTGGAACCAGAACTGATTTGCAAGAAAATTAAAACTGAGAACTAGATCGGTATAGCTTGGTTCGGTGGTTCTGGCCGGTTTTCGGTTTAGTTTTCAAAAACCTATCCATGACTAAACGTTGCAAAGAAAATTTGAAAAGGGAATTCGTTGATTATATTAGTAAACGAAGACGTAGTAAGCATACAAGAATTGTGCGTGGTTGTTTAGTTGTGGGCTTGTGGCTGCTTCAAGCCTACACGTTAAAGAATGTAATTAAGGGTAAATCATGCACTAATATAAAACGTGAATGACAGCATGCGGATCATGAGGTGGCAAGTATATCCGGTAACACAAGAAACCAAAATATAAATACAATAAGAAAATATACAAATTTATTTATTTAATTGCAAGTTATGTTACACATTACAAATGCAATTAACAATACTAATTAATCAGTAACTATCCTTTGGCAATTAACAGCCTCTAGCGACATTACAATGTTACTTGCCAATCTTTCAAGAAAAATAAAAATAAATCAAAGAATCCATACATGATCAAAAACATGTTTCTATGTTATCGCAAATATATTATAACCACTTACACAAGTTCTAAAAACAAACTAACTTTCCTAATTTCATTGACTCTTGATCAAAGAACTTGATTCCACAATTGGGGTATGGCCTATAAACAAACCAACATGACCCATAAGTTTATCTTTCCTCGAAAAAGTCGTGCCACACGAGCAACGCCATTTCACGGCCCCACAATGTTTCTCATGAGTCCGTAAATCCGAAAGCAAGGAAAACTGCTTTTGGTGACACCTCTTACACGCATACAACTTTGGACAATGACTCCTTTTGTAGTGATTCTTCATACAAATCATTGACTTTAATGGTTGAAATTTCGTGTGCTTACGGTTCCATCTACACCCTTCTTGTGGGCACGAGTATTTTCTTGCCAATTTTGTGGATGTACTACCATTTAATGCAACGGGATTCACGAGGGCTGCAGTGGACTTGTACTCGTCCCCGTGGGCCCTCATGTGCATCCTTAAATTTGCATCTCGCTTGAACCCTTTACCACACACTTGGCAATAGTGTGTGTATTTTGCTAGCAAATCGGCTTCGTCCATTTCTATGATGTCATAGTGTATTGGTGATAATCTATGCCCTAACCCCGACCCTGAACCTGACCCTTTTGCCTTGTGTTTATCTCTTTCAACCAGAGCTTGTTTTCGTTTCTCTAAACCATTTTTCGTGTCACACGTTACACTACCAAAACTATTCTCCACCCCACCAACATCCGACCACTCAAACATCGTGTTTGACCGAGTCAATTGGTCAAACCCGAGAGTGTTTTCATGATTATTGGTAGGGTTAGAGTTGTTAGCCCCATGACCGATGTTTTGGCAAGTGAACATGACATTAGATGCGATCATAATGATTTCTTGGAGCAAACCCGCAACGTTTTCCATGTTAACTAATGTTGAGTTAGAAGCCATGGATTGAGTTTGTGTTTGGGTGAAGAACATGGCGGCTATTGAGTGCACATGTTGGGCTTTTTCTTTAAGGATTGAGAGGTTGAAGACAATGGAATCATTTGTTGTTGATTGAAGCGAGGAACCTAGAACATCCTCGTACGTGTTTGAGAAGCAATAGTTTTGCTCGGAAGCCATTTGGATAAAAAGGTGGTTTTGTGAATGTTTTTGTTGGTAGGGGTATATAAGCATGTATCTAAAGTTAAGTGTCTAATAGATAAAAATTAAATAGAATAGAAAAAAGGAAGTCAACTATGACATTGGGTTAAACCCATCACCAATTGCCGCCTTCCTCAAGTAACACCAGAAACCACAGTCGTCATATATCATCTATTTTTTGTTTATTGTAATTTTGTTCAATCAGAAGTATCGCTAGAACAAATAATTGAATAAAAATCAATTAATTATTTTATTAATGTCTTGGTAGCTACCTAAGTTTAAATTTAATCTTAAAAAGAACAGTTTTAGCTGCTAATTATATTCTCCAAATTGATGTTTTAATAATAGAACGTTTCTCTTTCAATCTCTATCCGAATTAAAGAAGAAATCTATTAGAACTTTTCTTAATATTTTACTTAAACAAAACATAATATTTTAAAATATTAATTAAACAAAATTAGCTTACATTATAGCATACCCTTTTGGTTAGGATGAAACAACCAAACCCAGGAGGATTTTCTATTTTTCTCACTCTATTCCCAAATTCGACATTAGAAAACCCGATGTTTTTGGGTAATTAAGAGTTAGAGATAGTTTGTAATAGCGGAGAGATCAATTTTATATGCTGTAATCACAGTTCTTCCTCAAACACCGTCACCGTCCATATAGCTCCCTGCTTTTGTACACTTAACCCTATTGAAAATACAAAGTATAATTATAAATATGATTGTTATATTTGTCTTAATCATTATATGCGACACATAAACTTGATATGCATGTAAAATGCCTTATCATATCCTTATAGATATGATTGTTGTATTTGTCATAATCATTATATGCGACACATAAACTCAATATGCATGTAAATTGCCTTATCATATCCTTGCAAGGAAATATATGCAGCGCTTCTACTAAACAAGCATGGGTTTGATAATAAGTTGATAGCACGTCAAGATCAAATATTTTATTGATCACTTATTGACATAACTATAGTTACTTATATCTAACTTTTTTAAAGTATTCCTGTTATAATAGGATCACTTGGAGGATCGAGTTTTGCTCAGTAATGTACAAAACTTAAACGTTGTTATGACCGTTTTTTAAATTTCTCCTAATCATCTAGTAGATGTAATTTATCTTAAAAAAAATTTAACCTGTGATATTTAAGAAGTCATTAGAGAGCTTTTACCACTAAACAATCATTAAATAGTTGAATATTTGCACTCATTATTGATATTTATAATCCTTCAAATAGTAAATATCTTAACAATCGGAAGATATTTTAATGAAAATCGGTAATTTCTTTTTCTCTCTAGTTGCTTTCTTACATGATAGTATATTAGTGTATACTTCGTTAATAAGCATTGTTTAACAATAAAATTAATACTTCAACCCCATTGTGTCTTTATATGCTACACGAAACATAGATATTGAAGGGATAAAAGGTATCCGCTATTGCATTGTTAATTATGCTATATATAATGATTAACTTAAGTTTTTAATTTTTTTTATTAGAGCTATCAATTATTTTAAACAGGATTAATGGTATTTTTTTCTACCATGTATTCTTACCATATTTCTATCTATTTTGATCATGATAAATGACAAAATCAAGGGATAATATGAGAAAAGAAAATTAGTAGATGACACGTGTCAAACATAAAAATAGGTAGACTTATGTGTAGAAAGAAAAAATAGAAAAGAAATATCATTTCTCTTTGAAACAGATTTACATGAAAGTATGTATTGATTTTCATTCAATTCAACTCCAGTAAAGTTTGTGCCGTACTATTGTAAAGTAAGAAAAACGAATTTTTATTATAAATTATTATAAATAATCAGTAATAATTTAAACTTGAAGTACCAATTTTACCCTTATTTTAATTGCACTTATTCAAGGATCAAACCGAATCGAAACCAATTAGTCTATATCAATTGGCCACCAAAGGTTGCCTTGGGGAGCTTGTCTTAAGAGGTCTTGGATTCAAGACTTGTTAGACATTCTTTAGGAGAGAAAAAAAAGGTGGCAGAGTTTATTCCCCAAAAAAGGAGATATGTTCGAGGAATACATACTGTCCGCTTGAATGTCACTGCATATGTCGAACCACTATCTTACTAACTTGCCGTTAAAAAAAAAAAAAAAAAACTGAAACCGAAAACATAAAATTACAAAAACGAAAACCATAGTGATTACATGTTTTTAGTTCCAATTCAATTTGGTTTATTTGGCCCAAATGATCACCCAAGCCGAGAGTGATTCACAAGAGTATAATTAACATTTTACATTAAAGTTTTTATTGTTTTTATTTAACATGAAGTTAAGTTCAGTTTCATAATTTTATAAGAGAAATTGTATAACTTCATTATTCATACTTCATCTTCCTACCTACCACAATTCTTTTTACTTAACATTTGATTTTGATATGTGTGTTTATCTAATGAATAGGAAAATTAGTAAGAACAAATAATAAGAGTCAACATCATTTCTCATTTTATAATTATATTGCACGATCTTTATCGAAATTGATATAAATAAAACAAACTTAGATAACCTATAAAACTAATTTGAGTAAATTACATGAATGGTCCCTGTGATTTGCTAATAGTTTTGGATTTGGTACATAAATTCCAGAAATTACACCCATTATCACCACTCGTATTGGTTTTGGTCCAAATTCTTAACAGACGTTAAATTGGGCTGTTAAATATTTTAAAGTGACCAAAATACCCTTACTTTATTTTTTTCATTTAATTTAAAAACTCTTCTTTATTCTTCCTCGCTCTCTAAATCAAAATCATTAATATTATCAGTATAATTTCATCATAAACAAGATTGCAGATCGGAGGTGTGGACCACCCTGTCATCAAATTCCAATACCACCATGTCATCGGACCACCCAATCCTCCACCGACATCCTACCTGCAACCGCAACCACTCTTCATCTCCTCCTCCACCACCGCCATTATACAAACCCACTGTCACCACCACACCCACATCGGCATCATTGCTCTCACCTGGTCCCGCACCCTATTTGGTCGATCCCTCCACCTTCACCTCCTCCCCTCCGGCGAACACGACGAAGATTCGATTTCCACATCTTCATCAAACCACACCGCCAGTACAACCACCACTACCCCTTCCTTCCACCTCCAAATTAAACCCTATATTTTCTGGAATAAACATGGATACGAAAAAATCTGAATCTCCGCAAACAAATCGGAGTTCATCCAAATCTACTACGATCTCTCTCGAGCCAAATTCGGATCCAGACCAGAACCCATATCTGGATTCTACATCGCCGCCATCGTCTCAGGTCAAATGACACTACTCGTCGGAGACTTACCAAAACAAGTGCTTCATCAATCATCAAATCCGGTTACTTTTTTCTTAAACTCCACACCTCGTATCTGCAATCTTCTTGTTTATGATGAAATTTATGTTGATAAATCACAATATTAGTGATTTTGATTTAGGAGGAGGAAGAAGAAAGATGAGTTTTAAATTTAAATGTAAAAAATAAAGTAAAGGGTATTTTGGTCATTTCAATATAACAGCCCAATTTAACATCCGTTAGGATTTTGGACCAAAAGTAATACGAAGTCCAAATCACATTGACCACATGTGTAATTTCTAGAAGTTAGGGATCAAATTCAAAACTTTTAGCAAATCACAGGACCATTCGTGTAATTTACTCAACTATTTTAGCAAAAAGAGTGAGCTGAATGAGAAGGGGATAATCAAGGTTCTAAAAGGCGCGCCATGGCGGTGCTAAGGCGTCGCCAAGGTGTGAGGCGCGACGTCGACGTTACGAAACAGACCATGACGGCTCGGCTAGGCGTGGCGCGTGATAAGGCGCGATAAGGCGCGCCTTATGGCGAGTTTTCTTGAAGGCGGTTGTAAAAAATGAATTTTTTTTAAAAAAAGTTTAATATATATAACTATAAATTTAAATGTAATATTTTTTATGAGCTTTATATATGAATTGTTATATAAATTAATAGAATTATAAAAAAAATTCAATTTAATATACGTATATATATAAATTATATAAAAAATTTGCCGCCTTAAGCGACGCCTTGAAAAACGCCATGGCCCGCCTTGGGTGAGGCTTGATGGTACCGCCACGTCACGTCTTACGCTTTCTAGAACCTTGGGGATAACTAGTCCTTATGGCATTCTATGAGAAGGGGATAAACTGTAATAACATCTATTCTCAAGGGGTGTTTGGGTACATCATAAATCGAGAAAGTAGATATAGCAAAAGTCACACTCGACTAACCTCACCCTCCGATATCGTAACAAGACTCACTCCGGATAAGATAAAATCAGACCGTCAATGGCTTCTCCGGCAGCAAGTCTGTCATGGAATTCGTCTTCATGGCTTAACAATCGCACTTTAACAAGAAACACCAACGAAACCATTAAAATTTCCGATAAATCAACAACATTTGTAATTTTGGCTCAAAAGAAAGCCAAGAAAACACGAAAGGTACAACTAAATTATGCACATTTCGGTCATATTTAGCTAATTTCTTTTGATGTTAATTGGTTTAATTGTTCGATTATAGATAATATTGATTGAGGATGTTACTGATGTGGGCAAAAAAGGGCAGCTTTTGGATGTCAAAGCTGGATTTTACAGGAACTTTTTGCATCCTTCCGGCAAAGCCCGAATTGTTACTACCGACCTTATCAAGTAATGTGTAATTTGATTGATTTTAAAGATTAATTTTCGTATTTTATGTTAATTTAGTTGAAGTAAGTAGAATTTTAGTTAAAAAAATTTGGCCAATCAGTCGTCTTGTATGTTGCCTGCCAACTGTTTGTGAAGATGCCATGGGAATATTAGTGAAGTCTGTTACTATTTCGTGGGTTTTGACCGTTGAAGAAAATATTAGGATTCATTTGTGAGCTTTGAATTTGATGATTTGTAGTTGTAAGAATAAAATTTTAGTCTCTTAAAGAAGTGCTACTGATAAAAAAAGTAAAAAACATATTTTGAGGATATATAGGAAAAATATTTTATTTTCATGAAAATTATGTCTAATGTTCGGAAACATGAAATATTTTATGTTCATCATTTGTTCTCTATTCAGAGAAATGAAGGTTGAAGAAGATAGAATTGAGGCTGAAAAGAAACGGGTATTCACGGGTTTTAATTTGTTACCTTTGCTTCTCTTACAAAAACATTTTAATCATAAACTATTTGGTTTTGTTTTTTAGGTAAAAGAAGAGGCATTACAACTTGGTAGAATATTTGAAACTGTTGGCGCGTTTAAGGTGAAACGTAAGGGAGGGAAAGGAAAACAAATATTTGGAAGGTTTGCCAACTCAATCACTAATTTAGTTCTTAATTAATAATTGTTTTTTAATTAACTTGCGTTGCTACTAATGCATCTTATTGCTTGCAGTGTTACTGCTCAAGATCTTGTTGATATAATTAAGGCACAACTTCAACGGTAATTTTACAAATTTGTATTATATTTTAACCACGTCACATGTTTTAAAACTTGTTTTATGATTATTATTAATTTTGGTTATAGGGATATCGACAAAAGAATTGTTTCTCTACCTGAAATTCGAGAAACAGGAGAGTATATTGCAGAGTTGAAACTTCATCCTGAAGTTACTGCTCAAGTACGGTTAAATGTATATGCCAACTAAGCAATCAACAAATCGACTTATTGTAAAATGGTTGATGTCAAGGTACGTTAATTAACCTATGGACCATAGTTTTTATTTATTATTTATTTTATTTTAAACAAAGAAAAACACATTGTTAGGTTGAAGCTAGATATGATCCCGTGTTTAGCTCAAATGCCAGATTTAAGAGCATTGCTCAGTTTTTGGCTTTTAACATGTATATTGAGTAATTGTTAACAATCGTGGAGTTGATAATTATTTTTATTTATTTTTTGCAGGATGAAAACTATGAAAGTAGTTATGGAATCGCGCAAGTTCATGATCCATTTTTCTTTCGTTTTGTGTTATTTGGTCACGATTTTAACTTTCGTATGTATACAAACGTGATTGGCGTTAAATGTGTATTTTGTTGTTAATTAGTTATTTCTAGTGAAATCTCAGTAAACATTTCGATCTATGTCATTATAATTAATTATTTATGGGTATTGATCATTTATAAACCAGTCATTTCCTCATTAGATCATGCATAAGGCCGTTTGCTTTTAACTTTTTAAGGTAGACATGTTCATGATATGCCATAAACACGTAACTAACTCTAGCCACTAAAACAAAATAACAAACAAAACAAGCAACTAGAGTTCTAACCAATCATTTTGTGTGACCAAATTGATTAGAAATAATACTCCCTCCGTCCCACAAAAAAACTTCTCATATTTGACATGTGCACAAGTTTTAAGGTGATAGTTAGTGGTGAGGTCATTGGTAATAATTTTGATTAAAATATAAGATTGGTTTGGAGAGAGAAAGATAGTTAGTGGATAGTTAGTGGTGGGGTCCTTAATAATAATAGTATTTAGTTATGTGGAGCCCATCAATTGAATGAAATGGAAAGTTTTTTGTGGGACGGAGGGAGTAATAGACATCGGAGCTTCCAGTCAGCAAACATCTTTTGTGCAAAAGTCGTATTCCTCTTAAACCAAAAAACTAACAAACATCAACCGAACAATAGTAATGATCTCATAATACAGTTTCATAGAAGACTTGGACTGTTTGGAGAACAATCTCGAATTTTGCTAATCTTGGACTTGGACAACACTTCTTGCCGGATGACCCTTTGAGATAACGAAAACGAAAAAAATAAAATCCTAGAAATTTAATTACAAACATGTGAAAATTACACAACTAAATTGACTATTGGGACTTAACTCAACAATTTCATCTAAACATATTATGTGATTATATGCTAAACAAAACAGCAAGACGGCAACTAAAACCAAACATAAACTAAGATTATGTAACAAGAGAACCCTAAGGGTGTGTTTGGTACAGAGAATGGAATTACAGAGAAAGAAAATTATCTGGAGAATGAGAATTGACTCTTCTGTTTGGTAGCACAGAGAGTTCACCAGAGAAATGTAACAAATGATCATTTCTCTTGTTTGGTACGACAAAAAAATCAATAGAGAATGATACCAACTTTATTATTAGGACACATATATTTTTTTTCCACAACAATCATTATTCAAACACAAAAGATACAAAAATCTAGATAAATTAATATTAAAAATACATTATTTACATGGTTACACAAAACTTAGTACATGGTTAAAAACCAACAAACATGATAAAATATAACACAAAGTACTACTTAATGTTCTCAAAATTGTAACTATTACATAGAAAAGAATTACAACGGAGTTTATGCATCAATCGATTCTTGTTTATCCTTCCCATTCTATTCCATAATGTCGTCCATCCATACTTGATGCCATCAACCATTTTCCATCCTCACTAAAACTGTGCATATATGCATCTTACTCAAACTATAGTAAGATCATGACAAACGGGTACTTGTAATAAAATATTACATCCAATTAACAAACAAACAAGCTGATGAAAATCATGATTCATGACATCCTACTCACCTACATTAACAATTATTTTTATTCTGATCATATCTGTTGTTACCTTACTAAAGGCTTAATAAACAAGTGTTCTAGCTTAATCAACAAGTGTTCTCACTGAAGAAATTTATCAAACACTTGGTGTGCATAAAAGAACAAGTATAATCAAAGGAATTGAACAAATCAGAAGCTAAAATTATGCAAGCGCAAGTATAATCGAAGGAATTGAACACTTGGGTAAGAACTTAATCACCGGAAACTGAATCAGATTTATCAAAACTGAATTCCGTTTATTGCTACTTTACCTAAATTTTATGTTTGATGCAGGGATTAAAAAAACGGTATTTGACCGTTGTGAATTCACGAATAATTTCTTCCGTAGAGGTGAAAAATCATTCATCCAAAGTAACACAGCAGATGTGATGCAGCCGATTTGATTTCAAACACATGAGTTGTTGTCACACCCCGCCAAAACTGGTTTTGCGGAAGAGCGGGCGTGCGACTTACATCGGAAATCACAACAATCGATAATAGTAAATCAACGCAAATCAAAATGGACTACCAATACTTAATGTTTCCAAACAAAAGTTATTGTTTTTGGTAAATAAAGATTTCTTCAAAATGGTAATCCGAATGCGTTTGAATATGCTAATGAAGCTTCAACTTTCATTTCCTGAGAAAACATATTAGAAAAAGTGTCAACACAAAGGTTGGTGAGTTCACAGGTTTTGTGACTCTATAAATCGTTGATTTATTCCAAAATATTTGTTAGTACAATTCGTGTACTAAAATAATCATTGAAAACCGTTTCAAAACCCAGAAACCAAATTTTGCACATGTTCAGTGCTTAATATACCCTTTTGTTAAATGTTTTAACTCTATAAAACATAATTTGCATACGATCGGTGCGTAAAACCATTTCAACATGATTTTAGAAAGTTAAGTCGTTTAGTACAAATCTATGTACGTTCAAGTTCTCTCGTTTCAAATCCTTGAAACGTAACTGTATAATTTAGTGCGTAATCCCTTATAAGCTAGCTAGGCATATAAGTTAAAGTATAAGTTCATGAGCCTGTAATCAAACCTAAATCCGCCTTTACCTAGGCATGTCGAGTCCACGACGTTTTAATAGAATATATATCTCATATGTTATACGGCTAGAGCGACTAGCCATGAGCGGGGGATCAATCCCGAATAGTACTACTCATATATTCGTTGGCTAACTATAGTTGATGATTACAGTAATGTTAGATCTAAACGATCTGGCGATAGGATAATCATCTATCAACTCACGGTTATACAAAGATTAATGTCGCAAAATATAGTTTTTCATACAGGTCTTCGTTAAGACCCTTTTAATAAAAATATATGTTTGAGTATGTCTTTTCAATGACCAGTTATCTCAAAAGGATAGTTTATCCACGTTTTCACAAAGGTTGATTGTATCAACATATTGTTCGTAAGTGTCTTTCAAAAGACTAGTTGTGCCAAAGTACTGTTTATGCTTGACTTGTCACAATTAAAATACACCTTATACGCGATGACAGTTTGCGTGCATTCATAAAACAGTTATATGTTTCTCACCCCAAAAATAGTTAAAATACAGTAAAAGTGGGGCCGTGAAACTCACCTGATGCGAAGCTAGCAAAATGAAATCAACAATAGTTGGGGTTTCCAACCAAACAATCCTGACGTCCTAAACGCATAATGATAAACAAATCAGTGACGGTATAGATGACACGCCTAAACTACACGAGTCTCTCAAAATGAACCTAGATTTGAGCGATACATTTATGACTCGGTGGGGTTGAACTTGTATATTAAATATGTTTGTATAATTTAAGCATATTTTCAAATATAGGCACACTTTGTTTAAAATAGACGATTCGTTATCTAAGATAATTATTTTAATAAACTAATTAATTATTATTTAAATACTAATTAAAGGAACTGAATTGATAATAAAATAAATTATTCGGAAATCATTTTATTATTATTTAAATAAATAATTCTGATTTAACTAAAAACCGTTTAAATAAAACTTTTATGATATTAATTCCAATTTGGGCTTTTATAACTGATTGGACTAGATGATTGGGGTCTGTTGAGCTAGTTACTGTTCTGGGCTAAGAAATTCTTGAGTCAAGCAAAATGACTCGGTTTGGGGGACTTAAGACTTCATTGGGCCGGCCAACTTGTTGGCCATGGCCTGCGACGGAAATCAGCCACCCGCCGGCGACTAGGAAAACAGAAAGAATATCGCCGGAACTCTTTCACCGGAAATGGAAATCTCACGGGGAAGCATACACATCACTGAATATACACTGTATGTGTGTGTTTGCGTTTTACCGGTAAAGACGAGCATACCTCGCCGGAAAACCGAGCTCGCCGGAGACGAGAGAGGTTGACGGAAACAGAAACCCAGAAAACAAAGACACATGCATGATACAAAATGAATTTAAAAGGGGAAATATTATACCTATCGGCGAAGAAAGAGAGACCGAGAAAGAAATCCGTGGATGTAGTCGGAATCTCGAGCTGGTCGCCGGAAAATGTAAGGTTGTTCGCCGGGGAAGCTGCTGCATCGCCGGTGGTATTTTAGCCTCGCCAGGGACGCATCTGCGTTGCCGGAAGCCGGATGGAAAGGAAATGGTTTTCTGTTTCGGTGAGAGAGCTCGATAGCAACGATAGTTGTCGGAGATGCTTGCTTCGGTTCCGAGTTCGCCGGAAAGAAAAAGAAGGAAGGTGATGGTGGTTTTTCTGATCGAGTAGAGAGCAGGAAAAATGGGTTTAGAGCTGTGGTGATGAGGTTTTGAATATAATGATAAAAACATATAAGGGGAGATGAGGTACGATGATGCTGATTGGTCACTATCCCTATTTTAGTATTATATTCAAAATGTTATGGAAATACTCCCTCCCTACCACACAAAACTTTTCATTTGGCTTTTGCACATGTTTTTAGGTGATAGTTAGTGGTGGGGTCATTGATAATACTTTTGATTAAAATATAAGGTTAGATTGGAGAGAGAAAGATAGTTAGTGGATATTAGTGGTGGGGTTTTTAATAATAATAGTTTTTTATTATGTGGAGCCCACCAAATATGGGAAATGGAAAGTTTTTTGTGGGACAAAAGTTAAGAGTGAAATGAGAAGTTTTTTGTGGGACGGAGGGAGTAAAAAGAAAGGTATGGGTGTCTTGTAGTATGCGACACGGCACAGTAGAAGGAGAAGGAAGTTGGTGATAGGGTGATGGGATAATACAATTGCTTGTCCTTATGTGTGTCAGCCTTAATCAAAAGGGAGGAAAATCTTGATATGATGAATAAATTCATTGACGAACTTGTAAATCCTTAAACCCCCTTTTGAGGATTACTTTATTAGTTGGCGTACTTGAAAAGAGTGAGAAATCATGAGATGATGTTGTCTACCATCGAGACGAGAATGCAAGAGTAGATGTCATAGGTATTGACTTTCAAGTTTGATAAAAGTTGTAATCTATTCCGTTAGATATTTAGTTCATGTAGTCTATGGTTTAGGTGATGGTAAAATTTAATAATTGATGTATATTACTTATAGTATATGAATTAAAGTTGATGACTAAACATCAAGTTTCGTCATTTACCGGTTCACTCTTTATCTTTATGCAATTCAATTTTGATTGAGCTATATTGCATATTATATACTATAATATTGATGTTTTAAATTGAATCATCTATACTTTACTTTCATCGGGGCACAACCTCACTACGTTATGGGTTCCATGTAAGGATTGCTAAATTTCAATCAATATACTAAAGTGTATATCTTAAGCATGTAAGTTGTGTAAAATTAATAACAAAAGTAGGACTGTGTTGGACTTATAATGTCAAATAAATTCTTATTTGATATATAATTGTTTTACACAATGGTGCGGGTTAAACCGAGTGTCGAAAGAATGACATATTTCCGAGGGTTGTCACAGTTGTGGAGGTTTCTCTGGAAAAATCGGCTATGGAGGGAGGAGGTTTCACAGGATATGAACGAATGAGTTATCACCGCCACAAAATGAATGGGGGATGGAGAGAGAGAGAGAGAGAGATAGAAATTGAGACATAGATTGAGAGATGAAGGGCTTTGCCAATGAATCAATTTAACATTTTTCATAAGAGAAGCTGTGAAGAAGACGTTCATTGTACGGCGGAACTCGGAAGGGGTATTGAACGTCGTCCTTCGAATGGGCTTTGCCAATTCTCCGTGTTTTTTAACAATTCTCGATTTTTGATTCTCTCCTTTTCTCTACATTGGAAGAGGAATGAAAATTAGAGAACTGGAAATGCCATTTCTCCTTCTCATCTTTTCTCAGTGCAACCAAACAAGGGAATTGGGTCCTAATTTCATTTCTCACCTCTCATTTTTCTGTACCAAACACACTCTAAGAAGACACGAAACTTTATTGTATTTTGAGTTGTTTAAATGAATAATAATTAGGATATTTCAATTCTTCAACTAGGATGCTTATTTTGGCTGCCTCTGATCTATTTTAATTAGGCGTTTGTCTTAGTTTAAGTGAGTAAGATCAAAGGTCCAGTAGCACAACAAAATACAAATATTTAACAACCATAGGGGTTTAGTATTACAAGTTTACAACTTTTGTAGACTGATGTGTAGATCAGAAACAGCAGCAAATCGTGCATGCCAATTAGGGTACGTTTGGTACGGAGAATGAAATTGCAGAGAAATGAGTGCAGAGAATGGAATTGCAGAGAAAGAGAATTCGTCTGGAGAATGAGAATTGACTATTCTGTTTGGTAGCACAGAGACTTCAGTAGAGAAATGTAACAGAGAATCATTTACCAACTTATGCACATATTTTTTTCCACAATAATCATTATTTAAACACAAAACATACAAAAATATAGATAAATTAATAATAAAAATTCATTAATAAAATCAATGATAACATCTAAAAATACTCAAGTAAAGCAACTAAAAATCAAAATCTTATAGGAACTCAGATGATTAAACTCAAATTTATGAAAACCCAGATGTTTACTTTCAATAACTTTGTAACAACTCAGCAAGTTTACTTCTATATTAAACAACAAAAATGACTAAAATTAACAAGACAAAATCCTTTTTTGATTCTCATTATATGATTCTTCCCTTTTTCCCTTATTTAGCAGAGAATTAAAATTAGAGAAAAGGAAAAGTTTTTTTTCTCCATCTTCTTTTCTCAATGTAACCAAACAAGAGACTTTACCTACATTTCTCTTTCTCTGCATTCAAATCTCTGTACCAAACACACCTTGGAATTAATGATTAGATGCTCCATATCATCTACATAACACCATTTTGCTATTACTATAAGAACCCATAAGCCTTGGCCTGTTGGGCCGAGTCCATGGGCATAAGGCCCAAATCCTCAAACCCGAAAATCTATCAACCTGTCAAGCAAGTTAAATGGAGTGACTTCTGTTTTCTTCTCAAAATAATATGTCTAAACATACACAATAGTATAATTTATCAGTGTCTCCTGTGCGTGACCCTAAAAGTTCATATATAGCAAATAAACCAATTATACAATTAATGTGTCAATACCGTGCACATAAAAACAATACATATCATAATAATCACAATGATTAGTTTCGATATAAACTTGCTTCTTCGTTCACTTCTATGAACATACTTAATAGAAGGTCAATTGATCTAGACGAGGAACTATTTGGTTTTTTTGTATTATATTTAAATTCGAAAAAAATAGTTGTCAATTAAACATAAATAATTAATATTAAGTCTGTTTAAAACTCCCTCCGTCCCACAAAAAATTACCCATTTCTCATGGGCACAAGTCTTAAGAAAATAGTTAGTGGTGGGGTAATTGGTATTACTTTTGATTAAAATATAAGGTTTGATTGGAGAGAGAAAGATAGTTATTGGATAGTTAGTGGTGGGGTCTTGAAAATTATATTATTTTATTGAGTGGACCCCCATCAATTTGAGAAATGAGAATTTTTTTGTGGGACAAAAGTTTAGGGAGAAATAGGTACTTTTTTGTGGGAAAGATGGAGTATACGTTAGCCTTATCATTGAGGTACCAAATAAAATATAAGAAGTGAATGTATATCACTATATTGATTAGCCTCTTCAATAACTCAAAGTGTCTAAAACAATTTATAAATTTAACTAAAATAGTTGTCAATTAAATATCACAAGGTTACCCATTAACAAGGTCCCCCACTAATCGCAAGTCGCAACACGAAAGGCTAAAGATAAAGCATATGGTTATTTTGACTCATAAGGTTGCAAGTTTAAATTCGCTACAAAACATCTTTTAACGTATCCAAAATAGGTCCTTAGAGCGACTTTTTTTCAATGATCGTCTTTAGCTCAATAACATACACTTGCAATTTGACTTTCACGCTTCAAAAAATATCAATTTCTTCATATAGAAAAGACGATAGATATAAGTTTGTGATATTTGTTATAAAAGGTAAAAAGATATGGACATACATAGGTATGTGCAAATTGGATCGAAACCAATTTGAACCATAGTACCGAACCGGACCGGAATAATCAAGCTATATAGATCTGGTTCTCGATTCTAACTTTCTAGTAAAATCAGTTCTCGATCGGTCCAGTTCTGAGTGGTTCGGTCCAGCTGAAATCATTTTCTCGATTATTGGTTTAGTTCGCTTCCGAACGGTTCGGTTCGATTCGGATCTTAGTCAGTACATACGCTACACATACATATGAAAGTAGCAATTCTTGACTGATTGATACTACAAAAGAATAACAATACTCAAGACAAAGTTATAAACATTTGTAATTTGCAAACCATTTATCAAAAAAGATCCAAATGAGGTTTTATATATTTTACTAGACGACTTCAGAAATACATATATTTTTATTTAAATATAATATCTAAAGATATTTAAGTATTCTAAGGAATTTGGGGAACATGGCAACTCACGCAATGTTCCATGCTTATCCCATTCGTCAAAACGTGTACTTAACTATCACTTTTAGCACCATCCATGAAAAAAAAATTTTCGAATTAGTGTTAATTTTTATCTTTTTAATGTAGGTGACACCCAAAAGAAAAAAAAATTCACCGAATATCCTTATGTAGTAGAAAAAATAGTAATATATGTTCTATTTAAATATTTATTAAAAACCCATTTGCACACTAAAATGGTTGATATTTTTTGAATCAAGCATTGATTTATATAATAGGAGAAAAACCCTTTTAGATGTCACAATTGAGAATGTAATAAATCGTTTACGAAAAAAGAAAGAAAGAATGAAGCGCTCAACTTTAGAATATAAATTATACACGTTTTTGACATATATAATGAAATCGTAGTTTCCAATTTTTTTTTGTTTTTTATTTAGTATGAACTAAAAAGTTGTGCAACCCCTTAAACTTTTTTCTGGGTCCGCCACTGGGTATACTTAGTCTCGAGTTATGAATTTGGGGGGAGATCATTTGATGTAAGTTGAACAATGTCAACTCTGTCTAATAGACTCTAAACCTAGTTATTATAATCACATTATAATGCTAACACCGATTCATTCGAGTTTTGATCATCCAAATACAAATTGTATAATTTGGTGTAGTATTGATTTTTTTCCTCAAAAGTAAAAAATGTTAGATGTTAGTTTAAGAATTAAGAGTTTATTATTTAATAGAAAATTGGTTGTCATTAATTTTACAAATTAAGCTTACAATATGGAGTATTATTGTGTTGTTAGATAGAAGGTGGGAGGGGAGTAGGGTGTAAGTGTGAAGTGGGGCTTAAGGAGTTAGTTAAGTTATGGGTGGTGTAGAGTGTATCCAGCAGCATCACAATAATACATTGGACTTTTCTAACTTGTGCTTTAGGCACAAGTATTAATTGCACTTAATATATTTCTTGAAGCTATAATTAATAATTAAATAGTTTTACGAAAAAAATAATCTAAAACATTTCCTTTCTATTAGTTGCACTTTTCATTCGTTTTATTTTATAGCAAATTTATATAATATCCATCCAAATATGAGAGTTAGTATTTCACTATTTCTAAAGATGCAGGTAAAATTATAAGAATATGAAATTATTAGTAATACATGAGTGGTGACATATCAACTAAATTTTATGCTACAATTTATTAACTTTAATTGATAAGTGAATAAGTTCCTATCAGATATACTCCATAGTAAAATGTTCAAGTTATTCCATTAATTTTATCTAGTCCCAAGGGACATTTATTAGCCCTTGGATCAAGAAAAATTAATGGTCAAGATCAAGATTCAAAACCACCACCACCACTACAAGCACATGTGCTTCTCCGGCGGCCGGAGACGGCGGCCGGCGGCGGCGGCCGGCGGCCGGAGGTGGTCGTCGGTGGTGGTGGTCGTGACTGGAAGCCCATGTGCTTCGTGACTTGTTTTGATTTTTTTTCTGTGTAGTGAAGCACATGTGTTTCATAACGTCAAGCACATGTGCTTCATGATTCAAACACAAATGACTTGCTTGTAAGTTACATTTGTTCAGGAACAAAAACACATGTGTTTGGCTTTATGAAGCACATGTGCTTGGCTTTATGAAGCACATGTGCTTCATAATGATATGTTCGTCACTTGTTTTGATTTTTTTTCTATGTAGTGAAGCACATGTGTTTCATAACTTCAAGCACATGTGCTTCGTGATTCAAACACAAATGACTTGCTTGTAAGTTACATGTGTTCAGGAACAAAAACACATGTGCTTGGCTTTATGAAGCACATGTGCTTCATAATGATATGTTCGTCCCTTGTTTTGATTTTTTTTCTGTGTAGTGAAGCACATGTGTTTCATAACGTCAAGCACATGTGCTTCGTGATTCAAACACAAATGACTTGCTTGTAAGTTACATGTGTTCAGGAATAAAAACACATGTGTTTGGCTTTATTAAGCACATGTGCTTGGCTTTATGAAGCACATGTGCTTCATAATGATACAAGAATCAAGCACATGTGCTTCGTATGCTCCATTGTGTGTTTAGAAACTCATGTTTTTAGTGACTTGAAGCACATGTGTTTCGTGACATGAAGCACATGTGCTTCGAAGTAATATGTTGTGTTTTAGTGAAGCACATGTGCTTCGATACATCTATACCACCATCACCCCCCCATTAGCACCAGCACCTTCACTGTCAGCCACCACCACCACCGCCGCCGCCGGCCCCCGGCCGCCGCCACCGGCGGCGGATGGCGGCGGCCTGCGGCGGCGGACGACGGCTGGCGGCGGCCGACGGTGGCTGTAGGTGGGGGATTTGATCTTTACCATCTTGATCCAATGGCTAGAATTTATCCCTTAGGACTAGACAAATCCTTTGGACTCCCTAGAATACACATTTATTACTTATTAGAAAACTTGATAACACATTTCATCGTTATAAAACATATCATTAACTACATTAAATTGTGTTTAACTTTTTTTGGAAACGGCAAATATATATATTAAATTGTGTTTAACAAGTTGATTTATTTTGCTTATATATCTTCACAATATATAATGTACATGTGACATTAATAAATTAATAATACTTAATTTTAAAACAATACATTTATTATTTTAGGACAGATTTATGTTTACTAAAAATTTGCATCATTCAAGACTTGCACATGTGACATATATGGCTCTATGTTCTTAACACAATTTATTAACCAACTGAGTTAACATTCTGTATATTACATAATTATAATTATTTTTATTTAATTTTTAAAACTTTAAAATGTTAAAATTACAACCACTGCCCGCCACCACCATCACTACCGCTACAACATCTACAAACTGGTCGCCGCAAATTATAGTTACATGGTACCACCGTCGCATTGCGCGGATAGTACCCTTATATTAATATAAAAGCAACAAATGCAGCTACGTATTTAGGTTTTTTATCGAGTAGGGGTTGGTTGCGTATTATCCAAAATGGCAATGGTGTGCATGTATAATGCGAGCTCATCATATTCAGTTTATTTATTATTTTTTTACTTTTTTGTCCAAATAATAAAAGGCAAAAACAAGTGCAAGTATGCAACTGTAGAATTGCTTTTGGCAGTTGTACATAACCTCAACCCAATTCATTGGCTAAAACACAACGGTTTAATAAATAATCCAAAAAATATGAATTCTAAAAATGATGCGAAAAATAGTAATAGGTATGATCGAATTTTGGTATGATTGAGTTTTTTATGTGAAAAATGCTATCATCCAAGATGGCATCTCCATTCTAATTCAAAAGATTTTGTTCATCTGTTTGGAAGATAAAATATCTAGAAAAATTAGTAATTGGAAATTTTTTGATTCAAAACCATTTTTGTTTTAATCCGGGTTTTATTTATTTATTTATTTATTTTGCTTCTGTGTCCTTAATGTATTTCTTGTTGGTCCCTTTTTTTACATTGTTCTTATACATTTTGAATATCTTTAATGGGTTGTAAATATATTTCTCTTTCATTTTTTTTATATTTACTTTAATAGAATTTGTAGCCATAAACCACCACAAAGATATCATGATGGTAGATATTCTCGCTTACTTAGAAAAGATTTAGTTTAAAACATATAATATTTAGTTTAAATCCCTTTCATATGCATATATATTTTTTAATTATTTTTTTCTTTCCCGTTTTAAAGTTTCTTTTACTTTGTTTCACATTAAAATTTTCTTTTCTTTTGATTTATTTTCCCCTAGGTTTATTGGTTTAAAAATATTATGCTTATCATTTATATGATCACATATATATTTTAACCAGTGACATATTAGTCAACATCATCTATATATGAATAATTTAAAACTTAGTTGAACGTTATAATAAAACTGAATACGAATATGAGTTAATAACATAAATTGTGTATACGAAATCTACCACTATAAAAAATTGTAATCTATTTTTTATATTACTAAATTTTAGAATTTTTATTTTCGAATTAACTAACACGTAAATTTTGATTTTGACTAATTTAGTTTACGTTTAGACTTTCTTCAAACTAAAATTGATTTGATTTGGTTTACGATTTGATTTTAAATAAAACCTCACTCAAAGAACCTGACTTGCACTCCAAAATTTTATCCACCTTCAAAAATATGTCTGGTACCGCCCCTTCCCTCTTATGATGAAATTGTATTAGGTACATGCCCTTTGTGTAATGTTGACAATTTTATCTTGTTGATTAGTCAATTTATTGCTAATACAAACTTGACCTTTACTTATCACTTAAACTAAAACCAAGATTAAATCAACTATGAACAATGTCAACTTAAGTGTTCTTCTTGTTGCATTTTAATGGTATATAAAATATATGTAGTTATTAATAGGCCATTCACTAAATTCTAAAACAATTCTAATAATAAACGAATTCATACCAATTTTTAAGAATCATCTTGTGATAAACTAGTGATAAATGTGTCTGAAATAATCTCCTAGAGGTTACGTGTTTGATCACATCATTAGGTAAAAATTTACCAGATAACCAATAGAAGATTTGAAAACGACAACAGAAATAGTTAGGTCTCGTACATCACACGTAAAGCTTAAGCTAAATACTTTTTAGAAAATATATATCACTTTTAAATGTTTCACTATTTTTTTTTAAGTTTGGAAGTGTTAAATAAGTGGATTCCGTTGAGGTTAATTAGCTAACTAAACTACTAAGCAACATTCTTTTCTTCACTTCTACAGTTCTACTCTTTACTTCCTCTTCTCTAAATTTAATTCACAAATAACCCCTTAACTTATCGACATTACCGGATTGCCACTATATATTAAATTCTAGTTGAAGTGTCAACTTGATTTTATTAAACTGTGATTGCTTTTATATCATTTTTAGGATTTTTAAATATAAAAATCCTATAGTGTCCTTTGACATTTTTATGTATGTTAAATTCTCATTATTTCATTTTAACTTTACATGAATCGGAAAACTGACGAAAGGAAAGAAGAAAGAATGTTGCTACAAGCGTTAATGAACGAACTAAAAATTTTGTAGACAAATTGACTCTCTTGCATGCTTTGGTTTAAGAATGTATTTCTGTGTATTTTACAATGCGTATTTATGGCAATTGTCGCTTACTATATGTTTATTACATAATTGTATTGTATTGATAGTGTCAATTGTTTTGATAGTATTTATCTATGATATCATATTAGAGATTATGAATTAAATTCGATAATTTGTACTAATTGTACACACATATGCGAAATTTCGACTCTTAAATATGGATCTTCTGTATTTTTTTTAGAAGATATATGATTAATAGGGGAGAGCATGGTCCAGAAATCAAACCGAGATCGAAAATGATGGAATTGAAATTGAACCGATTACATGTTTTCGGTTTTGGTTAGGGTGCGGTTCAGTTTTTTAGCCTAAATGCCGAAGGCTGAACTGAACCGAACTGAAACCAATAAAACTGAAACCGAAAATGATGAATTTTTAAACCGAATCGAATCAGTTCGGTTCGATTTTTTCGGTGCAAATGCTCACCCCTATATTGATATGAGTTTAGGATGGAGAAGATAAAGAAAAAAGGGGTGAGTTTTACACCATATATTTTAATCTATATACTTTAATAATTGTTTTATATACTTTTATAATTTACATGAATATTTATACAGTCTGATGAATGCATTATAAAGTGTGGTGTGAAAATTAATTTAGTAAAGAAAAGAGAGTGTGTGATATGTAGGCCCATAAAAAGTCGAAAATTGGTGGTGATAGTGAGGATTGTGGAAAATAGAAGAATCTATTTTGGGTAACAAAAATACAAAATTAAATGAGGTGGTTATGTAAGTTGGGTTCGTGAACGGCGCTCAATTGTATCCACAAAAAACATGTGTGATGGACTGATTGTTACTTATTAAAATGGTTAAAATTTTGTATTTAAAGTGCAAACTACGTATTACTGCATATTAATAAACATTTTGTTATTGTATACATCATAATTTAAAATTTTCATTTTGATAAGTAACTTTCAAGACCTACCATCGTATGCGTATTATTTTACCTGAACATTTTGAATTCACTTTAGCCACTAAACATTTTCATATGAGTACTAATAAGTTTTTAAGAGTCTATATTTATTAATCATTATCCTTAAAACTATGGTTAAAAAATAAAAACACATTTTTTTCATCGGGTCCAGGTATAGATCAAGGATCTTGAGTGACCGCTGGTCATTGGAGGTTTCTAGAAAGTCCGTTTTATAAAAATTTTGAGAGATCAAAAGGTGCATGGATGCTTTATTTATCAGTTTAATTCACTTCTACCATAACCATAAATAACCTACCAAGTTAAAAACTAGCAACTATTTTTTTTAGAAACGAGCACTTTATAGTGGTTACTAGGGGTGAGCATAACAGGGTATCCGCCGGTTCCGACCGGAACCGGCAGAATCGGAACCGCAGGTTCCTGAGATATAGGAACCGGAACCTGGAAGACATGTTCCTAAATTTTTGGAACCGGAACCGCCGGTTTCAGGGTAGGTTCCGGTTACCTGTATCTAAATTTAAAAAATTTTAACATTACTTATTGAATATACAAGACAATAAATCACACAAACTAACGATTACAAATATCTTTTTACAATTTTAAATATAGTTCAACGATTATGAATATTATTGAAAATAGAAATAAGTGAATAAGAATGAGAAAAACATAGTAAGAATGACAAAAACAAAAATACGACCTCACGACGAGTGAATGTCTCACTCAATTTTTTACTCAATTATAACGAGTAAGGTCAATTCTATATATTTATTTGGACTAGTATTTTACATTTAGATAAATCATAAATCTATTTAATTTAATCATGTATAATATATAATATATTATATATTTTAATAAAATTATACCGTGTAACCGCCGTTTCTAGGTTATCCACCGGTTCCAGGTTCCTTAATTTTGAGAACCGGAACCTCTTTAGGGTCGTTCCATGATTTTAGGAACCGGAACCTCTTAGCAGGTTCCGGGTCCGGAACCTCCGGTTCCGAGACGGTTCCGATTCCGATTCCGATTACCCTCTTTTTCTGCTCACCCCTAGTGGTTACACACTCTTAACCATAGCCTGAGAGCAATGTTTAACATTTCTCAAATTACAAAATCCAAAAACAAATCAACATGTCAAAAATTGATATCAACTACGCAGAATACCATTTTTTCGAGTCACTTGCTACATACAGTAATAAGGGGGTGTTTGTTTTTTTATTCCATTAAGTTCTATATAGATATGGATGACTGTATGAATATAAAATGGATATATGCAATAAGTTATAAATAAATATTTGTTGTTTGTTTTTTTATACTGAATAAACCGTCTTAATGACAAAAATGACCATTTTATCCCTGTTCTAAATAATTGTTATTATATGCTAAATAAAACGGATAAATATTTAAAAATGGATATCTTAAAAATAAAAACCATCTATTTATAATGTAATCATCATGTTAAACATAAAAAAAGTATAAATATTTAAAAGTCGATATTTAAGCATCGAAGAGATTAAATTTTGAATAGTTCAATTGCATTAAACATAAAAACCCATGTTATGATTGAAATAATTTATGAATCATATACTAGTATATATATACTTGCATCAATTTTCTAAAAAGTTAACGTTTGCATCTATTTGAAATTCTAATTTACTTGAATTAATTATTAAATATTAAAGTATAAAAGAAAAGAAGTTAAAATTTATGGAGGTTGAAACCACTTTTGTTTGAGGGGTGAAAGCACGATGGAGGGCATATTTTGGAAAAAAGTGACGACTGAATGGGAAGGACATGGGATTTTAGGCTTAACAACTAAGTCAGATACATATGAATTAAGTCTTAAACAAACAAACATAAATAATTAAGCAAGTTAGTTATTTTCTCCAATTAAGCCCATTAAGTTCTAAACAAACAGCACCTAAGTTTTGTTGTCTAATACATTAAAAATAAATTTTAAATTATAAAATATATATAGCTTAATACACATTCTATAGTTTGTCCTGATCCAAAAGTAACATATACTTCCTCCTATTTAAAATAAGTGCTACACTTTTACTTTCACGTTTTTTAATGCAAAACATTGTAATAGAAATCATGATAGATTAAATATGATAATTAGTGAAGAATGGTCCCACAATATAATCTTTGACTTTGTTGAAGAAAGAGAAAGTAAATTAGGTGACAATCTTAATGATGTTTAATAAAGTTAAGTAAGGATAAAATGATAATTTTATATACAAAAATTACCAAATAAGGAAAGTGTAGCACTTATTTTGAATCATCCATATAAGGAAAGTGTAGCATTTATTTTGAATAGGAGGAAGTATATATGCTGTTTGGTTATATCAAATTTGATAAAGGAAAGTCAAGCCAATTATGAAAGTAATATTAAGGGCTCGTTTGATTAAGATAAACGTTTTGGAAGGAATTGGAATTTGGGAAGAGAACTGAAATATGAAAGAATTAATTCTGAAGGGTTTGGAATCTAAATAAAATGCGTTTGTTTGATATAAAATGGATTTGAATTTGTAATGATACTACTACTAATAATGATAATAATGGTTGTGATTGGTGGCGGTGGATGTAAGATGAGGAGGTAGTAGGTGTGAGGTGGTGGCGGTGATAGTGGGTGTGAGATGGCGGTAAGTAGTGGTGGTGGGGTTGTTGGTGGTAGTGGTGTGTGTTGATGGTGGTAGTAGTGAGTTTGAGGTGGTGGTGGGTGTGAGGTGGTAGTAAGTGTTGATGGTTAGTGGTTATGGGGTGGTTGATGGTGGTGACGTGGTGGTGATTGTGATAATGGGTGTCCGGTGGCACCAATAGTAGGGGGTGTAAGGTGGCATTTATTGGTGGTGGTTAGTGATGTCGTTGATGATGGCGAGGTCGTTGGTAGTAGTTGCGGGTGGTTGTTGGTGATGATAAGTAGTGTAATTGTGTAAATTTATGATGAAGGTGCTTAAAAACTTTAAATTCCATCGAAATTATTTTCCTTTGCCAACCAAAAATTTCATGGAATGTGAAATTTTTTTCTTTCCATCATGCCAACCAAACGGAACAATAAAAGAATTTCAAAATTGCAATCAATAAATGTTTATTTTTATTGACAATTTTATGAAAAAATGCATTTGAAAAAACATATAGTAGTACATGAAAAATCGAGTTTGTCCTTTAATTAAAAGGATTTATACCTTTTTAGCGTATATCTTTTTTTAAACGATAATATAATGATTTTTTTATGTGGTGCAATGAGTTAAGGGATAATGGCCAATCCAATAATCGATAGCATAAAACCTGTATCATTTGGGAGTGTGCTTCACACGTTGGTGTCCTGTCGGCCCCTCACCCCCACTTTCTTTTTATAGCAACAATTTCCATTTTTTTATTTTTTTTTAACAGCAGCAACAATTTCCATTAATATATTTATTTTAAAAAAACAGAGATAAATTGATTTCAGAGGTGTTTAGACTTCTAATAGAACAATATTAAACTTTTTTTTAAATACTTCCTCCGATTCAAAATAAGTGATACACTTTGAGTTTCACGGTTTTTGAGGCAAAAAATTATAATGGTGATTAAATTAGATTAATTAGATAGATGATTATTGAAAAATGGGTCCACACATTTTGAATAAAGTGAAATTAATGATGTTTAAAAGTAAAAAGTAAGGGTAAAGATGTTATTTCACTTTATTAAAGTAGATAGTTAGTGGGTGAGGGTTGTTGGTGATTTGTATCACCAATATTATTTAAGTGTAATGAGATAAACTTGTTGACCAAATGTAATCCTAATAAATATTGGACAAGTAAGGGTGGTGCGGAGTGCACGCTTATTTAAAATGTTCTCGAGCTCGCATATTGTCAGTTTTCAAAATGTTCTGTTTGTGCATGGGGAATGGAAGATTAATAAACTCAAATGTATTATGGGTAATGTGTATGCTCCGCAAAGTACTGTCGATAAAAGGAGATTGTGGGAATCGATCGCAAACTACATGCGTGATAATGAAGGTAATTTTATCATATTTGGTGACTTTAACGCGGTTCGGGAAGAAGGGGAAAGATGGGGTTGCGGTTTAAACGATAGGGAAGTTGCGGATTTTAACGGTTTTATTGAATCTACTAGTCTGGTTGAAATCCCTATGGGGGGCTTTGCGTTTACTAGAATTAGTTCGGATGGGAAGAAAATGAGTAAACTCGATCGGTTTTTTGCTACTCAAGGGGTGTATGAGGTTTGTGCGGAGTTATCAGCGAATGTTATGTCAGATATTGTATCCGATCATAGACCGATTGTTTTGACTCAGCAGCAGGTAGATTATGGGCCACGAGTGTTTCGATTCTTCAATTCTTGGATGGATGATGAGTCTTTTGAGGAGATGGTGAAAAATTCGTGGGCAACAAATGATGATAACAGGGATAGTTGTCAGTTTATAAAATTTAAAGATAAATTGAAAACTCTTAAAGATAACTGTAGAAACTGGTGGCGGAAGAAGAGTGCAGATCAACCGGAAGCTAGGCGCAAGTTGGTGGATCAAGTTAACGGTATCGAGAAAAAAATGGATGATTTGTCAGTAACAGAAGAGGAGTTGGCGGAGAGACGGGCATCCAAACTTCTTCTGTACAAGCTTGAGGCGAAAGAGTGGAAAGATTTGTCCCAAAAAGCTAAGGTCAAGTGGTGTATAAAGGGTGATGAAAATACTAAGTATTTTCATGAGATCATTAATAGCAAGAGGAGACATTCCTTGATCCGTGGTGTTAAACAGGATGGCGACTGGATTACGTCGCCAAATGAGGTTAAAGATGTCTTTTTTTAATTATTATGCCAATAAATTTAAGCGTGTGCAGGTTATTAAAGTGGCAAGGCGGAGTGACAAGTTCAAAAGCCTGTCGCAAGAGCAGAACTCTTTACTTTCGGCTTCGGTTACTATGGAGGAGGTGAAAGCGGCGGTGTGGAGTTGCGGTAACGATAAAGCCCCGAGCCCTGACGGCTTTACGTTTGCTTTTATAAAAAAAATTTGGAATCTTGTAAAATCTGATATTTTTAACTTTGTGGTTGAGTTTTTTGTTACAGGTTTTATTCCGACGGGGTGCAATTCTTCGTTTATCACTTTAATCCCTAAAGTGATAAATCCGCTGGTGGTGAATGATTATCGGCCGATCAGTCTCATTGGTGTTCAAACGAAAATTATTGCTAAATTGTTGGCTTGCAGGTTAGCTTTGGTGGTGGATTCGGTGGTGAGCCAGGAACAATCGGCTTTCATCAAAAATCGGCAAATTCTGGATGGTCCTATGATCGTAAATGAAATCATCGAGTGGTATAAAAAAAAGAAAAGGAGTGCCATGGTGTTAAAAATCGATTTTGAAAAGGCGTATGATTCTATTAGTTGGGGGTTCTTAGACCAGATGATGGAGTTTATACGGTTTCCGGTGGTGTGGCGGAAGTGGGTAGGTGCTCTACTTAAATCTTCAAGAGCTTCGGTTATTTTAAACGGAAATGCATCTAAGGAATTCAAGCTTGAAAGAGGTCTAAGACAAGGTGATCCTCTCTCACCTTTTCTTTTTATTATCGCCATGGAAGGTCTTCATGTGACTATGGGAGATGCTACATCTCAGAATATTTTTCAAGGGGTCAAGATCATTGATTCTTTATCTATTTCGCATCTTTTTTATGCCGATGATGCTATTTTTTTGGGTGAGTGGTCGGCAAACAATATGCAAAAGCTTCTTATTATTTTGCATTTTTTTTATATGGCCTCGGGTTTGAAGCTAAATTTGCACAAGTCTAATCTCTATGGCATTGGGGTCTCGGATGGGGAAATTAAGCAAGTGGCGGAGATGCTTGGTGTGTGCCATGGTAAGTTCCCGTTTATATATCTTGGTCTCCCGGTCGGGGCGTGTATGTCTAGAAAAATAAACTGGGATGGTTTGGTTGATAAATTCAAAAGCAAGCTCTCGGGTTGGAAAGTTAGCACCTTGTCGGTAGGTGTAACACCGCAAATTTCAAAGCTATTTTTTTTTTTAAATACGGAAGCGTCCCAATTAAACCATTATCCAAAATATAAATTCATTACTAATATTCAAAAGCTTTATAGTTTATGAAACGGTATTACTTAACACTTCGGCTCGTTACAAAATATTATCATTTAAACATTGGTCAACCATTCCAACCGAACACCTCTTGACCCGCCCATCAAACCGAACCTGCAAGAGAGTCAACGAGGTGGGGGATTAGCACAAAGCTAAGTGAATGAAAATATAACATTTTATATTGTCTAAGTACAACAATCTCGATCCACAATCTTAACAGATTCACAATCTTAACAGATTCACAATCTTAACAGATTCACAATCTTAACAGATTCACAATCTTCACAGATTCACAAATAACGAAAGGACCGGCGGTTTTGCAGAACCTTACAACTGTTGTGGGCCTAACAACAGCTTACCGGAAGCCCTTTACTCATTAGCAACGCTAAAGCTTCCTTCAAACACAACACATATGCCAAGGTACAATTACCGTTATCTAACAGTAAACGAAAGCCCAGCCCCCCACGCAGACTGTCCTCTACTCTTTTCCATGTGCACATATCAGATTCCATGTACACATATCATTCAATTAACACATAGCCAGTTAATTATCATTATACCATTAATACTGGTCCTGAAATAAGGGAGCAGTACTAACTAATCAGCACTAACTGAATCAGTACTAGCTTAATCAACATTAACTGATCAGCACTAATTGATTAGCACTAACTGATCAGCACTAACGGGGTCAGCACTAACGAGGTCAGCACTAACTGATCAGCACTAACTAATCAGCACTAACGGAGTCAGCAATAACGGGATCAGCACTAACTGGATCAGCACTAACTCCAGTTAGAGATTAAACACTTTCAATTGCAACCAAAACCATTGCAATTTAAACAATACAAAGTTATAAATCCACTCACCTTTGCCAAGTCTCTTTCCACTCAGTTGTCTAATATCACCGAGTCTCTTTCTCTTTTTTCCTGATAATCAAAACAATACCCGAATTAGTAACCAATTATACCAAAAATGATCACAAATTATATATTTATGTCAAAACCACTTTATTTCACAAAGTGGTATGACCAACTTATTGTAAGCTATCAAATATTGCATTTACCATTTCAAGGTCAAAGTAAGTAATAATATGCATTTAGTTCAATTCGTAATAAATGGTCACCAATTCACAAATTATCAAATATACTTGTCAAATAATTAAACATGTCATTGCTAATAAGACTTTTCTGTAGTCAAGCCAACATCAAATTACCACATACTTGTATCTACAAAATATGCAAATACCATCTTTGACTTTCTCTCGTCAAAGTCAATTATAACAGTTTCATTTAGCTATATTTAGAGTCTTTTACCCAAACGTGTATAATATCGAAATTTGTTAAAATACTAGCAAATTCATGACCAACTTTTCAACTAATAATAATACACCTTTTATAACTAATTGAACGTTTAATGGTTAAGTCAAACTTCAATTTCTACCACAATTTTTAACAAACAAATTTGACTAGTTTATGGATAAAATCATTTATTAATAATCATTTAGCAATTAAACTTAACAAACAAACTTAAGATAGTCATAATAGACACCACATCATTAACCCTTTTAAACAAAAGTCAAACTTCCAGATTTTGACTACCAATTTAACAAAATTTCCTTTTTAGCCAAATACTAACTCTTTAATTGATATATTTATAAAGCTTTGTTAAAAATCAGACTTTAATCCCAATTATTAACTAATATACAACAAATTAAACTAATATAAACAATTTAAACACAAAACTCAAATTCAAGATTCTAGGGCAAAACTCATCTTCTTCAACTTGACCAAAAATGGTGATTTCTTGAAATCTATGTAACACCCGTATTTTTAAAACATCGTTTAAATCATTTAAAATACATTTTCCCCAATATATGACATATTGTCCAAAATACAGTTTAACAAAAACTTTAAAACCCTTATCAGAGTTTACAAAAATACGGTGTCACCAAGTATATCAAAACCATAAGCAACGGGAACTACCTATGAGCTCCCGAACTAAGCATCTCTAGGCCACTTCTAGTGCAACCTTCTATCACTTCAACCTGTACCTGAGTACATAGCCACAAAACAAACGTAGTACGTGAGACAAAATAGTCTCGTGGGATACATGGGTTTTAGACCCCAAAAACAATAATAGTCATTTCATAATTAGATATATATGAACATATATATACATATACTACATCATTATAAGCTAGCCACCCTATAGTGACCCTATCGTTCCAATGCTTTCCTAGCAATCATATCTAGTTATCGGGTTGCCCCCGAACTAACTAGAATCTCAACGTATCTAACTATCGGGTTGCCCCCGAACTAGCTAGAACTCCAATATATATCTAGTTATCGGGTTGCCCCCGAACTAACTAGAATCACAAACATATCTAACTATCGGGTTGCCCCCGAACTAGCTAGAAGCACTATCCTGTCTAACTATCGGGTTGCCCCCGAACTAGCTAGAAACATCACCATGTCTAGTTATCGGGTTGCCCCCGAACTAACTAACATCACATCATCTCGTTCTTACCATAACTCATCAGTTATTCCAATCAAAGCCTTCGGCTATCACATCAATCATCAAACAAGTTAGTTATCTAATAATAACAACATATAATTAGTTCAACACATTGTGAACGTACCTGTATGGTCCCATGGACCCGATCGTAAGCAACCACATTTACTTCTACATCTATGAACCCTATGAGGTCCATACTTACTTTATACATAAGATACATTTCTTATTTTATCGGTATCATAATACTTTTATCTCTTCCTTGACTATAATACACAATTATTACTAGTCACATCATATTCTTTTTCATATATATTCGTTCTTTACTTTTATCAGTATATCTTACCAATAGGTACTCATTACTATAAAATCATTCCCAATTGCTTTACTAATACATATTTATTAATAAAGGCTCCGTATACATTCTTTTAATCAATTACTTCATTATTATGGTTCATTAACATAGATTCCATAATTACTTTAATTTATCATATTTTACTTCAAATTCACCAATCATACTAGACATATTCTAGTATCACATTCTACATACTTTCATACATTTTCAGTCACTATCTTTATCAACATATTTATTAATAAAGACCCATAAAATATCATATGTATTTTCAAAACTATTTACTATGTACTCAGTTTTAAAAGTCTCATGTACTCACCTTAGCAATGCTCTCCAGATCGCGTTTGTTAACCCGAATCCTTGCTTCCCGCCTATGGAATAACTTCAACTCTTAGGTCCTTGCGACCTAACAACAAAATCATCACATTTCTAATCATCATCCATAACTAGACATCACCTAACATCATCATAATCAACCCCAACCACCAAGCTCATAAGCTTGGTGGAAATCCATAAACCCTAGTTCATGATTTCACCAACAAATCATAGATCCAACTTGTACACATGATCCACATACTACTTATGGGTGTTTTACACCCTCCATAAACACCCTTAACAAGATCTTCCACATACCAATTCCATAATCACAATTTTTCCCCATATAAGTTCATAAACTAGCTAGGAGATGAAATATACCTTAGATCTTAGCTTGGATGCATAGATCCTCAAAGATGGTGTAGATTTAAGCTCAAGAACACCAAAATCGCCTCCTTCTTCTCCAATCTCGGCTGCACCAAGTGAAGGAGTGGAAAATGAGAAAACCCTAGCTTTTTCCCGATTTATTGCTGTCGACCCAAGTTCGCGGCGTGAACTTGTTCGCGTCGCTAACTTTGCACCTCGCTCGCATACTTCGCGATCGTTAAGTGGTCGTGAACTACTTCACGCTCGATTGTGACAATCGCTGTTGACAGTTCCCGATCGGGAACTAAAGTTCGCGGCGCGAACTCCTCAATGCAGCAGGGCTAAGTCAAAGAAAAGAAACCTTACCTCAAACTTGCTAAAAAATCGAAATCGCCAAAATAGAGAACAAGTAATTTAAGCTAAATCTTCAAAATCTCCATTTCTTCTTTTTGTATAAGGTATCGAAATGGAGCAGACAAAATTGAGAAAGATGAGTCAAAACTTAAGCCCTTAACCAACTTACACGTATTCATACACTTCAAGATTTAATTTCATTTAAAATACAATACAATATTAAATATTTGGTTCGTAATTAATTCATTTAAAATACCTAACTAACTATATTTTTAACAATGAAGATATATTTGAAACTTTGGTTCAAAAGTGAATCTAATGACATAAAAATCATGAAAATATTTAAATATTTTAGTTTCAACTAATTTTAACCCCTTGGTTAAAATAACAATTAATTCAAATAAATTAATAAATAATATTTTTCACTTACCGAAAGTGATAAAACACTAGGCCGGGTTTCAGGGTGTTACAGTAGGGGGCAGTCTTTGTTGCTAAAATCGGTGATGGGTGGTTTGGGCATATATTATATGTCTATGTTTGTTATGCCGAAGATAGTTGCTAGCAATTTAGAGAAGTTGAGAGCCTCGTTCTTTTGGTGTGGTACCGAGGCAAAAAAGAAAATACATTGGGTGAGTTGGGAGATGGTGTTGACCTCTCTTCAGAATGGAGGACTTGGGATAGGGAGTCTTTATGCGTTTAATATCGCCCTTGTGTTGAAGTGGGTTTGGCGATTTGTGAAAGACGGAAATATGTTGTGGGCGAGGGTCATTAAATCTTTTTATGGGGATAATGGTGCGTTAGACTTAGTGAATTGTCATCGTTTTGGGCCGTCACCATGGGCGCATATTTTAAAGATGATTTGTATGTTTAAAGATAATGGTGTGAATCTGTTGTCAAACCTGAAAAAAACGGTCGGTGACGGGAGATTAACTCGGTTTTGGTCTGATCGGTGGATAGGCACGAATACGTTAGGATCGTTGTTCCCAAGAATTTGCTTGATTGATGATAATAAAAACTGTATGGTTGCCGATCGTATGCATAATAGCTCCTTCGTTGGGGTTTGGCGACGGCAGTTGCGTGGTGAAAGGGAGCAGCAGCAGGTCCGAGAACTCGCTAGGGTGGTAGAAGGGGTAGTGCTGTCGAATGAGCCGGATAAGTGGAAGTGGGAGTTAGGAGATACAGGGGACTTTGAGGTGAAAAGCACGAGGCGATGGCTCGAGAACTTAATGTTACCGACGTCAGTTGTACAAACTAGATGGTGTTCGTTGGTTCCCCGGAAGGTAAATATTCTCTTTTGGAAGATAAGTCTTAACCGAGTGCCGACGAAAGTTAATTTATTGGTAAAGGGTATTCAGTTCGAGGATATGAAATGTGTTATGTGTGGGGATGGGGTTGAAGATACGGATCACATTTTTTGGAACTGTGAAGTTTCAAAGTCGGTTTGGCGGGCAATTGGTAATTGGTTACAAGTTATTGACACTAATGTTGATGAGATAGATGACTTACTTTATAACTTGGACTCGAGTACTATTAGTGCAAAAGCGAAGATGATTGTTGAGGCGGTGATTCTAACGGTGGTGTGGATACTTTGGCGTCACAGAAACGCAATTACATTTAATAATGGGGAAACCCGGAGAAGTCTTCTTGTCGAGTCTATTAAAGAAGTAGTGTTTCTTTGGATTTGTAATCGTCGAGCTAAATTTAGAGTTACCTGGCCTGAATGACTTATTCTTCCTTGTAATTAAACTTTGTATGGGTTGTTTTTTTCTAGCTTTTTGCTAGTTTTTAATGAAAGTTGTTTCAAAAAAAAAAAAAACGGGCTGCCCCCGATATCGGGGTCCAAGGGGCAGAGCCCCTGGCTGTTTTTTTTGTTTCGGATAATATTCCTTTATAGAAAATGCATAGAAAATCCGAATTCTTGATTTGAACCCGGTTTTTTTGACCCATAAAATCCGACCCAGATCCAACCCGGTTTTGCAGTTTTGGGCGGTTTGCAACTACCAAAAGGCAGTTCAAAGTGGTTTTCGTCAGTTTTCAAGAGAGTGGATATCTCTTGGTTTTGGTCATATTTTCTCTGGTACGAAATTCTAAAACTCTCACATATTCTTTGTTCTTGATCACACTTTAATTTTATATGATTAGAGATTTCGAGAGTACCCTCGAAATACTTTGATCTGATAGTGAAAACACGACTTCACAGTGATCCAAGTAACTCGATATCTGTAATATTTCTAACAAGGGTCACACTATTTTTTACCAAATAAGGTAATTTTTCAAAATATATCACTTATTTTGAATCACCCTAAAAAAGAAAGTGTATCACTTTTTTTTGAAACGGAGGAAGTATAAATTTCGATTTTACTATGTTAAATTTAACTCAAGAATTCAGTTTTATTATATTTAGTAACCGTATTAATATCTTATTGTTTCGTTTACAAGTTGCGTGAAGTAGCTTTTGAGCCACTCACTTGAAAATTCTGTTACAAGTTGGAGACTGCAAGTCAGTCAAGTAACCACATCAATTGTTTTATCTTTTGGTTCAAAAACTTTCATAAAAAAAAAAAAAAAACAAATACTACGTGGTATTATATTTTAATGTGCATCAATTAGAAATGATATTTCTTCCTACATTTTAATCTTATCCATAGTCCTATATATTTTATCTTGACAAGTGTCAAAATCATGAGATTTTGTAAGGAAAGAGAATTATTGTTAGACACATGTCAAGTTTAGAGATTGGTAGGATTATGTGTAAGAATAAAGGGTATGAAAAAATATCATTTACGAAGTATAATATATTAAGAGTAATGGTATTTAGTCATACTATTTGGTCTTACTCATTAGATGACGACATATGTTAAAATCAAGGAATAATATTAAGAGAGAGAATTAGTGGAATACACATGTCATCCTATCAAGTGGGTAGGACTATGAGTATGACCAAATGGTAAAACTAAATGTCGCCGTGAATCATATTAAAAAGAAAATTGTATTAGTTACTACCAAATCTAGTTACTTATCATACTACCTATAATTCATAAATTGACGAAAGCCCTAAATAATTTTATGTGTTTTAATTAACATCTGACGAAAGCCCTGAAAACAATTTACCTCATGGTTGTACTAAATAATTAGATAGAGTTTTGATCAACATAGTTAGATAATTTTATACTTAATTATAGTTAAATAGTTAATAGAGTGAAATTCATTCAACAATACATACTCACAGAGTGTATTTAGAAAAGTCAACAAGTCTATAATATTTGAGTAAGAAGATTTTGTAGATCACTAACTACAACTAATAATTGTTGATATTTAAAAACTGGTCAACGGGAGTGGAGCTCCAATCGGGTCAAATCCCACGTTATCTTTGAAAACATAATAAGCACCTAAATAACTGATTTAAGATTAAAAAAAAAAAACACTCATTTAAGATTATTTACATTTTTAGAATGTAATTAGTAAATAATATGTTCCAAACCGCAATTTCAAATACCTCCTAATTACTTGTTCTCAGCATGTGACTCAAGTGACGCTTATAATCATAAATACCTTCCTTTGGACGTTGGGAGTGTGAGTCGAAGGCCGTATTGTATTTTTTTAATTATTATTATTTTTTATAATATTCAGTTTTGTTAGGTAATGATCTTAATGATTAATCCAAAGCTTGTAGCCTAGTGGTTATGGAGATTTATATAAGATTTTATCCATGACCAATAGGTTATGAGTTTAAGTCTCGTGGACTAAAAAATGAGTAAATTAGGTGTTGTTCAAAAAAAATAAACTTAATGATTGGGCTTGTATTTATTGTTGAATGTTGATGCAATAATTATGAATCTTTAGGGATACTTAATATGCAAATTACTCAAAGCGCAACTATCTTTAGAGAAAGCATAAGAAAAAAATGGGGTATGGTGTAAGGCACCTTTAAAAACCTGCGTATGACTAGAAGGGTGTTTTTCCTCCACTTTATTCAATTAAAAAGAGGATTTTCAGGTGTATGAACGTACATTTATAGTGTTAAAATAGAAGCTTTTTAAGTCAAAGTTTTAAAAAACAAATGACCCGCAAAGTCACAAAAAAGTTAACTATATATTTTAGCTAGATATTTTATTTTTTGTTGAGTATGAAGTCAGTGTACTTGAATTTTCGATTGGTAAAGTATATTATGAATAAAAAACGTTCATTAAAATCTGGTTAAAAGAAAAACGAAAATCTGACTATGTAAAGTTTATTAAACAACTTTTTCTCTACACATTATATATTTTGAAGTTGTAAAACGTGTTCAGTCTTTTTTAAATTACAAAGTTGTATGATTATCAAGGTGGGAGACTTTTATAGTGAATTCATTTTTACATCACAATTTTTACTTCCTATATTACATAGTTTAAATTTTATAGCAAAATGTAGAAGTGTTTCAAGCATTAATTATAGTAGATAACCTAAAAGTTATGGTGTGAACATCACTAACTTTTTACAAGGAGTTGAATTAAATAGAGTATTAGAAGAAAAAAGATTCAAGTGTGGTGGTGTGGTGTGTAAGACTTTGATTTCCAAAAAAGTAAAGTTTTTCATGATGAGTTCTAAAGTTCAATCCAAAAGAACAACAAAAAATACCCTTATAGTAAGTGGTCACAATGAGATAAATTGACTCGCAAAACTGCGGGTAACACAAGTTAAGAGAAACATGAGTAATTTTGAAACTACATTGTTATTATATGTTATTGTCTATACAATGCAGAAAAAAAGGAACGAACTTGGCCCAATAAATTGCCTTCAAATTATCCTTTCGCAAAATCCATAATCTCTTTGATGATGTTCAAAAGTTCAACTTTGAAATTAATAAATCTAAATAAATGTGATCGTATTGTTTTTTCCTTTAACTAACCCTTTTCTATGAGTCATTTGCTTATATAATGTTGTTTCCACCAAGAATTCACAAATAATGCTTTTTTTTTTAGGCATTGCAAAAATAATGCTATCCCCCTTTGTGATCCCGGATCCCCCATAATCCCCTACTTCAAATCCCGGATCCCACTTTTTCTGTTTATTTGTACTGTTTTGTACTTTTGTACTTTCCGACAACACTTACAAGCCCCTTTCTCTAAACCCGGATCCCCTAGGGTATCCCTTTTCTCTAATCCCGGATCCCCTAGGGGTATCCCATACCAAGAAACCCGGATAATAATTTAAAAAATATACACACATTTATAATCCTAATTTGATTATAATTTGATTTAAAAAATAAAAACTCACGTTTATAATCATGATTCACTTTCTCTTCTTTCTGTTTAAGGCTAATCATTTAAAATTAATAACAATAAGTTTTCACTTAATATTTTTGGACCCTACATTATAAAATATACACAAAAAATACTAATACTAACATAAAATACTCATTTTTTATTAGAAACGGGCACACCTCTTCTTTATTTTGTGATTTTGTCAGATGTTTAACCAAAGAGGCGCACACCTAAAGATGCAACTGACTAATTTGTTCAATGGTATTAAAATACATTTTTGGCTTCTTTTATCCGAAGTAATTTTAGCCAATCTAATGGTAAAAAAGACCTAATAATTAGTCCTATATTCCATTTGACATTTCTACTTTTATCCACAAACCACTCAAATATTGTCTACGTAATAATTCAAGAGAAGCAAAAGTTTAAGGCAAATTGAACTCAAACAGAGATCATACTTTACTCCACAAGAAAAAACGAAAATTTCTCAAATAAATATTAACCAAAACTATAAATCCTTAAATAGAATTGACAGCCCATAAAAGTCTATGAGATCCCTATAGTTTCTTGTGCAGATATCACAACACTTGATTTAAAATGAAATAAAAGTCTATGCGATCCCTATAGCTTCTTTTAAGAGAAAGGGATCCGGGATTAGAGAAGGGGATCCGGGATTAGAGAAAGGGGATACCCTAGGGGATCCGGGTTTAGAGAAAGGGGCTTGTAAGTGTTGTCGGAAAGTACAAAAGTACAAAACAGTACAAAAAACATAAAAAGTGGGATCCGGGATTTGAAGTAGGGGATTATGGGGATCCGGGGTCACAAATGGGGGATAGCCGGATAGCATTATTTTTGCAATGCCTTAAAAAACAGCATTAATTGTGAATTCCTTGTGGAAACAACATTATATAAGCAAATGACACCTTTTCTATAATGTATTGCTGATATGGGCATGTAAGTAGCAGTTGGTTGAGATGGTTTTTGGAAATAAAATGATGGTAAAAAGTTTATTGAATGAGAATTATGTGATAGTGATGGTTATATGTATGTCGATCACTGTTGAGAAATACTCCGTAAAAACGTAAAATATGTGTTCACAACTTCATTTTCCCCCATCAATTTTGCTTTGTTTTTTTTCTCTCAAATAAATAGAAAATCAATCACAAAAAGTTTAGAGCTCACTCGTTCAATAAATTTACTAGATTAGTACCATGTACAATTACCAGATGGCCACATAATGGTTAGAAAACCGCTACAGTAACTATTAGGTCGTGTATATCTCGAACATATATAAGCTCGACTACCCTTGGGGAGCCCATTATAAACTGGAATACTATTTTTTTTTTTTAATTTCCCAATTACATGAAAAGAATGCATTCTTTATTTAACACCGGCTACGAGTTGATGCTGTGTATGTTTACATTTTCTTTTAATATAAACCATATAATAAGAATGTTAGCTTACCGTTTATATTATGGAAAAATTGTTATATGCAAACAATAATAAAGCAGTTTACGCCATTTTTGTTCAATTTAAGCAACATATGTTAGTTACTACAGTGATAGAAATAAAATATTTGTTACACTATTTTGCATAATAATAACAAAAGTACATACATTACCTTAAATAGCAAATTATATTCATGGAATATTTTACATTAATAATCTCTATTTACCTATAATTAACCTAAAGTACTTAAATTGTATTTAAATAAGAGACCCAACTTAACATTAAATTTGTGTATATGGCACCATTAATAGGATATATATTTGTCTGTTAGCAGTTTTATAGAAAGGAGTTTACAGTAGGATACCAACATATTAGGGTATAAATTGTAACAAATGCATGGACCAGAAACAGGATCAAAAGTATCCATCCATCACTACTAATCACACCCAACTTAACCCTAACTTCAATCACACCCAACCATTTGCCTAACCACCACCAACTCTAGCCCACACTCAACACCAATTAATCGAATTAAACATTTACGTGTAGGATTTAGAACCATATTAGTACATAAAAGCAATTAGGAGACATGTTTTTGTCTTGTCCACTTAGTTTAATTTTCTTCACATGATAATAGTTGTATTTCTTTTATACTAATATTACTATTGAATTTCATAAACAAATGATATTATAGTGGCGACCTTAGATGAAGACGTCAATTTGAAGAATCAATTTATTTTATAAATTGGTTAATTCATATTATGTTTTAGCTCTAATGAGTATAAATAAGTCATAAAAAGAAATGCAAACGAGATAAAAATTTAATGTGTAAAATTTTAAGCTTTGATGAAGTAATTATACGACTTTCTTAGCTACCCCACCTTGAAGGAGGCGATTAATATTTCTCATAATTAAGAACACTGGAGATCCACCATGGCCATCACAAGCTTGTAGTTCTTGCGGTCACCACGCCAGCCACTCCGTGGTGGGGCGTGGTAGGGGTTTTCATAGACGCAAAAGTGTGTGTGAGAGAGAGAGATTTTTTTCTTTTTAATTAAATAATGGGATAATGGTTGGTTTGGTCAATAATAGGGCATTTGTGATGGTAAATGATGTTAAAGTGGAAATATGATATAATGATAATTTGGTATTCTATAATGGTTGTGATGCGCTTCATCAAACCTTGTGTTGTAAGAGATTATTTTCTTATGCTTGATTCGAAATTTAAACATTTAAGATAGGTTCATATAGAGCGTATTAAAACTTAAAATGTCGGCTTACCACTCAAAACTACGCAATTATGATATATGAGAGGCCTTTAAAAGTAGAACAAACATTTGTTTCTGTTCAAATTTTATATGATTCGAGCGGTGCGTAATATAAAATTTAAATCACTTTATAAAAATTATCTATGTAGTTTTTTAATCATAATAATACACTAATTAACTGTAAAAATATAAATAAAGTATATTTTCTAAGCGAAATATGTCTTGGCTTATTGTGACCCGACTTATTTTGAGCCGTACCAAAATATAATGGTTTCAACCCATATATATTTTGATCCTGTCACCCTGCCCATTTTATTTTTCCTTATAGGTATGGGAAAATTGTTGAACCACATTGCCACTCAAGCTCATTTTCTTCTGTTTACGATAATTAGTTATCGTATGTGATTATATAACATAACAATATCATCATGAACTAAAAGCAAGAAACGCGAAATACTGTTAATGACTTGAATAATATGATAATCAACTGACAAGTAATTGAAAGAGCATAAAGTGATCATACATATTTGACCAAATGTTTTTACAAAATCCTCATTTATTATTGGCTAAAATTAGAATGTGCAAATACAGTTTTGTAACAGCAAATCATTAACCTCTATGCAGAAACTGAGAATGAATCCAACTGTCACCACAATATCATATTGGTGTCAAGCCGACCACACCTGTATATTTCAAATATTTGAGTTAACCAGAATATATGATTTCCCTTTTCTAATAATAAATTAATAATAACACATGTTTGTAAAATTATCATACCACAAGCCAGTCGGCCGCCTGCATTTCCAGTGGAGAGACTAAGTTCATGACCACCTAAATATAAACCGACACAAAGGGTTAATAAATATATATATATAACATTCATGTTTCAAAATAAAAAATTATTCAAATTTCTTAATAACACATCTATTAATATTTTTTAAATATTTACCCTTTCCAAGATCGTCAGCAAGCTCATGGACCACTAAGGCTCTTCCAACCACAGCATTAGGCCCGGTCAACGGTATCTGTATATCCTCATTAAGTATAAAAATAATTATATAACAAATAAAATAACAAAATATTAAACTCAAACCTGGTTATCAACAATTGTAGCCTCAGCCACACCTGCATAATATAATGTTAAAAACAGGTAATAAAATTTTTGGTAATGTGTATGAAAATAATAATTTATTCTTAAATGTGTGAATTACCATCGGCATTGGCAATTATGTTTCCCAGGTCACCCGCATGGCGGTTTTCATCTTCAGGAGCACCATGTGTGTTCCCATTAGGGTTAAAATGTGGTCCTAATATCAATCCACAACACAAATTTAATTTAAAATCAATAAATCCAACGTTGAATTAAAAAAATTTATGTCATGAATACTAAATAATTTAGATTTTAATGCAGTCAATATTCAAACCTGTTGATATGCATCCATTTGTGGTATCACCAAACTCATGCTATAAATTAAAAAATTAAAAATTTCAGCAATGAATTGTATATAAGGAACATATAACTAACACATTACACTATAATCAAATGAACACTTACTAGATGAAACCCATGGGGTCCTGGAGCCAGTCCAGTTATTCTGACATTCACAGTTGTTGGACCTAATTCAATCACAACAATTTCTCAGTCAAATTATAGTTATACAGAAAATTTAAGTCAACCTATAGTTTTAGTCAAAGTCAAAACCTAGTATATAACTGAATAGGGGTTTATTACCTACTTAATTACAAAATCTCAATCCAGCTAGTTTTCAAGTTCAAATCGAAATGTGTTGTTTAAATTTTTGACAAAAGAGTGGTAATTAGGTTTAAAATTTAGTGACAAGTAGTGGAAACAGAATAATGTCAAAGTCAAACTGCAACAAAATCAACATCAATCGCAATTGCTGCAGATTACATTAATATAAGCTAACTAAATCAAACAGATTGTTAAATAGTCGAGATAGATTGATAAATACCGTCGTCCTCTTGAGTTAGGGTAACAACGCCTTCAACACTGGAGGTTCCCTTGAGAACGGCGACGGCTTTTTTGGTGGCGGCGACGACGGTAAGGTGTTTAGGCGCGGCGGCAGCGGCGGCGGAGAGTGTTAAGAATTGAAGCTTGACGGTCGATTTAAGTGAGACGCCATGGAAAGAAGAAGATTGAAGTGAGATTGAGGTGGTGTTAGGGTTTGAAATGGGGAAAAGAAGGGAGTGAGAGGCGGCTGGGGAAGCGAATAGGATAGAGTGAGCTGCCATAGCTGCAATTGCAGCTTGATTGAATTTGAGATAATGGAGAGAACGAGTGATAATGTTTGTGTGAAAAATGGTGGTTTGATGTTCTTGTTGGCGGTGTGTTTCGGATCCTGGTTATTTGAATTCGGGTACAACAAGTGTTGAAATGAGAATAGACCAATTAGACAAGAGAATTGATATTGCTACCACAATTTTTAATGGTTATACCACACTGTACAGATTTTACAGCTACTTATACAAGTATATTAAGCATTAGATGTGGTACATGTTTTAAAAATTGTGGTAGAAAAATCACCTCCTATTAGACAAAGCCCAATACCGGTTGAAGAGCTGTTTCATATTTTGGAAGAAAAAAAAACGTTTGTAGTTTCACCAACATTATTTATACAAAAATCTATTTAGCCTAAACTTTTGTCTGCATTTATTTGTTAATTCATGTTATTAATTGATACTTTTGGTTGATACAAGTTATTAGCATACTAATACAACTTCCTCTCACACACATACATATATTAACATATTTCTTGCATATTCAACACACTCTCGCACACACTTACTATACGCATATATTTTTATATATATATTCATACTCACATGTATAAACGTGTTTATATTTTTGTAGACATAGAAAAATATCTCATATTTCCTTTGTTTTAAAATAAGTGATACAATTCTAAGTGCACGGTTTTTGAGGTAAAATAAGGTAATGAAGGTTAATGAAATTAATTTGGACAGTTAGTAAATGATGGGTTCCACATATTTTGATTACATTGGATTTAATGATGTTGAAAAGTAAAAGTAAATGTAAATATATCATTTCACTTTATTAAATGAGATAGTTAGTAAGTGTTTGTCCCACTAATTTTTGCCGAATAAGTCAAGTATTCAAAGTGTAACACTTATTTTGAAACACCCCAAAATAGATAGTGTATCACTTATTTTAAAACGGAGGAAGTATACTCTAACTCGCACTTTAATTATACGTCTTTCTGGAAACAGTCTCTACCCAAAAAATATATAATTATCTATATTTTACCTCTTCATACTCTTATTTTAAAATTGAGCGTCTTTTTATACTTATGATTCTCTGAATGCACCTTAGATGTAGCACACGCCTAAGTATTATACAAAAACTTGGTAATTAACTATATCTGGGTTGGGCCTAGCCTTAGAAAAATGGACTTGGACCAACTTAATCACTATTAATTGCCCCTTGAATTTATATTTTGTTAGATCATTATTTGATTATTATTTGACCAGTTTTTCTTGGTTAAGTCTTTATAGAAAATTTCAAATTTTTAACGACTAGTTAGTAAGTAGTAGTTCGAGTTTAGACAGTGACATCCACAAGGGTCAGTATGCCTTCCCTCGAACTCTCCACCTATTCACCTGAAAAAAGCATCCAGCAAGACTCGAACCCGAGACCTTGTAAAGGAAAAACCCCCCGAGGTTTTACATGGTGGCCATTTGATCTACACCAATGGGTTAAAAAAATTCAAATTTTATTTTGCTAATTGTGTTTAAACCTTGTTTTTTTATTCATTTATAAAGTTATTTTCCAATATTATATTAATTCTTGAATACATGTTTAATGTTTTGTAAATGACCCATAAATTCGGTCGACTTGAGTCCAAGTTCTGCTTTAGATAAGTTTGGTAGATTCAAGAACCGTTAAGAAAACTAATGTGTATTAGCATGTATATTTTTATAGGACCCGGCAAATAATATTAGAAAGGACTATCTTACTAACAAAGAGTTAGATGGAACTTACCGATAGGACCAGCAGCAACATCAAACTTTCTCAAAACATCAACATGGAAAGAACCATCCGAGGAGATTTTACACGTCCAAACATCTGGCCTAATAGTCCTGAGTATAAAATTGAGATTTCACTGAAAAAAATACGGGGTTTTCTAATATGTACCCTATAGGTGTATGTTTATGTGGATTAATTCACTCAAAGCTTTCTAATAGTCTTATAGCATATTAATGAAGTTTATATTTTACATTCTCATGAGATATATTAAATGTAGTTTTAGTTTTACTGAAAAATTAATGTTAGTTAATGTATTTGAACGGCCTACTTAGAAAAACTAAAATATCACGATACTAATGTTCTTTATAAAAAAAAATTAACAGTAAGTTAGTAAATTAGTGGTTCGAGTCAGAAGATGACATCTATAAGGGGCAATATGTCTTCTTTCAAACCCTCAACTTATAAAGAATAAACATCACCGTCTTTTTTTTTTTTTTGAAACGGCAAATAATATCAACGGAAGCCTACTCGCAATATTTCAACGAGCACCCCAGGTTCGAGCTCCTTTACAGAGCAAACCCAGCCCCCACAGGGATTTCAAGGGGAAAATCTCTCATACTTGACACCACAAGAGGTGTTTACAGGAATCGAACTCCTGACCTCACGCCTCATATGGAAGTAAAACCTAAGAAATAAAGTATGTGCCAATTTAAACACATTTATTACTTTGTGTTGCAATCTGAATTTCATCATTGACATAGTATACTGGCCATTTAAACACATTTATTACTTGAATTAATAAGGAGTAGAAGTTAATAAGGCACAAATTCTTTCGCATTCATTACTTGATGCTTGATCAATTTTAAAAGACGTGTTTTAAAATTCGTACAATAATTGCTTTTCAAAAAGCTTGTAGCTACTCAAGGCTTGTAGCCTAGTGGTATCTAAGGACGATTTAAGGTGTTGCCTATGACTTATTGATCATGGGTTCAAGTCCCGTCGTGGACAAAAAGGTGCAAGGTTCAAGGGAAGGCATACTACCCCTTGTGGATGTCACTGTCTAGGCTCGAACCACTAACTTACTAACTAGCCGTTCAAAAAAAAAAAAAAAAAAGGCTTGTAGCTAGGGGTCTCAATTCAGGTCTTGTTACATTCAACTTCAACTTGAAAAACTTATTTATATAAACGGGTTAGATATCCCAATTAGGGATGCAAATTTAACCCGCGGGTTTGGGTACCCGTGGGTACCCGAGTCTTACGGGGCGGATATTACCCGTCTAAACAGGTAACGGGTCGGGGATGAGTTTAAATTTCATACCCGAGAGCGGGTACGGGTCGGGTACGGGTTTTATAATACCCGCACCGTTTATACCCGACCCGAATATATATATTAATGTGTTAATTTTTTAGTACATGTTTAGCCCACGAGTCACTACACAAACTTAACCCAACACTTAATCTCTCATTAGCCCAATTTAATAATGGTTAAAATTTGGCTCGTCTCCCGTTAATCCATTACGTATTGAACGGAATAAGCCTGAACGAACTAAGAGTTTTAAATGTTTTACCTATTTTGTTTAATTTTTTTATTGAACGGGTACCCGTCGGGTTACCCGTACCCGGCGGGTATTTTTCTACCCGAACCCGATGGGTATTTGACCAGGTAGGGGGCGGGTACGGGTATAAGAATAGCGGGTCGGGTACGGGTACGGGTTTTGTAGTACCCGCTATTACCCGTACCCGTTTGCATCTCTAATCCCAATTCTAACATGTCTACCTTCGACCTGAACACAATGTTAACAGGCCAAAGAGGTCAAATGGGTTGTTGTTATTTTACAAATTGAAAACAAAATACCTTATCACCTAAATAACTAAACAACATTTTTTAATTTTTATGTAAGTATTAGTTAGTTTTGAATTAAACATTTAGTAAACTATAAACTAAAAATAAATACGAAGTATACATTATTCTATAAATATATTTTAATAATTAAACAAATTCACAGGTTGATATATTTAACTTATATGTTTAATACTTATAAGTATGATTTTATCATAAATTCATAATACAACTCAGTTTTCTTTTAAACATTTTTAGCACGATGGTGTATTTCAAAAGTAGAACGGGCCGAATTGGGCCCACTATACAGTATGAAGAGGCCAATGCCATTGAAGGAGCTGTCATCGGATCAGACATCCAGCCTGTAGAAACATAATGAATGGGCTAAGTGGGTCCTCCCATATGGACTCTTCAAGTTTTTGAGCAATTTGACATCTGGTCCCTGAACTATAAAAGATATGTTTTTGTGGACCACTTGAGTGGAATAAATGAAATCCCAAAAAAAAGGACGATATTTTTAGAATCAAGTACACTATTCGTTTTGTAATTTTTACTTTTTCTTTCTAACTTAAATTGTGAATATTGATTGGCATGAACACAACATAGCATTTGTGATTACGGCCTTAGGGGGGGGGGGGGGGGGGGAGGGTGTCCAAGGTTCAATCTGATCGGCCCAAACCTGATTATGTTATTCGGGTTGGGGTATCTAGGTCTTATAATGATGTCGGGGTTTTTAACTCGACTTGACCAACCTGACTTTTTACATGGCCAGGTATCGGATTATGATTGCTTACTTTTATCGGGTTTCGGGTTGGCCGGATTGTAGTTTAAAGGGTTTTTTATCTTTAAAACTGAAAATATTTTTATCATTAAATCAATGAATTTGCCCATTAATAACTATAATTATTCAATAAAAACCAAATAATAATTATAATATTAAATCAAAACTCATACACTGTAACATAATATATTAAATATTTTTTATTTTTACTTAAAAATGTGATGCTTAATGGTGGAGTCACCTAATGCTCTAACAACACATCTATATGTTTATCTTAGAACCAAAAAAGAATATATTGATACAGGTGAAAGTTTATTTGATAACCTTAAAAAATAATAACAAGCAAAAAGTATTTTCTGAACTTTTAGAAAAAAATTAGATATTACAATTAAATATAAGAATATCCGATTCAAATTTGAACTAAAGAAGGCTTTAAGCAAGTTAAAATTATTCCAATCAAGTACAATAAATACGTTTTGTGGACCATCGGAGTGGAACAAATGAAAAATTCCAACATCAAGAAAAATGTGAAAAGTGTTAGATATTTCTAGAATCATCTACTTTTAGACATTTCGAAATTTTGTGAAAATAATGGGGGTACAGTTACTACGTTTATTTTATAGATGGGATAAAGGAAGCGCAGAAAGTTTTTTTTTAGTAGTTTCCTATTACAAAGTATTTTATAGCTTTATACAATCTAAAAATCATGCTTATCTATTGATACTTAGACCGGTGCCAACGGCACGTCGGCACGCCCCGTCGAGCTGCGTCGAGCCACGACGGCGTTGGCACCGAGCCGTCGTGGCCGGCGTCGTGGGCGAGACGTCGTTGCGTCGACGGGATGGGGAAGCCGTCGAGGGGTAGGATCGAGGGAGCGTTTGGTTTTTTTCAATTTATTTATTAATTTTTTTTTAATATAAATAATTAATTCTACACACAACCTCTATAAAAACCCACTATACTCTACCATTTTAAACACACAATCACATACTTCCTCTCTTCCTCTCACAATCTCATACTTCCTCTCTTCCCAATTTCCATAATTTTTTTTCCACTCAATGGATCCAAACGATGACGCCGATGATTACTGGCAAGATTATGTCAATGTAACAGCTGTCTTCGATTTGAACCAAACTATTGAAACGCTTGATTATCTGGATCAAGAAGAAGCCGAAAATTCCACCGTGCCAAGAGCACCACGAAGATATATACCAAGAGATCGCGTTGCGGCTGCTGAACGTTTATGGAATGATTACTTTGCCGACAATGCCGTTTTCCCCTCGGACTACTTCCGAAGACGGTTTCGCATGTCGAAACCTTTGTTCATCCGTATATGCCAGGCTATACATTTTTATAATCCACCGGGTCAACTACCGTCGTATTTTGATTATTTCCGTCAAAAGAGAGACGCTACGGGTTACCCCAGTTTTAATGTATTTCAAAAGTGTACCTCTGCCATACGTCAATTGGCGTACGGTTGTGCCGCTGATATGTTTGATGAGTACCTACACATGGGTCAACAAACAGCGTACGATTGTTTGGACAACTTTTGTAAATGTATATTCCATCTATACTCGACTGAGTTTTTGCGAAAACCAACCACTCAAGATGTACAACGTTTACATGCCAAACATCAAGAGATACATGGTTTTCCTGGGATGCTTGGTAGCATTGATTGTATGCATTGGCCTTGGAAAAATTGTCCAACAGCATGGCAAGGCCAATACACACGTGGTGATCAAGGGTGTCCCACAATAATGCTTCCAAGAATCCGCTAGGAAGGATGTCGAACGAGCTTTCGGAGTGCTTCAAGGACGGTGGGCAATCATTAAAAACCCGGCACGACCATACAGTGTGAACAAAATACGACGGATCATGTACACTTGTGTGATATTACACAACATGATTACGGAAGATAACGGCCGCGCAATTTGTCCAATCGAAGAAGACTATACCGCTAACCCGGATAATCACCCACAACGTACATGGCATGAACGGGTTGCAGCACAATTGCGTATTGAAAAGGAGATACGTGATCGAGTTGTGCATCATAAACTTCGCAATGCCTTAATCGAACACATTTGGACCCTCCCGCCGAACTACCGTCAACGTTAATATTTTTTTTTCCGTAATTTTTTTTTTCCGTATTTTTTTTTCCGTATTTTTTTTTCCGTATTATTTTTTTCGTGTGTTTTTTTTAATCGTAATGTTTTTATTATTATTTTTATTATTAATGTAATGTTTTTTATTTAATGTAATGTGTTTTTATATTAATTAAAATGGTGATGTGGAAATGATGATGTGGAAAGGATGGGTTTAGTGATGGGTTAGTGATGGGTAGGGTTGGCACGAACGTGTCAGTAGCAGGTCAGTAAGGATGCGATGACGTGGCGCTAGTGATGGGTTTAGTGATGGGAAAGGGTTGGGAGAGGCCTTACAAGCATAACTGTTCTTATACTTTGGATCCCTTCAAGAGGTAATAAATATACGTGTCTTTAAAAAAATAATTATGTCATATGTTAGTAAAAGTCGTGGACGACACAGTACAAAATCTCGAAAGATCCTCATGACTCTAATGTTTTTGTCTTGTTTTGGTATATTTTATAATAAATATTTATCAAATCCAAATGATGTACGTGGTTTTATAATTTTGTTGTTATATGTTAAATCTATAACTTTACAAAAGCAGTTACACATTAAGTTTTTATTACCTTTTATTATTATTAAGTGTTCGATGTTTGATTAACAACCGATTATTTTATTAAACTATATTTGAATTTGAGTATTTCATTTATAGAACGCAAATATAAGAAACTAACAATATGCAATGAGGAATAACTAAAAGTTGTAATACATGTAGTGTGAAAGCAAAATATTTCATCTTATATGCACTACTCACATGTGAGATCAGTTGTGTTGAAAATGACCCATTAGATCAAGCGTAATGCACGACCGAATAGGGGGTCCCGACCGGCCACCTCACCATTCCCGACCGATCGCCGCCGTTACGGGCTCGAGCCGAGGACGCGTCCCACACGTCGAGTGGTCGACTAGTCGACCGTTCGCAGGGATCTCTTCTTCCTCTTTCTCCTTTATATATATATATATATAGGTGAAGGTTCATGCGAGAAGCCTTTTTTTTTGCGAGAAATGCGAGAAGTAATCGCCAACTTTAGACTAACAGATCAAAGGCTGAGATTAAAGATGTCATTTATGTAAATAAAAGAACATTTATGGCTTAATAATTAATAATGAAAGGGTAAAAGGGTCAAACCCCAGTTCTTTTCCATTTAATTACTCAAAGAGAGAGAAACTAAGAAATCAAAACACACACTTGTGTGTGTATATTACGGGTTCTCTCCCCCTCCATTCTCCGGCGGCCATGGAAGCTATCTCCAGCAACCGTCGAAGGCCGCAAACAAACTGCCGGAAAACCCATCAATCGAAACAACCAATGTTAATCTCGATCTTTCTCAACCACACAAACCTCCTCAGCAACAACAAAAAAAATCGACATTGTTGTAAAGTAATCTGTGATGTCGGCGGAAAACCATCGAGGCAAACAACATCTTTCACCTTTCTCTAACCAAATATTAGTCAGATCTACGGTTTGTTGCCCGCCAGATCTAGGGTTTGTTGCTTGCCCGATCTATCGTTCTTCGTTTGCTTTCTTAGTGTTGAAATGGAGGTTGCTAGATCTCATTCTCTTTCTACAAATCTCATTCTCGTTTTCTGTTTTCCGGCGACGGCGCCGCCGGCGGAACTAGGGTTCCGGCGGAAGATATATGTGCCGCAACAGTGAAAATATATGACTTATTGTGTTCATTTGTGATCTATGTTCATCTGTGAATTTGTTATCATGTACATTTGTGAAAAATTCAGGATTTGTGTTTATTTGAGATAGTGTGTTTGTCTCAACTTTCAACAATTATCATTTGGATTACTGTATTCATTTATGTAAATTTTTAGTAGATTATTGTGTTCATTAGTGCTTTGTTTTCATTTTTGATTATGATTTTGTAAATTTTGATTTCATTGATGAACACCGTATGAGTTCTTCATCATTATGTGTTGTTCATCGGTGAATCTGTACGATTTGTTCATCCTAATTTGGTTATTTTGTTCTCGATCTGGGTTGTTCATTAGTGAAAAACGATGAACATGTACAATTTTTGGTGACGGCGGTAGTTCCAAACATATTTTTTCCGGCGAAATTGGCATTCGGTTGATAAACACTGGTAAAGAGAGAAGACAACCTTTTATTAATTATATATGGAAAATATTAATATTATTGATTAATTAATATAATTGACAAAATTAAAAAAGTAGTTAAAAAGACAATCATACCCTTATACATTATAAAATTAATTAATTTAAATGATTGGCCAGGATTAGTTCTCGCATTTCTCGCAAAAAAAAAGCTTCTCGCATGAACCGTCCCCTATATATATTAATAATTAATAATTTAATAATATATATATATATATATTAATAAAACGAAAATTCTAAAAAAATTAAAAAAAAAAATTGGTCGCCGATTCGGTCACCCATTACGGTCTATTGGTCGCTGTCTGGTCATGTGTTTGATCAGGAGAGAGAAAGCTGATGTTACGCCGATGTGGCATGAGTGACCAAAACACACCGGACCATCTAATCCTGCAGTCCTGTATTCCCATATCTTTCTTATCTTAATTTCTTTTAGATAATAACGTATTAAAAGCAATGATGTTTGAATTTTTGCTTTTTTTTTTTTTTTTTTTTGATTTTTGATTTATTTTTGATTTTTTTTTATTTTTTTAATTTTTATTAGAGGGGTATTTTGGTCATTTTAAAAAAATAATTTTTTTTATTTTTTATTTTAAAATTTTTATTTTTTTAATTTTTTTTTAAAATTTATTATTATTATTTTTTTTAAAATTATTATTTATTCATTAATAATATATAATTTGATTGCATAGTGAATCACATGTAATTGAACTAAAACATCAAATGTGATTAAATATACAATCACATATGATTTTAAATTTTACACTAAAATCACATGTGATTAAGTCATACACGTAATTATTAAATAAAGAATAAATTACATGAATGGTCCTTTAGGTTTATAGTAAATTTCACCAATGGTCCTTTAGTTTCAAAAATTACACCGATGATCCTTATTTTAGAAAGGTTTTTCACCGGTGGTCCTTTACGAAAAAGTTCGTCTATTTTTCAAGTTAACTAACATCACATGGGGGTATTTTGGTCAACTTATCTTTCCTAAAGGACCATTGGTGAAATTTGCTATAAACTTAAAGGACCATCCGTGTAATTTAATTGAGAAGGGGGAAAGACAAATTGATCAAAATACCCCCATGTGCATCACATGTGATGTTAGTTAACTTAAAAAATAGACGGACTTTTTCGTAAAGGACCATCGGTGAAAAACCTTTCAAAAATAAGGACCATCGGTGTAATTTTTAAAACTAAAGGATCATTGGTGAAATTTGTTATAAACTTAAAGGACCATTCATGTAATTTACTCTTAAATAAATATTATTTTTTGATAAAAAAATAAATAAATAAATAAAATAAATAAAAAAATAAAAAAATCGAATTTTTTTTAAGTGCCAAATGACCAAAATACCCCTTCATAATAAAAAAAATAAAAAAAATAAATAATTTTTCTTTTTTAAAAAAATGACCAAAATACACCTCAATATATAAAATATGTGATTGATCTTGACTATTAAATCTTATTGATCAATGGTTGAGATTTGTTTCTCGTGACTTCATAAAAATAATGAATCTCCTTGAACGCAACTCTATTAACTCAAAACTTAATTATTACCTAAAACAATATTTTAAGATTTGCATTAAACCCCTTAGAATTTGCTTTTGTAATTCAGTTATACCTCGTGTAGGGGTGAGCAGAAAAAGAGGATAATCGGAACCGGAACCGGAACCGTCTCGGAACCGGAGGTTCCGGACCCGGAACCTGCTAAGAGGTTCCGGTTCCGGTTCCCAAAATCATAGAACCGCCTTAAGAGGTTCCGGTTCCGGTTCACAAAATTAAGGAACCTGGAACCGGTGGATACCCTGGAATCGGCGGTTACACGGTATATTTTTATTAAAATATAAAATATATAATATATTACACATGATTAAATTAAATAGATTTTTGATTTATCTAAATGTAAAATACTAGTCTAAATAAAAATATAAATTGACCTTACTCGTTATTACTAAGTCAGAAATTGGGGGACAGTGAGACATTCACTCGTCGTGAGGTCGTATCTTTGTGACAGACTTTTACATGAATCACACATTCACTATGTTTTTGTCATTCTTATTCACTTATTTCTATTTTGAACAATATTCGTAATCGTTGAAATATATATAAAATCGTTAAACGATATACGTATTCGTTAGTTTGTGTGATTTATTGTCTTGTTTATTCAGTAAGTAATGTTAAAATTTTTTGAATTTAGATACAGGGTAACCGGAACCTGCCCTGGAACCGGTGGTTCCGGTTCCGGTTCCGAAAATTTAGGAACCTGTCTTCCAGGTTCCGGTTCCGGTTCCTACATCTCAGGAACCTGCGGTTCCGGTTCTGGTTCCGGTTCCAGTCGGAACTGGCGGGTACCCTGTTATGCTCACCCCTAACCTCGTGTGTTTAGGGATTTCCCGGAAGTTCCAACAATTCTCGCCGACGAAGATTCTGGCGGGAAGGAGTGACACACTGAACCTCCGGTGACCAAAATCAATGATATAGACAACACAACGTGGTACCTATCCGTTACGTACACGTGTCAGTCTCTTACTGTTTTGGAGGTGAAGCTTAGCTGTCACAGTGGATTAGGAGGCCCCCCTTCCCAAAATCACTCCACTCCAATTTTCCTACCTACAATCCACCGCACCTTTTTGTTACCATCATCTCTATTTCCTACTAGTTACATAAAAGTCCCTCAAGTTGCATGGTAGTGATACAATACTAAAAAGACACATAAAATTTATTATTCTGGTGCATTCAATCTTAGATAATGTACAACCATGTTTTAGTCAAAAGTAATTATATTATCATTTCAAATTGTCAAGTAATAGAGGTCAATAATAATGTATTAACTTATCACCGAATCATATAGAACATATCAAAATGAGTAAATTACAAAAATGATCCATATAGTTTAGTCAAAATTACAGATTAATTTAATCTTTACTTTTTTTGTTACACGAATGATCCCGTCCTTCTACATTTCATTATTCGACTTTCTACATTTCATTCACATAAGAGTATTTTTGTTACTTACCTTTTTTTTAAAGAATCAAAGGGACTGTCCGATAATGAAACATAGAAAGTTAGGAACCATCCGAGTAGTAAGTAAATGCAGAAAAAATTTCAGAATTTTGACTAAACCACAAGGATATTTTGTAATTTACTCTAATGACTATGAAATCATCAAATAACAACAAAGGATATTTTGTAATTTACTCTAATATATATGAAATCATCAAATAACAACAAACGAGTAGAACTTTAATTCTTAAACAAATATATATAGTAAAATCTTTTTAAATTAATAATGTTAGCATTGAAAAAAATTATTAGTTTAGAGAGTTATTAATTTATTGATTATGATAAATTAATAATTACTTCCTCCGATACAAAATAAGTTATGCACTTTGGGTTTCACGGTTTTTGAGGTAAAAGATTATAATAATGGTTAAATTAGATTAATTGGATGATTAGTGGAGAATGGGTCCCACACTTTTTGAATAAAGTATGGTTAATGATGTTTAAAAGTAAAAAGTAAGGGTAAAAGGGTCATTTCACTTTGTTAGAATAGATAGTTAGTGGTGAGGGTCCCACTTTTTTTGTCAAATAAGGTAATTTTTCAAAGTGTATCACTTATTTTGAATCACCCTAAAAAGGAAAGTGTATCACTTATTTTGAATCGGATGAAGTATTAATTTATTGATAAATTAATAATTATTAATTTTAAGAGTTTTTTTAAGTAATTATATTGTACATATCAAACAAAAAGGCAAATTAGTCTATGCCTATTAGAATTATTTTGCAACGAAACTTGGAACTCAACGTAAATTAGTAACTAATGTGTTCATATGCATCGGAAAATAGATAACTATCGAATCATATTACAATAGAGTGGTAATATATTTTTTTCGTTTTTATGAATTATTAATTTATAATTTTCTTAGGACCGAAATTTATAAAGGGATCTCCCAAAAAATTATTATCTTATTATTTTATAGATTTTTTCAAATTTTTATATTGGCCCAAGTCGGGACTTGACAAAATTATTATTTTAGTAAGTTTATTAATTTAGCGAGTATTAATTTGAAAAACAATTACTTTACAAGGAACTATAACTACCATATTGTAAAACTCAAAGGGCCATCGTAGCAAATAACCGCACGATTAATTATTATCTCAAGCCCCACCATAACATTACCGGCAACCGGCTGCACATGTCACCCAAAGCCCATAACCTCATCAATATAAACCGGCGATGATCCATGCATATGCAGTGAGTCGACTAATTTTCAAACACTTTGTTGCCACTAAACAATTTTCCGACGACAATGCCACTGAACCACCGTCAGTTTGTTGACCGGGTTGCCATCGGCCGGTACCAAGATGAAGTGACACACCCGAGTGCCATCAAGTCATTTATTGCGGAATTCATAAGTACCCTCATTTTCGTGACCGCCGGACAAGGCTCCGGGATGGCTTTCACTAAGCTCACTGACGGAGCTGCAAACACTCCGGCAGGGCTTGTTGCAGCCGCACTTGCACATGGTCTTGGGTTGTTTGTTGCTGTTGCAGTTTCTGCTAATATCTCCGGCGGTCATGTTAACCCTGCCGTCACCTTCGGGGCGTTCGTCGGCGGTAACATCACCTTGCTCCGGGGGATATTTTACATCATTGCTCAGCTTCTTGGTTCGGTTGCTGCTTGCTTCCTTCTGTTTTTCACCACCGGCGGGATGGTAAGTTGAATAGTTGATCACTTTTTATTTTGAAAATTTAATTTGAATGAAAATGCTAAACATGGTTAAGATTTATTATGACGGTTAAAGATACAATACGTGAAACCATCTTACATTGGTTGGTATTCTTAAATGAATTGGTTTTATTTAGCTATGTTCGACTAGTTTTCAACCCGACTAATTTGAGGATTGAATTTTATGGTTAGAGTAGATACATATTTAGCGTAACAGTGTTATTTGGGATAATAATAATTTTTCTTTTTTTATTATATCAGATAAATTAACAAAACTAAATGTGTCCGAAAATTAACTTTTTATTAAATACAGACAACTACTGGATTTTCATTGACTGCTGAATTATCGGTGTGGAGCGCCCTTGTCTTCGAGATCGTGATGACTTTTGGTCTAGTCTACACAGTTTACGCCACCGCTATCGACCCGAAAAAGGGTGATATCGGGACAATTGCACCGTTGGCAATTGGTTTAATCGTGGGTGCCAACATTCTAGCCGGTGGTGCGTTTACCGGTGCATCAATGAACCCAGCTGTAGCCTTTGGTCCTGCTGTGGTTAGCCTGGACTTTGGGAACCACTGGATTTACTGGGCCGGACCCTTTATTGGTGCTGGGCTCGCTGGAGCCATCTATGAGCTCATCTTCATTAGCCGCACCCATGAGGCTTTGCCAGGGTCAGATTTTTAAGATGTATAAAATTACCTTAATGCCCTCGTTAGTTATTTATTTTGTATTCTTGATCTTTGCGAATTGGTGTTGTATGTTTTGTTAATTATTTATTTGGTATTATTGTTCTTTGTAAGCCGGTGTTGTATGTTTTTGTTTTGTAATTGGATCTCTTATTTAATTTGATTTCCCTTTTTATGGAAAATTAGTTGTTAGGTATCAAATGATCGAATATATTAATTAATAGTATCAAACCATCTGATGTATCCTAGTGGTAAGAACTTCCAAATGAATTCTTATACGTCAAAGGTTCAATGCCTCTTTAGGTAAACATTACTAGATACCCAGGTAAAGGTTCGAATATTGCCACGAAAAGGTTAGATCGTTTACATCACGAGCATAAATTCGACCATCTTAAGAGTCCTTATAATGGGAATACATATTTTTTTTTAAGTATAAGAAAAGGATGAAGATTTATTGATAAATATTTTAAGAAATCTCAAACAAAATATCAAATAAAGCATAATATTATATTGAATCATGTAATATTGATGTTTAAACTTGAAAAGCTAATTTCCTGACCACATTTCGTATTTGGCCCCTTTGTACAATTGTACCACGTGAAATAAAGAGAGAGGCAATAATTCAAAAAAAATGTGGTTAGAAAGTAAGAAATCTGAAGTGAATTGACACAAATTTGTCTTTACTTTTACTTTTACTTTTAGTGACAACAATCACAACTTTCTTTATTACACGTATGGTATTCGTCGCATGCTTATAAGATACAATGAAATATGGTAATCAAAATAGTAGATTAAATGATAACAACATATCATATTTTACTTTTGTCTACTACCATACATATCATACTTATGCAACCATGAAATAGCTAATAACTATATTTATTGATTCATATAAGAGAACACGTAGTTTGAGTATTATCGAAACAGTTTTTTTGGAGACTTCTCATATGATATGTTTTTTTTGGGTACAAATGTGACCTTTTTTGCGTTTCACGTGCCGCTGGTAGTGGGTTTTCACATTTTCAATCATTTACGTACCCTTTTCTTTTGGGCCCTAAATTAAAAACGTCTTCAAATTTCAAATGTTTTTCTTTTCTTTCTAGAAAGTTTGAAAATATCAATTCCACGTCACCCCATGTGTTCTATATTTATTTCGAAATCTAAATTTGTGGTTCTGTTTATATATTTAATAAAATTAGTAGAGGTTGTTAATATAACTTTCTGGAAGTCAAATATGATAAATATAAGGAGTATTAGCGAATAAAACACATTATTTTAAAAAACATTAGTTAAAGTGTAGGTCGAAAGTTGAACTTAAAAGTTTAGTCATATGATCACATATCATACAAAACAACTATCAAGATCTAGTTCGATGAAAAAAGAAAAGCCCAACCGTAAAATATAACCTTTTGCTCGACAATATACACGGAGTCCAAGTGAGTCTGATTGAATGATCAAAATGTCTTTGACTACCTATGTTGAATGATCAAAATGAGCATTTTATTCTTCTTTTTATTTACAAAACATGTTAATTGCTAAAATAAAAATTATAACATATAAAACATAGTAAAGACATAACATAATATGAAGAAGACATAAGATGACTTTTTATTGGGTCTTGCGATTTTTTTCTCCAACTCAAAATCTTGGACTGAGTAAGAAGTAGAAATAGTAGTTAGTAACCAAGTAAGAGGTTAAGAGGTAGATAAAACAACACCTAAAACTTTGAATTTTGTTTTCAACAGAACATAACATCTTAAACTAAATGATTTTTCTCTTACGCGAAAATAAATAAGTGAAGTAAGTTGGTACGCAACAAGTTGCTCCTGTTGTATTGGCCCACCTCTAATGTCATTTTGAGTGGCCCATTTTTGTTTTTTTCTCTTTTCACATGCCATGTTATATATCATGGATAATCATTGTAGCATACTATATTTTTTCGACAATATTAACTTCATCTTTATATTTTTGCCGAACCTCTAAGTTTATTTTCTTCTGTTATTCAAAATAAATTATGAAATGTAATGCTATGGTTAGACTTTTGTGGTAATAAATATATTACAGTTTAAAGAAATTATTGGAATTAATATAGCTTGTGGTCCTTGTGGACACGGGAAAGTACAAATTGACGATATAAGATCATTATTAATAGTGATATCAACTGACACTTCAGTTTTTGTCAAATCAGCGTCACGTTAGTTCAAACTTCAACTGACATTCAACTAACATACTCATACCTATAATACCATTTCTCTTCAGTTTTTTGGGACCTATCATTACAAAATACACACATACAAAATTAAATACCCTATCAAAATATATTGGGCCCCACCCCAACTCGTCGCCTCTCTTCCCCTAGCCGAATTGTTCAACCGTCAAGGTCCAACCGACTTGGGTGCCAACGCTGATGCACCAAATTACCCCAACCGATACCTTCGGCTTAGGGATGTTCGTTTGGACGGTTTGGTTTTATCCGAACCAAATAGATGAAACCAAATAAAGTCCGGTTTTCAAAAGTTCAAACCGAACCGTCCAAACTAATTCGAAAACCAAACCGATTCGAACCAAATAACAATTTGGTTGGTTTGGTTTTATCCTTTTGGTTTTTCCTTAAAATTTTCAAAATACTACAAAAGTATATAAAATAAATAATATTAAGTTCGATATGTAAAATTCCAAAATGATAAACTACTTTGTACATAAAAACAAGTCTAATTCATAGCTTATGACATTTATAATCATATATGCAAAAATCTTGACATTAGCTTTATCAAAAACTCCAAAAAAATTGGTATATCACCAAATGATACAATATAAAATGGAACAAGTGTTAGTATATAAATCATTTTACTATAAGAAATGTAAAGAAAAGAATTACCATAATTGCTTACAATGGAAACCAACAAGTGTTAGTATATAAATCAATTTACTATATATTACTATTCGGTTTTTTTGGACAATCCGGTTTTCACAACGGAAACCAAATCCAATCCGAAATCCAAACTATTAATTTGGTTCAAGTCCAAACCAATCCAAAAAACCAAATAACCAATCCAAATAGTCCGATCCAAAATGTCCAATTGGACAATCCGGTTATATCCGAATAGTGAACACCCTTACTTCGGCTTATGTCGTTAGCACCGGTCTAAAACTTATTTATTCATAAATTAGTAAGATCTTAGTTCGGAAATATTGTGTAGTCGACGAGAAGAATTTGAACTGAAAGCGAGTGGGAGCAGTGTTGGTGGTCTGGTTGAGTGGTTGTTGAACATGATAAATACAGACTAGTTAAAAAAATAACTTCTTTTTAAAGGGTATTTCCATAATAACAGGCTCCCTGAGGTGGCCGAGTGTCTTGTTCGTGATGTACGCGACCTAACTATTGTCGTTGTTGTTTTCAAACTTTCCTCTCTATTCATATGGTAAACATTTATACAAGAAAGAGATCGAATTTGTGACCTCTATGAGATCATTTCAAGCTTACTTAAACTAAATTTTGTTTGTATATAGTAGTTTTAACTTGAGATTATAAATGTAATCTTGAATTTGTATTTTAATGGTTGTTGGGAGGGACTCAAATTGCATCTGGGTTAGAAAGAAGACCATGGTATATAATTATCCAAACTTTTTTTAAAATTTAAATGTCTTTACTTTAGTCATAAGATTTTGAATAATTTCATCAATTGATAATGTGGGTCATTGGTTAAAAAAGGTCAATACCAGTACAAGTCCATACTAAGTTGAAAGTTTGTGAAATCTCGTTCATTTCCCTTATGAATTACATGTAATAAACTGAACCTGGTTTCTTATCATTTACGACCATTCCCTTGATTTAAATAAAAATAGTTGTACGTTAGTCTCAATGTTTATGAATTTTGGAAAATTGCGACTATTTTGATTATGAGAATGATAATGATACCCAATCCCTTTAGAGAAGGAGTATTTATTTATTACTAGACAATCATACATCTATAATTAGAAAGAAGTTGTTTTCAGGGAAAAAAATGTCTGTTATGATTAGAAGATTTCAAAAGTGGTGCAAAATGAATAGTTTAGTAATGAATAAATACATTGCAGTTTGAACTGTGATTTTAGGATAAAATTTGTCCAATAAAAGCATGCATATAAACAGGTAAGTTTATACATCATATACTTCCTCCCATTCAAAATAAGTAATACACTTTAGGTTTCACAATTTTTGATGCAAAATATTACAATGATGGTTAAATTGTATTAATTGGATGGTTAGTGGGGAATGGGTCCCACACTTTTGAATAAAGTGAGGTTAATGATGTTTAAAAGTACAAAATAAGGGTAAATAAGTCATTTCACTTTGTTAGAGTAGATAGATAGTGGGTGTGGGCCCCATTATTTTTTTGCCAAATAAAGTAATTTTTCAAAGTGTATCACTTATTTTAAAGAGTAAATTACAATTTTTGTCCCTGTGGTTTTTCCGATTCTGCGTTTTTGTCCCTATACTTTTTTTTTTCATTTTTTTTGTCTCTGTGCTATACCAAATTCCGTTTTTTTGTCCTTCCGTCAATTTTTCACCGTTAACTACCGTGAAATGCCAAAAAAGAAAGGGTATTTTCGTCCTTTTGTCTTTTCACCCCCAACTCCACTTTCTTCCCCAACCTTCACATGAACCCTAATTTTAAAGTTCCTAACAAAAATAAAAATCAAATCTAGATTTTTCGAGATGTTTACCAGAATTAAAATCAAAACCACCTACCAATTTCATAATTTTCGAAAGGTTTACCAATTTCATGAACCCTATTTCCTCCATTGCAGATCAAACCTTCCTCCGGCCAAAACCCAAAACCATAATTAACGAGTCTTATGTATGTTCATACATGAACAAAAAGATCTAATTGATTTAACGAGTGTTTTCGTCACAAGCATTCCTAATTGATTTAATTTCTTAGAGAAGTCGCCGGAGAAGAAGACCACCCCCGGCAATCAAAAGGACGATTCAGATCTGCAAAACGTCCAAATCTGCTCGGTGGTTGTAGTCTTCAAACGATCGACAAGCGATTCCGATCGGTAATCACAGGGACGATTCAGATTCACATATTTAGATTCACGATTCAGATCTGCAAACGATTCAGATTCACAGATCTACGATTCAGTCCGGGGAAAATCATTTGTTCGCCGGGTGGAGGAGGAGATCGATTTCACAAATCTATGTTATAAGAAATCAATGATTTTAAGAACGATCAAACATAACATGAACTATATCCTTAATATCTGGGTGATTGAATAAAAGTAGGGGTAATTTGGGAAAAAGGATAAAAGTACCGTCAGTTAACGGATTAATTTGGACGGAAGGACAAAAAAACGGAATTTGGCATAGCACAGGGACAAAAAAAATGAAAAAAAAAATATAGGGACAAAAACGCAGAATCGGGTAAACCTCAGGGACAAAAATTGTAATTTACTCTATTTTAAATCACCTCAAAGAGGAAAGTGTATCACTTATTTTGAATCGAAGGAAGTATACTTATAGGAAATTAATTTGTGGACTTTAAGAAAGTTGGTATGGTTAGAAAACTGGCTAAAATTCGTTTCACACTCCCTTTACTAGTATAGGTCTATACCATGGAAACGGTTATCGCACCAACTTTTGGGAAGATAAACCAATACAAGGAACGATTCTAAAGTATAAGCTTCCAAGGATATTTGCGTGAAGAATGACAAAACTACGGATTACCTTTCTTTAATAAAAAATAATGGTTTTCCAATAAATTGTTATTTTTAAAAATCATGATATATAGGGGAGGGGTATGGTGTTTGCCTTTGGCCTAGCGGTATGGTGTTTGTTTCTCAACCTTGAAGTCAGAAAAAAAGAAAGATATATAGGGGTGTTCAATATGATGGATCGGTTAAATCCAATACAAGAAGCTGAATCAAATTGGATATTAGTTCCTAAAATATGGATCTGAACCATCCGAACATCAAACAATGTTAAGAACCTAACATGCTAACCAAATTACAATTCGGTTGGACTACCATTCACTCTTGTAATCTAACTTTTTTAACAAAAAAAAATACACATTTAAACTACTCATAAATCTACATTGTTTTTGTCTAGGGACTCATGTCAATACGACTGAAATCCAAATCAAATGAAGTCCAAATGAAACTAATCCTAAATCTACACGGTTTTAGGGATCATTGATTCCCATAGGTTAATACAAATGAAATCCAAATTAGGGATTCCGTTTTGGTCCCAACAATATAATTTTTCTTGGTACCGGTTGCAGTTTATTTGAATTGACATTGGATTCTACTCATGTATATTGTTTTGGTGTTTCCAAAAAAATGTACCATGTAGAGCCAAAATGGCAACAACTTTAGGAGACTTTGACTTTGGGATTAGCTTTTAGCATGGAATCCTATGTGCTGACTTTTTAAGTCAAACTAGGTCTTCTACTAGAAACAAAACTTCAAAATACACATACATAAATCACTTAGTACCACACACATAGGTGGCAGTAAAATTCAAACAAATAAAATTCATACTATAGCATATTTTAACACCGTATGAAATAAAATAAAGACACGTATATAAAATGCTAAACAGAATATGTCTTTTTATTTTATTTTATTTTTTCAATCTTGTTGCGTAACATACACACAAGTGAATTTAAAGCCTAGATGCCAAAAGCAGGTGATGGAATATATGCTATGAGTATTAGTTGTAAAGCTAAAAAAAGCATACTATAAAAAGGCAGACCAAGAATCAAAAAGGGAAATGACACCCCCCACCTATCATCATTTATATTGGGTTCTACTAAACATACCAAAATGGAAATTTTGAAAATAAATAATTTTGCTAAAAATGGAAAGTTGGGGGATTTTGGGTGATAAACATATATATGTCCTATTCAAAGGTTGTCAAGTCACAGAGTTATTTGTTTTAAATTTATTTATTAAATTACTCTAAAAAAGATTTACTTTTTAATTTATTTACTGAAGTGCAAATAAATTATGGATTACTTAATAAATTACATTACATACTTGTAGTTTAATTATGACTGGACTCTTATATGATTTGTTTATCATATTAAATACGATTATAGTTTGGAGAGTGGTATGAAATGGAAAAAAAAAACCATTTTCCAATTATACCAAACAAATCACGTATTTTGGTCATTTTTATTAAAAGAAATTATTTTTATTTTTATAATTTATTTTAGAATTATTTTTTTTTCTTTTCTTATTATTATTATTTTTAAATATATTTATTTTTCGTTAATAATATGTGAGTGTATATTAAATCACATGTGATTAAATATAAAATCACATCACATGTGACTAAGTACCACGCGAATTGTCAAATAATATTAATTTTTAACGAAAAATATTAAAGTAATAAAATAAATTTAAAATAACAAGGAAAGAAAATCGATTTTTTCTAAGTACCAAGTGACCAAAATACCCCTTCATGTATAAAATATGTAATTAATTTTATTGATTAGTGATTGAGATTTTTCCATGAAGATTACACAAATTTTTAAGACTGCCTTGAACAATTCTTTACATATAAAAACAAAACATTTTTTTGGACGAAATATAAATCTCGGTAAATATATCTCATGTTGTAAGCAAAAATTATATCAAAAAGCAAATATAAATAAATATGTTGCGATTATATATTTAATTTTTATTTTCCAAAAATCATATGCGAATGATATTAAATAAAAACTTAATAAATGTAAACCAAAAAAAACTTCAAAGTTTTTAAGAAAAAGTAGAAAAGAAAACAAAATGGAAAAAATGTCACCATCAAATGTCTTTGGTGTGACTAGGAAATTTGGTGGTAGTGTTAGAACAAGCCTTTATATTAATCACCTTGGATATTTTCTTTCTTTTAACTTTCAAATTCACACACCAATTTACCAAAATACCCACCGACAAATTCTAATTCTTTAAAAATCAGGCTAATTAACATTAAATTCAAAATCCATTTTTGAATTTGACTACAAGTTACCTTCAGTATCATAAGGTGCTTCTGAGTGGATGATAACTCTAGCTCCTGAAGCAAGCCTGTTAGAAGGAAATTCAACATCTCAACCAAAATCACCAAAATTAATTTCCTTTTTTATTTTATTTAATTAATTAAACCAACTTAACTTTCTTCGATTTTAATCACATTTTCCTTTTCTTCCCGGAAAGACTCCAATTTCCCAGACTGTTTCTTGGATAAGGATTGTTCTGTCATTCTTTTGCTACTGCAATTTGAAGGACACGGTGATACAATTCGTGAATTTTGGCCCGTTCCAGATCGCGAACTCGAGCCCGTTTCAGATGAGATTCGCGGGCCCTCGGAAACAGGGGATCTCATTGATTCGTGTTTTGAGTGTTTACTGAGTGATACTTTGAGTGATCTTGGTATACACTTTGTACGTGTTGTTTCTTCTTTTTCTAATACTTCATCACCATTATTGGTCCTGCATTTTAAAAAATCCAATTCTTAATAAAACCAAATGAGTCAATTTGGGCTCTGTTTTATCTTAAACGGGCCAAAATAAAAATAAAAAATTATCTAAAAAGGTAACTCGTCAAAGCTCAATAGTCTAGTTTTTTTGTAACAATACCTACCGTACTAACTATTTATAATGAACTGACGGAAAGGTGTTTGTGGGTCAACCCATCCCCTTTTGACCCATACTAAAGTTGGCCCGTTTCGACCCGTTACCCAACCTGCAATCTTGCCAGTTGCCTATGTGAGACCTAAGGTGGCATTTCTGACTCATTTACTTATAAATTAGTCAATATGGGTTGTGTTTTTATCTGAAACGGGTCAAATACAAATTTGTTTAGCTAAAAGGGGAACGGGTCAATATAAACCTGTCAGCATTGTAGGAAGATGATCTTTTTAAAGTTGGTGTACCATCTTCTTTGGTTATTTTTGTTTCAACCAAACTCCCACTGAAGTATTCTTTATCTTCTAATCTCATGCTCATAAATCTTGGATTATCAGGCAAACAATCAAGCTCACCCAACATTACAGATGTCGAGAATAACGGTGATGGAAATTTTGAATCTGAATATCTCGGTTTGTAAGATGGGATTAAACCAAAGCTATGATCTTTGACTGATATTGACCCGCACGAGATCAATTGCATGAGCATTTCTGTAGCCCTGAGTTTTGAGTTGACCGACGTTTGACCTTCATCTTGTCTTCTAAAACTATTGAACTTACTTGCATCGGCTTTAATTAAAGACTCCAAAGTTTCAGTTTTTCCAACTGAAGAACTGGATGAAGATGGTGGGGATGGATCTACTTGAATTTCAGAATTATTTTTAACAACATTTGGTGGTTGGTTTTGGTTTTGGTTTTGGGGAGACTCGTTGGTTAAAGATTCTGATGCCACATCATCAGTGGAAACGCCACGTGTGCAGGTTTCTCGAGCTTTATTAGCTCTTAGATTTTCTTCTGTTTGAGTGGAAGCATCAGCAAGACCATCAGTTTTGTAGATTTTGTATTCAGTTAAACTAAGACAAGCGTTTGATGTTGTACTTTTTCCACATCTAGATTCTGGGGAAACACCAGATGAGCTGGAAAGACGAACAAGTTCTTCATCTTGAGAATTTTTAGTTTCTCTACCACTCATGCTTGTTGAAGATGAAGAATCGTCTTGACTTCTTGCAGATGGTGGTTCTGGCAATTGTTTTAGGTTTTGCAATTTTACATTAGGGACAAAACGACCTGCAAATTATAATGATATTCAAAATTTGTTACAGAAAAAGGACATGTACGAGTGAGTTTACAGAAAAATGTACCTGAATTAGATTCTTCAACAAGCTCAGAGCCTTTGAGAACATATTCATTACCAGTAGCAGGAAGAATTAAATCATCTTCACAAAGATCATGCCATACAAACCCATTTTTGTAGCTCCTGCAATCAAAACAAGATCCACATCCATCAAATGAATTAAAAAGAATTTAATTCTTAAATATTAATGAGAACTAACCTCTTGCAAGACCATGAGTACATAGAAGCCATGCCTCTTCCTCTCAGAACATTAAGCTTTTCGATCACATCTATAAGTAAAAATTTCAAAAATCAAAGTTTTGAATTTGACTATTACATTAATATTTAAAACGAAAAATGCTGGATTGAATTATATGACAATTAATATACCTCTCAAAAAGAGACCTTCTGATGAAGAGAGAGGGACTTCAATAAAATGAGGATGTTCGAGCTGCCTATTTCTACAGAGATAATAAACCACAGGCACCTTCCGGCTCTTCTGCTGCAGCTCTGTTTCCTGCTCCAGCTCCGGCGCCGGCTGCCAGCGTTGCTGATACCTAGGAGACCTCTCTTTCCAGATTTTAGCTCTATCGGGGCTCAATTGCTGATGCCCATACTTCCTCACTCGTCCCTCCATCAAAGCCCTAACACCACTATATGCTCCAAAATTTCAAAGTTGTTTTCGATTAGTTCTGCAAATTGTAAACGATCAAGCAAAGCGATAATCAGATCTGACGTTAAATTTATGCCGAATTCGTTGAACACTACAGGACATTAAATCAAAACGACGACACAAACTAAATCCAATTAATTCGCAACAACATTTTACAAGACAACAGCGTAAATAATCCGGGAACAAAACCTGATGAGTAATAATAGATTCGGTAGGGCTGGTGGAATGAGTACATCGTAATAAATTTTAAAATAAAAGGGAAAAGGGTGCAAAAACTGACAATAATTAAAGCTGAAAAAAAACAATTCTACCGTTTGCAGCTAACAAAAAGTAGAGTAAGTGAGCAGTAGTATTACCTGAAAAATACACGAATACTGCTGCATTTATTGATGATGATGAAGTAGATGTAGGCTTAAGGATTTGATCTTTGAAGTAGAGAGTGAGGGATCTAGTGAGAGGTAAGTTTGAAAAGCAGACAGATAAGACGAGATAGCGACAGACAGCAGGCAGCGGAGATACGGTGGTGGAGATATGATTTAACTTTTTCACCTTTTTAGTGTGTGTGATACAGAGAGAATCAAAATTCGATGGTTGTGATTTTGCATGAAACGAAATTTAGGGTTCTTAATTTCCCCCAAAAATGGATTGATTTTCGTTGCATTCCTGTTTTGAAAAAAATCAATCGAAGAAGAAGGTAAGTGAAAATGTTTAAATCAGAATTGAAAGCTGGGGTTCTGTACATCTCCCTCGCTCTCATTGAGAAAGGAATTAATAAATATACCATTTTTGAAAATTATAAATTGTGTATTATTATTCTGAGTAAATAAATTACTTCGTATAAAAAACATAGTAGAATCTTTACTTTTATGAGTTTATCTTAAGCAATAAACTCGAAGTAAACTGTTTTTTTTTCGGTTTTGATAATAACAGTCTTTATGACTGTCATTAAGTGTATAAAAAGTTGTACATTAGTTTATGGGAAAATAGTTCCTTAAATGCAGGAGTCGATTATGAATAATTATGCAAGTTTTTCATGCATGTCTTATGACAGCCCTTATGTCATTAACAAAACTTTTTTTTTTTTTTCATTTTTGAATTAACTAGCTCATCCATAAAAATGCAAGATCGTGTAAGAAATATGAGTTTAGGGTTTAGGAATTGTTCATCCATAAAAATGTAAGAAATATGAGTTCTGTCTGTCAGGAATTGTTCACCTTCTTTTTTGTTTGGTTTTTTTGGCTTGAAAATTAAACTTTACGCAAGAAATAGCTTGGATTTTGCACGCTTTTTGCACAAAAATTATTTGGTCATGCATTTGTTCATCATTACAGACATTTGATCATCTTTTTAATATTAGAGAAAGAAAACTCAGGTGACAAGGATAGCCTCGATCACCTGAGGTTACCATTAGAGAGCTCGGTGTGGGCACGCCAAAGGGCTCGTCAAAGCTCCTTTGGCGGCACCAAACGGATTAACACCATACTGCCATCGGCGCCAAAGACCACATCGTCATACCAATGGCGCTCGCCTATCACCTATTCCTCTTAATTTGGCTTCGCCTTCGGCGCCCATTAACTTGAATTCGAGTCTTTAACACCATACAAAGTTCTTTTAACATAAGTGTCGAACTTATATTAAATAGCCAAAAAAACATTTAACATATCTTTAATACACTACAACGCATTATGCTCTTATTTATTGTTTATGATCATATTTGATGATATGTGTCATATGTGTAACAATCACTAGGTGTTTTATGAAATTGTTCATCCTTATATGTGGGATAACCTCCAACACACATTCACCACTACTCAGCATTACTCGGCTTTAGACATATTTTTGTTCATTGTGAAGCTCTCGTGCAACCAAAAAAAAAACATTAGCTACATATAATTATATTGATACAAAAATCATGAAAATTTTGTATTTTAAATAACTTTTTCCCAAACAACTTTTACTCGATTTATGTCAAAGTAAATCTCTTTCAGAAAATGAATGACAAATAATTTCTTCGTACACTTTGGGTAGGAATTTGTAGTTTTAACCATGTATTTATCACATTATTTGTAAATTCAAATATAGTAAGACCGGTGTCAATGGTGGCGGCAACTGACGCCGTCAGTTGCTGCCAACTCATCGCCACGTCAGCAGACAAACTAACTAACACTAAACTGACGTAGCCATGCCAACAGCACTCCGTCACTTCACCAAATTTGGGCCCCACCATTTACTTTTCTTTTTCTAATAAAAATATACAACTAATTAAAACATATAACTAATAAAAATACATTTCATTAATTAAAAAAACATTACATAAAAAAGACATTAATAAAAAAAAGATATTAAAATAATAAAAAAAAGACATTAATAATAAAAAAAAGACATTCGAACTAAAAAAAACTACTAGTCAAGAGATTCATTGTCGTCTTCGTCTTCGTCTTCGCCAACCGGTCCTTGTGTTCCCGAACCCTTACTGTCACCCTCCTCGTCATCCTCGTAAAAATCGCCAAATCCTTATGAAATTTCCTTGCAATTGATTCTTGAGCGTTTTCAAGCATTTGCTTACGACTTTCGCTAAGGTCGTTCGGTACTTTTGCGGCTAGGAATTTCCATGTTTTCAAAATTAATTTTTGCTTAGCCATTTTTACAACCTTAGCGATAGCGTTAGATTGCTTATGGGAGGTTTGCCTAACCACGTTCAAAGTGTCCAACTTAATGGACCTTGCAGAAGTTGCGGCATCGGACGAGGAGGAAGTTTTTTGACTTTTCTTACTAACACTCCGGCCGGGGGCGCCTCAACGGGTCATCTTGGAACAACGCATGCATGTTAGCCGGTGCCGTCGTCCTTGTATCCAAGCTAACCGGTTCGGTGTCTTCATCGAGGCTTATCGGCTCGGTATCCATGACGCCCACTGAAAAATAGAACTTTGGGCAATCTTTTACCACTTCCCAACAGTCCTCGTATATAAAATTACGGCCAACATTTTCACGGAATTGTTGACGAGAAGCTTTTAGAACGTCCTCGTCTCGCGTACCGCTTCCACGCATGTCGTTTAAAGAATTGTATATAGCACTGAAATTTTTCACGTCAGCCGCTATTTTGGACCATTTGCCCGTTAGTTGGTTCATGTTACGCTTCCGCGAGAATTTGACCCCAATGGATGATATTTTTTTTGCTATTCCTCTTAACACCATCTTCAGAGTTATGAATCCAACGTTTGGCTAAAATCACCTCGTCAGGGGTTGACCACTTTGTTTGTGCCCTTTTTGGCGCGGCTTTTTGTTTCCCTTTTTCCTTCCTTTTTTCTTTCCCTTTTCTTGTGGGTGTCGGTTCTGGTTGGGTGTCCTCAATATTTTCGGTTGGTGATGGTGATTGAAAATTTTGTGAAAAGAGAGGTGTGTTTGGAGGCGGTTGTTGGAATTGGAAGTTGGGTGGTGGTTGTTGGTATTGAAAGTTTGGTGGTGGTTGTTGGTATTGAATGTTTGGTGGTTAAGAGTAATGGAAGTTGGGTGGTGGTTGTTGGTATTGAAAGTTTGGGTGGTTGTTGGTATTGGTAGTTTGGTGGTGGTTGAGAGTAAGCCCCAAAACCAAGCGATGTTGTCGGGTTGCTTGTTTGACCCGACAAAGAACCGGCCGGTGAGGGTGGGGCGTCAATTGGTGTTGAATTAAATAGCTCTCACACGTCGTTGGATACCGATGATTGACGTCTTTTGGACATTTATTCAAGTTTGGGAGGAACTATGATTTTTTTGAGAGATAAAGAAGGTTAATTGTGGTGTAAAAAATAGAAGAAATGAGTGGGTATTTATAGATGTAAATGAGGGGGAATTTTTTTTGAATTTTTTTGAATTTATTACCGTTTTATTGTATTTGTTACCATTTATTTTGAATTATTACCGTTTAAAAAAAAAAGTTTTTATTTATTGGCTATCGGGTACGGCCGCCCCACATGCACGCTCCTCCCTCCGTCTCTTCTCCCGTCTCGAAACCGGCTGCACCTCAACCGGCGCCACCACCGACGTCCCGTACCAACGGTGCCGGTACCGGCGGCCAACCGGCGGTGCCCCACCGGCGGACCGTTGGCACCGGTCTAATGCCTCATGCCATACAATTTTTAAAATTGCCAAACTACATGTCATGTCATGTCATACAAAAGTTGGAACCTTGGAGTTTAAAGTCAACCAATCGATGGGTAGTATTTATTAAACGCATGTTACATAGATCAACATTCATATGATACCTAACTCGATTATCAACCTAACCTTAATTATAAATCTCAATTATTGATACTATTCTATAATTCATTTAAAAATAGTGTTTTTTCTAACGGTATCTAATCTACACTAATTATCCACTATGGAATTTAAACTCATGATCAAAAACAATGTTTACTAGAAAAAGTTTTACAAACAGAGTTTAAGGCAATATAGTGTGTGTTGTATGTAGTTTCGATGGAAAATGTCTTGACGGTCACATCAAGCATGCAATGGATAATTAGTGTAGATTAGGTGCTGTTAAAAAACTTATTTTTAAATAAATAAAAAACTTATTTTTAAGGGACCAAAATAGGTGGAACGCTACTTTTATTTTTCTAAAAATATGTTAAAGTTAATTAAACTATGTTTATATTTTGATCAGGTCGTTTTGTGTTTAAAGTTATAGATGATACAACACATTTGCAGTTTTAGCTTTAAGTGTTACATGTTGATTCTATATGATTTTGAATTTGATTCATCTTTATACTCCGAGAGATAAGCTTTTGCTTGTTAGAAAAATATGGTATTTGATAAAAACATAACCTATTGGATCGTGTTAGTTTGTGGGGTTCCATCTTAAAACCAATTGGTTGTAAGAGGAGTAGCCCAGGACCCTTATAAGCACATTACTGGTTCATATCTTGTCCAATGTGGGACATCTCAACACGCCCCCTCACGTGTGGCGTCATTTTTTTTCGCGCCTAACACGTGGATATTTATGGGTTACGTGGGGTCCGTGTGGCCGTTTGACCAACTATGGATGAATCTTGCTCTGATACCATGTCAGTTTGTGGGGTTCCATCTTAAAACCAATTGGTTGTAAGAGGAGTAGCACAGGACCCTTATAAGCACATTACTGGTTCATATCTTGTCCAATGTGGGACATCTCAACAGATCGCAAATTACATGCTTAATACTTTTGACTGATCTTGACTGTAACACCTCAATTTTCAAAACACTTTTTAAAACATATTTTTAAGTAAAAACATTACAATTCCGATATTCCTCAAAATACGGTTTAACAAAAATCATCATAGTTTATCAGAGTATTAAAGCCGGTGTTACAAAAACAATATCATAGCCATAGGATAAACGAGAACTACCTACGAGCTCCCGAGCTAAACAACACTAGGCCACTTCTAACGCGACCCTCTAATCCATCGATCTTGAACCTGAGTACATAGCAAAAACACAAACATAGTACGTGAGACAAAATTGCCTCGTGAGTTACATGGGTTTTAGACCCGGTAAACAAATAGTCAAATAATATCATTTAATCTTAAAATAATATTACTAAGTTTGTTTTGGGTCACTTTATCACTTTCATCATTGGCCAATGTCAAGATAATCGGAATGCCTCCAATCTATCGAGACCATCATATCCACGGTAACCGGAATGCCTCCAATCTACCGGGACTCATAGGTATTGGGTAATCGGAATGCCTCCAATCTACCTCTAACCTTAAGGTACCGTAGTAACCGGAATGCCTCCAATCTACTACGGCCCTAGGGATATCATCATCATCATCATCATCATCATCATCATCATTACTTATCTTTTATCGTTATGTGCTCATAGCTCCATCATTTCTCAGTCAATCAATCATTTCATTGTCAAACAAGCAATTCATCATAAATCACATAAATGACTAAATTACTTAAAGACTCGACAAAATCATTAGATCATAAAAACATTTACTAGCTATGTACCCAGTTTGAAAGTTCACATGTACTCACCTTAGCCAAGCTAACTCCAAATCGTGTCTATCAACACGAATCCTTGCTTTCCAACTTGTGAAATGTCATCAATCTTTAGGTCTTCTTGACCTATCATCCATATCATCATAAAATCTAGTTATTATCCATAACTAGCTACCAATAAACCCATAACAACATTCTTAACCACCAAGTTCATCCAACTTGGTGAAACCCCAAAACCCTAGTTCAAGATTCCCATCAATAAACCCAAATCCAACTTGTACACATCGATTACAAGCTTACAATGAGTGTTCTACACCCATGAACAGTCATCTTCCCCAAAGATGGCATGGATGGTTCCCCAAACCACCATTTCTACCCATACAAAGTTCACAAACTAACTAGATAACATCAACAATCAAGAAATCTTACCTTTGATGTTTAGATCCTTCAAGATAGTGAAGATTTGGGCTCAAGAACACCAAATTCGACCTTTCTCTCTCTAGAAACGGCTGCACCACGATTTGGGTGAGAAATGAGTAAACCCTAGCTCAAACCCGATTTTAATCTGCTCGTCCATAGTTCGCGATCGTGAACTCAAGTTCGCGTCGCGAACTTCGCGCCCCATACACACTTCGCGATCGGTAACTGGTCGGGAACACTTCACGTCCGATCACCAACTTTCCTGTCTCGAGTTCACGATCGCTAACCGAAGTTCGCGTCGCGAACTCCTCAGGTAGGCCAGGCTGCACTTTTTCATCTTTATCTCCACCCGGTTTCGCCCATAACTTTCTCATACGGTGTCCAAATGACCCGAAACCAATTCCTACGGTTCTGAAATGAATTATCCTTATTTATCATATTTTTCCCAAATTTTATTTTATTCAAATTTCGGGTCGTTACAACTATCCACCCCTTAAAAGGATTCCGTCCTCGGAATCAACTCAAGGATTTCCAATCCTCATTCCACTTCCAAATTACGATTCAATAATACTTATGCATTTAATCGCCCACTCGACCCGTTATACCCAAACGGGCCAAAGATCCAAACTTGAGTTCCTAATACCCGAACGGGTCAAAATTTCACGATTTGACCTTAACCTTTCTCATCACTTAACCAAACTCCTTACTCCCATTGGGATGATATGACCCAATCATTACTAATAACCATTTGACCAAAATGATAGTCAACCCCTCGCTTTGACCAAATTGTCAACATTGTCCCATCTTTGACTTAAGCATAGAGTCAACAATACCTTGGAAACTTTCCTTATCCATTAGTGGTTCCATTAATCCTCAATTCCTTAACCATCAATCTTACACTCATGGTCCAACAACAATCATATTCGATTTCTAGGCTCCATTCGGAATACCCAATGGTCAAAGTCGCACCCTTTGACTACAATTATTCCCATTAATCCATTACCCACCATTTTACACATGAAGATGATACATTATGCCCTTATCCTTGACTAACCAATTTAAACGAAAGTCAAAACCCCATTTTGACTAAAGTCAACAATCTACTAGTTGACTAACCTTGACTTTATGAATAAGGTCAACTTACCTTGCTAAATTCCACATATTCTTTGTTACTAAGGCATCGCTTCCCCAGCTTTTCATTCCCGATTTCCTATTTTAGATTTCCTTTCTCAATTGTTCCCTTTTTCCTCGATTTCGATTTCCACAATCGATTAACAACTTCCATTTAAATCAATACCAAATCTCTATTACTTTTTAACTTTCATCCAATTACTTATACCTTTTACAATTTCCTTCAACATCCTTATACCATACTTGAATTTCCCGATTACCGGCTCTAGAGCCTCAATCATATCCAATTGTGGCCTAACCACCCGATATACAACTTTCACCACTCATTGGCTACTAACCACTGTGCTTTCTAAATCATTCCTTTTTCATGAACCATTAACTTGTAGGTATCCCCTACTCATATTCTTACTTAAACACGATCCGCGTTTTCAACACAATTTCTCATTTTCCACATAATTATAGCAATAACTTAACCATAAAGTTCTACATACAACAGATATAACCTCGCATTCCTGATACATCAAATCATACTTTAACTACGCCACCGAGATGATCGGAAAGCCTCCAATCCATCAGGGCTCATACTGTCACAATGATCGGAAAGCCTCCAATCCAAAGTGACTCATCCAAAACTATTCCATCTTGCATACAATCCATGTATGCATCATTACACTTAGCATCATGCTATCATTTTCTTTCACAATTTACTTTCAATTTTCCTACTTATACATTATACCACACATATACACATAATCATTTCTAGTGCTTCCCACCAATCTACTCATTTATCAACCGACCTTATTCGATCCATTCTATCATTACTAAAACTTCTAACTTTTCTTCCACCCGGTCATCATGAGTCAACCAATCACAAATTGATAAATCTTGACTTTTGCATAAAGTCAACCATACTTCTCCCAACTAACAAATTCTCTACTCACCAGGTACTACCCGCATTTTATCATTTCCGGTTTTACTCATCATTATTTCCTTATTAATTGTTCCCGTTTCCCTTTTTACTTAAGGTCCTCCCCAATTAATCCGAGAGTCGCACCTTTACTTAAAGGTCACACTCACATTTACCGTTTCTTGACCTTCATTTGGTCACTCTTGCTATCACTTAGTATTCCTTCAACCATTCTTGTACCCCACCGATCAATTTCATAACTTTTTATTCTCAAACATCGGTATTAGATCCTCTACCGCAGCACATTCTACAATTTCACGAAATTTTTACCATATCTTGGTTACCAAATAATAAATTGGTCTCTAGGAGTTCTCTTTCCTCATATTCTACAAACCGTAGGCATCTCCTACCCATACATGTCCTAATGCAACCCGCACTAGCAAACCAACTTCTCATTTAACATGAAAAATTATAACAATACAAATTAACCACATGGTCCTACATTCATCTCATTAATACATAAACATTATCATACGGACATAACAATCCATAATTCAACTATCACATCAAGATGACTGGAAAACCTCCAATCCATCAAGATTCAACCAATTCTCATTAATCGGAAAGCCTCCGATCAAACGGGATTCCATTCTAAACCCTCCTACGTCACATACTATTCTAGTATACATCTTTTCACATCCCATAACTTTACCACTTTCTCACTCATTCAATCGGTCATTTATTCACCATGCAATTAGCACACTCCCCATAACAACACCTTATCATTTTCTTCCATCTTTAACCTATTCCCCAATGGGCATACTACTTAACGCGTTTCATATAACATTACCTTTTTCATTATCATATGCTTTCAACGGCCATCGCATAATACACGTGCATTGTACCCCGCGGGTAAACTATTAAAATTTCCGATTACCATTTACCGTTTCAATTACACATTGACCACCCTTAACCGATTCATTTCCTTATTACCAAATTTCCAAATCTTTTGTCACCACTGGGTAACCACCAATTTATTTCGTTAACCATATTTCACCGGCCAACCCGGTCATCTTTGAGTCAACCAACTGACTCCGATCTCACTCGGGACCCTTGACTTAGCACCCAATAGCTCAACACTCGCTGTTCCCACCTTTATACATCGTGAGGCTTAGAATTAATCCTTTCCCAACCGTAGTCTCACGCTACTCTACACCACATACCGCCATATCGTTACTATAACACGTAACCAACAATTATTTTCTTACCCTTAATATTGAATTCATCATTACTGTCACCGAGTTTGACATGGCTATATGCCACCTTTTTACCCAACCACTTTCGACAATCAAAAGTCGTCATTCCCGACACTTATTCTTTTCCACATATTTCCCATTTATAAGTTCTAAGACATAACTATACCTCAGTCATTCTTTTGTTTACCATTCACGTGTAACAATCATTACATTATTTATTCGGATTCCCGCCGAATACCAAATTCCATTTCCAAGGATCCTATTCCAAAAAAGAAAAATTTCATCCATAGTAATAATTCTTATCAAGGCTTAGTACTTCATTGTACTACTACATTTCTGTTAGAAATACTCACCATATCTCGTGTCTCATCCTTTTTACATATTAGTATCAACCCTTATATCCTTACTATATGCGACACATTTGTCTATAGTCCTTTCCCATACATGCTTCCACACACATCACTAACCGGGAAGACTATTCCCAAAAATAAATCCCCATGTCGTACGACTCGTTTCCAATTTCTAAAAGCACCAATTCGTGCAACAACCAAACAATTAAGCCATAATCACACAACGCCAATCTTCACTTAAGATCTCCGAGGCTGCATCATGAACCCCCCTCTAGATTTCCTTCCGGGAAGACTTCCCCTTTCAACCCACTCGTGAGTTCCTTTCACAACATATTGTACCGCGCTCTCTTTTCAAAAGTTTCATACTACACGTTCCACCGCGTCGACGCCTCACCCTTTAATTATATGGATGTCAAACTTATCATATCTTTCTTTCTTCGCTTGTTACCCTCTAGCACTTGCTCAATCCACCGAATCCACCAATCGTGACCTCCAGTTCAGAACTTCCGATTTACCCCACGGTCTTACATGCTATGAAAACCTTATACAACGTCCTTCCATTTCTTCCGACTAGGTCTGGCTACCTCTTTATGTAGCTACTTCTCACTACGGGCTTCGCCATTCGATGACTCTTCCTTCGTGCGGGTATTGGAATCATTCCTCCTACCCTTAATCATACGGTCATCAATAGTCTAGTTCACATTCTCATTCATAACTCTTCCCAATTTAGTGGAGCTTGTCTACTTTTCACATTCATTCTTTCGCCATACCAACGTATTCATCAAACAAGATTCAAACGGTCAGCTCAACAGTCAAAAACAACAAGATTAGATCAAAACATGGCACCTATCATAGGGGTCGACCCTATCATACTAATGCCCTACAGTCTCAAAAGACTCATATTGCACACTGCATAACAACTTCCACAGGTCCCCTAGGTTCAACCCTAAACTTATCATAAAGTCTCAAGGTCAACCTATCGATCTCAAGGAATCTTACATTCCTATTGCTACAGTCTAAGACTAGGATGGACATCCAACCTAATTCACTTAAACTATAGCTCTGATACCAAGTTGTAACACCTCAATTTTCAAAACACTTTTTAAAACATATTTTTAAGTAAAAACATTACAATTCCGATATTCCTCAAAATACGGTTTAACAAAAATCATCATAGTTTATCAGAGTATTAAAGCCGGTGTTACAAAAACAATATCATAGCCATAGGATAAACGAGAACTACCTACGAGCTCCCGAGCTAAACAACACTAGGCCACTTCTAACGCGACCCTCTAATCCATCGATCTTGAACCTGAGTACATAGCAAAAACACAAACATAGTACGTGAGACAAAATTGCCTCGTGAGTTACATGGGTTTTAGACCCGGTAAACAAATAGTCAAATAATATCATTTAATCTTAAAATAATATTACTAAGTTTGTTTTGGGTCACTTTATCACTTTCATCATTGGCCAATGTCAAGATAATCGGAATGCCTCCAATCTATCGAGACCATCATATCCACGGTAACCGGAATGCCTCCAATCTACCGGGACTCATAGGTATTGGGTAATCGGAATGCCTCCAATCTACCTCTAACCTTAAGGTACCGTAGTAACCGGAATGCCTCCAATCTACTACGGCCCTAGGGATATCATCATCATCATCATCATCATCATCATCATCATTACTTATCTTTTATCGTTATGTGCTCATAGCTCCATCATTTCTCAGTCAATCAATCATTTCATTGTCAAACAAGCAATTCATCATAAATCACATAAATGACTAAATTACTTAAAGACTCGACAAAATCATTAGATCATAAAAACATTTACTAGCTATGTACCCAGTTTGAAAGTTCACATGTACTCACCTTAGCCAAGCTAACTCCAAATCGTGTCTATCAACACGAATCCTTGCTTTCCAACTTGTGAAATGTCATCAATCTTTAGGTCTTCTTGACCTATCATCCATATCATCATAAAATCTAGTTATTATCCATAACTAGCTACCAATAAACCCATAACAACATTCTTAACCACCAAGTTCATCCAACTTGGTGAAACCCCAAAACCCTAGTTCAAGATTCCCATCAATAAACCCAAATCCAACTTGTACACATCGATTACAAGCTTACAATGAGTGTTCTACACCCATGAACAGTCATCTTCCCCAAAGATGGCATGGATGGTTCCCCAAACCACCATTTCTACCCATACAAAGTTCACAAACTAACTAGATAACATCAACAATCAAGAAATCTTACCTTTGATGTTTAGATCCTTCAAGATAGTGAAGATTTGGGCTCAAGAACACCAAATTCGACCTTTCTCTCTCTAGAAACGGCTGCACCACGATTTGGGTGAGAAATGAGTAAACCCTAGCTCAAACCCGATTTTAATCTGCTCGTCCATAGTTCGCGATCGTGAACTCAAGTTCGCGTCGCGAACTTCGCGCCCCATACACACTTCGCGATCGGTAACTGGTCGGGAACACTTCACGTCCGATCACCAACTTTCCTGTCTCGAGTTCACGATCGCTAACCGAAGTTCGCGTCGCGAACTCCTCAGGTAGGCCAGGCTGCACTTTTTCATCTTTATCTCCACCCGGTTTCGCCCATAACTTTCTCATACGGTGTCCAAATGACCCGAAACCAATTCCTACGGTTCTGAAATGAATTATCCTTATTTATCATATTTTTCCCAAATTTTATTTTATTCAAATTTCGGGTCGTTACATTGACCAACTCTTTTTTTTCTTTTCAAAATGATTTTCATATTATTTTTTCTTCATCTCAATATTTAAATATATTACCTTCTTCATTCATCATCAAAATTTTTTAAAAACTGATCCACTTATTATCCTTTTCATTTTTTAATTCGTAGTCAATTAAGATAACACATTTTATTTTCTAATATTTATTTATTTTACTTTATTAGCTTAAATCTAAATGACATAGTTATCTTTAATAGATTACAACTATTAATAGTTTTTAATGTAACTTTAACTCCCACTATCTTTGTAATTTTAATACTTCAGTTTACTTTTTATGTACGTATTAACTTTTTTGAAAATTAAGTATAGTCATATAAATTTAACTTCCCTTTTTGGGCATGATTAATATAAAATCTCACTATTCCAAACAATTACCTTGTTAAATATAAAAAGGCCAAAAGACTAACAAATATTCTATAAATATTAGATATCAAGTCAATCCATTTAGTCGTATTCTCTCGTAACTAATTGTGTTACTAAATGTTCATTTATTTTCTTCAAATTTAGGACAAGTTTTCATAATCAGAAACAAATCATCATAATATCCTTTTTTGCAACATGTGTAATGCTAAAGAACAGGAATGGGTTAAAGAAAAAGGGAGTGAAGGTTTTCATCAAAGCTTAGGTACTTGTCTCGGAAAAACATTACAAAAACTTATCAACAGTGGATTGACAATAAATAGTAAACAACCGAAGAAGGTTGAAAAACTTTGACAATAAAAACCAATGGTGGTATTTAAGTGAATAGAGTTTGATATTAAAAAATATAAAATTTATCAGGGTCATAGTTTAATGACTTAATCCCTATGAGAAGAAAAAAAACTCTTGTATGACCACAAAGTTTCACCATGATGACTCTGGGGTTTATGTACTTACTATTAATAGTTTTTTTAAAACCTGAATACAAGGACATGTGAATACATGATATTCCAGGCTAGTGAAAACCCTTGAGTAAGTAATTTCTTTAATCATCAAATTTATATTTGAATAACAGAAATATGTGGCAATTGAGCTGGTGCTCAAAATATATTGCATAAATATGTTTTTATATATATATTAGCTGATTGTACCCTACATAAATTATGATAATCCTTTGTTCCTATTTGACAACATTAAAAAATAAAATAAGAACATGTTGACATAATTCATGACATAGACCAGACAAGCCAAATCAATCATAAGAATAAGATAACTGTTATCTTATAAAATAACAAATACTCCCTCCGTCCCTAAATAAAGTTCTCATTTGTGTTGGGCACAATATTTTAGGAGATAGTTAGTGGTGGGGTATTTGGTATTACTTTTGAATAAAATATAAGGTTTGATTGGAGAGAGAAAGTGTTTTAAGAGATAGTTAGTGGTGAAAGTATTGGTAATAATATTATTATATTAAGTGGGTCCCTTAAGTTTTAGAAATGAGAACTTTATTTAGGGACAAAACTTGAAGGTGAAATGAGAACTTTATTTAGGGACGGAGGGAGTAATAAACATGCATTGATCTAGCTTTGACATTCTTCAACATCATACCGAGAATTATATATATCCGCCCATCACAAGTGATGTGTTACATGCTTAACATATAAGTTAATAGCGGCTTAATCATCAAACTTGTTAGTAACAAGCATAATTTACTTAAGTTGACTTCTAATATCTCACTAATATTTATGTAACATCACAATCTTAAAGCTAATTTTTTTTCTTCAAATATGCGTACGAAAGCGATTTAAGAAATACCATAACTCCTAATTATTACACAACATAAAAACTATTTACATATTAATCAAATATATAGAACATTTAAGGTGTTACTGAAAACGGGCTCGACTTGGTTTACAAAATCAGAGTACGGTCAGACTTCCAAAACCCGACTCTAGTCAAGCTAAAACCACAACCTGAAAAAAAAATCAACAAATGAGGGATTAGCTCAAAGCTAAGTGAATAAAAATAACTATCAATTTGCATAACCACAACAAATTAGAAAACAAGAGAAATCAATTCGGAAACCCGTCCAAACTTCCACAAGCAATTGGACGTTATGTGAGTATCGGTGGTCTAGCGCAGAACCTTCAACTGTTGTTGGCCGAACAACAGTTTACCGATGGCTACTTTACTATTGGCACGGTAGTCCCCCCTGACGGAACACATCCGTAGGAGTCCGAGCACCCCATCCAATAGTAACGAAACCTAGCCAAAACCCACTCATAGCTAACCTCTAGAAAACATGTGCACATACTACCATTAACAATCCCACAATTAATGGTACCAGTGGAAAATTATTAAAACCAAGAAAAAAATGAATTTTCCCCAAAAACAGCCAAGATAGCGCCGCTATCTGAGATAGCGTCGCTATCTTCCCAGAAGATAGCGTCGCTATCTTCCTAGAAGATAGCGCCGCTATCTGCCAAAAGTTAGCGTCCGCTATCTCAAAGCCAAACGCGATTTCGAGCTGCTGTTTCAATTTTCCAAAAACGAAGCAGAGATAGCGCCGCTATCTTAGAGATAGCGCCGCTATCTCATCCAGACCAGCCAAAATGCTGCATTTTTCTCCTACAAGCCTACCATACCAAAACCTTTGTACATCACACAAGAAGAAGGTTAATTCCACTCACATTAGCTTCCTTTTAGTACTGAGCTCAGCAATCTTATATCACTGAGGCTCCTTCCCTTTTCCTGTACAAAATGAATACCGAATTAGTCACCCGAAATCACTAATTTTTGCAACAAGTAAGATAGTTCAAGACCGCAACTTTATGTAACACTTACAACTAAATACTTGCATTCCCACATATAGCAATTACCAAGTCTAGAATTTCATTAAGTCAACCCATCATGCCATTTTAACCAAGTTGTACATATTAGGCCCAAACGGGTCAAAAACAAGAATAATGAGTCGGGAATTTACACAATATCTTCTAATGAGTTAGACTACTTGATCAACATTAAAATTACATATCTAACAAGTTACTTGCATCCAATTGCAAGTTTCACCAACTTTGACCTTATTTAGGTCAAATTGCACCAATTGTCAATCAAACGGGTTAAGGCCCTAAACCAACACAATTATACTTCCCAATTAGACAACTAGCACATAAATGACATGAAATTGATAATTAAAGTTTACAAGTCACACAAGACTAAAGTCAACCTCCAGGTTTGACCAAGGTCAACAATCCATGAATTTAGCTAGATTATAACCAAAGTTCATCCTAGCTAAACACTACTAACATTTATGCATTTCATAACAAGTAACTAGAAATCCTCATAACTAACAATCATCATTTTAACATGCATAATTTATCTAACACAACATCAAGAACACCAAACTACACAATTCATCAAATTGGGAAAAAACCCATCTTTTTCCCAAAATCACCATTGATGAAGCTTTTATGAAATCTTCACCAAATAAGCTATAACTAACAACAATCCATACAATACTTGCAAGAACTCATATAATCACTAAATCATCTAACAATTTTGGATTACAAGCAAGATTTGACAAAAACTCCATCAAAACCCACTAACTCAAGAACCCTAGTTCATCCCTACCTCAAGAACATGAAACCCTAGCTAAGGAAGAAGAGAACTTACTTAATCTAGCTTCTAGATTCCGAAAATCACCAAGAGTAGGCAAGAACTACAAGGATTGATCTTCAATTTATGGAGAAAAGCTTCAAAAGTGAGTGTGGTGTGTGTGTGTGTGTGTCGTGTACTGGCAAGAGGAGGAGGAGAAAACCCAGTTTTGACATCTGCCTCCTAACATAACACGTACCCCCTCCCTCCCAACACATGTATATTTTTATTTAACAGTACAGGATATTAGGTTCGCAGATAATTAATTTAGACCTAACTAACTCCAATTTTGACAACAAAGATATTTTTAGAACCCCGGTTCAGAAGTGAACCCAAATATGTAAGAATCATTTTAATATTTAAATATCTCAGTTTTACTAATTTTTAACCACATGGTTAAAAATACAATTAATTCAAATAAATCAAATAAAATCATATAAAATAATAGAATAATAGACAGTAAGATATTACTTACCAAAAGTAATAAAATATTCTAGGTCGGGTCTCGGGATGTTACAATTTAAGGGTGTTTAAGATATGAAACGGGTTTATTGGTGGCCCGGAATGAAGGCGAGGGTGGCCAAGTATATCTCTAAGTGTGCCACGTGTGCACAAGTGAAAGCCGAGCATCAAGTACCGTATGGGGTAGCTCAATCATTGGTTGTACCGGCCGGGAAGTGGGAAGATATAACTATGGATTTCATAGTAGGTTTACCGAAGACGAGTAGAGGTCACGATGCCATTTGGGTCATAGTTGACCAGTTGACCAAAAGTGCGTTATTTTTAGCAATTCGGGAAACATTGCCACTTGAGAAGTTGGCTAAGTTGTATGTTGATGAAGTGGTTCGACTCCACGGGGTTCCGTTATCGATTGTGTCCGATAGGGACGCGAGGTTCACCTCGAGATTTTGGCGATCTTTACAAGAAGAATTGGGTACAAAGTTGCGGTTGAGCACGGCTTATCATCCGCAAACCGACGGTCATAGTGAAAGAACGATTCAAACGGTTGAAGATATGTTGAGATCGTGCGTGCTAGATTTCGGTGGTAAATGGGATGAACATTTACCGTTAGTCGAGTTCTCGTATAATAATAGTTATCACTCGACTATCAAGATGCCGCCTTATGAGGCGTTGTATGGTAGAAAATGTAGAACTCCATCTTGTTGGTTGGAAGCGGGAGAGACGAAACTCACGGGTCCCGAGATCGTGAGAGTGACGAATGAAAAGATTGGTATTATTCAAAACAACATGAAAGTCGCCCAAGATAGACAACGAAGTTATTCGGGTTTAAAGAAAAGATCATACGACTTGGATGTCGGTGATATGGTGATGTTGAAAGTGTCACCTTGGAAAGGTGTGATGCGGTTTGGTAAAAAGGGAAAGTTAAGTCCAAGGTATGTTGGACCGTTTAAAATATTGAAACGGGTCGGGCTTCAAGCTTTTAAGTTGGAACTTCCACCCGAGCTTCAAGGTGTGCATGATACCTTTCACGTGAGTTATTTGAAGAAGTTTATCGGGGAAGTCGAAAATATTATTCCATTGCAAGAGTTGCGGGTTGACGGCCCGAACCGGTTGATTGAGGAGCCCGAGGCTATATTAGAAACGAAAACAAAGAAGCTTCGGAATAAGGAGATCGAGTTGGTATTGGTCAAGTGGAAGCATTCACTTGGGCCGAATTTGACTTGGGAAGTCAAGGACGAGATTCGGAAGAGATACCCGGATTTCGTGAACTATGATGAGATTCCGAGGACGGAATCTTCTTAAGGGGTATATAGTTGTAACGACCCGAAATTGTAAATAAATAAAATATGTAAAAAATATGATAAATATGGATAAATCATATAAAACGCGTGGAAATTGGTTTCGTGTCGTTTGGACACCGTACGGGAAAGTTATGGGGGAAAACGGGTCAAGACACTTGATGAAAAGTGCAGCCCTGCTGTCTCTAGTAGTTCGCGTCGCGAACTATAGTTCCCGATCGGGAACTTGCTCCAGGGAGTTGAGCCATGGGTCGCTAAGTGTTCGCGTTTGGGTTAACGATCGCTAAGTCTGTGTGCTAGGGAAAGTTAGCGACGCGAACTTTGTTCGCGTCGTGAACTTGTGTCTGGCAGCATTAAAGTCGGGATTTGGCTCATTTATTGCCAAGTGAAACCCTAGTTCTTCTCTCTCGAGCTTGTGAGCGTTTTTGAGTGTAAAGCATCATTTGGAGCAGATTTCTTGGTCAAATCTTGTGATTCTTCACTCCTAGTTGAAGATTTAAGGTATATCTTCAATCCTTTGTAGTTGTAGCTTTAGATCTATGGATCTTGAAGCTAGGGTTTGAAACCCTAGTTCTTGGGTTGGTGATTTTGGTGAAATAAATGGTGTATACACTTAATAGATGGTATATTAACAAGGAAAACGAGTGTGTGATTATGATTTGTAAGAATCTTAAGGGTTGGTTAAACCTAGGGTTTGGTAAATCACCATATTTGGGGGAAATGGATTGATGGGTGTTATCTAGAGGTAGATGAACACATTGATAGCAGATTGTGATGTTGAACATTGTATGATCATTGTTTTAGGCTTTCGGTGACATCTTGGAAAGTCGGTGAAATTGTGAAGCAAGAGTTTTTGGTGTCAAGATCTCGGTTGGAGCATTTATTGCTAAGGTGAGTACGTGTGGACTTTACTGAGTACATAGCCCTTGAAATACATTGTTTATACTTATGTACGGTCTAATTGCTTAATTGAGTAGACTTATAGTTGTGTAGTTAGTTATGAATTATTATAAATAATTAACTAACTGGTTTGTTGATGAATGTGATAGCCGAGAGCTAGATTGACATAACCTTTGAGTTATGGTGAGAACGAGATGACGTGATGCTAGTTAGTTCGGGGGCAACCCGATAACTAGACATGGTGATGTTTCTAACTAGTTCGGGGGCAACCCGATAGTTAGATAGGATAGTGTTTCTAGCTAGTTCGGGGGCAACCCGATAGTTGGATTTATGGGTGCTTTTAGCTAGTTCGGGGGCAACCCGATAGTTGGGCACGTTAGTGTTGCTAGTTAGCTCGGGGGCAACCCGATAACTAGATAAGTGTTGCTAGGAAAGCAAGGTTGGAGTCACCATAGGGTGACTATATAGATGGACGGAATTACCTGCGTTGATTACTTGGTTAATGTTTATTATTATTAATGGGTCTAAACCCATGTATCTCACGAGACGTTTTTGTCTCACGTACTCCTTGTTTGTTTTGCTATGTACTCAGGTTCGGGATCGAAGGTTTAGGTACGCATGGATAGAGATGCGGGACCTAGAATAGAAGAACTCTAGATTGGATTTAGTCTTAGCTTGGTTATGATATATTTTGTAACACCTACTTTTATACTCTGATTTCATACCAAGGTTTTTGTAAATCCGAATTGAGGATGTTCTTCTATTTATAAAATGTTTTATTTTGGCCAATATTTGGCATTAAATTTGAGGTGTTACAACTTGGTATCAGAGCTATAGTTTAAGTGAATTAGGTTGGATGACCATCCTAGTCTTAGACTGTAGCATTAGGAATATAAGATTCCTTGAGATCATAGGTTGACCTTGAGACTTTATATTAAGTTTAGGGTTGAACCTAGGGGGACCGATGAATTTGGTATGAGTTTGGGTATTGAGTCTTATGAGACTAATGGGTTGTACACAAGGTACTAAATGTTTAATGTCTTTCGTATAGTCTTGATCGAAAGAAATGGTGAACACTCGTAGAAGTGGGAAAGCCCCGGAGAACCGGGAGGAGGAAGTACCTCCTGTTGAGAGGGTGGTTGAGCAAGAAAGTCAACCGTCGATGCATCGAGTTGATGAATCGGAGGTCGGAGCTAATAGAACTCCGGTGACAATGGCGGATCTCCAAACTATTATCGACCAAATCAAGGGAACGGTGGTCGAGGAAGTGCACCGAATTATTGGAAACCGTGAGAGGTCGGGTGGAGACCGGGAATCCGAGGCTAAGTCGGATGAGAAAACCGGGGGTAGTGGCACCGGGGAGGGGAAGTCCTCCACGGGTGGCCAAAGTGATGCTAGGGCTAGGCCCATTGTGAAAGAAGGTTGTTCGTTTAAATCATTCATGGCTTGTAAGCCAAATGTGTATTCGGGTAGTTCGGACCCGAAAGTAACGATGAGATGGATCCGGGAAACCGAGAGGGTGATCGGTAGTAGTAAATGTAAGGATGCCGATATGGTGACGTATGCGTCACAATTGTTAAAAGAGGATGCGATGGTTTGGTGGGACATCGTATATGAGACCCTAGGGAGGGAGGTGATTGAGAAGATGTCGTGGGACGAATTCACCGCGAGGTTGAAAAAGAAATTTTGTCCCGAGAGGGATTTAGAAAAGATGCATGAGAAATTTGTGACCCTCAAGAAGGGTGATATGTCGGTCGAGGAATACTCGAGAGAGTTCACGGGATTGCTCCCGTTTGTTGCAAAAACTTATACGGATGAGAGAATGAGGGTGGTCCGGTACGCTTGTGGGTTACCGTGGGACTACCAATTGGAAGTTAAGATGGCGGTCACACTCGATGAGGCCATTAGTGCCGCCCGGGGTGTGGAAGAAGTGAATGAGGCACGGGTTGCCGAGAGGGCCCATGTGGGCGAGAAAAGGAAAGCGGAGAGCGGCTCTAGTTCGTTCAAAAAGGGGAAGTTCACTTCGAGCTTCTCTAAACAAGGGAGTGTTGGCCCGTGCAAGAAATGCGGGAAAAATCATACCGGCGAGTGCCGAAGTGGATCGAGGTCTTGCTTTAGTTGTGGTAGACCGGGGCATGTAGCCCGGGATTGTAAGGTCAAGTCGTTGGCCGATGTGGAGTGTTTCTCGTGCCACGAGAAGGGGCACTATAGCAATGTGTGCCCAAAGAAGGGAATTGAATCAATGGTGTACACGGCTCAAAAGAAAGTGGAACCGGCAAAAGTGAAGGGGCGATCCTTCCAACTTACTCGGGAGGAGGCGAAGGAGGCACACGATGTGGTGTCAGGTATTCTATTCATTAACTCCTTGCCAACTCATATTTTATTTGATTCGGGTTCTAATTATTCGTTTGTGTCCTATGAGTTCGGTTGTAAATTAAATGTGCCGTCCGAAATGTTAGATGAAGTTTATGAGATAGAAGTAGCCGATGGAAAGACGTCTATGGTTGAATGTATTTATAGAAATTGTGAAATAGAAATAGACGGTAGAAAGTTTAAGGTGGATTTGTTGCCCATGGGAATTAGGGCGTTTGATGTGGTTATCGGTATGGATTGGTTGGGTAGGCACCAAGCCAAGATTTTGTGTGGAAAGAAAATTGTGTCGATTAGGACACCCGAGAATGAGAAAGTGTATGTGTATGGGGAGAAACGACATCACATGCCTAATGTGATTACCGCTATTAAGGCAAGGAAAAGTATATCGAAAGGTTGTGCATCGTTTATTGCATACGTATTAGATGGTCGAAAAGAAAAGAAGACAATGGATAGTGTAAAAATTATTCGGGAATTCCCTGAGGTATTTCCCGATGACTTGCCCGGTTTGCCACCGGAGAGACAAGTCGAGTTCAAAATTGATTTAGTGCCGGGAGCGACGCCGATTGCTCGTGCTCCATATCGTTTAGCTCCCACCGAGATGCGGGAATTGATGACCCAATTGCAAGAATTGTTAGATAAAGGTTTTATTCGTCCGAGTTCGTCACCGTGGGGTGCACCGGTGTTATTTGTTAAAAAGAAAGACGGTTCGATGAGGATGTGTATTGACTACCGAGAGTTGAATAAGGTAACTATTAAGAATCGTTACCCGTTGCCGAGGATTGACGACTTATTCGACCAATTGCAAGGTGCTAGTTATTTCTCAAAGATCGATTTGAGGTCGGGTTATCACCAAGTTCGGGTGAAAGAAGGCGACACCGAGAAGACGGCTTTTCGTACACGTTATGGTCATTATGAGTTTCTAGTGATGCCGTTTGGTCTTACAAACGCGCCAGCTATTTTTATGGATTTGATGAATCGAGTTTGTAAACCGTTTCTTGATAAGTTTTTGATCGTGTTTATTGACGACATTTTGATTTATTCGAAAACCGAAGAAGAACACGAAGGCCATTTGAGGCTTGTTCTAGACGTGTTGAAACGGGAGAAGTTGTATGCAAAATTTTCAAAGTGTGAATTTTAGTTGCGGGAAGTACAATTCTTAGGTCACGTGGTGACGTGTGATGGTATTAAGGTTGATCCGTCCAAGATTGAAGCGGTGTCAAATTGGGAGCCTCCGAGGACTCCTACCGAGGTTAGAAGTTTTCTTGGATTAGCCGGTTATTACCGAAGATTTATACAAGATTTCTCGAGAATCGCGATTCCACTCACGAAGTTAACGAGAAAAAGTGAGAAGTTTGTGTGGGAGAAGAAGCAAGAAGAGGCGTTTAAATTGTTAAAAGAAAAGTTATGTAACGCGCCGATCCTTACGTTACCGGATGGTATGGAAGACTTTGTGGTTTATAGTGATGCTTCAAATCAAGGGCTCGGTTGTGTGTTGATGCAAAGAGGAAAGGTGATCGCGTATGCCTCGCGACAATTGAAGAATGCGGAATTAAGGTACACGACACACGACTTGGAATTGGCGGCGATTATTTTTGCCTTGAAGTTGTGGAGGCATTATCTATATGGCACTCGGTGTACATTGTACACGGATCATAAGAGTTTGCAATATGTGTTTACACAAAAAGACCTTAATATGCGACAAAGAAGGTGGATCGAGTTGATTGCCGATTATGATTGTGAGATTGTGTATCATGCGGGGAAGGCGAATGTGGTGGCCGATGCCTTAAGTCGAAAGGTTTATGAAAATCCGAACCGAGGAATTTTATCACGTATAGAAGTTGTCTCGAGTATTATTGAAAGGATCAAGAATGCCCAACGGGAGGTTATGGGAAAAGACGAGTTAAGACAAGAACGGTTAGGTAAGAACCAACATTTCCTCGAAAATGCACAAGGGTTGAAGACCGTAGGCGATCGTATTTGGGTTCCTAAGTTCGGTGGTATCCGAAAAGAGTTGTTGTATGATGTGCACAAATCAAAGTATTCGATTCACCCGGGAAGTACAAAGACGTACCAAGATATGAAACGGGTTTATTGGTGGCCCGGAATGAAGGCGAGGGTGGCCAAGTATATCTCTAAGTGTGCCACGTGTGCACAAGTGAAAGCCGAGCATCAAGTACCGTATGGGGTAGCTCAATCATTGGTTGTACCGGCCGGGAAGTGGGAAGATATAACTATGGATTTCATAGTAGGTTTACCGAAGACGAGTAGAGGTCACGATGCCATTTGGGTCATAGTTGACCGGTTGACCAAAAGTGCGTTATTTTTAGCAATTCGGGAAACATTGCCACTTGAGAAGTTGGCTAAGTTGTATGTTGATGAAGTGGTTCGACTCCACGGGGTTCCGTTATCGATTGTGTCCGATAGGGACGCGAGGTTCACCTCGAGATTTTGGCGATCTTTACAAGAAGAATTGGGTACAAAGTTGCGGTTGAGCACGGCTTATCATCCGCAAACCGACGGTCAAAGTGAAAGAACGATTCAAACGGTTGAAGATATGTTGAGATCGTGCGTGCTAGATTTCGGTGGTAAATGGGATGAACATTTACCGTTAGTCGAGTTCTCGTATAATAATAGTTATCACTCGACTATCAAGATGCCGCTTTATGAGGCGTTGTATGGTAGAAAATGTAGAACTCCATCTTGTTGGTTGGAAGCGGGAGAGACGAAACTCACGGGTCCCGAGATCGTGAGAGTGACGAATGAAAAGATTGGTATTATTCAAAACAACATGAAAGTCGCCCAAGATAGACAACGAAGTTATTCGGGTTTAAAGAAAAGATCATACGACTTGGATGTCGGTGATATGGTGATGTTGAAAGTGTCACCTTGGAAAGGTGTGATGCGGTTTGGTAAAAAGGGAAAGTTAAGTCCAAGGTATGTTGGACCGTTTAAAATATTGAAACGGGTCGGGCTTCAAGCTTTTAAGTTGGAACTTCCACCCGAGCTTCAAGGTGTGCATGATACCTTTCACGTGAGTTATTTGAAGAAGTTTATCGGGGAAGTCAAAAATATTATTCCATTGCAAGAGTTGCGGGTTGACGGCCCGAACCGGTTGATTGAGGAGCCCGAGGCTATATTAGAAACGAAAACAAAGAAGCTTCGGAATAAGGAGATCGAGTTGGTATTGGTCAAGTGGAAGCATTCACTTGGGCCGAATTTGACTTGGGAAGTCAAGGACGAGATTCGGAAGAGATACCCGGATTTCGTGAACTATGATGAGATTCCGAGGACGGAATCTTCTTAAGGGGTAGATAGTTGTAACGACCCGAAATTGTAAATAAATAAAATATGTAAAAAATATGATAAATATGGATAAATCATATAAAACGCGTGGAAATTGGTTTCGTGTCGTTTGGACACCGTACGGGAAAGTTATGGGGGAAAACGGGTCAAGACACTTGATGAAAAGTGCAGCCCTGCTGTCTCTAGTAGTTCGCGTCGCGAACTATAGTTCCCGATCGGGAACTTGCTCCAGGGAGTTGAGCCATGGGTCGCTAAGTGTTCGCGTTTGGGTTAACGATCGCTAAGTCTGTGTGCTAGGGAAAGTTAGCGACGCGAACTTTGTTCGCGTCGTGAACTTGTGTCTGGCAGCATTAAAGTCGGGATTTGGCTCATTTATTGCCAAGTGAAACCCTAGTTCTTCTCTCTCGAGCTTGTGAGCGTTTTTGAGTGTAAAGCATCATTTGGAGCAGATTTCTTGGTCAAATCTTGTGATTCTTCACTCCTAGTTGAAGATTTAAGGTATATCTTCAATCCTTTGTAGTTGTAGCTTTAGATCTATGGATCTTGAAGCTAGGGTTTGAAACCCTAGTTCTTGGGTTGGTGATTTTGGTGAAATAAATGGTGTATACACTTAATAGATGGTATATTAACAAGGAAAACGAGTGTGTGATTATGATTTGTAAGAATCTTAAGGGTTGGTTAAACCTAGGGTTTGGTAAATCACCATATTTGGGGGAAATGGATTGATGGGTGTTATCTAGAGGTAGATGAACACATTGATAGCAGATTGTGATGTTGAACATTGTATGATCATTGTTTTAGGCTTTCGGTGACATCTTGGAAAGTCGGTGAAATTGTGAAGCAAGAGTTTTTGGTGTCAAGATCTCGGTTGGAGCATTTATTGCTAAGGTGAGTACGTGTGGACTTTACTGAGTACATAGCCCTTGAAATACATTGTTTATACTTATGTACGGTCTAATTGCTTAATTGAGTAGACTTATAGTTGTGTAGTTAGTTATGAATTATTATAAATAATTAACTAACTGGTTTGTTGATGAATGTGATAGCCGAGAGCTAGATTGACATAACCTTTGAGTTATGGTGAGAACGAGATGACGTGATGCTAGTTAGTTCGGGGGCAACCCGATAACTAGACATGGTGATGTTTCTAACTAGTTCGGGGGCAACCCGATAGTTAGATAGGATAGTGTTTCTAGCTAGTTCGGGGGCAACCCGATAGTTGGATTTATGGGTGCTTTTAGCTAGTTCGGGGGCAACCCGATAGTTGGGCACGTTAGTGTTGCTAGTTAGCTCGGGGGCAACCCGATAACTAGATAAGTGTTGCTAGGAAAGCAAGGTTGGAGTCACCATAGGGTGACTATATAGATGGACGGAATTACCTGCGTTGATTACTTGGTTAATGTTTATTATTATTAATGGGTCTAAACCCATGTATCTCACGAGACGTTTTTGTCTCACGTACTCCTTGTTTGTTTTGCTATGTACTCAGGTTCGGGATCGAAGGTTTAGGTACGCATGGATAGAGATGCGGGACCTAGAATAGAAGAACTCTAGATTGGATTTAGTCTTAGCTTGGTTATGATATATTTTGTAACACCTACTTTTATACTCTGATTTCATACCAAGGTTTTTGTAAATCCGAATTGAGGATGTTCTTCTATTTATAAAATGTTTTATTTTGGCCAATATTTGGCATTAAATTTGAGGTGTTACAATGATCACTTGTTATTAACTTTGTGAAATTGATATAATCGAATTTTAAGGGAAAAAACGAAGTAAACTTTTTATATGAAAAACTTATGTCTTTGAAACTTTTTATTAAAGAACCAATGTCAAAGTCAAAGTTTGGTAGGCATCTGACCCGACCCATTTATTAAGCGTATCCAGTTATCCATATAAATAGAGGTTCACTAATGCACGCAAATTCTTTAATCATAAACGAGCTCATAAACGAGTTTAGCAAGTTTGAAAATTAGTATATTATTAAAGAGAAATTTTGAATCCCAGAAAGAGTATAGAGCTCAACCCAAATATTATAGATATATATTCGATATATATTCGAGCGAGTTCAAAGTTCAAACACTATTCTTATAACTTATTTAAGTTTAATTCGAATCGGATAATTATTAAGGGTTTTGTTAATAACATGCATAAAAAACTTGTACATTGATTAAAAGAGTAATATTTCTAAAATTCAGGTGGGTTGTCTTTTGTTATTTTGCCTTCTTAATGACAGCCCTAACATTATCATTTTCCGATTATTAATCAAGTTGATCCCAATTTTTAGTAGTGTCTGTTACTCTGTTAGCATCATTTTACACCCCTACTTCCAGAACTAAAATAACAAATCTAGAATAATGTGCAACAACTAAAACATAACGTACAATCTAAATAAATAATTGGTCTAAGTTATAATAAAATTATAGCTCTGGAAATAATAGTTCTGAGCATATAAATTCAGAACCCATTATTACGTCATCGTCTTCGTGCTTCTTCGCCTGTCAGACTGCAGTTAAACACCCGCTGTTATAAAGCACACGATAATTGAGATCTAAAATTCATCGATTTCATGGCGTCTTCAACCGTGGCTAACGCCATTGATAAACTCGCAAATGTTCAAATCAATGAACTCTCCGCATCTTCTTCTCCAAATCTCCAGAAAAATCTTTCAATTTTATCACCGGATCAGGTGAGTGTAGCTTTCTGTTTCTTAATGTGTGTTTACGCATTGATCTGTGGTGATTTTGAAATTATTTTTTTGTTTATAGGTAGAGCTTGCGAAAATGTTGCTGGATGTAGGGCAGGGGCACTTGTTCGTGAATTGGCCGGATGCTGGTGTTGATGATGATGAGAAAAAAGCTTTTTTTACTCAGGTGATCGGTTGTAAGCGTATGGTTGATGATATATGTGTGCGCGTTTACCAATTAACCAATTAACTGCTAGAAACTTATGATTTGGTTAGTTTGGCTATTATGCCATATTTCCAATTGCATTGTGTTCAATTGTGAAGCTCATATTGTGAGATCATATGTTGACGTGCTTACTAGATCCACTACTATTGCACTAAATTTAATGAATCCGTATTTGGAAAAAAATTTCTTTAGTTATAAACTTTTACCTGCTACTTTTGTTCATACAAAGCCATATTCTAACTAACCAACTGATGTAGTCCTGCTGCTTATATGCTAGAATGACATGTAATTAGTTTTTTTAGGTTGCACTTCTTAATTCAAGCTATCCTGGTGGTTTAACTTCATATATCAAGACTGCAAGAGAACTCTTAGCAGATTCAAAGGCAGGAAAGAATCCATTTGATGGCTTCACACCTTCTGTAAGTTACAACACTATCTTGTTAAATACTCAATCAGAGCAAACTAGTTTTCTAGTTTTAGTCTTGATCATTCACATGCATAATTTAACCTCAATGGTTGACTTAACAAACATCATAATTTACGGTTGTGATGTCTAGCAGTTTAATTACCTTTATATGAAATGTTGAAATTGAATTTTCTGCAGGTCCCATCTGGTGAAGTTTTGACATTTGGAGATGACAACTTCATCAAATATGAGGAGACTGGTGTCAAGCAAGTACAAAATACTGCATTTGTTCTTGTTGCAGGAGGGCTCGGGGAACGACTTGGATACAACGGGATAAAGGTTGCCATTTTTTATTTTTTTTTATATTTTCATACTTTGAAGTTTATTTCATATTTGATTAAATTTCATCAATTTTTCAGGTAGCACTTCCAATGGAGACAACTACAGGAACTTGTTTCTTACAACACTACATAGAGTCCATCTTATGCTTATCTGAAGCTAGCTGTAAACAGTTACAGGCTCAAGGTTGTCTAAATTCTTGACCAATTAAAAGTCAAAATTAGCCACTTGGTCAACTAAGTCAACAACACATATGCTTTTGAATTGTAGGTGAATGCAGAAAAGACGTACCTTTAGTTATAATGACTTCAGATGACACACATGCACGCACATTACAACTATTAGAATCAAATGCTTATTTCGGGATGAAATCTACACAAGTAAAGCTTCTAAAACAGGTAATTGTGGTTTTTTTTTTTTTTTTTTTTTTTTTTGCTTCAGTAAAATAATATTAAAAATATTATTATGAAATCAAACGATGGTACCCCACATGATTCAGGAAAAAGTTGCTTGTTTGGCTGATAATGATGCTAGCCTTGCTGTAGATCCAACAAATAAATACAGAATACAGGTAAAGTATATAATTTTGTATATTATTTGTTTGCTCATAATATTCTGAATCTGAATAATAAACTTTTTACATTTATTTTATTAGACAAAACCTCATGGTCATGGTGATGTTCATTCACTTCTGTATACAAGTGGCCTTCTTAGAGAATGGTATTTTAACTGTTTTTTGTTTATTAATTGTATATTTCTATGTTATCTGAAACAATCTTTTTTCAGGAAAGATGCTGGTTTGAGATGGGTCACTTTTTTTCAAGATACAAATGGACTTCTATTCAAGGTGAATTAATATTAATATGATTATTTAAATACTTTTCAGGATTTTTGATATAAATTTATATTTTATTTAGGTAATTCCTGCAGCTTTAGGAGTTAGTGCGACTAAAGAGTACCATGTTAATTCTCTTTCTGTTCCTCGCAAAGCTAAAGAAGCTATTGGTGGCATTACAAGGCTTACTCATGCAGATGGTACATTTTATTAACCACTAAATGATCTGTTAATTTTAATATAATAATTTATTTTTATGTATATTAATTTCAGGGAGAGAAATGGTAATTAATGTGGAATACAATCAATTAGATCCTCTGCTTAGAGCAACAGGTCATCCTGATGGTGATGTAAATTGTGAAACTGGCTATTCTCCATACCCTGGAAACATAAACCAAGTATTATCCCAAAACTTTTCTTTTTTTCATTAACAAATAAAAAACAAAATTTGAATGATTATATTTCGTTGCAGATAATTCTTGAGCTTGGCCCGTATATTGATGAGCTGTCAAAGACTGGTGGTGCTATAAAGGAGTTTGTTAACCCCAAGTAATTTATTTTCTATTTTTTTATCTGATAATTCCTCAATTCCATTTTTTCTGTTATTAAGAACATGAGATCATGATTATTATTTTTTTGATGACAGATATAAGGATTCAACAAAAACTGCATTTAAGTCCTCTACCAGGTTAGAATGCATGATGCAAGATTATCCTAAAACATTATCCCCATCAGCAAGGGTTGGATTTACAGTAAGTAAACTGATTAGTCCCTTATTAGTTTTAATTAATTACGTGTTATTGACCATTTTTGACTTTTTAGGTGACAGATCCATGGCTTGCATATGCACCTGTTAAAAACAATCCTGATGATGCTGCAAAGGTATTCCTATAATCCTTAAAACTGAATTATTCGTAAAAAATTGTGTAGGTTGCGTTTATTAATTAATTTATTTATGAATTATAGATACCTAAAGGAAACCCGTATCACAGTGCAACATCTGGAGAAACAGCAATTTATCGATCTAACAGCATGATTCTAAAAAAGGTCAACACAACTTCAAAAAGTCAAACTAACTTTGTAATCAACTTACAGTTTAATTTGTGTTCAGGCGGGTGTTAAAATAGATGATCCAGTTACCCAAGTTTTCAATGGTCAAGAGGTTGAGGTTTGGTCACGTGTTGTGTGGGCCCCAAAATGGGCTGTTACATTTGCTGATGTTAAAAGAAAAGTTAGTGGAAGCAACTCAATTTCTCAAAAGTCAACGTTAGTTATAAAAGGTCGCAATGTTGTTATTCAAGATCTCTCATTGGATGGAACTCTTGTCATTGATTCAGTTGATGATGCAGAGGTATGTTAAATAATTTAGACATGTAAATTTTAGCTATCTTTTTCTGTATCGAATTATTTTGTTAAATTTAACGATTTTTCAGGTAAAATTGGGAGGTTTGGTGCAAAATAAAGGGTGGACAATTGAACATGTGGACAAAGACAACACTGCCTTACAAGAGGAAGTGAGAATCAGGGGTTTCAAAATAAACAAGTTAGAACAGTTGGAAAAATCTTACACCAAACCCGGAAATTACTCCTTAAACCCATCAAGTGAATAAACAATCTATTAGTCCATTTTAATTATTCATTTTCATTTATACATTCATTGCTATATAATTTTTAATAATTTTCAAACTGTTATAAATTAGATATGATTATGACCCTATTAGCACTTCATCAAAGAACTTGCTACATCTATAACAAGAACATAAGATGAAGAACAATAACTAGAAAGAAGAGAGGAAGAGAAGTATGTAAACACTTATGAAAGTGTTGAGGTGCATTTTATTCATCCATCTCATGGGATATTTATACTAAAAGTTTTACCCTTGCATTACATGTACATACAAATGAAAGGTAAATAAGTAGACATAGATTTGATAGAGAAGACATGAAGGGTTGAAAATGTGGCAATCCATTTAATGGCTTTGTCTTGCATATTCATAATACTCCCCCTTGGATGACACATTTTCCAACTACTACTGCCTCGTTAAAAACCTTTGCTAAAGAAAACCCAGTGGGAAAAAACTTTAGCGAAGGGAAAAAGAGTGCAATGCATAGTTTACTCCCCCTTATTTATGTAATCACTATTCTTCACATGTTATGCACATGTCGCATTCCGATACCCGATACATGCTTTCTAAAGATTGCAGTGGGAAGTGCCTTCGTGAAAAGATCTGCCGCATTGTTACTGGATTGAACATACTTTATCCCAACTTCATGATTCTTTATAAGCTCTTGAGTGTATTCGAAAAACTTTGGAGGAATATGTTTTGTCCTGTCGCTCTTGATATATCCTTCTTTCATTTGATTGACACATGCTGCGTTATCTTCATATATTAAAGTTGGGACTTTATCTTTATCCAGTCCACATGAAGTTAGTATGAGTTGTGTCATTGATCTCAACCATGCACATTCTCTGCTTGCTTCATTTAGTGCTATTACTTCGGCATGATTTGAAGATGTGGCAACAAGTGTTTGCTTTTGAGAACGCCAGGAAATTGCAGTACCTCCATTCATGAAGACATACCCAGTTTGAGATCTTGCTTTATGAGGATCAGACAAATACCCTGCATCTGCATAACCAAGACAATACTTGGTTCGATTGATGAACAAGTATTCCATTAGGCAAATGTTCAATTTGTAAACCAAGACAATACTTGGTTTTCCCAAGATTTTTCATTTCGAATTCTTCCTTTAAAGTTCAATAACTTCAAGAATTTCTTTATTCGTTCCAATGATGTTTAGATCATCAACATATACAGCTATAATCACATATCCAGATGTTGTTCTTTTAATAAATACGCATGGACAAATAGTATTATTTTTGTAACCTTTACTTGTCAAGTAATCGCTTAAACGATTATACCACATGCGTCCAGATTGTTTTAACCCATATAAAGATCTTTGTAGTTTAATAGAATACATTTCTTTAGGTTTTGTATTCAATGTTTCCGGCGTTTTAAATCCTTCAGGAATTTTCATATATACTCCCTCCGTCCCTTAATAAAGTTCCCATTTGTGTTGGGCACAACATTTTAGGAGATAGTTAGTGGTGGGGTATTTGGTATTACTTTTGATTAAAATATAAGGTTTGATTGGAGAGAGAAAGTGTTTTAAGAGATAGTTAGTGGTGAAAATATTGGTAATAATATTATTATATTAAGTGGGTCACTTATGTTTGAGAAATGAGAACTTTATTTAGGGACAAAATTTGAAGGCAAAATGGGAACTTTATTTAGGGACGGAGGGAGTATATCACTATCAAGTGATCCATATTAAATAAGCAGTAACAACATCCATAAGACGCATCTCTAAATTTTTAGAGACTGCAAAGCTGATTAAATACCTAAAAGTGATTGCATCCATAACTGGAGAATATGTTTCCTCATAATCAATTCCATGTCGTTGAGAGAAACCTTGTGCTACAAGTCTAGCTTTGCATCTTACAATTTCGTCTTTCTCATTTCTTTTTCGTACAAAAATCCATCTATACCCTAATGGTTTCACAACTTCAGGTGTCATAATAATAGGTCCAAATACCTTTCTCTTATTGAGAGAATTCAGTTCAGCTTGTATAGCTTCTTTCCATTTAACCCAATCATGTCTATTTTGACATTCATTAACAGATTGTGGTTCAGAATCATCATTCATAATATCACATGCGACAGCATAAGAAAATTTCTCATCAATATTTTCTACAACATTACTTTCCTCAACCGGAGGATTGTTTTGTGCTTCTTCAGGAACATTCTCCTCATGATCAGTTGCATTTTCTGTTGGTTTTCTTTTTCGAGGATTTTTATCCTTTGAACCAATTGGTCTTCCACGCTTCAAGCGTGTCTTAGATTCTTGAGTGATTTTATCATCATATTGCCTATTTGGAATTTCAATTCGAGCTGGAGTAAAAACAGCTGGAATATATGATTTAGTCACTCTTTTTGTATCAGTAAATGCATCCGGCAATTTATTAGCTATTTCTTGGAAATGCATTATCTTTTGAACTTCTGTTTCACATTGTTTTGTGCGAGGATCAAGATATGACAAAGAAGGTTCATTCCATGAGACATCCTTTTCTTGGTTTTTCTTTTCTGCACCTAATGGTGGAAAAACCGATTCATTGAATTGACAATCAGCAAGACGTGCTGTAAAAACATCACCTGTTAAAGGTTCAAGATATCTTATAATAGACTTTGTCTCATATCCAACATATATACCCAACCTTCTTTGGGGACCCATCTTTGTACGTTGTGGTGGTGCAATAGGAACGTATACGACACATCCAAATATTCTAAGATGAGAAATATTTGGTTCTTGACCAAAAGCAAGTTGTAAGGGAGAGTATGCATTATATGAACTTGGCCTGATGCGAATTAATGATGCAGCATGTAATATTGCATGACCCCATATGGAAACATGAAGTTTGGTTTGCATTATCAATGGTCTAGCTATTAGCTGTAGACGTTTAATTAATGATTCAGCTAAACCATTTTGTGTGTGTACATGAGCTACTGGATGTTCAACAACAATCCCTACAGACATGCAATAGTCATTGAATGCTTGGGAAGTAAATTCACCAGCATTGTCCAGTCTTACTCTTTTGACTGTATAAATAGGGAAATGTGCTCTAAGTTTAATGATTTGAGCAAGAAATTTTGCAAATGCCATATTACGAGATGATAATAGGCAAACATGAGACCATTTGCTAGATGCATCTATCAAGATCATAAAGTATCTAAATGGTCCAGATGGTGGATGAATTGGTCCACATATATCACCTTGAATTCTTTCAAGAAATCTAGGTGATTCCTTGTCAACTTTCATCGGTGAAGGTCTTATAATTAATTTTCCAAGGGAACAAGACGTACATGGTTTCATATTACTTGTTTGAGGGAACTTCTGGTCCTTCAATGGATGACCATGTGTATTCTCAATTATTCTTCGCATCATTGTTAATCCTGGATGACCTAACCTGTCATGCCATAAACTAAATATCCCAGGATCACAATGTTTTTCTTTAACCACCATATTTGATTCTACTTTATTTATATATGTATGGTGTAAATTGGAATCAAATTTTGGTAGTTTCTCCAACACTCGATTGTCATTTATAATAAGGATAAATTTCTTATTATCTATTGTTTTGGTTTGCGTGTCATATCCGTTAAGATATATATCACCAAAACTCAATAGATTTATGCTTGACTTTGGAGAAAATAATGCATTATCTATTTGGAATTTTGTACCATTAGGTAATATGAAATTAGCTTTTCCAGTTCCCTCAATCAAGTCTACAGGACCCGATATAGTACGTATTGAACCCTTTGTTGGGTTTATTTTGGAGAAGTATTTCTTTGATTTCAAGATAGTATGTGTAGTACCACTATCTGCTATTAAAAGATCTCCAATATTTCCTTGATGTTGTGCTCCATTTGAACTCATATTGAACTTCACATATGAAAAACAAATAATGAGGTTATTATAAAGAAACTTCATTTATTGAAGGAAATATATTACATAACACAGACTTCATTTGCTGAAAGGAAATATATTACATAAGACACACTTTATTTGCTGAAAGGAAATATATTACATACGACAGACTTCATTTGCTGAAGGGAAATATATCACATAAGACAGAAAGCAAGTAAAAACAGGCTACAACAAACCACTGATTTCCTTAATCAATGTCTTCCATGTCATTGCAGAAATCGAGAGTACTGAGGTTGGTAATATCATCAATGTTGAATTCCATGTTGTTAGTTTCAACATTATCAACGAGATTTACTTCTTTTCCCTTTCCTTTGAGGGAAGCTTGGTAAAGTTCACATAGATGTGCAGGTGTGCGGCATGTCCTAGACCAATGGTCCGCGCAACCACATCTATAACAACTCTCAGCATTCTTTGATTTACCAGCATCATACCTTGCCCCTTTGGCCTTATCTTGTGTTTGGACATTGTTCTTTTTAGTGGCATTATAATCATTATTTTTATAAACACGACCACGACCTCGATTATAATAATTGCCTTTTCCACGACCATTGTTATGGTTTGGATTTCGATTAAAATGCCCACGGCCTCGTCCATAACCACAACCACGTCCTCGTCCACGTGTATTGTTTCTAGGACCATCGGTATTAGTAGCATTTGCTTCAGGAATTGCTACTGATCCCGTTGGACGAGATTCATGGTTTTTCATTAAGAGCTCATTATTTTGCTCTGCAACAAGGAGACAAGTATTCAGTTCAGAATACCTCTTGAACTTTTGCAATCGATATTGTTGCATTAAGTTTATGTTTGATGCATGGAATGTGGAGTATGTTTTCTCCAACATATCTTCGTCAGTAATCGTTTGCCCACAAAATTTAAGTTGGCAACAGATTCTGAACAAAGCAGAGTTATACTCAGTTACTTTTTTAAAGTCCTGGAACCTCAGATTTCGCCATTCATCTTTGGCACTTGGAAGTATAACTTCCTTTTGATGATCAAATCTTTCTTTTAAAGACATCCGAAGAACACATGGATCAGTGACATCAAGATATTCAAATTTTAACATGTCATCAATGTGTTTACGAAGAAACACTTGTGCCTTTGCCTTGTCTTGGGATGAGCATACATTATTTTCATTTATAGTTTCATGAATGCCCATCGATTCAAGAATTAGTAAAACATCGATGGTCCATTGCATATAGTTTTTCCCAGTAACTTCAAGTGCAGCTAGCTCACGCTTTACAATACTAGACATTTTGAAACTTGTGATTGAGTTGATCTTCCTCGATTAAGAACTTTCGTGCTGATAACGTGTTATAAATTAGATATGATTATGACCCTATTAGCACTTCATCAAAGAACTTGCTACATCTATAACAAGAACATAAGATGAAGAACAATAACTAGAAAGAAGAGAGGAAGAGAAGTATGTAAACACTTATGAAAGTGTTGAGGTGCATTTTATTCATCCATCTCATGGGGTATTTATACTAAAAGTTTTACCCTTGCATTACATGTACATACAAATGAAAGGTAAATAAGTAGACATAGATTTGATGGAGAAGACATGAAGGGTTGAAAATGTGACAATCCATTTAATGGCTTTGTCTTGCATATTCATAATACAAACAAAGTTTTCTCTTGGTTTTATAATTTTTTTTAAGTTTCTTTTGTCTATAATTGAGTAGTAATAACATTCACAAATGATTGAATTATAAAACATGTAAATCAACACATAATTCCATACGACAGTTGAATTACAAGAATTGAATGCCCTGTTAGCAAAAATCAACATTTTTTTTTGGCTTTTTGCCATCTAAGAGAATAAAAATACAACACCATTATCAAGTACAAAAAAACCACAAAATTGCTAGAGGCATTATCTAATTACATACGGGAAAAACATATATAAATTAAGTGCAATGATTAAAACTAGACTAATATGTCATTAGTGCCTTGAAGAATATAAGAAGCTTTACTGCGAACCTTTGAAGCATAAGATCTGGTATCTGTAATACTGATTTGGCAACAACAGTTTCGAAGAAACAGGGCCCACATTTCGTTCAACAACGGTTTTTCTTTCAATAGAGGATTATATAAAAACCAGTTTTCAGCCAACACCAAATATATATAAACTTTAAAAAGATCACAACTTTTATCTTTCAAATTTATTAAACTTAGTTGCCTTATTACCTCTTCTTCATTCTCAACCTTCCAAAGATTACCAAATAATTAATTAATAAACTTTTTACAAAAATAAAATAAAATAACAAAATGCAACAACTACCTTATCAAAATAACCGATCAGTATTTGGAATGCAATTTCACTCCTGAGGCATTTGGTGGGCCCACAAGTGGCAGGAATACACTCAACAGCTCTCAAGCTGTTGATGTCCATAGGCACCCTGTTTTTAGACAAGAAAGAAATAATGTAAAATGAAATAAAACAATAATTTTATATGAATTTTTAAATAATAATTATGTGAAAACCTTATGGCAATAGATTTGGCCACTTTTGTAAGTGTGGCATTCGATTCTTTTGTTGTAATGAAATCAACCAATGAGAGTAGGCATTCATTTAAATCTAGAGTTATGCCTAAAAGCTGTCGATCTAACATAAAACAGATAATAATAACCACCAATTCTTCTGCTTCTCTTGTGGACAAGATAATATATCTATTCCTGCAAAAATAAATTATTTAACTTTATTTATTTGACCCGTTCATTCATAAGTAAATGGGTTGAAATTGCCTTCTGTATGTATTGGTATATGTGGTTTGAACTTTAAACTAACCTTGCTTTAATACAAGCAGCCACATACTTGATCCAAGCTCTAATATTTTGAGATGGTCCCAATTCCATACTTTCAGGATCTAAAAATATTCAAAAGAAATATATATTTTAAAATTTTAATTTGGAACATTTAGCAACTGATAATATTACCTTCGAGGACAATTTCAGGATTTAGAGAATCTTTTATAGGTGAACTCATTAAAAAACCATAATTTTCAAGAGCATTTTTAAGTTCAGAATAGCCCGGTACCCAATCAATCTTTAAAGCCTGATTAAAACATTAAAATAAATTAAGAACAAAAAAAATCAATTCTTAAAGATGACAATGGCTTCAAACCTCGTTTTTCATCAATAAAATAGCACACCAAAAGTCAACTGCAGCACTTCTGAGCACTTCTTTAGACGAGTATAACACTGTAAATTGATTATAAATTAGCAAAATGTTAAAATACAATTTAGTAAATATAATATGAAATAAGAGACATACTTAAGTAGAAGGTCCATTTTCCAATTGACTTCTCTACTTCACCAAATTTGCAAACCAATGTCAACAACCAACCATCAGTCAACAAACCTTCAAAGAATGTTTCTCCTGCAAGAAGATGCAATTAAATAAATTGAACTAATATTGGAAAAAAAATCCCTTTTTAAATAAACTGACCTGATTCGGTATT